>JBBMOI010000006.1:28665000-28967500 GCA_038088405.1 Porites divaricata | reverse complement strand
GTGTCTGTCCCAAAATGTGGAAAGCAGACCCCCAAATGTACTTTCAGAAGTGTGCCCCAAACCCTTCCCCAGTTAGTGATTACAACACTTGATATCAGAGTAACTATGTAGAGCTTTAAGCCGGAGCTGTCATATTAAGTTTTATGTCAAAATAAACTATTACTCAATAGTTCGTGTACAGTCACAAAATGTGTTGTTTTTGTGCCCCTCGTTTCTGGTTTCTGGGGCACCCAACGACTGTTTTCTGTGAAATATCTGTTCGGAGAGGCAAATATTGCCTTGAATTTTCTATTACTTGAGGACGGCTAAAAATTTCTAGGGGATCGTTGCACTCCTTTACAAATTTCGAAGCTTAACTAATAAATTACCTAAATCAGAAAATGTCTCAGTTTCGTAATACGTGAAATTGCATCTAAGATTTTCGGAAAAATAATCCTGAAGCCCTTTGAAGCCTTTGTAATTTGTAGATACAAATTGTAATGCGCCGCTTAGAACGCATTTCTAAACATCTAAACGTAATCTGGATAGCCTAAATAGTGCTAACAATGTATTTAGAAGGAAACCGTCGTTGGGTGCCCCTGCCGAGGCGCAGCCTATACTTTTCGAGTCACGTGCTATCAGCGAGAAGGCCTGGTGGACAAGGAGGAAACGCCAGCACTATACGACCCCTTGTGAACTGAACTTATGTTCAATTATTTCCTCTGTGAGTACCTGAAGTTCGTTATTTTGAAAGAACTAAATTTATATGAAATGCGGCTTGACGATGGAAGCAGCTTATTTGCCCGTCCAAATGGGCTAAACCACTGGCTTGTCCCTACCCTGGTTTGCCGCTTTTTTCTATTTTTGAATCTCCAATAATACACTCTGTTTGCCCCTCTCCCCCTTCCCAAAGGGGAAGACTGCATATTCCGTTTCCCTAGAGCATGTGAAAACAATAACTTAGGGCAAATTTGGAGGACAAACAGGGTGTATTATGGGAGGGGGGTTGAAATTGTAAATGGTTTCTTTGCTAGCAAAGGTCCCGCTCACGGCGACAAAAAAATGAGAGGAATTATGTTTGTAAATTCCCTTGACTCACGGGGTGATTGTGCGGGGCGGGATAACAAATTCTCTTTTCCCTTCCCCCCTACCCACCCACGGGGATTATAATTATTTCAATGACGACAAGGGTTAACTTATGGCAAGGTTTGTAGAGCGTGACTAGGGTTCGCCAAGTACTTCCTTGAGATCCTTGAGTGGCCACACAACAGCATCGTTTCTATAAACTGAAAAAAAAGGAAGGAATTGCTCTTTGGGAGCCTGAGGAAAATCACAGGAAATGAAATGTTCTGGTGTGACGTAATAGGGAAAAAGCATGAGGTAAGAACAGTGTCATTGAAAGAACCAAAGCGGGTGAAAGCTGTGGAAAGTAGCCAAAGCGGTGGCACGAGACAACTGAGGTTTGGTCAGACAGCGTGGAGGCCTTGTGCGCCCACTGGCGCAACAAAACTACTGATGATGATGAAGTATGCCACTGCCCTTATTCTTTAATTAATGATTGTTTGTCATTAGCTCTTTTGCGAATCTAACAAATAGGTAAAAAAACATTAAAGTGTCAATGCTTCTAGACTTCTTTATTATTTACAGTACTAATACAGATTTAACAGTAATTTTCGAAGTCCACATGATCACATAACTCGATCGAGCTTACTGCTGAGCAGTAAGGTACTTCTTCAATGAAAATGCGATTTATATGGTTTCTGAATTTAAAAAATTTCAAGGAGCTTTGTTACAATTGTTTGGGACTCTAGTAACAGCTTCCATTGAAAACAGAAAAAAGAACCTAAACTAATGGTTCAGAACCGGCCTAAAAAATATTAAAGTTGATACCTTTACCTAAAATTATTGTACTGTCAAAAAATTAAAGTGGCAGAAATAATAATCATGCTTTGTCGTTTCCCCCCTGAAATAATCGCCACATATATTATATATTTTTTAGAGTTCCAAGAGAGAAAAGAAGTAAAAGATGACCAAGGATACTTAGTTTCAATTTCACCTCATCTATTGACCCGAAAAAAAAAAAAAAGAGCGACACGGAATGGCCGGATGTTCAGATGGACGAGTTAGGGTAATTGAAGAGAAGGGCAGTTTATAGTCTCACGAAAGGTACTGCGTTGTTAAGACACAATAGCGAAAATAAGTGAGGCAAGTGTAACATTAAACCAATTGAAAACAACAGTGGATGCTCCTGGACTTTATTTTTAGCGGATAGAGACTTGATAGCAAACGTTGCTTTACACACCTCATTACCCAGTCAAGACATAACACAAGTCTAATACGCTTCTATTTTAAAAAGTCCAGCTCATCATATGACACGTGCTTACTGTTGAGCTTTCGGTACTTCTTCAACGAAGATACGATTCATTGAATGCCAACCAGTGTAGGCGTCAGCAAGCTTATGGCCTGTGACGCATTTTCCAACCGAGAATCCCAGTCGCACCTTTCCTTTCTGAATGTTATTGCAGTGACCTTCAATGTGGCGGTGACGGTGAAGATCGTGGTTTCTGCCTGTTCGCATGTAGAATGCACCGTCAATAGTTCCGGGAGAGCTGCACTCGGCTCCATTGAAGGTAAAATACCAGCGACTACAGCAGCCGTTACAGTTGAAAATCCTGAGGTTACCAGCATAGTAGACATGGAGGGAAGTGTCCGGGTATTTCTTCAAAAAGTCACAGTTCTGAACGAGATATAAAGAAACAGCATCCGTATTGTATTGTATTTTTATTTACTCCATTCTATAAAAGATATTACATCAGTTGTACATATTCAGACTAATTTAATAATACAAGCTGTTTTGACAAAAAAAAACTACATGTACGTAAGGTTAGCAACGAAATTAATTAAGAATGGAGAAAGGAAAAGTATAATAAAACTAAAAATGGCCCTTTAAAACAAAACTACGTAGCTTTAAAAGACGCGGCCATCATCTTCGCTGACCGATGACCAAAGCATTATGGCAATCAATCGTTTTAGTGAAACTTACTTACTTTGAGCTAATAGAATATTTTTTAACTTGGGTAACACATGGACGATCCGCACTTACATATATCAGTCCTGAATCTGTGCCGTATTCCTTTTTCCAAGCGCACTCCTTCCAGTTCATGTGTGAAGCCAGTCGTGCCGTCCCACTGTCGCCTTTGTCCCCTCGCTGTCCTTTTTGTCCGGCGGAACCCTGGATCCCATGCTCTCCCTTTGCTCCTTTCTTCCCATCAGAACCACGTGGTCCCTGGGTCCCAATTTTCCCCGGGCTGCCCAGGTCTCCTTTGGCTCCATCTCGACCAGGTGCCCCAGGGGCTCCTGGGACACATGTCATGTATGTCCACATCCCGGTTTGTCCACCATTATTACAAGATGGACAAGATTGAACAGGCTGCAAAAGAGGAGAAAATTTAATGACAAAATGCTAGCAGCCTCGGACAATTTTGTCTGTCATCTAGCCGGTTTCAATCCAGGTGAGGAAGTACTTACTGATTCTCATTAATTGCTTGTTTTAAACGTGAAAATGTTCTTTCTCTATATCGTTCGATTGCACAAGTAATCATACCATCTTAGAGGGTGGTAAAGGGTATATTCGTGACTCATGACCGGCCCGTGAAATCTGAAATGGCTAATTTTTTCCTCGTGAATCGTGATTTCCTTAGTAGCCGTGAAGCGTGGTTTTGCATAATTATTTTTCGTGAAACGAGAAATGTTTAATTCGCTGTGAAAAGTGATTTTCATTATGTCTTTGTTTTTCGTGAATTGTGAAAGCACCGTTTTATTTTCCGTGAAAAGTGATCTAGACCCCCCTTTACCACCCTCATCTTAATTTTTGAACGCATTTTGAGCATTTCTTAATCAACCTGCTGACTGATTTAGTAAAATCAACACATGATACGTTATTCCTAGTTTTCTCCATAAATTAACATCAACTGTATTACAAAATGTGTCGTGACCATGAGTATGAATGCAATTACCTTAGTGTCTGATTGTTTGTTGTTCATAGCAGAGCAGAAAGCGGCCATGAGCGATAACATCAGTACGAACAACATGGTGGTCATTTTAACTCCTGATCGCATCATCAAGGTCCTCTAGCTTTGTGCACTAAACGATTGATCATGGTATGAAATATTTTGGTTAGTACAACTAAAATTACAAGAATAAGATTAACGATATATTTGATACTTAAGATACGCCTTGGAAAAATGAGTGGCTTGAATGCTATGGATTTTTGAGGACTGTTATAGCGTCTTTTGAACTTCACTCTTACCTTCTTTCACAATTGCCAATGCCAAATGATAGCAATGATTATCGCGACAGGTTAATTTATCTCTCTTGCCATAAGTTCTTAACTTTTCATGTTTTTAAATCACGTTTTAGCGAAATCAAGCCCTAATTATTACGTTTCACGTGTGAAAGTCGTCGAGCATTTTGATTGGTTCTTTTTGCTTAACATGAGGAAATTCGTGTTTTGTATTTTTCAGTAACTGAGTTCCTGTGCAGATCATGCTTTTGTTCCATGATCGCAAATCTACCAGCCACAAGTGTTTTACATCCTTTATAATATTTATTAAAATCTTATTTCGTGTAGGATCTATCTCTTAGCATAGCTCAATTTTGTCCTTTAACCGCTGGGCGATCTCAGTTTTGATTCGGTGTTGTGGCTTTATGAGGATGACTGTCAGCTCATCACCTTTTTGTGTAATGGGAAAAAAAGTTAAACTGAGGACAGTTTGCAAGACTGAGTCTTAACATAATCTGTCGTTGTTTAAATTAGGATTTTTTATCCTATATTGCTGAAAAGCCAAGAGAAGTACAATTTTCTTTGTTCATTTTTCTATCAAGAATAAAGCACAGAATTTACGCACATCCAAATTCAAAAATTTCCCTTTGCTGAAGTTAAGACAACACTATATCCAAATAAGACATATTTCGTAGTTGTTTTAAACTGTATTTACTGTTGTTTGATATAGAGGGTAAACAGGAATCAAGTTTATACCATCATTGGACACCTGATTGAAAACCCTTTCCTTTTTTACCATGATAAATGATTGTTAAAACGTACTTATTGACATTTTGTATTATATTGAAGAGTAATATTCCTACTCTGATCCTTGTACTTGGAACATGTTTTAGAAAAAAGAGACATTACAATGGGCCGAAGGAGATATGAGCACGCGTGGCGTGTATTTGAATTACCTTGTTTGCCATAAGTTTTCATTTTTCAACTGGTGATCTGTCTTCATTAAAGTTATGAGAACTAGGAGAAAAAAGTAAAAAAGAAACATTGAATCAAAAAGCATAATTTAAGTAAAGCGAGAGAAAAAAAGAAATTAAGCTTCGTACACTGTACATACCAACACTCTGCTGGGGACTGAATCATAGAATATCCTTGTTTGGATAACAAGTTTCTCGTCTAAACATGCTGCTCCACTGACATAATATTCTAATTTCAATTAAACAATTTCATTCGCTTGCGGAAATATTAGGTTGCTAAGTAATCAATGCGACTAATGAAAGGCCTCTTGTCAAGATTTTTGAACTACTCATAATACACATTTGTTTGTTACAATTCATTGTAACCAACAGATCACAACTTTAACTAGAAATAAAAGATGTTGTTCTTGGATTTTTTTATATATAACCCAAGGTATAACTCTACAATTGAAAGAAAACTTGCAGTCTGAGATACCGCGAGATGATATCACTTAGGGAAATTACTTCCCTAAACTGACCTCGAATTGAAAGGGTAGTACAATGTCATTATATTAATCCTCATGATTTCAAACTCTCTTCTCGTCCTAGTGGCCATTGTCCATTCTGGTCCATTCTAAAATTCCAACCAGTAAATAATCTGGGTGTTACCAGTTAACTTTAGTGATCTTACACAGTCGCTCGATGATTCACCATCTGTGGCGTGTAGCAGTTCGGCTTAGAAAATCTGTACGAAGAGTGTGATGTTAACTGAACAATTATTTGTTGAACATATTCATTAAATTTCCTTTGTAAGTAAGCAGCAAATGATTTGAGACAATAGATTTTGGCAGTTTTGTAGCTTGGCGAGCTGTAAAAATGAATAAAGTTTTTTTTCAAATAGCTGTATATTACTCTACACGTCACTCGCTTTTGATTACGAGAGCTTGTGTGTCGCTGTGTTGAACACAATTTTATATTTTTATTTCATTGGTCTTGTCAACAGTTGTTGTAGATATCAATTTTGTTTAAATTCACCATTTCGAATTTATCATTCACGACCACCATCTTACCGTTAGTCTGATTATTAATACGGTTGGTTTTGTTGGTCAGAGTTTACCTTTTAAAGCTAATTTATGAGACTTAGGTTTGAATAAACCCCCGGCGGCGTTGATTTTCTACTTGCCTTGACTTGTCCTCGATGTTTGTAAAGTGTTGTTTAGCCTAACTTGTAAACCTCTATTGTCCGTTGTCATACATGTACCTAGCAAACTAAAATTGAACAATATTTGTGGCCAAGGATCATCCAGTAGCTAGAGTAGATATACATGCTGCTAATACATGTAAGATGAAATGATTCCAACGAGCTGTAAAGTGGTGAAAAGCCTTAATTTCATGGACTTTTCTCCAATCCTCCGAAAAATCAAGGTTCGCTTGAAACAACCATACTGCAAGAGAATGTTCTCTTGCCATACTGTTAGCAGATTTATTCTTGGGAAGATTTGTACAACGGATGAATAGCTAGTACTGTTAATTTATTGCTTGTGGTTTGAAATCATGAATGAAAGCCTTTAGTTTGGATTTGGGAAATGACTTCATTCAGTTGCTTATTCATTGTTCGTCTCATTGAATAAACTTTCAGTTAGCTTTGAAATAGTATTTCATTGTTGTTTGATATTAAAACTTACGATTTTTTCTACAGCTGATCAATTTTGAAAGCTTTAGCACAACGACAAATCTCTGTACTTTCTTCAAGAAATCGTGGATTAAAATGTAGAGCTCTTAATTCATAGACCGACATTTTTGTAAAAATTTTAACAAAGTTAGATTTGGCGCAAAGCCAGTGAGTCTGGGCATTTTGAAATTTATAGTGTGGAAATTATGTTTGAAATTGTGTAGCCTCAAAAATAATGAATTTATAAATTGCTTAATAGTAAATTCAATCTAAAAATAACTGATTGAAATATCTAGAAAATTTCATCAGTATATACTGATTTGGAGCTGTGAAAGTGTTTTCACCGCCGGTAAACTGATTTATAACCGTGACTCGCAGGCGGAAATGTACTGTAATTTTATGCTTCCAAATTGGTTTGTACAAAACTAGAAACTCTTCAGTACCTTTTTTAATACAGTAACAATATTAACGGGAGTTTGGTTACTGTATTAACGACCAATCCAGAAAAACGTAACCCGTTCGACATAAATATAAAAACATTTTGCAGTTTAACCCAAATGGTAAGTAAATAAATGATAATTTTTAATTTCGGTTACGCTATTTTGTTCAGTGAATAACTTGATTACAACGGCAATGACGATAAAGGTTTCAGTTTTGTAAAAAAAGTTCTTACCTGTAAAATTGATGTCAGTCGTCTTTTTGGGCAGTATTAACCGCATTATTCTATGGAAAATAATTGTTTGATTCATCCAAAATTTTCAGTGTCCTTTCCTTAACTTGTTCTTGTTTTGTCCAGTTTACCTTCATTAATGGTCGATATCTTGATTAAAATGGCTATTATTAGCTTATTGTTCATCAGTGACACATTTGTAAATGAAGCTCATCCTCTTAACAAACAGAAATGTCACTTTTCTTTGTCTTTCTTGTGTTCAGTGAAATTTACTAAACAGGAAAGCATTGTTCAATTTGAATTGTTTGGTGAGCCTTGGCTTTTTTTAAAGACAAGGCAAATCCAAATGTGGATAGTCATTAACATGATCATGGAAATCGACTTTTGATTAGTTAATAAAAAACAGGTCAGCTAAACCGGCGGCCTTCTAGTGTCTCAAACGTTTCACGTATATTGAGGGAGTCTTTATTACCCATTCTAAACTTAACACGCGTTCATTTGTCCTTATTTCATACATTTCTGTTATTGACTGACATAAGCAAAAATCGATCGCCAAGTTTAAATTTTCAGGCAAGTGTTTAAGACTTTTTATATTTCTGTCGGTACCACGAGGAAGGAATCTTTTAAGTAGAGCCCATTTTGAAACTTCGAAACTTGTCCTTAATTTCGGATTTATTTGAATCTTGACAATTCAAATTTCCGTCTTTGAGCTCCACAGATCCGTCCCTGGTCGTGAAATTGAATTATTTCAGTTCCTAATTCTAATGGTAATAAGTATAAATTAAGTAACAGTACATTAAAACGTCGATTCTTTGTTCTTGTGGTAGAAATGGGTCACGCAAAGCAGAAAATGCGCAAACAACACGTGTTAAAAATGTGGATCAGTGCCTTGCATTTTAAGAGCGATTATAATGCACAGAAAAATCGAGCAAACCGTGGCCACAGCTCAAACCCTAACCTACCCTCATTTTCAGTCTGTAATAAGGTTTTGATGAGTTTATAACATTGCCGAGTTTTAAATTTCAAAATGTGGACGAGTTTGGGAATTATTTGAGATTTTCGATTTCAACAGTCTGCGGGCCTAAAATTAGCCGCCGAACACGGGAATATAGCCCAGTGACAGAAGTGAGCTGACTTTCATAAACAAGCGAATATATTGGCAATCTTCCACTTAAATTTCACAAAACAGATATCTAAAAATTTCTAAAAGGCACATTTCTTAGATTTAGAGAATAAAATATCGAAGAACGAGCACAATTTTGAAACGTAATTTGCATAATGCTTATAAATACAACAATTTACCGCTAAAACCAAAATCGAATTTTCTATATGGAGGAATTCTCCAAATCAGCCCAAATCCCGGTTACAACCCAATGAGTTATAGTACTTCAACATGATCTGAAAGTTAGTCTGGTGTTCTTGCGAACGCTTGTAAAATAGATTGATTATTTTGATGTTATTTTGGCCCAAACAACGGCTAATTGACCCCAGGGTCAATTGACACGTGAACGTCACCTTAGTTTTATGCGTCGATTTGAGCTCGTTAAAAGGGAGAAACTAACAAGATTCTTTTTATATGTACCTGTTTTAATGAAATGCATGCAATCTTCAAAAGGAGAGGCCGTTCAATGGGTATTTTCTGTTCTTGAGATCTTGTAGATTGTAGCATGGCGTCTGCGAGCGGACCTGAGTCTACGTCTGTTTTTCCGTGACTGCGAAATCAGAATAGTAACATCATGAAATAATCCTCGCTCGAACATTCGTAAATGAATCATCTTTGCAGTGCCTTACCCGAGATACAAAGTGGGCCGAATAGGAAAACATTCTAGCGCAATCTGGATACTTTGCAGCACGTAGTGTATTTGCTATTAAAGCGGCGTAGTTACTAACCTCCGATTGCGTGACCAGGCAATTATCGATTGTCTCCTGCGAAAAGTAAGTGCACGGGAAACTAAAGCTTTCGAGATACAGAAAATTTATTTTCCTGTATATGACCAGTTGTCCTTTTGTCCTATTTTAAAAGTGGTTAACTAAGTTGGTGAGCAAACATACTGTCCCACTTTTAAAAATGGTACAGTAACTTAATGTTCTGTTCTGATTTTACCCCCAACCCCGGAGTGTTCAGAAGATATATTTGCACTACGCATGAAAGGCAAATGAATTAAATTTTAAGGTTCAAGGCGGTTTTAAGTCATGGGCTACCAATGGATTAGTCAGACCTGTAATAAGGTGCATTGCACAGAAAATTGCAGGCATGATATCATCTGCTATTATATGTCCATTAAGTGATTTTGCAGTAAACATTTTGACTTTTTTACCCCAAAAGTTTTTTCCGTTCGATTCTTACAGATCCAAACTTTAATAGTTAAATTTCTATAATTTGTTGTTATTAAAATGCAATTTTGCAAACAACTAAGTATTTAATTTTGCGTAAAAGCTACATGAAATTGTACTGTTTAGCCGTAAATCATTAAAAAGAGAAAGCATAATGCTTTCTCTTTTCAAGTCTAGTAGGACTTAAGCGATGGCATTGCTTAAGTCCTACTAGTTGTTATCCATGTCTGCTAAGGAGGAAACAGTTTGCTCTTTTTAAGAAATTGTTCTTGCCCATTGCGGTTTCAAACCAAGGATAGCAGCAAGTCTGTCGTGGTCGTATATCGCTACTTCAGTGCAAGCGAAGCATAGGCGCACAAGTCAGCGCTTGCGTTTAGTCAGGTGCCAAAAATGAAGTGGAAACTTAACCCCAAGGGCGTCCATGTTCGCTCCGGCTCGAAAAGGTAGAATCCAAGATAGTAAAGCAGTTGTGTAGTAAAATGTAATGCGAAAAACGTGCGGGGCTGGGGAAAGAAAGGCGTCTTATTTTTCTTTGGCTTGTTCTATTTTCGCAACGTAGTGCAGGCTACGAAATACTGACAAGCTCAGTACATGTCTTCACCACCGAGAGTCACTTGCCCTTGGCCGGACAAGCCGTCACGTATGATATTTCGTTCCTAAAGTTATTTCAAAGCACCAAACCTACTCAACGGCCGAAGGCAGAAATGGGGGATGAGCAAACGAATGTCACATCATATTTTGCAAGAAACCAGTATCCTTGTGCCTATCGGCTCAGGAACGATTGATTAATACTAGAATATCAGGGTCAGAATTAGAGTGCTAGAATGGGAGGAAGGAAGAAAAGGAAACCGCCGTGCACACCTGTTAAGTCTTTTATAAATGTCTCGTCCTGACGGCTTCAAAGAAGGGCGTTGTGGCTGCTATTTAATTTACAGTGTCTGTTGCAGGTGTGGAATTAATCTTACAGCAACTGGAAACGTGGCCACGCCTGCTGAAACTGAGATTGCTTGTAGGATGAACGGCTATAGCTTTGGTATATTCACAAAGGCGTTTTGTCCAGTGAACTGAGTTCGTAGTTTTTCTTAACGAAGGGATGGGGTGGGTCGAGTGAATAGTTCGGGAAACTTTTCTCTCTTTGGGGGAAGGGGGGGGGGGTGGGTTATATTTGTTGATATCAGGAGTTCTGGCTTGGATAGAGTCGTTGTAAAGCTATTTTTTCTTTGGGGTATCGGTTTACCGGAAGCTGAACAAGGAAAAGTCAATGGTGCATTTACGGAATAATAGAGATTCTCATGGTCCAACAGTGCGACGATTAGACTTCTGGGAAGGTGGCAACGATCAAGGCCCGCATTAGAATTCATGATAATTGAAGGTCATGATGTGGAAAAAGCGAGTGAAATGGTGGATGCCATGCAATCCTCGCAGGTGTGGGCGGCGTACCTGGCCTTAACGGTTGCCCCTGCGACAGAGGGCAAGCATGCCAAGATTGTCCAGGGGTAATGCTAATGAACCGTCCCTTTCTTAGTACCCGTTCCTTGTCTTAGACCCGGGAAAATTTCTCGAGATTGCACCATCATTTTGGGCCTAAAGCTTGCAAAGTCCAACCATAATAGCGCATGTTCGCGACGGTATTTTTAAGTCAGTCAAGTTCTTAAACCAGACCTTAAACGACGAGTTTTATGTGTCGATAACAGTTTAGAGGCATACAAGCCTCATGCAAAAGACAGTGGGAAGGAAGTGCACATCGGTGATGGGGAAAAAGGAGTAGCCCACAGTTTTTTTAGGGGTGGATCTTTCGAAACATTCTTATTCTCTTGGACAGATATGCATTGTTTAAGTTTTAGACAAACCAGGTGTAAACTATAGTAACAAACTCTTAAATATACATCAGCAAGATTTTTGCGAATCTTATTTTTCGCTGGAGACTATCGTTTACTGGCTGGTCACGCAATCAAAGGTAACGTACTTTCCCAGGTTTATTTACTCACCTTTCGCTCAGCAATACACTGCGTTTTTCCTATTCGGCCCACTTTTTATCTTTGGTAAGGCACTGCAAAGCTGATTCACTTACGAAGATTCGAGCGAGGATTATTTCATGATATTATTCTGACTTCGGAGTCACGGGAAAACAGACCTAAGGCGCGATCCATTCAACCAAAATTTCCGAAAATTCTGGTCCAAGACTCAATGGATCGGTTCGGTCCAACCGGAAAAGTTTCGAAAAAGCGGGTCCACCTTTTGAGGTGGTCCAAAAATCCCGGTCGAAATTTTGGTTGAATGGATCGCGCCCCTAGACTCAGGTGCACTCGCAGACGACATGCTGCGATCTGTAAGATCTCAAGAACAGAAATTACCCATTGAACGGCCTCTCCTTTTGAAGATTGTATTCATTTCATTAAAACAGGTACATATAAAAAGAATCTTGTTAGTTTCTCCCTTTTAACGAGCTCAAATCGACGCATAAAACTAAGGTGACGTTCACGTGTCAATTGACCCTGGGGTCAATTAGCCGTTGTTTGGGCCAAAATAACATCAAAATAATCAATCTATTTTACAGGCGTTTGCAAGAACACCAGACTAACTTTCGCATAATGTTGAAGTACTATAACTCATTGGGTAGTAACCGGGATTTGGGCTGATTTGGAGAATTCCCCCATATAGAAAATTCGATTTTGGTTTTAGCGGTAAATTGTTGTATTAAAAAGCATTATGCAAATTACGTTTCCAAATTGTGCTCGTTCGTCGATATTTTATTCTCTAAATCTAAGAAATGTGCCTTTTAGAAATTGTTAGATATCTGTTTTGTGAAATTTAAGTGGAAGATTGCCAATATATTCGCTCGTTTATGAAAGTCAGCTCACTTCTGTCACTGGGCTATATTCCCGTGTTCGGCGGCTAATTTTAGGCCCGCAGACCGTTGAAATCGAAAATCTCAAATAATTCCCAATTTCGGCCGCATTTTGAAATTTAAAACTCAGCAGTGTTATAAACTCATCAAAACCTTATTACAGACTGAAAATGAGGGTAGGTTAGGTTTTGAGCTGTGGCCACGATTTGCCGATTTTGCTCGATTTTTCTGTGCATTCGCTCTTAAAACGTTATTTCTTTCAGTTAAAGTAGAAAACATTTACTCGATGAGCAGTGGAGGATCCAGGGGAGGGGCCCGAAGGGCCCGCCCCCCCTTATTTTTAGACCAAAGTTTGAGGCCCGAACTCTCTCTCCGAAAAACTTTTTTTCAGACCGGGCGCCCTTCTTTTCTCAGGGTCTGGATTACCGACCCCCCCCCCCCCCCCCCCCCATCTTATCTGAAGGTCTGGATGTGTGTAGCGACATTCGTAGAAGGTGTTTAAGTATTCCCTCTAACGTCCCTCCACTAGTACGTGTGTATTAATGACAGCCCTGTTTTGTTTGGTGGGAAAATGAGTTCGAGTTTTCGACAAGGAGAGGAGTAAAGCTAAAAATCTACTGAAAATTAAGAAAGCTGTTGTTACCTGTGCGCCTTTAAATAGGATCAAAGGCTCAAGATCAAATTGCCTTGAACGAAGAAATAGACTACACGTCAGCATTGGATACTGGTTTCAAATCTGATGTCTTGAACCAAAGCAACCGATATCAAAATATTTTCCTAAATTTCCTTTGAGGGATAGGTTTCGAGTGGCATTGACATTTCCAGGATTCATACGCAGAGAAAAATGAACGAATTTGACGATTTCAAGTTTCTTATAATACTCTCTCTTATATTTCACAGACATCACATGCAAGTCAAAGCGGAATCGTTGCAAACCAAGCCTTTGCTTCGCCCCATGTTAGGGAATCCAAGACAATCTTGGATTCTGGATTCCATGCTGTGGATTCCGGATTCCGGGTACTGGATTCCGGATTACAAAAAGAGCTGGATTCCATTTTTTTTCGGTTTTAATGCTTTTCTTCGCACTTTGTTTTCGTGTTCGAATCTTGCTATATTGAAAGAAGTTGTTAGAAGGCATAACAAGTTTGTTTTACAAAGTTACGGGAAGAAATGTTTTACAGTTCCGTAAGGGTTTATGGTATGGTAATAAGGGGGACATTGGGGGAATGACTACACCGCAACACCGAAGAACAAAATAACAAACACCGCATCACCGCAAAAAACGCAGCGGAACACCGACATCGCAATTTAAAGTTTTGTCCTACGATTAAACTAATCCATATCTCCACGTAATTGGGGATGGAGGATCTCGGAGCTGGTTAGTGATTAGTAGAGAGTGAGACTGACCTCAGTACTCTATTTTTCACTTAATCTACTTTTATGAACTCTATTCTCAGCCATGCAGATGGAAAAATGCATGCAACGCCCAGATTTCGCCTGTTATCTTTTTGTTTTGAAGTCTTTTTGTACAAAAAGACCATACAGATCATCCTTCACTCCGGATATGGAAAAAGCAGTGAAAATATTTATTATTTAATCAATTTTATCCGACGTTCCTAGGAGGTTGGAACTTGTTTTGGCTTGTTGTGGGTCGTTGTGGATCTTTTGTCGATTAGTTTTGATCGTTGTGGATCGTTTAGGTCATTTTGGCTCTTTTTGCCTGGTTTCTCGTTTTATTAGTAACTGGCCAAATAAAAATACGCTAGTGGCGTGTGCAATTCATTCGTTGCAAAGTCTTCGGTTCTGTTCCCTAAAGAGTAGTTTTCCGCCTCAACAAAACTTGGAAAACCATTTTTATCTTATCTTTTAAGACTTTTTAAAACTCCCTCTCGGTGTCAATAAAGACTTTCGAAGAGGGTAAAAAATTCTCGCGTAGAAGTTGACGCGTACTGCTTTGAGGTTTTAGCGCCCGCAATGATAATGAAATTCAAACTAACTGTCGCGTTGAATTTGATGTTAAAAAGAACAAAAACAACAAAAAAAATAGTTAAGAAGTGTGTTAAATTACTTAAGATGTGCGTATAACCACGTTTTGTTAGAACAAAACTTCACGGCTCTATCAAATTCGTTGTTTGACACGTCGAAAATTGAGGATTTATTTCGAGCATGCGCTCTTTCATCGCCAGTCACATTCCTGACAGGCAATAATCTGATTTGACCAGATCCCGCCTTCGGCTTCGTCAATAAAACATCTTGGTCTCTGAGATGGTCTGGGATCTCTAGGATCCTTTTCAAACAAAAATATAGTTACGGACTAAACCGATCTCAGATCGGTCTAATTTCCAAAAGCGACCTCAGTGTGACCGAGGCCTGTTCAGGAGCACAACTGTAGAAAGAAAACATGAAAACTCCGTATGTTCCTCGACTGAGTCTGAGATGACTGAGAGATCAAGAGAGAATTGAGCGTTTCTGATGCTTTGGCTCGTTTTAAGCGTTTTAAAACCATAAAGCGCTCATTTATACGATATTTTCTCCAAGGACGACGTAAACTTCATATTACATTCAATTATGATTGAAAAAAAAATCAATCCTTCCGGCGTTCCTGTTTGTGACTTGCTTACCGCCACGTTACAGTCCACAGATCGACACAAACGAAAAATCATGCAGCTTTGCGTTTGGCACGTTTTGATCTATCAGTCAGCTAAAAATTGGTATAAAAATTCACAGCACAGTGTTACACGTACCTTTCTCTCTCAGCGTTTTGTTTTTGCTTTTGCTTTCCCATAACGTCTTTTTTTTAATAAAGTAGAAAAGAAAAATCCAACAGGCAACAAACTTCAAACTCGTCTCATCGATGAGGTGGCGAGATTTCACTCGAATGCTGGGGATGAATGAAAAAGACACCCACCGCGTACTTGCACATGATTACTTTAGTGATAGCTGATTGGTACGGTTCTGACAGTTCCTGGCTTATTTCTCAAATAAAGATTATCGAAACCATGAAACTGTTCTCACCGAAACTACTAGGACCAAATTAGGGACTAGGAGACTATGAATTTCTTTTTCTCTTTTTTGGTAAAATGTTGAAAGTGGACGTTTATTTTTAATTGTGAACCAGGAGGACCAGGAAGGTTCAAGAAAAGGTTCAACCCAGGTGCCCTTTTTCGGTCCTATGCCAGGGTAAAATCGCTTTTGATTTTTTAAGTTCAGCGAAGCGAGTGAACAACAGAGAATCAAACATAGCCAGAGGTTGAAGCTATTCACAACAATCCAATTTATACCTTAAAGAGGCTGCGCTGTATTCCCTCGAAAACTCCCGAATTTTGTGATCCTGCCAGCCGCTCATAAGCAAGGGTTCCCTCGCTGACCGTGACCTCGATCTTTCATATGGAACTCGTGAACTATGGTTTTGACACCAGATATGCCAATATTACACTGTATGTCATCACGTTGAGGAATATACCCTGGGAAGGCTTTCCATAGATGGTTTTTCTTTCGAGCGAGTAGCTTAATCCAATGTGGATTCCAATCTTTAGTAGGATTCCGGATTCCTAGTGCTGAATTCCGGATTCCAAAACCCAGGATTCCAGATTCCACAAGAAAAACTTTCCGGGATTCCGGAATCCGGATTCCCTTACATGGGGCGACTTTGCTTCTGGATCTTTTTCTACTCTTTCATTGCCTAAACGGTTTCTTTTTGTTATATCGATGTAAAATTGGTTAAAGTTTGATTTCAAAACATTTTATCAGATAGAAAAGTACCTTATTTCCCGTAAAGGATACAGGCAAAAAACGGGAAACGAGACTAATTTTTTCTTTTCAGCGGAAGTAATAGTGTGTTTTCAATGTCGTCGCAATGGAAAAATAAATTTGAAACCCATCAGTAAAAGAAGCCAAGAAAATGAATTGTTTCAGGAGACTCATAAATATTCAACATATCCAATAAGTCTCTGGATTGTGCGGCGCACCGTTTTTTGGTTTTCTTTGGAAAAGGTTCACGCAATTTTATAGAGATTTGTATGGAGACATAAACATGCTGGTGTATCATCATGGGACAGTACTGATATGGCGACCGGAAATCAACAAAGACATCGGATTTCACTCTTGCCATAAACATGCTCTTTTTGGTCTTTTTGCTTGTGAGCTAAGCTACATGCCCATAAATACATCAGTGTTGTACTGCTTGAAATGTAAGAACAGCTTAGAATCATAAGAGAGAGCTTTACTTTAACCAGACATCACTGCCGAGGCAACCACCGTGTTGCTACTTGTTGTCACGAACTGTGAAATGCTATATATATTCAAAGTGAAAGTCGCTACTGGGCTGGAGATTCATTCCTCGGTCACCTTTAACCTGGTGTAAACAAAAAACTCAAAAAGCTTTAGAGTTGGTGTTATGCCGTGAACACGTAGGGACACAACCAAAAACAACTGGGAACGAGTTGTTCATACTTATTCCCAGTGCCCCCGCGCTTTGCGCCTGACTGAATCGCACACTCAACAGCAATTTGAGGCATATTCGACATTTTCATCAATGTTGCAGTGCTCAGAAACATTGTAATACTTTTGCAAGGTGTTCTGATGGTATTATGTCCATAATGATTACGAAATATCTTCAAAGTGGACTTGAATTTCCCAAATTATGAAGAACGATTTCGTTCTAGTTGACGCTTATGTTTCCCCTCTAAAATGAGAACAAAACTACACACTTTACTGTATATTTTACTACCTGCACTTTAACATGATAGAAGGAGAAAGTGTCTGTCACAAAAAATGTAAGTAACATTTTAAAGAGAACTCTGTATAAATACCTGGCCATTCATTATTATTATTATTATTATTATTATTATTATTATTCGGCCTCGGTGGATAACACCCTCCTCGATCGGCTTAATTCTTCATATCCTACTCAGCCTCATTCATTCATTGCTTTATTATTCATTCAAAATAATTCTTAGTTTAAAAACATAGCTAAAACATGCTTACATCGCCCAGAATGCTATTGTCTTTTGCGACATGTACTTACAGTGCGCAGTTTCTCAATGTGTGGCATAATAACTGAATAAATAAGCTTTCGGAAAGCCAGCTAAATACCGACTACTCTCGCAAAAGAATCGGTAGCTGTCAATGAAACGGTTTAATGAGTAAAGTGATCTTAGATCTGACTGCGTACGACGGCCAGACAAATATTTGTCAAATTATGGCAAAAGAAATGAGCGGAACACTTACCTCTATGTCACCGTTGCGTTTCAGTTTCGTAAATCGGTTAAAGCAGCTCATATAAAAGACGCGCTCTTTTACTCGATTGGTTTCCATTACGTTGGTTGCGGAGTTAGAAATAATGAAGAGTTTTTCTATTTGTAAGACGACTAAGACGAAGGAGGTGAAGTAAATGCAAGAAAGAATATTATTCTCTCTTGGAATATGACATTTCATTTTAACATCAACGAGTCGGTTAACATTTAAAAAGCTAGCGCCGCGTCTTTCTTAATGCTTGAGGGAACATTGTGTGAGGTAATTATTCAAATTTTTATTCGTTTCAATTCATTAATATGCAGGCGGGAGTTTCAAACCAAGTCGCGCGTGTCCTCGGGGGACTCAGTGGGTCGTATTTTGAGTTTTACGGGAGTAGAATTAGACAAGTTAAAAAATATAATGCTCCCAACCGCCGGATTTGCGCGAAAAAGGGCCAAGTGATCCTTGAAGTGCCACCCATAAAAAGCCATATGAATGCTTTCCTGCCAAGTTGTTTTTTCTCGAGATTTTCAATCCCAAAGTCTCGATCTCATACATGCAGAGCTACAAAATAGCTGCATTTGAGGCCGAAAAATATAATACTTCCCAAACAGTAACAGACGTAAAAAAAGTCACATTGTCTTTATTAACCCCATTTTTACAAAAGCCATATGAATGGCAACGAGTAAACCAAACCGTTTTCTTGCAAAAGTTGATTTCAAGAGCAGTGTTAACCGTTTTTTGGCCGACTTTCTTTGTTATCATGTGTACTTTCTCTAATGAGCTTTTTTAAATGTTCGCGCGAGAAGGGCTGTAAAAGTCCCGGATGTGTCGCGGCATTCTGGGCGATGACCTGCATTGATGTTAAGTTCATCTTTGATGGTGTACGTTTAGGTTTGTCCAGCTCCTCAAATATTCTCCAAATAGCAAATGTTGTCTTCTTCCTGTTTTTGCTATGTTTCACAGGAAAAAATAACGGATTCCCATTTTTGGATATTTTAGGGTATTAAAGAATACCCATAAAAATCCCAAATTTGGAAGAGTGAGACAAGTCCCAATCTGGGAGCTTAGTTGGGAATTCCCTGGTTGGGACTTGTCTCACTTTGCCAAATTGAGGATTTTTATGGGTATTCTTTAAATACCCTAAAATATCCAAAAATGGGAATCTGTTATTTTTTCCTGTTTTTAGCCATTATTTCGCCTAGTTCCAGCTGTAGTTCTTATTCTTGAAATGAGTGAAGTGTCCGCCATTTTTGCTTTCACAACCGAAACAACTCAACCTCATCCCCATCATGCATTAACCTGTATCAGGCTGCATTTTTGATGTCACTTCCTCGGTAAACGTACCCTCCTAGCAGAGGCTTTTCCCTTGTGTTTCTCAGCGTTGTACTGCCATTCTCTTCGCTGTTTTGGCTGCTCGCGTTTTGTTTTGGTTGTTTCTGTGCCGAGGAAAAGACCTCTGCAGACAGCCGTTTGGGATTCTTGTTGAGCATGCGCTTTAGGTACCTCCGAGATCTAGGAGGTAATCACATGACTAAACCGGTTGAGGAACCGGTTTTATCAACTCGCTCATCTTTTATGTACTAGTGTGCTGTGCAAAAGTGAGCCCGCTATATCAACATGGCGAGTGCGAGTCATTCCCGTGGGAAAATTGACTCATGAATACATGAGCAAACTCCGGCGGCGGTATCGTATTACCGACACGTGACACAGAAATTCCATGGTAACCGCATTTTCATCTCGCGCATGCTCAACAGGAATCCCAAACGGCTGTCTGCAGAGGTCTTTTCCTCGGCACAGAAACAACCAAAACAAAACGCGAGCAGCCAAAACCGCGAAGAGAATGGCAGTACAACGCTGAGAAACACAAGGGAAAAGCCTCTGCTAGCAGGGTACGGTAAACGCCAAATTCTTCCAAATTTGGTCGTCAGTAGTAACTGGTTATGGTCAATTATGAGTGTGCTTTTAGCCAATTAGAATTGGGGAAATATTTTGAATTAATAATAATAATTATTCATTGCCATATCCTTAATAATGAACAGTTTGCCTAAATATTTAATACAAGAATTAGAATATATGTGTACAGATTGAGAAGAGAGCAATGTCACGAAATAAAGAAATGATCGTTACAGTGAAACGCAATTTGTGCAATTGCGTAAAGAAGCCTGAAAAAATTTCAGGACTTCAACGAGGTTTGAACCCGTGACCTCGCGATACCGGTGCGATGCTCTACCAACTGAGCTATGAAGCCACTGACGTTGGGAGCAGAACAAAGTCAATCATTTGCCCTGGTCACAGCTATCATGAGGCCCTTTGATATTATGACCCATCATGGCAAAATATGTGAGACACTTTTTGACACAATTGTTTGAAATGACAATATGCCAACTTCATAATTTGTTACCTGCACCACATGAAACTACTTATTCGTTAAGGCACACGTGACCTTTTAACATGGCACGGTTCAAAACCGACCTTTTTTAAGAATAGTTATACTATCTTTTTATGTCTTGAAGTGAACACAGTTTAGAGTTTCTGAATTTGTTTTCTTTAATATTTCTTTTTAGCATTTTTTCTCTTTTTTAGTTTCTTTTTATTCTTTTTTAATCAAGTAGATAGATTAAAATAGTTAATAACTAGGGCAAGATTTCTGTATAACCCCATACATTAATTACGCACATGCATACACCTATTGTTCAAAGAAAACAAAGGACAGAACAATACTAAGATTCCCTTTCAGTTTTCATGAATCTTCTGTTTCTGTAATAATTCCATGTTATAGGGCTGTCTTAAAAAAACCATTCAACATTAGATTCAATTCAATTTTCTCATATTCATTCCGCAGGTATCCATTCAATGCTTGCACTCATTTATTGAATCTTGAGAAATTGAGACAATTGTGGGGTACATATTTTCCAACAAAGCTCGTGGAATTTTGTATGGTGACTGCAGTAGACAAGTAAAATTTGAGGCATGGGTACACCATAACATACACCATAACCATGTTAATCTGCTGGGGAAAACAATATATTAAAGAGTTCCCGCTCAAGTGGTAAGAAAGGTCACAAATGCCTGATTTGATTACCTTTAGATGATAAAAGACTGATGTTT
Organism: Porites divaricata; assembly: GCA_038088405.1. Lineage (NCBI taxonomy): Eukaryota > Metazoa > Cnidaria > Anthozoa > Scleractinia > Poritidae > Porites > Porites divaricata. Next base: position 28,946,416 of record JBBMOI010000006.1, on the reverse strand, counting down.
TCTCAGTAAATTGAAATATTTCTACAACAGTTTGAATGAACTGCAAATTTTACGGCAAGAGTATTTTGCAGAACGCAGAAGGCTGAATGCAGAATGCAGAACGCCAAATGACTCTGAAGTTTAGTGATTAGGGTAAGGAAACTGAGTGAATCAAGTTTCAGATCAATATTATTTTCCCGGCATAACGCCTCCATCTAAATGGAACCTGATTCACTCAGTTTCCTAATCCTATTAAATCACTAAACTTTAGAGTCAAATGGCCTACAGTTGTAGCTCAGTTTAGCAAGAAAATGGCCAAAGTTTCACAGCTATCCAAACAAAATAGCTAAATAACTGACTGAAAGTGATTGGGAAAAAATGCAAAATGCGTGGTGACGCTTGGAATGTTGGTGACGCTTTGAATGTTGTCACCCTTTTAAGGAGTACCTGCAAGAAAAAAAAATTATTTCTTAATTAATCTTCAACAGTGCCAATAAACAAGCGAACGCTTTGAAGCTTTGTTAAAGAGCTTGAAATATTTTAAATTACTAATAACTATTCTAGACTTCGGCTTCGATATGATTTGCAGAATTAGATCTCTGAGACGGTTACAGACCTTGGCCTTCGGGCTACGTGTATGGCACCTCCTGTATAATTCTTCATATTATATGCATTCAGTTATTGTTACAACAATACACTTGTAGTGTGTATAACTTGTTAATTTGCTCATTGTTTTCTTTTCAGATGGCTGAGAACAATCTCAGTAATATTGTTTCTTAACAATATATTGACTTGTTAAAAGAAAAGGTGCGGGCTGGAAAGTCCAAGATTGAGGACTATTTCCCGGACTTTGCTTGGTATAGAACTTCTCCAGATTGTAACATACCCTTGCACCAAAAGTCTGGTTAAAAGCCTGGTGAGCCTGGTAAACCCTGGTTGAACCAGACTTACCAGGCTTTTGACAATTATCAACTAAAATTGAAAGCCTGGTTGAGCCTGGTTTTACCAGGCTTTCAAGGTAAGCCTGGTTATAATTTACCATGAAAGTCTGGTAACTCAGGTCTCGACTTAAAAAGCCTAACCAGAAATGCTTGGTTAGTCTGGTATTAGCAGGCTTTCCTGGTGACCTGGTTGAAATTTTCCACCTCAAAAGCCTGATAAGCCTGGTTTAACCAGGGTTTTCTGGTAAATCTGGTTTAACATTTTCACCTTAAAAGCTTGGTAAGCCTGGTTTAACCAGAGTTTCCTGGTAGGCCTGGTTAAAAACCCCTACCTCAGAAGCATGGTAAGCCTGGTAAAAATCTCCCACCTCAAAAGCATGGTAAGCCTGGTTCTCCCAGACCTTTTTCTAGTAATCTGGTTTAATTTAAACCTTAAAAGCTTGGTAAGCCTCGTTGACAATGACAAATCATAATTATGGGAACAAAGGACTAAACAATAACAAGGTTTTTTCCTGGCTTTTGTGATAAAGTTAAAAATATCCTGTCAAGAAGCCAGAGCTGGACTGAAAAGTACATGCTACATTTTTGGAGGTACTGTAATAATGTTTCAATAAAGAGGTATCTTCATAAGCCAACAATGAAATTTTATTGAAAAAAAGGCAGCTAAAAATCAGCAACAACAGTGAGTATACATCTTGAACATTATAAATAGTTTATGGTATTACCCTGAATTTCAATCCATTTAACATGTAGAAATACAGTCATGTACTTGTTGTAAACATGCATTTAGGAGACTAGCAAGACATTTGTGAAAATTACAGGCATATAATGCAGTGTTGAAGGTTTAAGTACACTGTAAATCCAGTTTACAGGCTACAATTTGTAAATTCTTAGCTGCATTTGTTGCCTCCTATGGCACTGCTTGAACTTGGTAGTAAACCTCCTTTCCATTTTTTGACTGAACCTGTCAAAGGATAATAATCAATCAACAACTGAAAATTTGCTCTAAATTACGGGTTCTGCAAATAACATGTAGGTTCACTATTTCAGTAAGACTGAGTAGAGTCCAATTCAGTCTGCAATCATACATGTACAGTTGTCTAACAAAATCAGACAACTTTGTACCGGGAGTCCAATTTGTTTCATCGCAAGTATGATTACTGGCTGAATTAGAGGACATGAAGTTCTGTTAGACTAATAATATTAATCATAACTTTCACAAAGTTTTGTGATGCTAAAGCATTTCTTTAAAATAATTAAAAAACAAGATAATCAGACAGCTTAAATTTGCTGGCAGTGAAAAAAATAATCATTCAAGAGTGGGCACATTACGCCATGTTGCATGCTGTCCAATTACTTTAAGGCATGACAAACAAACATAAACCACATCAATCACACACTGATCTAAGAGAAAAAGGTCAACACATGGACAGTTGTATATATGAGCCATTGCTTTTGTATAAATATTGTGGCTACACACTGTAGATAATATCATTGCTTGCTAATGTTTAAAGAAAATAAAAATCAAGTACATTGCACATTATGGTTATTGCTGTACAAGATAGTCAAGAAAATAAAAAAAAAGAAATTGGAGAGTTAAATTTTGGTATCAATATTATTTTACATTGCAACAGACTAATGCCATGTTGACAATACCACTGAATGTTGTGATCAATGTCTCTTTGAAACACAGAGTCCACACATCTTCATTACCATGAGCCAAACCATTTTATAAGCCCACTCAAAACCTCAAATGAAGCTCTAAATTTATAAACCACAACAGAACTAAATCATAGGAATTCTACAGTGCGTGAGAGAGTTGTAAACAGTCAACAGCAGTCTTTTTTGCATGAGCATGTGCACTTGACTTGATAAATTAAAGAGCATGTGACCGGTGACAGAGACAGTGGTGCATAGTCATAGGAACCAAATTCTTCACTTTAAAAGCTTGCTTGAGATTCAAATGGTAGCAGGAACTTAGGAAAGATCTTCGTTGTCCAAAAGGGAAGTAAAGGTCTCGTGATGCGCTGAACGAGGTGAAAGAGAAAGTTTCTCAAGGATGTCTGACATGAACATGGCTGATTGTTAATGTTTGGCACTCGACTTGTGTTTTGATTCCCCCTCAAGAACCGCAAAGTTTGGCAAAGAATGCATTGCTGATGGGGAGCTATTGAGAAAATGGTCTACATATTGGATTTAAATTAGTTTCTTGATGCCACAGAGGATTGCAAACTACACATTTTGTTAAATCACGAGCACATTCGCCAAGACCAACGAGCAAAACAATTGCGATGATAGCTTTGACAGATGCCATTTTGATGAGGGCAGGCCCTGTGGTGAGCCTCCATGCACAATGCTTGTTCAGTGGTCATGCACGCTCATGCAAAAAAGAGCCCTGTTTAAACAGTCAAAAAAGAACCCGAATAAAACTCAGTGATTTAATCAGCCTTTATTGAGTGCGATGCTCTCTCTTAAAGAAGTACAGTGTAATCAAGCACACTATAGAACAATACTCAGTAAACGAAGGGAATGTAAATTCATGATATACGTTAGACTCCAGAAAAAACATGAACAGAAATGGACATGCAAGTGCAGTTTTAGCGATGCAAGCATAAGCATAGCATGATCCTCAACAGAGACGCGTATGCATAGCAAAAGAGATTATGCAATGGTGAGGATGGCCTTAACAGAGGCATAAGAATAAACACACGAATAAAACGTAAGCTTACGTTGAACTGTGGAGAATTGTTTTGACTTTGCCGCTGTCAGGTTCCAGTTTGTTATAAGATTTCCGCACGGCCCCATTCATATATAAGGCTTGCAGCAGTCATTTCATACTATTTCACACAAATAGTTAATGTGAGGGGAATCAACAGATGACTTCAGCTTATATGATCTGAATATGGCTGCACGGAAATCTTAGATTACCACCTACAGTACAGTATGTGAGTTTCTTGTTAGCTTTAATCTTTTATAATGCTTCGCTACAGATAAATATCGTACCTCAATCTTACTGGTCCATCTTCTGCTTTAATTCAGCCGACGACAATTCAACTAAGTCCGCAAAAACTCGCCTTGAAACGTTGATCACACTGTTGGTTGAATTGATCACTAGATCAAAGTTCGACTGTTTGTAAGCGCGTACGCTGTAAAAAATTAGTGGACAGCAGTGATGTCCGAATTACAGGCGCGGTCGCAAGGCAAACCGCTCAAACCGGTTTGAGTAGGATTTCTGGGCGGTGAGGGGGCGGTGCAATTGAAATAACGGCTTTTTTATATTGGCAAGGCGTATGCATGTTAGCTGACTGTAATTATTTTTTGTAGGAAGAATTTTCGTATTCAAAACATGTTCAACCTCTAGCGCAAAAGTTTATGTAACGTCACTTGTTGAGCGACTGTTTGGCAGCACAATCGATCGCTTCTCTTTTTTATAACATGTAACGAAAACTTCGCACCGCTGATATCAGATCATCCGGCTGGATTCGGGAAACGATTTTAGGTGAGTTCTGTTTTTAATCATTCTTAAGTAGTACTAGTTTATGTTAGATTACTTACTAGTAAAGCAAAATATTTATATTTTGGTTGTTGTGTACCGGGGCATAGTCAGAGCTTGCCGCGATTGCAGTTGATGTACGAAATACAAGCTTTCCGGTACACATGTGTCATTCACTTTTACCGAAATGATGTTTGGGCATGAAGATCTTTTTTTTTTCGAACGACAAATCAGTCTCGTCAACGAACGGATTCACTGGGAAAAAACAATAAGGGTCAGAACCTTAACAGAACATAAATGAAAGACGTATTGTTTAGACTTCGGATGTGCATGTGGCCAGTGAGAGTAGTGTTTGTCACAGGAAGTCTCACTATTCTAGCCTTGGAATTGTTTAATAGTCCCATGTTCTAATCAGTAAGCACTAGAGCATATTATTTTCCCTCAAAGTAGGCAATTCGTTTTTTATATAGGGAAAGAAGTTGAATTACAGTGTACTAAATTTTTCCGGGACCCTAAATGCATGGTTGGCTCTGCTGATGGAACTGTTCAAAATTCATTTCAACAAACCTGACAACAGTTATGGATAATAATTCATAAATATTATGTATTAAAACAGATTGATTACTATCATGCCAGGGTAAGCAAGGATGTCTCCAGGCGGTGTATGATAATTGCAGACTGCAGACCGCAGACTGCAGACCACAGATTGCAGATTGCAAATTAAAAGACACCTAAAATCTTCCTAATAAAGGTGACACCATCAAAAATATAACATCCTGTGAAAGTGAAAAACTAGCCTGGGAACAAGGTTGATGTTTTTGCGCAAAGTTACATTGGCCTCATTGCCAAGGTGCTGTTGGCTATTCTTCACCCACGCGACTCTTTATTGACTCACCCAGCATATCACTAATTGCGTTGATTCTTTATTCTTCTTTGATTATTGTGAATTGATAATGACAAGTAGCAATGTCCATTAATGCCTGTCTAAATAGTAGTCTTCTGTAAAAAAAAGTGTTTAGATTGCGAGCACTTCGTGCTCACTACAGTTATGTCTACAAAAACAACTAGAATAGTAGTATAGGACGGCGGTATAGTGCGTTTTTCTCATTTTTCATTTTCCCATTTTTTCATTTCCTCTTTTCCATGTTTCCATTTTTCGTCTTATTATCAGTAGCTGTCTGGTAAGAAATCCTTCATTTTCAGCAAGATGGAGGAGGGTGATGTTACCTTATGTCAAAGGAAAAGCCGAAGCCCTTTGCAATGGCCGGGAATCGACGAAAATCATCGTTCAGGAGGTCAGAAGCATGAAGAGAACTTTCACCGCGAGGAGTCTAATGTCATGGAGCACATTTCCAGAAACCACATGCAGCCCAGTCAGCCTTCAGGAAAAAGTTACTTTCTAAGCAATGACAAGAATTATGTTTTTGAGAAATTTGTTCGAGAGACAATGAACGTGCCCGATAAACAATTTCTGCACAAAATGTACAAAAAACGCGGAGTCAGACAGAAGACGTTTTTGGAGCAAGTTGGAGTTCATGGACTTCGGAAAGTTCCGTGTCATACAGTGACTGTCATATATGACCGCACAAACTATAAAGTTATTACAGCATTTCCAACAATCTGATGGAACAATGCCAAAGAAATTGAAGGAATGAAGAGATGTGGCTACAACAATGACGATATTGTTTATAATGATAGTTTAATATGCGCAGTTATTAAAGAGCGTTCGAATTGTTGTTTGACGTTTCAATTATTTCTGGGACCGGCACTCTCGGAAGGTGGGCAGGATACTGTCAAATTTTATCTCCTAAGGAGTCAACCAATCCCCGCTGTAATGAAAGCTGTCATCAAAGCACCCTCTTTTTGCTCCGCCCTTTCCACGTGGCAAATAGTTATTGGTCAATCCGCACAAACGATGCTCTGATTGGCCACTCCCGAAGTTTGTAAGTATACTGATAAATTTTTTAGCCAATAGGAAGGCACTAGTGGGGTTGAAGGCAGTGGGTCAAAGTCTGCTAACATCGAATCATCGCTGAGCGATGCGAAAGCCTCGTGGTCTATGGTCGGTAGGCTATCGGTCAGAGGAAGTGGATCAAAATTCACCTTTGGAGCACTGAACTGGAAAACAAGAAATATTTTTTCGTTAGTTTCTTACCAATGACACTAAACAAGGTCGATTTCCTCATACATTTAATAAAACGTGAAACAAGGAACCCGGGTTAGCCAATCGAACAGAACAGAACCAAAAACCAATCGCATTCAATCGTTCGACTGGAGTTCGATTGGCTCCGGTAATCGAACATAATCGAACTGGAACTTTTCGGTGAGTTGGATTAAGTTCGATTACCGAACCTAATCGACGCGATTGGTTCGATTTTGTTTTGTAGAAAAATGAAACGGGATACAAAAATTGATAAGCATTCAATCTCAATGGAATTGAAAGGATTTCACTCTTTAACCTAGTTTTAACTAGAGGAGCAAGTGGGAGAGATATTAGCACATTTCAATTAACTATTGTTTAGGTGACTCGAAATTGATAAATTCACAATTAATACTGGATAACACCGAACGGGGATATTCTAAACAGATTTAATCCGCCGTCGCTAAAGTTTTGGTTTAGATAACTAATAAACGACCACTGACACTGGATCTTGAAGAGTTCGATTACGTTCGATTGAGTTCGGTTATGTTTGATTTTGAAGTCCTGGATTGCTGAAGGTTCGATTGTGTTCGATTGGCAAGTTTTTCGGGTGAGTTCGATTAAGTTCGATTGCCGAAACCAATCGTACTCAATCACTTGATTGCGTTCTATTACCGAACGTTCAATTGGCTTCCCCAGGAATGAAGAACGAGTGGGAATAAAGTCGAAAATATACGTATTCAGTTTCAACTATAAAGCGTAATTACTTCCTCCGAAGTCAATTTCCAGTCCAACTCTTTTTCATCCGTTCCGGTGACGAAGGCAAAGATGCTCTGTATCCTAGCGCGATTTTCTTTTTGACAAATCAATTCCACGACAACCTTACACATAAATTATCCTATGAAAGAACAACAACTTACCACTTTTTCTAATGAATTCAGGCGGTGCTCAATTTTGTGTAGCCGTTGGGACATGTTGTCCTCCATTGCTGACAGTGTGTCCTCTAATGTCTCCATCATCTGTAGAAATGTGATTTGGGTTAGTACCATAGATTAACTACGATTAGGAGGCGTCAATACTGACATTAAAGCCTGCTTTCTGGCTGGCCACTAGTTAAAAAGATTCTTGGAATTTTGGTCTGATAAGGTAAATTAGAAGATTGTATCAAAATAACACCAGCGCCTGATTCTCAATCATAACCTCAATTACATTCGGACATCTTTGAAGTAGAAAATGAGATCATGATATTTTTGTGATGTCTCTTTATGTGTTTTTGAAAATGCAGATTAAAAGCCATCATTGCGCTTACCTTGCAGAAGCTTTCCTGTACTTTGTTATGCACAGCTTCCACAACAGAAACATTGGCACGCTGAAGACAGTCGAGTTGGCTCTTAAGGGTTGTACACTCAGCTTCCTTGGCGGCTAACTGCTGCTTCATTTCTTCGAAGTCTTTGTTTTGCGCCTCCGTGATTTTTGCTTGCTTCTTGGCTCGATGTGATGACCACTCTGCCTCCCTCTTCCTCTGTTCTGCCAGAAACTCAGCGTACGGATCCGGAGCACTAGTCACTGGACTTGCCTGGGAATGAAGGCATTGTTTATATAAGACACTGTTTACTTCTTACGAGCTTTATGCCATAATCGACTCGCAAACAAACGAGCTACTTAAACATGCAACTGACGAAGGAAACCAGTCTTAGATTTCGGAAACCGATTTTGTAGGGCGAGCAAGTCTCTTGAAAGATCTTCTTTCTAGAACGAAAATTTCCTCCACTTATACGACAACATTTAAGGAGTTACATACGATAAGAGTAAAGCGACAATTATTACAAAATACTGATGAACTAATCGAACCCAATCAAGCTCAATCATCGTGCTCAATCAATGTTTTGGTGAGAGCTCGATTGTGGTCAGTTGACTGACATTCGCGACACGATATGAGGTTTGCGAACTGGCCATCAGGCGAATGTGAACTGATCGTTGGCGAATTAAACGAAAATAATGTGTCCATTTGTTGAAAATCCAATGCGTTACACTGAGGTAATCTTACCTGAAAGTCTTTGCGTTTTACAGACTTTCAATTTGGATTTACATTTCTTAACAAGTGGAAAAAAAGTTTTGACCGAAATGAACGGTAAATACCTTATGGACACTTGAATTGACTTGAGTTTTCCTTGGCTGATTGCTTGTTTTCTGTTTTTCGGCTGGTGAACTGGGCTGTTTGGAACTTGGGTTGGGTTCAGTGGCAGATAGAAACTTCGACGACCACTCAGCGTCTTTTTTATTGAGAACCTCTTCGTTATCTGTAACCAAGGACACAATAAGGGTAATTTTGCTTAGCAATACATGTAAAACAATTACTGACCAAAAAAAATGTACTTAAAGTTAGAACTCTTAGTGTGATATGTGAGGAACTCATGCAAAAATGGCTGAACAGAATCTTTGTTTTGAGCGAAGTATTACAGTAAGGTTATAACACTTACCATCCAAAGCTACAATCTCTGCTCGTATCTTCTTGCCTTCCCAGTTGACTGTTACCATGGTCCCTTCCTTATATTCTAAGCTTTTATCTAAAATAAGCCGTGTAGGGGCGATACCTGTTGTCATTTCGTGTGGAAAATACAGCAACGCTTTCGACGGCCGTTTAGTGGTTTCTCTGCATAGTTGCCTAAGAGACATGTTTATGGAGTTTTCGACACGAGCGTAGACTACCTTGAAACCGTTTCGATTGTTGCAAGTAATTTAGCTAAGATGGGCACCCTTTTATACACAGCAGATTGAATAAACGGATTATCGATGATTTGATCATTTGCGTATGAATGCGTCAATTCACAACTCTCTATCTTTTTAATTGCTTAATTACTGTAAGGTTCGCCCATTGGGACTTGAGTTGAGATTTTTTTCCGTCATTGATCTTTTGTCAAATAAGCAGTAGCAGTTTTTTTTAATTCTTTTGTGGAGATTTGATACACCGCGGACTCGCTTTTTGCCTCTGTTTTCTGTCGCGCCCTTAAAATGAAGCTGATCGCATTACTCTACGGACTATTCTGTAAACACTGATATAAATTTTATTCAGATGCGTCCAGTGGAACCGGAGTTAAACAGTTTTGCACTTTGAACGTGCTGATGAATAGGCAGCAGGTTGCTCTCTCCAAAAAAATTCTTTTGAAGCAACGAGAGCTTTCCAAATTTTTTTTCTTTGGTCCGTTAAATCGGTTTTGTTAGAGAGATGCTATAAAGCAAAGTGCTTCCCTATGACAGAAGCGTTTTAGTCAAATTTATGAATTCGTTCATTACTGTAAGGTACGCCCACTGGGACTCCAGACCAGAACTGTGATCCATTTGTCACAGAAACAGTTTAGTTGGTTGGTACTCACTGGCCAGGCCGATTCCTGTTGAACCTATAAACTCATTTTCCGTGGGTCTAAAATAATGCTTGAAAAGGAGAAAAAGTAAAAAAGATTCAGCCAGTTTGCCGAACTGTCGGAAAATTTTGTATTACGGTGACGCTGATATACACAATAGACATTTACAAACAAAAGTTCTTAGGCTCCTCCTCCATGAAGCATAGCACGCGTCAATACATTTAAGTAATTACAATTTTTGTCGGTTGGATATTGTGTGAGTTATGAAACAACTTTGCTAGTGCCTGGATTGCTTTAATTCTAGATTGGTGTTGTATAATAATTATTTACATGGCTATGGTCTGGAATATGAATTAAACATATATTTCAACTGCGGATTAAAGAATGAAGATGTGAGTGATCATCACAATTCTTGGTTTTCACTGTCACGCCATCAAGCTAAAGTTAAGAATCTAAGGGAGAAAAATGTGTCATTGAGTTTAGCTGTAAAAAACGAATTCTCATCACTCAAATACTCGTAAATGTTAAAATCAAGACTCATTGTGAAAAACGTACTGCTTAGAAAGTGAAACCTCAAAAGATACGTCATTTTTATCCTACATGACAGAGTGTTTCGGCCGCCATTTTGTTGTCACGTTACGCAAAAGCTTAGAAAGTCCAACGTACTCCATCACTATGAATGAAAAACCCTAAAGAGATTAAAATTTGTAAAAATTTACGTGTTTATCTGCTTTAAAATCTCAGCAAATTAAAAGTTTCGAAGAACTGTTAATTATTCATTTCGAATTTTGATTTTGATTGATTGTCATATTATTATTACGTCTCATGTTCGTTAGCACAAGTGTCAAGTGTGAGCATTGGTAGTCGTGATCGCCCCAACGAGCACAATTGCCATGACAACAAATGACGCTTTTACTGTCACAAAAGTGACGAAAATTAATATGGCAGACGGTGATATTTTAGAAAGAGAAGAAAATCCAAGCGAAATAATCGAAAGAGCAAAAAAATTCCTACGCAATGGCTGTGGTTGTTCCCGTGGCTCTAAAGGAGGTGCATGTTCTAGAGAATTCAAAGAAGAAGCGGTGTTATTTAATCTGAATAACTGTCTCGAGTTGACAAGTGGAGAGCTCGACTTGATTATTTTAGCAAACATTCAAGCCTTCAGCCGCAACGACTGCATTGGAACTAAAAGAAGTAGAAGTTCCAGGTGTACCTATCACTTTCAATCCGTTGTCATCTGCAAAGAAATGTTTATTCACCTTTATGGTATCGGTTATTCCCGACTTCGTCGACTCAAGGAGCATTACGAGAAATATGGTATCCATCCGCGAACTCACGGCAACACGAAAACGCTTCCCAGTAACACTCTTCATCAGTCGATCACCGAGAACGTTCACAGTTTCCTTACAAATTACGTAGAAGAGAATGCGTTTGTGCTACCTGGGAGAATACCTGGATTCAAGCGGGAAGATGTTCAGGTGCTGCCTTCAAGCGAGACAAAAACGAGTGTTTGGCGCGTCTACACAAGAACTTGTGAAGCTTCTGGAGAACAAGCTATTAGTTACAGCAAATTCGTAGACCTTTGGCATCAGTTTTGTCCGAAAGTTGTTGTGGCGAAACCCATGACCGATCTATGCTTGACTTGCCAGCAGAATACCATCAAGCTTGGTCGGACAGCAAACCCGCTCTCTGACCACGAAAAGGCTGACTGTATAAAAGCACAGCAAGAGCATTTGGACTGCGCCCAGGTCGAGAGAGAGTTTTACAAGAAAACTTGTTCAGATGCAGCTACGACTTTCGGTCACACAGTTGCAGAGACGAACTTTAACGAAACGCACGAACCGTGTTCATTCAATGGCACTATGCACTATTCCTTTGACTATGCCCAACAAGTGCACTTTCCGAGTAACACAATGCAACCCGGACCAATCTACTTTAAGACGCCAAGAAAGTGCGGGATTTTTGGAGTCATGTGTGAAGCTGTTCCGCGTCAAGTGAACTATTTAATTGACGAAGCTGCAGCAGTAGGTAAAGGAGCCAACGCAACCATAAGTTACGTTCACCACTTTTTCGCAAGTCATGGTCTCGGGGAAACAGACGTTCACTTACACGCTGACAATTGTGCTGGCCAAAATAAAAACAATTACTTTTTATGGTATTTAGCATGGAGGATTGCTACTAAACTTCACCAGTCTATCAAGTACTCTTTCCTGATTGCTGGGCATACTAAATTTGGCCCGGATCGTTGTTTTGGAATGCTGAAAAAGTCCTACAAGCTCAGTTTCATTTCGTCGATTTATGAACTAGCTCAAATGGTGGACACCTCAAGCAACACAGGCGTGAACAAGGCCCAACTGGTGTCGACGCACGATGGCCGTGTCATAGTACCTGTATACGACTGGTCTACTTTTCTTGGGATATATTTCAAAAAAATCGCGAACATAAAAAAATTCCACCACTTTAGATTTTCTAAGGATGAACCAGGTGTGGTTTACTGCCGAGAATATTTGTCATCTCCGGAACAAGCGTGTGTGATACTGAAGGATGGTGCTGTCATCCCACCAGTTTCAGTTCTTCCGCAGAAGATCAATCCAGAAGGATTAAGTGACGAACGCAGGAACTACTTATATCGCGAAATAAGACAGTTTTGTAAGCCTGGAACGGAAGATTTAGTTGCACCAGTGCCATGAGTTAATCATTTTTTCGAGCTTGATCAGCTGTTGCTCTTACTATGCATGTAATAAATTGGCTTTAGTATTTATTATTTTTTCTTCCTATCAAATTGAACCCTACAGGGTAAGAAAATTAATTCGAATTAATGATTCTTAGGTAATTATTATACATACATGAAATAAATGAAATTCTGCTGAAAAATTATTTTAGGATTACCCCTTGTTGTTCTTCATACAATAGTTATATCGTTGTCCTCATGCAAGCTCGTACGAAACCGAGCGAAATTCGAATCTCGGTAAGTCACAAAAATCCTTGCGTATTCGGTTCCTGAACTCTCGATTAGTAAAATAAAGCTTTAGATGCCAAACCAAGACTGCTTTTTTTAATCGGGAAACAGAAAAAGCAATAATGAATAATGACGTAATCAAGATTTCAAATTCAGAATTACCAATCCCTCTGAGCTTTCAGTTACATGCTATGACAGTTGTTTTCTGTTTCGGATAACACGCGACCTGCAAAACGTTATGTTTCTGTCTTCAAAACGTGAAAGCATTAAATTTGACAAGCTAGGATTGGATGCCATGGTAACGGTTTCATTGAATTGACGTTGCAGAAAAACCGAAAATCTTAAAAGGTTTTGACCCCTGGTTTTGACATTGCAGGTCGCGTGTTAACCATCTGAACACTTGCCCTTTCACACGTTTTCAGTTCGATAGGACTCTTCGTCATGCGATAGAACACATTTGAATTTTAAAGCCTTCGTGTCACGGGACACTAAATGGCGGCGTAGAAAGCTGTCACACAGGTAAATATTACAGGCTTTTTAAAACAGCTCTATTTCCTCTTCAAAGTCCATCGAGCGCGGGTGATGAGGGATTTGTTGGCTGCCAGCTCAAGGGGGTAGTCGCGCGCTGGAACAGAACGGAAAGAAAAATAAAACAACGTCTGGGTACAGGCTAGATTAGCCGTAGCCAGGCGGTGTGCGTCACAACCCACAAAGGTTCATGGGTAAAACTGTTTATGTGCCTCATTTCAATCGTGACACGGTCGAGTTCGCATCTCGCGAGAGAGATTATGGATCAAAACCCGGGATCAAAGTTCTGCTTCCTTTTCTGAAAAACACTGAGGAGGAGAGCGATTTGGAGAATTTTCAAGATCTCATACTGGCCTTATATGCTTGCTATTGGCTTCATAATTATGGTAACTTCCATAAGTTTATCGCGATTCGAAGACGATCGAAGGTGCGATTTTAGCCGGCGATTTCCTGCTTCTCAGAAGATTTAAGGTACTGTTTAGCGCTGTGCTTATTTGTATATTTCTATCTCAGAAGAGTGAAAGAGATCTATAGTTCATACCTAGTTTTTGTTTCCCAAAGCAGGTCACAGCGTCGTCGATGTTTTCGGCCCCTTCCAAATCGACCTGTCCATCGCATAGCGTAAGTGAGGATAGACTGAGGTCGTCGTAAACGACTGCTATCAGTGTCTTGGGAATGCTTGATTTAGTGTTTTGTCAGTGAGCGTTTTATAATCATTGTTAAATGCGAGGAAGGCAGTGAAGTGACATCACAATCATCACGAATCAAATGAGCGCGCGCTCGCTATTAATTTTTTATCTTCTTCCCGTCGTCTGGTACTTGGCTACAGAATAAGAAAGAAAATCTTCTGGATAACTGTAACCCATCACAATCCCACCAAGCGATGACCTAAATTTCGGCGCTAAAAAAATAATTGTCTTCGAGGAACGATTCAAAATAATCACACGGGAACCAAGAGAGCGTGATTTTATTCGATTTCACCAAATCCGAAACAAGATCAAGTACAGAACCACGGTCGCCACTCTCCTGTCAACGAATGGCTTCATCGGCTCTCGATGCAATACGTTTTAACTTATTTAACTTTTTAGCCGTTTCTCCAAGGATACGACGATTACTCGCTTTCTAAAAACAAGGATAAGTTAGAACTAAAAATACGTAAAAACTACTTTACGGTTCAGCAGTTCACGTATCGGCGAGTATCGAGCGACCAGCTTTACAGTTCTGCTCGCAGTTCTAAACAGCTGCTTGCTTTCCTCTTAAACGGATAAGCAAACCGTTTAAACGTTTTCCCTAGAGCGTTAAACGGATGAGCAAACCGTTTAAACGTTTTCCCTAGAGCGTTAAACGGATGAGCAAACCGTTTAAACGTTTTCACGAATGCATGAAACGGATGCTATTTTTTTAAAACGGATAAGCAAGCCGTTTAAACGTTTTCGTTAAAGCGTTAAACGGGTGCAACTTTTTTTAAACGGATAAGCACACCGTTTAAACGCTTGCATGAACCTATTAAACGGATTTAAACGGATAGTAAACGGTTTCCCCATTTAAACGGAAAAGCGTTAGTGTCCGTTTTCCCAAAGAGGGTCACTAATGTATGAAGATCAATATTTATCTCATTTTAAAGAAAAAAATAATTATAACGAACATGATGATTATATAATGACTAAAGAAGAATATTTAAAAGAATATAAAAGTAAAGGAGATCTTGATGTTGAAGATATTAAAAATTTAATAAAAGAAAACGAAAAATTTTTTTTTATTAATAATAATTTTTTAAAAGAAATTTTAATGAGGAAAGAATATCCTTTTATAAAAAGAAAAAAAGTTATTTATGAAATTTGTGAAAGAGAAGCTAGTTCTTTTTATAGAAGATATCTTATATATGACCCTGTAAATAATTTTTGTTCTTTTTACCCATCCAAATATATTTTTGATAATTATATCTATGGTTTGAAAAAAAATCCACGTAGAAGTTTCAAATAGGAAAAAATTATTTAAAGAAATAGTTTTTATTAAATAATAAAATGCAGTTGTCAAGTTACGATAGTCTCACTCCAGAAAATATTATTTTTAATGAAGCCAAAGAATTCAAAGTAAAGGATAGCAAAATCAAATACAAACGGATCCCAATTGAAGTCAAATACCCAAATGGAAAGAAAGGACCACTGGTAATTGAAACTCCTCTTCTTTTCTCTTTTGGAGTAAGTGAAAAGAAAAACCAAGAATCAGGAAAGTTAGTTGGTTATAGTATTCCAGTTTGTCTCTGGGGAAAAGATAGTGAACCAAACGAAAAGGAAAAAGCATTTTTTGATACTTTGAATAATATCAGGGAATTATGTTGCCGTCATCTTGAAAGTGAATATGGACCTGACATGGCATCAACCCTGTCTTCTCTTTTCTATTACAAACAGGTTGAATATACTGATAAAAAAGGGAAAAAGAAAACACGACAAGATGAGTCATCTGCTCCAGTTCTTTACGCAAAACTTATTTACTCTGAGAAGTCAAAGAAAATACTTTCTCTATTCAATACCAAGGCAAAAAAAGCTTTGAATCCCCTTAAATATGTCGATCAGTATTGCAATGTCAAAATGGCATTGATAGTTGAAGGAATATTTTTGAGCAAGACTGTCACATCTCTTCAAATAAAAGTACATGAGTGTTATGTTAAACCACTGAAACCTCGAGAATCTTTACTAACAATAAAAGAGGAAGAAGGAGATAGTGAAAGTGATAGTGAGACTGATGAGAATGTTGCGAATGTTAATATCTCAGATTTAGATATTTCTGACATGGAGGAAGAAACTGATTAATTGGATTTTTAATACAAATTTTGTATTAAAAATTAACCAAATCTTTGAAACTCACCCATGAGTTAAACTTATCAGGATATCCACTCCATTTTACTAATGCTATTTTTTTCTTGTTATCTCGTCTGATAACTTTTTCTATTCTAAAAGTTTGTTGTTTTGCTTTTTGTAATTCTTGTTCGTAAAAAGATCCTTTTATTGATTCTCCCATCAAATCAACAATACTATAAGTAATTGGTTTTGTTGGAATAATCTGTTTAATCACAAATATCTCCTCAGTCCAGTTTGGTGTGTAACCTTTATCAAATATCTTTCTCTTATACTTTGAAATTCTAACGTGGTCTCCAATCTCGAACTTTGGTTTGCCAGGTTTCAAGTAAATAGATTCACCATACAAATTATTCCAAACTTTTTTCTCATTCTTCTTTTTACTCGCTTCAACAGGTGTCATCTTTATACTAGAATGTCTCGTATTATTGTAATCATCAACTAGCTGTTCTATCTTATCCACGTAAACAGTGTTGTTATTCACAGAGAGCATTTTCCACATTCTGTTTTTCATTGTTTTATTCCATCTTTCAACAACACTAGATTTTTCTTCATTTTCAGTGTGATATAGTTTAATTCCTCTGCTTTTCAGAAAGTCTTTGAAATGTTTGCTGATAAACTCAGAACCTTTATCAGTCCACAACATCCTCGGTTTACGTTTACTTAATATATCATCAAATGCTTTACTGACAGTTTCAGTTTTCTTGTCTTTCAATCCCCTTATCCAACCATACTTGCTAAACACATCAATTATCATCAGCAAATATTTAATCCCCCTGTTCCACTTTCCAAACTTTTGCATTTCAACCAAATCAGCAGCCCAGATATCATCAATACCGTTTGAGATTACTGTTCTCTTTTGAAAGTTTCTTGTGATTGGTTTGTGAAGTTCATCGGCCAGCTGTTGAGACCAATCACTACTCAACGCCGGCGCGCGTTTTTTTGAAGACCAAGTCCAAGTTTTTGTTTTGTGTTAATCATTGTTCTAGCCAAAGTATGCCCCCATTGTCTCTGGTTTCGAGGAATTGCATCTAATGCTTTTATCATTTTCCTATCAGCTTCATTTTTACATTTAACTTGTTCGCTTGATGGCCTGTTACCACAGACAGAGTAATCAACATCATGTTGCATACTAACAGCATCTGTTCTTCCAGTTGGTTGTTCAAATATTTCCAATATTTCACCAGTCTGAGGATCATATCTCAATTGAGATTCCAGTGGATTACCAGGGCCAGTATACTTATGACCAGGAAGTGTAAATCCTTTGCGTGGAGCGACTTTTAAAATGGCTTTATGAATATCAACTCCACTTCCAAAACTTGTCAGAGGATTGTTTTCCCAGAAGTGATCATCAATGATAATTCGATATTTGGTTCTTAATATCTGAGGCCATGTATCAGGATTGGATGAAATAATGTTATTCATCTGCTCCAGAGCTTCTGGATTTTTTTCAAAAAATGTTGTCTTTTTCATTCTTCTTGAAGGTTTTTCAAATTTAAAAAATAATTCAGGATTAGAACCTTTGCGTATTATTCCCATCTTGGCTTCTTCAGCGGCTGTGGGTCGTCTCCAAAATTTACCAGATGTAATTCCATGATCTGATCCAAAAGCTGATTTTATGATATCACCAGATTTATATCGATCATAAACTGGTTTCAATGATGGTATCAATTCTTGAGTAGTTGACATTGCAATTTCTGGTGCTTTTTTTACAACAGTCATTGGAGTAATACTACCTCCATCCAGATCTGGTCTATTAGTTTTATATCTCTTTTTGGGTCTAACTTTGGTTGAAAGCTGATTTATTGCCGATCCAACACTATCCTGAATAAAAGGAGCCAATTTATTGATCCCATAATTTACAGCTTTCTTTTGTAGTTTTTTATTTCTCATTGCTTCACTAGCTCCATACCTTGCCATTTCAACTGCTTTTCGTCCCATCCAAGGCAAAGCATGTTCAGTAAATGCTTCTGCAGCTGTTCCTACAACAGTGTCAAATACATCTCCTCCAGTTTGTTTGCCCGCCTTCTCAGACGGGCTAATTAGTTTTTTGTCTTCTTCTTAGTTTTTTTTACCCCAGCTCCAGTTGTTCCCATTTTAACATATCTTACTTTTTTAATTCCACAAACCGCACAATGACAAAAGAATTGAGTTCTTCCTCTTTTATCGGTTTGGTAACCACTTGGCTCAGTGCAAGGAGTTACCATTTTATCTTTAATGCAATATGATTCTTTCATTTAGTATAATGTTTAGATAAATCTGATTTATCAGAAGGGTGGTAAAAGTGAATCATTTTAATATAAGCACTAAAGATAAATGGAGGCTAAATTCTTTTCCGAGATAGAAAAAAATATGGATGTTGAAACTATCAAAGATTTTGAGAAAGAAATAAGGACAAAAATAAATGATGAGTTTGAGACTCTCCGGAATAAAAATGCAGATCTTTCAAGAGTGTTAATGGCTGGTGAATGTGAGATGTGGGAAAAAATAAGAAGAGGAGATTATTCTTGGTTGAAAATAAAGTCTGATAAAAAGAAGAAACTTTTTAGACTTATTGATATTTACTTAAAATTTGATTCCATAGTTGATACTGTTCAAGAATTAAAAGAAAAAGTTGAGAAGGTTAAAAAGTTGAAGGATTCACCAGTGGATAAAGATTAAATATAACATTTTATATTTAATCTTTGAAAATTATTACTACAAATAATTAAATCTTTTTTTAAAATATAAAAAAAGATTTAATTTATATTTTTGTAATAATCTTTATCTATCCTCCAAAATATTCTTTTATAAAATCACTGTTGTCATTATCAAAATGAGGATTGTGTATTACATCAAGAATACTTTTTCCATTTTGTCTCTCAAACAAATAGTAAAGACACCAATAACCACAGAGAACAGTGTTGCGATTTTGTATTTCATCTATCGAATAAACAATTTGTTTTCCAGAAGTATTGAAATACTTTAAAGCATCACTTGGCATTATCAGACCAAATGGATCAAAGTACTCAACTACTGAATCCAAGTTTCTATAACAAACCCAGTGAGTGCCAGGACCTTGAATATCATCAAGATTGATTATTCCACATTCTTTTTTATCTTTTGCGGCAAACGATCTCGACTATATATTCCTCTGAGATGTTTAATACCAAGTTTCTTTACCCATTCCATCAAGTCAAAGTTGGATAATGGTTTAATCACAAAATGGAGCCTATTATGGGAATTGAGTTGAATGGACTGTTTTTTCCCAGTAGCAGACCCTTGCCTTTGGGCTTTTTTTTTGCCCCCATTCCTATTATATTTTCCCAATTACCATTAAAGGGAGGCGGGTAATAACCCTCTCCTAGTGTGGGTGGAACATAAACACTTCTTGTGTTACTAGATGATCCTCTGTCAACCTGTAAACCAGATCCAAGCATCTTTGAAACCAGACTAATTGCCATTGGAATACCAATTGTTGCAAGTGTTCCCAGGAATCCTCCTTCTATTTGGGTCTGGGTTGGTTTAATAACCAATCGGCCTCCTGTTTGAAAAACTTTTTTAATTTGATCTATTTGTGCTTTGGTAAACTCATTAGCAATAGGAGGTAAAAATGGGAAAAACTTTTTGGGGATTGTAATACCTTTTCCAAAAAGTTTTTTTAATCCTATTTCCCCAAGTGCAGTTGCAGCTCCAGTAGCAATTGCAGGAGCAACTTTTGAAACTCCCTTTACTGCAAGGGGAAGAAGTTTAGCACCAATTCTTGCTAAACTAGTGAATAAGTTTCCACCATGTTTTACTGATTGTGTAATCTGTGTTTTACTTATTTTTATATCTGATCCTGTTCCATTTGCAAGTGATTTTTTTATCTTCTCAATCTGTCTTTTGGTTAACATTAACTCATCTGATCCTTGAAGATGAGAATGTTTTAATCGAAGTGTAAGTGGTGATTTATTTTGAATTGCACTCAATAGTTTTGACTTTTGGCCATCTGAAAGTTTTACCCTATATTCGATATAAGTTGTCATTTTATATATTAAGTTATATTAAATTCTTTTCATGTAAGACAATTGCAAAAATAGTATAATCAGCATTGGTTTCCCCACTCAATTCATAATGAAATGTTAGTTTTACTTTATCTTCCAGATTTGGTAGTTTAAAATAAATAAATGGAAAAAGAGACTCAAAATTATCTCTATTAAGAAGTGTTCCATTACCATACAACATAGCATCTCTGTAAACTCTTGAAGGCTCTGTGGATGGTTTATAATGAATATTGGGATACTCATTTTCATTTGCTTTAAGGTAACATCGTGTTAATTTTCTGTTATTTGCGACATTAAAAGTTTGGTAAAGAAATGGGTTTGCTGTTTGTGAGTTAAAATTCGCACTGTTTACAATAAAAATAAAAACATGTTGTGGTTTTGATATCTCATTTGTTATTATAAAATTTCCTTCTTTTTGACTTAAATATGAAGAATTCGCCACAAACTCATTGAGATAATATTTTAATGGTATTTTTGTAATCACTGTATTCTTGGGAATGAAAAGTTGTAGTTTTGTAATTATTACTCTACAAACATCATTACCCCCCCTCCATATAAGGTTGTTATCACTTTCAAATTCCATGTTTAATTCAAATCTGGAATCTGGTAACATCTTATCCTTGAGAGCCTCAAAAAGTGAGTAACGATTAAGAGGAATTTCAAAATTAACAATTTTAGAATCATATATATTTTTTTTTCTTTTGTCAAATCCCTCATTGTATATATTATTTTCTTGATCAATAAATAATCTTGGCTCCCAACCAGTGTTATTATTATTTCTTCCATGTTGAACTTGCCTTGTTAAATATTTTTTATTGATTGGGTATTTTGTTGTGTCAAGAAAATAAAATTCATTTGTTGCAATAGTCTCTGCAAAGGAAGTATCAAATTCAAGCAAATTTTTGATATTTACAACATGATTGGTGTAATTACATTGATAAACTTCTCGACCATTAATATTAAAACTAATTTTTTTAATAAATGAACTTGCTCCATTAACAATTCCATTTTTGTCAGTTAATGTTATTGAATTTCCACTTAGTTTTGTTAATTTAAAATACAATGATAGCCTCGCATTGTACCAATCAAGTGATTTACCATCAACAACAAATTTAAAATTACCTCTTTTTTGATAATTATTATCAGTAGGGATTATTAAAGGTTGTTCGAGATTAAAAACTAAATCTTCACTCATTTTATTTATTATTTTATATTAAAATAATGCGGCGTAGCCAAGGGAGGGGGAACCGTAGGTTCACCTATGCACGAAGCAATAGTTTTCCACTTTGCTGTTCTATTTCTGCCTCTCGCTCATGAAGGACAAGAGCATAAAAGTTGTAATCAGCGGTTGGATTGGCTGATAGTTCAAAATGAAAAGCCAACTTTGTTACTCCATCTTTGATGTCCATTTTTTGTTTTGTCAAATCAAAGTAAATAATCGGATAAACTTTTTTATAGGTTGTCATATCAAGGATAGTTCCACCCTGAAAATCGTTGTTTGCGTGAACATACTCCATCAAACCTCTAAAAACTCTTGTTAAATCTGTGGATGGTTTATAGGCAAAATCAGGGTAATCATTACCATTTCCAACCTCAAGATAACATCGTGTTACGTCGCCATTGGCTGGTAAATTACCAAAAGTATCATATATAAATGGATTTGCTGTTTGTGCATTAATTCTTGCTGTGTTGATGGCCCAAACAAATACATGGCGCGGTTTTGAAATGCCAGTTGTTATTCTGAAATGGCCTGTTTGTTGAGTTAAATTATTTGAAGGAAAAATGACTTCATTAAGATAAGTCCATTTGTGAGGTTTAAGATAATTTTCCATGTATAACTTTTGTCCTTCAGAGTTAAAAGTTAACTTTGGAATATACAACTGAAGTCTTTTTACAATAACTCTGCAATTAGCTCCAGCTTGAAACACCAAATTTGCATCGCTTTCGATTTCAAAACTTATTTCAATTCTTGTGTTAGGAAGTAGTTTGTCTTCAAGTGCCTCAAAGAAAGAGTATCTATTAAGAGGTATTTCACAATTGACAAGAACTGAAGCACCCAATACTTTTTTTCTCAGGGCAAAACCAACATTATATTCTGCTTGAGCAGCACGTTCCTCTGCAGATCTACTTGTATCAGGATAGTAAAATTCTTTGGTTCCAATACTTTTTGCATAAGAGGAATTATACTCAAGTAAGTTTTTAATATTTGCAACATGATTTGCTTCATTACAACTATAAACTTCTCTTCCATTTGCCAGAACGGTTAATTTTTTTATAAAAGAGTTAGAACCATTTACGATTCCGTTGTGATCAGTAAGTGTCAAATTTCCTCCAGCTAACGTAGTTACTTTAAAATCCATTGAAAAACGCGCGTTATACCAATCAAATGGAGTGGCCTCACCCGTATTATCAGCGATAAATTTAAGGTTTGGTGCTCTAACTTGGGCGGCGTCATTTGCTGGGTCTGCTGTGGTTAAAGCTTGTTCGAGATCAAATATAACATCTTCATATCTTTCTAGATATTTTGGGTTTCTAAAAGATTTCATTTTATATTAATAATTATATAATTTTCTCAGGTTTTCCAAATATTGGTTATATTCCTTTTCAGTCATTTTACGTTTTGTTTTGGTGGTTGGAGTGGGGTTTTCACGAGAAAGTAATTTTACAATTTTATCACCAGCCTTTTTTTCTTTTACAATTGTGCTCGGGTCAAAAGTTACTTTTTTTTTAACTGTTGGTTTTGATGGTGGTTTTTTTGGAGTTGGTTTTTTAAAAAAGGATTTTACTGTGTCCATTATTCCTTCTCCATATATATGTTGTTTTACATATTTTCCTGTATCAGGGTCATATTTTCTTTTAAACTCTGATTGTCGCATCATTTTATTTATAGAATTATACTATATAGTTATCTTCAGTATGGCGAAGAAGCAATGTCATAAACCATTCAATACCATTGAGGTTAACAGGTTGACTGACTGAATCAGTTACAGTTATTCTCATTTCAGAAATATAATTAGAACTTACAGGGCAGTATAGTGGTCTCTTTGGTTCGAAAGTAAATGGATAAGACCTTGTCAAATTATCAGTTGGAATAACTGCGATTGTGTTTGTATTTACGCCATTCACGACAGAGTCTTTTATTGCATCCACATTTATGTTAAGGGAGTCAATCGATTTTGTAATATTTGGGAGTCGTGTTCCATACTCAGTTTTTGTCACCAGTTTCTTTTCAAATCCGATGAGGTCGACAAAATCTGTTCCTCTCAAATCAAGTTGATAATTTCCCTCAAGTGTTACCAGTACCCGATAGGTAGAGAGAATGAAAGACAGATTTATTGAGTAATTCTTCACACCTTTGGAGTCTGTTGTGTGATGAGATTTTTGTTCCATGTACTGATGAATGTAATCATTCAAATCTGAGTAAGAATACATTCCATCAGAAAAGGTGATAGTATTCCAGTTGGTTCCATCATGGGTGTATTTGATTTTATTGTTTCCATAACTACTTCTGATGTTGTACCAAGAGTAAGTCATTGACAACCTATCCAAGGCAAGAAAATGCTTGAATTCTGGATCAAGTTTCAAAGGAGGATTAAATTTAACCAAGAAATCATGTGGTTTGTTTACTCCTATTTTTTCTCTTTTAACAGATGAAATATGAATAGCGCTTTCATTCATTTTATATTAAGTGTAGATACTTTTCTTAAAAGTGTATTAAGTTGCTTATTAGTAATAATCCCGAGATCTCTTAGTCGATGAGCTATTTGAATGTATTCAGGCAGCACACCATTGTTTCCTGCGGCAAGTGAACCGGAGAGTAATTCAAATCTATGAAGTAGTTCATCTGGGTTGATAAACAAACCATAACCAGATTGTTTTTTATACATAAAAAGAGTATTTAAATTTTTTGAATATATGCTTAATGTGTTGAAAGTATCTATTTTTTCTTTTGTATTTGGATTAGGACCTCTTTTTTTTGCTTTAGATTCAGCTTGTTCGTAGCTTTCTCCATCATAAATAAATTCTGCGCTATTTTTTAATTCTGTTTTAAGATTATTCAAATCTGAATTAATAACATTTGTTAATGAAGAAATATCAGAAATATCTTTATCAAAATAAAAAGAAGGAAGATTTTCATAACCGTTGTCTTTTAGTAAATCTTTTGCTTTTTTATTATTTAAATATCTATCGACATAATCAACATCAAATTCTACTATTGGAGGTTTATCTACTATTGGTGATTTAGCTATTAGTGATTTATACTCTTCTTCATCTTCATCTTCATCTTCATCTTCAATAGCTTTTATTCCTGGTAATTCTCCCATATCAGCTAATCTCTCAAACTGACTAAATCCATCTGTAATCGCTTTTTGATTGGTTTTTAGTCCTTCTGTAAGAGCCAACTGATTTTGCAACATTTTCTGGTTTTGAGTGAAGATATTTTCTCTTTTGGAGTCCTCAGGTTCTTCAAACTGTGAAATCAGAGGTTTGAATGTTTCAGTAAATCCTTCTCTCTGGTTCTGTTTTTCCCAAGTAGTTTCTTTTATTCGTTGTCTCACCTGTTTAATAAGATCATCGGCTTCAATCTTATTTTTAGAGTATTTTTTCATTTCTTCAATATCCATTTATATAATAATTATATAAATGGAGATACCAAATTATGATAGCAATGATAACAGCGATAAAAAATTCAAACAGCTTTTTCCTTTCATGCCATCGGATACATTTCGAATGCTGATTTGTGGAAATAGTGGAAGTGGAAAAACTAATTTGTTGTATCATATGTTAATGAAGCCATTACTATATTATGATGAAATTTACCTTTATGCTCGAAATTTGGAGCAGGATAAGTACAAGAGATTGATGAAAAAAATGAGAGAGATGTCACATAAGCTCGGCTATGAAATACTATCTGTGAGTAATGATGAAATAACTCCAGTAACAGAAATGGATTATGCAGACAATCAAAAACTTGTGATATTTGATGATTATGTCTGTGATAAAAACCAGAGGCAAATCATTGATTATTTCATTCAAGGTCGACATAAGAATTGCTCAGTGATTTATCTGAGTCAATCATTTTACAAAACACCAAAAGATATTCGATTGAATTGTTCGCACTACTGTTTATATGAATTTCCATCTTCAAGAGAAGCAAACAGAATATCATCTGAATTGGGAGTTGATAAAGATGTGTATAAAGCGGCAACTAAAAAACCATTTTCATTTCTTTATGTCAATAAACCAAAAAAAATCATTGCAAAAAACTTTCTGGATTATATAAACAATAAATAAGATGGGAATATTTAACGAACATTCTTCTATAGGGGGAACCTATGGTTCCCCCCTCCCTTGGCTACGCCAAATTAATATAAATAATAAATAAGATGGGAATATTTAACGAACATTCTTCTAATCATTATCAATTTGCGCGAGGAATTCAAGGAGCTTCAGGTGTTGGTTTTAATCTCACTGCAGATGGAAATTATGATATGGTTGGGAAAAAATTGACAAATGTTGGTGCACCAACATCAGACACCGATTCAGCAACCAAGAAATATGTTGATACCAATTCTGGAGGTGGAAAAACATCATTAATAACAGTAGATTCAAACATTGACATGAAAAGCCAATATTCAATCAAAAAACTAAAAACACCATCAGACAATGATGATGCTGCGACAAAGAAATATGTTGACGACTCGAAAGTTGATGGAAGTGTCTTTTTGAAATTGGACGGAACAAGACCAATGACTGGAAATTTGAACATGAATAACCAAAGAATAATCAATATTCCAGCTCCAACTGCAAATAACCAACCAACACCATTGGCTTATACTGATCTTGCTTATCTCAAAGTTGATGGATCAAATTCAATGACAAATAATTTGAACATGGATAATAAAAAAATAATTAATCTTATTACACCAACAAACAACTCAGATGCCGCTCCCAAAAAGTATGTGGATGATAGCATATCTAAGCAAGATTTCACTTCTTTTTTTAAAAAAGATGGGAGTAACTCAATGACTTCAGATCTTAATATTGGAGGACATAAAATAATTAATCTTGAAGATCCAGCTTCAGAGTCTGATGCAGCAAATAAAAAGTATGTTGACGACCATGTGCGCCAAACACATGTTCAACCAAGTCATTACAAAAATGAGTTTGATTTTTTGATGTCAAGTCCATCTATTTGGACAGATGAAATAGGTGATAGAACTAGTTTTTTTCCAAAAAAGATAGCTGACTTATCAAACAAAAAAGGAAATTTTCACGACTATAATCTTAAAGTTCTTTATATGGATATATTGAAAAATTTTCAAGGTGGTTATAAGTACAAGATGGGGCTTAATTTTTACAGACTGGTTGGCGGAGCTGATTATACCCTTTGTCTTGAAATACTTAACACCGATTATCAATTGTGGCATAAAACTCAGATAAGTGTTGACAACAACTCATCACAAGGATTGCAACTTGGAAATGTTGGTGTAAAAAAACTTCAGCATAGATTCATCGATTCAAAAGGTCAATCACAATACATGTATTACCATAGAGTCATAATTAATTTTAAGAAGTTGACAACTGGTAATAAATTCTTTATTCACATTTTGGTAAATATTCCAAATAATGGAAATGATCTGTCTGTATATCCAAGTCAGTTTTCTGGAGTTTTCATTATTGCTTATGGTATTATGAGTGCAGTTAGCAATATCGACTCAGATAAAGTTTATGACTATCACACAGCATTTGACATCAAACCAACACAAGTAAAGTACAATGTTATTATTAATGCGAATAATAAAAGGTTATTGAACATTGCTCTCGACAAATCCAGTAACGCCAGTGCTGCAACAGTTGGAATGGTAAAAGAGTTAATTCCTTTTACGATAAACCATGTTTACAGGCAATATTTTAAAGAATTTTATGACTTCACTGATGCAAATATTTACGGATTAAATAAGACATCATCTGGTGTTGTTTTTAATTCTCTTCATCCAAATATTACTTTTTCTAATAAACACTTGACTGATATCAGAAAAGAAGGATTAAATGTTAATGGTTACACAATTACTTTTAACCCCTCTGGTAATTTTACAAACTTTACTTTATGTATTGTTTTTTATCATTTTTCTAATAAAGATTTTGCTTTAGTTAAGAAAAATTCACAAGATAATCAAACCTTATTAAGTTTAACCTTTTCTAAAATTGCTGGTTATTTAACTTTACTTTCCAATAGCTTGAGAGATTCTTTTTCTCTTCCAAGTACTTTTAATGGAAAAAAAGTTGTTTTATGGTTGACTCAGAGTGTTGATTCAATTGTTACAAAAGTTAACATAAGTAACTACAGTTCAACATTAACACTAGATAACGCTAATTACACAACTGATCAAGATTTTGACTTTACTACTGATGACGGAGTTTTAAGTAAAATTATGTTTTCTCCAAATTTTTACGACTTTGATTCTGAGCAATTTCACAAAGTAATGATGCAAGAGAAAATAAATGGTAGTTATGTAATATAAAGAATAAATGAAGGATGTTTTTGAGTTTAACCACATTGATAACGCACTATCAGAATCAGACATCAAAACTCTCAAAGATTTCTATAAACATTACCACAAGAAATACTGGTGTTTTAAAAAATCTTTCAAAAGATATAAAATTCTTGATGAAACACTTACTCTGTCTGGAGGAGGATTAGTTGTGATAGGAACTATTGCTGGAGGAATAACATTGAATCCAATAATCCTGGGTGTAATAAATGGTGCTGGAGTAATTGTGAGTAGTATTTCAAAAATGAAGAATTACAAGAAAAAGATAGAAATGTCTCAAATTGCATTTACAACATATGAGAAAGTATTGGTTGAACTGCGATCAGCTTTGAGGGGTGATGAGTTTAACAAGCAAGAGTTTATTGATAGAATGAAATTGATAGATGAAATGATAATTGATCAGTCTCCCTTGGCAGATAGATTTTCAAAGAAGTATAATAAAAAGTTTATATAGAAAAAGGTTTATACAAAATATAAAATAAATAAAAGTTTTTATATTATAAAAAAGATTTAATATTTAATTATTTGCAATATTATTTTTCATCTTCTATCTACTCTATAGATAGAAGATGTTAGAGTCAATTGTATCATATGTTAATTTTTACTTTCCTTCTCATAAAACAAAATTTTACGATGATAACTTTATTAAAGCTTGTCTTGTTTACCAGTATTTATACATAAAGTATTTTACACAAAAACTAAACTTGATCCAAATTATTTATAAACTATCAGACTGGAGACATAATTGCAGATCAAACTCATCAATACTATCCAATCATCTTATATTTAATCTCGCTTTTCGAGAATTTTGGAAACATTACCGCCGTGATCGAGGTTGTGTTTACACTTTCAACACTCCGTTTAAATCTGAAGTACTTGGTTATTTGACTGGTATTATTTACTGGTGTTTTCACAGAGGAGTTGTTTGAGTGATTTATAACTATGCCACCACTTTTCATAATTAACCAGAGTTTGGTCTCCAATATTCAGATAAATTAATTTGTACTTGACATTCCCCATTTCTTCCAGTATTTTTTTTATTAAATATCCAATACTTATCATTCTCTTTCGACAAAATTGTTTGTTTAATTTTTCCATGACATTGTTATCTATTGCCATTAGTTTTTCATACAAATCATACTTTTCATCCTCTGTCAGCTTTATCATTTTACTTACTTCATCAACTTTTTTCTCATAATGATACTTTCTCTGATAAATACTCTTCTTTCGAAAAAGTAATCGATCTTGATCTTTTTTATCAAAATAGCCTAAAAAATGCCCGTTTTGACAACCACAATTTTCACAAAGTTTGAATCCTGAAACAATTGTAAAACAATCATCTATTTGGCAATTCCAACATTTAGCTTTTCTGCTCGATTCGTCTTCTGGAGGTTTAGTGTAAGTATGAAGAATATTTGTATATTCTTGTATCTGTTTCTCGGAGTAAGGCATTTTATTATTTATATATTTTTTTATCTAATAGCCCGCGTATTTATTTTATCTTTTATCAATATCCTTTTATCATCTTCACTACTTAAAGCCACCTTGTTGACTTCCTTTGAATAAATTTCATGTTTTTCGCTTCTTATGATTTTCATCGATCTCATTTGTTTTTCACCAGAAAATAAACACTGTACATAATCCTCAAAATCGATTCCCTTTTTTACAATATTCTTCTTTATTCCTTTGCATTTTTTACTTGTATTAGAGTCTTCAACTTTAAAACTGTATAATTTCGGACGAAGACCAACAAAGTGAGAAATTTGTTTTCCAGCTACTTCATCTTTGAACATTCCAATCACTTTTTTATTAACACCTGTGAGTATCCCAGATTCGTGATCTGGTGGGTAATCTGATGTATCAAACTTGGTCTTGACATCTTCTGTTATATCCGCGTAAAAGTCATCTGTTTGGATCTCGTACATCAAAGAATCTGTATCAGTGAATAACAACTTGGCGCGCTTATATGAATATTTCTTTTGTATGTAATTATAATGGAAATTGAACATTAACAACTTTGACAGATCCAGTATTGCTTGACCAACATACACTGGTTTGTTAAAATACACCTCAGTCTTTTTCATATGAATAGCAACCAAATTTCGATCAAATATTGTTGCTCTGCCAAAGTTTGGTCGACTTGATAACTTTAAAGCTTTTGCCCGATTATCAACAAGTACTATATTCTGTCTTTTTCTGATGTTTTCAATGGTTTTCCCAAAGACCGAATTATTCATCAACTTGAAAAAGTCTTTCTCAAAGCTGTTGGCTGCTGTTTTTCGGAGTTCGGTATTTTTCCTGATATAAGGCTCCATCCAAGGTGACTGTTCAAAAGATATTCCTCGATGAACAGCTGTCAACCTCAAACCCATCTCAAGACATTGCCTCAGATTTCGATAGTGTATAACATAGTTTTTACGTGGTTTGAAATGACTAATAAGTTTTTCCACTCCGTTAACTTTCATCTTCTCTGGAGCCAAAGGATAATCGTTATGTGATTTCCACAATTCTTTTGGATATTCCAAATCTACTTCAAAGATGAAACCTTTTTTGGTTGAGTTACTCATGCTACTATTTGTTTTCTCAAGAATATCCATTACTTTGTCTTTTGTCAGGTTATTCATCCACTTGAAACCATGAGTGGGAAGTGATTGCGACATTGCCCATCCATAAAGATTATTGGCATCGAGATATTGAATAAATTTTGAAGGCTGATCTGGGTTGAAGTCTTTCATGTATTTGTTATTAGCTTCTGAATATCTTTTGGAGATATGCGTTATTCCACCTCTTATTCCCCTCTCAAACATCATCAACATGTCGTAATCATGCAGCAATTCAAGTTGTTGACCCGTTTCCTTGAGACAAGCATCCCAAGCCAGACCAGGTGATGTATAGTAATGCGCTGGATCCAAATTGTAATGTTTCAGGCAGGTTTTCCTAAAGTTTTCAAATACATCTGCCAACAGTAAAACATCTGATTTGAGATAAAGATCGTGGTAATCTCTCATTGTCTGACAACCAAAAGTTTTCCAAACATTTTGAGCATGCTGGTAATCTTCATCTGAAATGTCTTCATCGTTCAATTTTGAATAAAATTGCTCCTTGGGTGGTAATTGTGTTTCTGTTAGTTTTTCTATTGAGGAAACATAATCATAAGGATAAACACCCTTTCGAGTAAGGAGTTCAACATTGTCTTTGAATATTTCACTGGTATTATGGAAATCATCTGGTTGCAGGTTTCCAACAAGATTAGCAAGACTGGTTTGGAGAAACTTGAATGAATCAATAAATCGTATTTCAAAATTCAAAGATACCATTTCTCCAGTTCTCTTGGATCTGTAATCATCCACTTTTATCTTTGTGGAAAATGAGATATACTTCTCCTCAGTTGATGGGATACAGTTTAACTCACCTTTGATACCAGAAAGTTGTTTTATAAACAAATGCGCATCATAGCCTTGAAGATTGTGAAATATCACTGGGAGTATCAATGGTTTTCGACACTGGAGATTGCAACTGTTATGTGCAGCTGCACGATATTGACCAGTGAAATGACAATGATCTCGAACTTTATCATCAAGTAATTCTTTTGAGCAAATATGGCAAGTTTCAGCTTTATTGAAGAATGCTTGTTCTTCTTTTGTTAATCTTAGAAGTTTTGGATGGCGATAAAAATCATTATATAATCTATTAGTTATGTCTGCAAGTTTAGAAACAAATATTTCAGCAATGTTATCAGTATCTTTCTTTTTTGTGTAAATGATAGGCGCAAAAATATTAGAGACTATTCCTTTGATGTAAAGACAAAATCCTGATGGTTCATGTTTCTGGTAATCAAGTGTATATGAATCTGATGGATTGGGGTTGCAGGTATTCATCGGTTTAGTGAAACATTCAAAATCAGCGTAAACTACAAAAGGTATTGGAAGCTGTTTATGGTAATTATTAAAACTTAATTTTGAGTTTCTTGGTGGCATTTTCACACAAACTGATTCATTAGTTGAGCAATATTCAATATGTTTTTGGAATAATTCCTCTTTCGAGAAGTGAGTAAAACACCTTTTGCAAATGTGTATTTTTCCATTCGTTCTAGAAGTTATTTGAGATCGGAATAATCTTGAAAAATTTCTGATAAGTAAATAATGATATTTCCCTTCTTCCTCATACAAAAACAAGTCTATTGTTTTTTGAGGATCTCTCTGTGCCATTCGGAGAGGGTAAAACTTGTTATTCTCGTTGACTGAAAACACATTTATTCCTGGGAGGCCTGGATTGAGTTTTTCGAATTTTGAAATGTCTTTTACTCTGACTGGAAATTTTATTCCTTTTGTATTCAAGCTATTTTCTTTTTGTTTCAAATCTGTTAATAGTTCTGCATTTTTACCCTTTGGATGAAGGTATCTCAGGACGCACCATAAAAAAACATTTATTATCCCTGTTTTTAATATTTAACAAAGCCTTCTTACGAATGATCCAATCAGGAAGTTGAATATAACTAGATCCTCTCATTGGGTTGAAATCAGCAGTATGAATCTCACGATGAACTATTTCCTTGAAATACCATCCACTACCATTTTGTTGATAAATAGTAATTTTTTCAATTATTGAGCGAATAACTCTGAATAATATTTCTTTTACATCAGTTGATTTAAGATTAATATAAGTATCAGAATTAAAATATGCTTTATCTTGAATGGTAAGACTTAACTTTCCATCACTTGACTTTCCCATTTGTTCCATCATGCAAACTAATACAAATCTGACTTTAATATTTCGATGATTTCTGAGAAACTCTTTAAGATAAGCAGCCTTGGATTTGAAAAACTCGAATGGTGTAATATCAGTTTTGCCCTTTACTATGAACTTATTGGCAAATCCTTCCAAAGATGATTTCTCTTTTTCTATTCCCTGTTCATATTCCCTGAGAGCTCTCTCAAGTGCTTTACGCAGATAAGATGGTGTATCTGGAGGAATTGTTTTATTTTTGATACACTCCTGAAAATATTCTTCAAATGATTTATGATTGGATTTGGGTTTGGATTTGGATTTAATTTTATCTCTTGCTTTTTGTAGTTTATTTATATCATCAATCAACTTTTGTTTATATTCCTCCTTGAGTTTTTGCTTATTATCTTTTTTTATTTTTTTTAATTCGGCAATAGAAAGGTTACTCAAATCAGTAGCCATCTTTATTAATAATTATTTATTTTTTTAAATTTCAATTTTATTTTTCTGGCTAAGAATAGTCTTATATCAAACAATGATATAAGACTTAATCTTAATAAAAATTTACTCCAATAGAACTCAAACTCATCTTAATTTCTACTATTTTTCTTTCAAAATTATTTCCAAATTCAAATTCCATACATCCATATTTTTCTATCAAACTTTCATACTCTTTAAAACAATAATAAATCCCTTTAAATTTATTTATAAAAGAAAATGCATATTTTTCTTTATATAAATCATTAATTAACCAATCATCAATATTTTCTATTTTTTTTATCAACTCTTCAACTTTTCCTAATATTTCATCATTTCTTACATTAGAATCTGTTGTGTAAAGTAATCTAAGATATTCATCAATAGACTGAATAGTTTCAAATACTAACTTTGAGTAAAATGTTATCTCATCAACTTTATATTTTTCATTACGAGTATTTTTGGATGACTTAAAACCCATTTTTATTATTATTCTAAATCCTTTAAGCCTAAATTCAATTTTATTTTTCTGACTAAATATTCTATTTTCCCGACCAAAGCAGGTTAACACTCCAAAAATTAGCCGATTCAGGATTTTCATAAGTCAACTCACCTTTCTTATTTTTAATCTTCTTTGCCCGCGAAAGATATTTTTCTCTTCTCTCCTTATCTTTATGAATTAAAAAGTCTGGATATTGAGGTGAGCCAAAATGCAAATTCTTTCCACTTGGCAGCTTGACTACGTATTTGTTATTCTTCCGCTTTGAATAATCAAGAGATTCAGCGCCAAGCTTTTTAGCCTTTTTGCTTAGTTTTTTAAAAGCTTCTCCTTTTACAACATATTTATCGTCATCGGATGATTCCTCTTTCTCGGGAACATAATCAGGATCTTCATCATGTTCGTAGCCATCTTCAACTATAAAATCTTTGTCCTCGGGGCTTTGATATTCCATTTTAGTATTTGTTTAGATTATTTTTGAAGGGAAACCCCCGATTATGATCTCATCAAAAATAACCTCACGTTTCATGGAAAACAATAGATTGCATTCCAGAGTTCCCTAACAACCAGCAAATCTGAAAATAGATTTTGTGTTTACTTTCAACGATTGAAATTGCTAGGGAACTCTGGAATGCATTTACGTCATAAAACAATATAATCCCTTATTTAAAATGGTTTCACAGTTTTCAGATAAAAGAAAAGAGTTTCTTAATATATTTAATACTGAATGGGATATAACATATCAATTTTACAAAAATATAAAAGGAATGTTTAATTATTTTGATGAAAACAATGAAAAATCTTTAATAATTGAAGTAGAAAAAGGAAAATATTATTCTTTTTTAAAATACTTATTAACCTTAAAAATAACAAATGAAGAAGATTTTAATTCTCTTTTAAATTATATAATAATCTTAAAAATATTGCATATAATGAAATATAATTATAAAAATATAAGTGAAAATGATCTTAATACCTTAAAATTTCTATGTAAAAAATTTAAGTATTGCCCAAATATACCAGATATCAGTTATTTTTATAGTATTTTAAGAGATATAAATGATGAAAATTATGAAAAACTAGCTGAAGACAATATTATAGATAGAAAAGTAAAAGATGCTATTATGCCTTTTTTAAAAGAGTTAGAAAAAGCAGAGTATGATGATATTACTAAAATTAAATGGCCTAATGAAGATTAATCAATATTTCTTATTTTGTTTGCAAAACTTCTCACTCTCTCCATAGAGTAGTTATAATAGGATGACTTGTGCCTCTTATTCACCCCTGATTTCTGTCATTTCCGCGAGCCCGCAGGGCGAGCTATTAATTTCTGTCTTTTCCATAATTTTCAAAATCTTCAAATTTAATCATGGTTTTTAATTTTTTTGAGTTAGAAATTTTGGGAAAAAATGGAAAAAAACCCTGATTAATTTCTGTCATTTCTGGACTAAGTGGTTTCATGACAGAGTTAATCAGGAAATGACAGAAAATAATCAGGGGTGAATTTTAGGAACAAGGCATCCTCTTATAACTACTATGGTTCAAGTCTGGTTAGCCTGGTTCAATCAGCCACTTTGATAGTCTGGTGAAGCCCGGTTTTCCTGGTTCTTGGGTAAACCAGACTCACCAAACTTACCAGGAAAACCATGGTTAACCAGGCTTTTTGCACATTGGGTTCAAGTCTGGTAAAGCCTGGTTTTCCTGGTTCTCGGGTAAACCAGACTCACCAGACTTACCAGGAAAACCATGGTTAACCAGGCTTTTTGCACATTGGGTAAAGTCTGGTTAGCCTGGTTTGAAAACCAGAGAAGCCTGGTTGTTCAACCAGGCTTGCACCCTGGTAAACCCTGGTTTAACCAGGCTTTTGGCGCAAGGGTAGGCAAGAATATTTTATGCCTCTTTCCCAGAGCAAAAACAGTTATATTATTCAATTGCAAGCACTTCCCTTTGTTCATCTTGGTCACGTAAACTGTTACCTGCTTGTTTGAATTGAGTAATTTAAATTTACTGCTTGTGTTCATTCCTATTCATCGCGCCAATCACGCTCTGGTAATCTTTATGCCTCTGTCGATACCCCCCAATATGGCTTATACTCCCTTACAATTTGCTGGTACCCGCTTTTGGAATTCCCAGCCAACAGAAATAACTAACTTTTAAAACTCTCAGTTAAACTATTAATTTTGTAAAGTGCTGAAGAACTCTATGCCTAGTTGTTATACTATAAATCTAAATATTCATCTGCCTTAGCAACATATCGTGAAGAAATACTTTTTTTAAAAAAGCAATAAATTATTCTATTACTCTGTGTGTAGTATTATTATTGTACAAATTTTGGCGGTAATCCTAATCCACTAGATTAACCTTTGCTATTTGGATTATCCTAACTCTCTCCTTATCTGGTTGCTGTAATTTTCATTTTTTATGTCTGTAAATGTTATTTGTCTTTTTTTTCAAACTGTGTCACATGTAAACCAAGCTGAGTGAAATAGGCCTTCTTGTCTTGTTTTGTGTAAATGGTTTTTTTAGAGTACTTATACTCAGTTGTTTTAGACTTTATTCTTTAAACAAATGTTCAAAATTAATTGCAGTAATGCTTCTTATTATTTGTCACCTTGATCACCATATTGTACACATTGTTGTCATCATCAAGATCTTCAGTCTGGTATCCTTTTTCCTCCCCTTTTGTTGCCATAATAATCATCTCTGGGATCCTGATGATAATCCTCCTTAGGTCTATCAATGCCCCTAAGTCTGCGCAGTTGTAGTCGTAGTTTTGAGAGACATGTATTGTAACCAGTGTCATAGTTAGAGCTAAGCATTTTCATGGGAAATGTAGACTGATCACAGTCTCCTCTTGTTGTTTTCGTAAGATCATAAGGATCGAGCACTTTCCACTACGGGCGGCCATCTTGGTTTCATACGTACCGAGGGGGCGGGCGTCGGGGTTTTACTTTAGAGCGTAACCCCCCTCCCAAACTGTCCCCCGCCCCTAAGTAGATTTGACACTTATCCGCCAGGCAAGACAACCAAGATGGCCGCCCGCAACGCAATTCGCTCGATCTTGACGATTGTACGGAAAAATAGGGGACTCTGAACAGTGTATGACAAACAACGTTTTAGCCAGAAGGGTGTCCAGCCGTCCTATGGACGCCCATTTTTGGAAGAAATACAAGGAAAATTCACTTACTCTTATAATGTTATGGAAAAACATGCCTTCTGGAAGGCCGGTTTTCAATGTCTGGCTAAAAGCCTGTTGAAACTCTTGTATCATTGCCTCTCTTTGTTGGCGTTTAACTTTCAGCAATAATATCGGCACAAGACGGGTCCTTACTTATATGACACCAGATCATTAGGTGCTTCAGGCATGAAATAGGCCTCTGATTTATGATGCTTTCTTTATTCACTGTAGCCACAGTGGAGCCTGGAGATGAGGAATCAGTGACAAGAGCTAAATATTTTATTCGTGATGAATTCCTTGCAAGTAAAGATTTTCCCTGACGTCTTAGAATTTTCAACCCTTCCCTGTTTTTTAGTTTCATGATATGCTAGAACATCTAACACTTTTTGGATTATATATAATTATTCCTATATATGATCAAGAGTAAGACATAAGAATGGGTGTGTAGCTCGAATTTCAATTGACGTCATAACGGCTCATGCGCATTCGTACCAGTGGGAAATTATGTTCCTTCTTTGTCTCTGCAACTTCGTTAAGTTACGCCGAATCATTGCACGTCATACTTGTCATTTTGGCCGCGCGATAGGGCGGACATTCTTGAAGGCAAATTCGCGAGTTTTAAAGACGAAAAAATAGGTTTTGCAAGATTATTGACGAGCACTGGCAGCTTTTATCACTTGTTTGCTAGTTTTTTTTTTTTAAACCACCCGACAATTCTTTTTTAAGCGCATGCCAAGATGGCGGGAATCGTGAATAAGGTATCATGCAGACTCACGTTTGTTCATACCAACAGGAAATTATTTACGTTTTTTGCCACTGCCACTACAGCTGCGCGTTTAGTTCCATCGAATGCAAATTTATTAACGGTTGTATTTTTACTTTTTTTCAACGAATCAGTACAGCCAGTGGAGATGGTAAACATTATTGTTATCCACACTTCACAGGCGCAGTAGACACGGAGAATATTCGACGGTTGATTAACGACTGCCGAGACATAATCCAGCGAATGCATTTGCGCCAGTATGAACTTCTGTGATGGCTTCCCTCTTCTCCCTCCCCAACTTTTCATCGAGCCTTCAGCCCTTTCTAAGGCTGCTTGCGGATATGCGGCAAATAACATCGGCTGTTTTTATTCCAATACGGCATCCGCCTCACTGTCACGGTCTACTCCAAACATACCAGCGAGAAATTGTGTCAGATGCCAGCCCTTGTAAGTAGTGTACAATATCATGCAGGATGCGTGGCCTTAAGTTTTCTGTGGTTTGTCACAGGACTTTGTGAGTAAGCTGTGATGCACTGGGGCGAGAGACGGAGAAATTTGTTGGGGTGGGGGACGGGGGATTATACGCGTGGTCGTCATCACATTGCTTTGTTTGGTTCCCTTCTTCTGTGAAATTAAACACTTTATTCTTGAAGTCGAATTTCTTATAAAGAGTTCTGCTGGTAACTCGAGCATTAAAATTTGTTACTTCTTGAGAAAATCAAGTGTGCAGGCAAAGTAAACTTGTTCTTAAGGTATTTTCTATCGGATTGTTTTGTTTTTACCGAGAACTGAGATATTTGTAAGATCCACTAACGGTGCCCGGTCGATAAAGTTAAATTTAAAGGTACCCAAAATTACGTAGTTAATTGTTTAATTGGAGTTCTAGATTGAAAGCAAGAAAGACGGCTTTTATGTTGTCTTAAAATGAATTCAACGATACGTTCTCACCGAAAACCAAGAAACAACAATTTTTCTTTGTTTGCAAACACTCCAAAATATCTCCATAAAATCTGAATATTGTCCTTTTGAAGTGTGAATAAGTACATATAATAATTTAGATTTATATTATGAACATGGGAAGGCTTTTTAACTCACCCTTTGAAGAAGGATACGTTAGTATAGATGGTCTGAATTATAACGTGACTGTTGATGTAATATTTGCCCCCCTCCACTGTCGTCGGACTCCCTGTTCCAAGTTTGGTTGATTGCAAAAACTATTCTGTTGCTTCTGATTGCGAAGAAAGAAGCAAGGGAAGAAACTTCAAAACAAAAAGAAGAGTTATAAAGACCTGGGAGTTTTTTAAAAAGGAACCTGTCTTTATCGCACTGCTGTACAGTAAACGTGTCCCTGTTTGTTGTTGATGTTTGCGCTCGTGAAAGTGCAAGTAGAGTATGTAGTTAATAATGTAGATTTAAGTAGGCAACAGAGAAACTTTGTCTCCTTTTCCCTTCTAATCATTGTGTTCTCTCCCCCCACCAAACCAGACTTGTTTTGTTCAGAAATTAGCTTGCAGAGAAGAAATCACTGCAAACTTAAACATATTGTATATTGACTCGAAAAAAAAGAAGAAAAACGGATCTTAATTTCCGTGGCATGCAAGATTTCGTGCCATGTGCCTTGGAATGTTAGTTTGTTTAGAACGGGTTTCAGTGATGTGTGGAAAAATAATCTCCAGAATATCCTATCTGCACTCAACCTCTTGTGATTGGTTAAAAAAATATCGTGTCAATTTCACTTCCCGCCTTTTGGCAACCTTCCGTCCCGTCTTTCGTTATTGGCTAGAGAGGGTTGTACGTCACTTCAGTGAATACCATTCTAACAATGTATGTATGATCAAGACTGCTGTAGTAGATCTTGTGTCTGTCCCAAAATGAGGAAAGCAGACTGCCAAATGTACTTTCAGAAGTATGCCCCAAACCCTTCCCCAGTTAGTGATTACAACACTTGATATCAGAGTAACTATGTAGAGCTTTAAGCTGGAGCTGTCATATTAAGTTTTATGTCAAAATAAACTATTACTCAATAGTTCGTGTACAGTCACAAAATGTGTTGTTTTTGTGCCGCTCTTTTCTGGTGATTAAATCGACCGTCGCTGAAGAAAACCGAATTCATTGCAATTCGGTCATAATTTGGCAGTCGTCAGTGCCATAGAATGGAATAAAATGTCTAGAACGTGTACTTATGTGATTTTATGACGAAGAGCTTATGAACTGAAACTACCCATACTGCCATGCGGTGTCATTTGGCTTTTCGACCTCATCAGTAAGCGATTTCCGAGTTGCCCTAAGTTCAAAGCGGGGTTAAGTGCGAAGCCATTGATATGAAAGAATAGGACTCGTTATCACAAGAAAGTATTTACACTTAGCCTCGTTTTGAAAGTGAAAGATTTTGAAACTCGTAAATAGCCTATTGAAATAGTCCACTCCAGACGAAGAATGTGCAAACGACGGAGGTCGTGGGTCCATTTTCCTTCGCGGTTGAATTGGCAACAAGTGACGTATGACTTTCGGGCTCCGGAAAGTCACTGAAGCTCATCCAGATTAAACTGCAGATACCATTTTAAGTTTTAGCGCTGGCTATCTACATGAACTATTTTGTAAATACCATAAGCGAATTATTCGAGCGTCTGAGTGAACCTTTGAATGCTGTAATTGAAAAAGGAATTTTTTAGAGTCAATGTTTCTGGGCTCAAAGCGCTGTCAACATGCATCCCACATTTGATTGCAGCATAGTTCCAGGTCATTTTGATAAGTGACCAAATGACGGACTATTAATGGCTAAAATCGAGCACACCACAAGATCTGTCAGCACTTGTCTGGGCCATGGGGCACCCAACGACTGTTTTCTGTGAAATATCTGTTCGGAGAGGCAAATATTGCCTAGTATTTTCTATTACTTGAGGACGGCTAAAAATGTGTAGATGATCTCTGCACTCGTGTACAATTTTCGAAGCTTACCTAATAAATTACCTAAACGTGAAATTGCATCTAATATTTTCGGAAAAATAATCCTAAAGCCTTTTGAAGCTCTTGTAATTTCGAAGACTCAAGTTTCCCTAGGATGACCGAACAGATACAAATTTTAAAACGCCGCTTAGAATGCATTTCTAAACATCTAAAGGTAATCTAGATAACCTAAGTAGTGCTAACAATGTATTTAGAAAGAAACTGTCTTTGGGTGCCCCTGCCGGGGCGCAGCCTGTACTTTTTGAGTCACGTGCTATGAGCGAGAAGGCCTGGAGGACAAGGAGGAAACGCCAGCACTATACGACCCCTTGTGAACTGAACTTAAGTTGAATTGTTTCCTCTGTGAGTACGTGAAGTTCGTTATTTTGAAAGTTTCAAATTTATATGAAATGCAGCTTGACGATGGGCTAAAACACTGGTTTGTCCCTACCCTGGTTTGCCGCTTTTTTTCTATTTTTGAATCCCCAATAATACACTCTGTTTGCCCCTCTCCCTAACCGCTTCCCAAATAGGAGGACTGCATATTCCATTTCCTTAGAGCATGTGAAAGCAATAACTTAGGCCAAATTTGGGGGACAAACAGAGTGTATTATGGGAGGGGGGTCGAAAATAGTCAATGGTTCGTTTGCTAGCAAAGGTCCCGGAAACGGCGCGAGAAAAATGAGAGGAATTATGTTTGTAAAGTCCCTTGACTCACGGGATGATTGTGCGGGGCGGGATAACAAATTCTCTTTTTCCTTCCCCCCTACCCACCCACGGGGACTATAATTATTTCAATGATGACTGACATGGGTTAACTTATCGGCAACGTTTGTGGAGCGTGACTTGGGTTCGCCGACTACTTCCTTGAGGTCCTTCAGTGAGTGGCCACACCACAGCATCGTTTCTATAAACTGAAAAAAGAAAGGAATTGCTCTTTGGGAGGCTGAGGAAAATCACATGAAATGAAATGTTCTGGTGTGAAGTAATAGGGAAAAAGCATGAGGTAAGAACAGTGTCATTGAAAGAACCAACGCGGGTAAAAGCTGTGGAAAGTAGCCAAAGCGGTGGCACGAGACAGCTGAGTCTTGGTCAGACAGCGTGGAGGCCTTGTGCGCCCACTGGCGCAACAAAACTACTGATGATGATGATGAAGTATGCCCCCCACTGCCCTTATTTTTTAAATTAATGATTGTTTGTCATTAGCTCTTTGGCGAATCTAACAAATAGGTAAAAAACATTAAAGTGTCAATGCTTCTGGACTTCTTTATTCTTTACTCAGTACTAATACAGATTTAACAGTAATTTTCGAAGTCCAGATGATTACATAACTCGAGCTTACTGCTGAGCTTTTGGTACTTCTTCAATGAAAATGCGATTCATTGAACGCCAACCAGTGTAGGCGTCAGCAAGCTTATGTCCTGAGACGCATTTTCCAACCGAGAATCCCACTCGCACCTTTCCTTTCTGAATGTTATTGCAGTGACCTTCAATGTGGCGGTGACGGTGAAGATCGTGGTTTTTGCCTGTTAGCATGTAGAATGCACCGTCAATAGTTCCAGGAGAGCTGCACTCGGCTCCATTGAAGGTGAAATACCAGCGACTACAGCAGTCGTTACAGTTGTAAATCCTGAGGTTACCAGCATAGTAGACATGGAGGGAAGTGTCCGGGTATTTCTTCACAAAGTCACAGTTCTAAACGAGACATAAAGAAAAAGCATCCGTATTGTACTGTATTTTTGTTTACTCCATTCTATAAAAGATATTACATCAGTTGTACATATTCAGACTAATTTAATAATACAAGGTGTTTTGACAAAAAAGAAAAAAACTACATGTACATAAGGTTAGAAACGAAATTAAGAATGGAGAAAGGCATAGTATAATAGCTGACTGAAAATGACCCTATAAAACAAAACTACGTAGCTTCAAAACACGCGGCCATCATCTTCGCTGACTGCTGACCAAAGCATTATGGCAATCAATCGTTTTAGTGAAACTTACTTGCTTTGAGCTAATAGAATATTTTTAACTTGGGTAACACATTGACGATCCGCACTTACATATATCAGTCCTGAATCTGTGCCGTATTCCTTTTTCCAAGCACATTCCTTCCAGTTCATGTGTGAAGCCAGTCGTGTCGTCCCACTGTCGCCTTTGTCCCCTCGCTGTCCTTTTTGTCCGGCGGAACCCTGTATCCCAGGCTCTCCCTTTTCTCCTTTCTTTCCATCAGAACCACGTGGTC
Organism: Porites divaricata; assembly: GCA_038088405.1. Lineage (NCBI taxonomy): Eukaryota > Metazoa > Cnidaria > Anthozoa > Scleractinia > Poritidae > Porites > Porites divaricata. The sequence continues at coordinate 28,903,742 of JBBMOI010000006.1, read as the reverse complement.
CCTGGGTCCCAATTTTCCCCGGGCTGCCCAGGTCTCCTTTGGCTCCTACACGACCAGGTGCCCCAGGGGCTCCTGGGACACATGTCATGTATGTCCACGTCCCAGTTTGTCCACCATTATTACAAGATGGACAAGATTGAGCAGGCTGCAAAGGAGAAGAAAATTTAATGACAAAATGCTAGCAGCCTCGGACAATTTTGTCTGTCATCTAGCGGGTTTCAATCCAGGTGAGGAAGTACTTACCCATTCTCGTTAACTGCTTGTTTTAAACGTGAAAATGTTGTTTCTCTATATCGTTCGATTGCACAAGTAATCATACCATCTTAATTTCTGAACGCATTTTGAGCATTTCCTAATCAACCTACGTTATTCCTAGTTTTCTCCATAAATTATAAACATCAACTGTATTACAAAATGTGTCGTGACCATGAGTATGAATGCAGTTACCTTAGTGTCTGATTGTTTGTTGTTCATAGCAGAGCAGAAAGCGGCCATGAGCGATAACATCAGTACAAACAACATGGTGGTCATTTTAACTCCTGATCGCATCATCAAGGTCCTCTAGCTTTGTGCACTAAACGATTGATCATGGTATGAAATATTTTGGTTAGTTCAACTAAAATTACAAAAATAAGATTAAAGACATATATTTGATACTTAAGATACGCCTTGGAGAAATGAGTGGCTTGAATGCTATGGAGTTTTGAGGACTGTTATAGCGTCTTTTGACCTTCACTCTTACCTTCTTTCACAATTGCCAATGCCAAATGATAGCAATGATTATCGTGACAGGTTAATTTATCTCTCTTGCCATAAGTTCTTAACTTTTCATGTTTTTAAATCACGTTTTAGCGAAATCAAGCCCCAATTATTACGTTTCACGTGTGAAAGTCGTCGAGCATTTTGATTGGTTCTTTTTGCTTAACATGAGGAAATTCGTGTTTTGTATTTTTCAGTAACTGAGTTCCTGTGCAGATCATGCTTTTGTTCCATGATCGCAAATCTACCAGCCACAAGTGTTTTACATCCTTTATAATATTTATTAAAATCTTATTTCGTGTAGGATCTATCTCTTAGCAAAGCTCAATTTTGTCCTTTAACCGCTGGGCGATCTCAGTTTTGATTCGGTGTTGTGGCTTTATGAGGATGACTGTCAGCTCATCACCTTTTTGTGTAATGGGAAAAAAAATTAAACTGAGGACAGTTTGCAAGACTGAGTCTTAACATAATCTGTCGTTGTTTAAATTAGGATTTTTTATCCTATATTGCTGAAAAGCCAAGAGAAGTAAAATTTTCTTTGTTCATTTTTCTATCAAGAATAAAGCACAGAATTTACGCACATCCAAATTCAAAAATTTCCCTTTGCTGAAGTTAAGACAACGCTATATCCAAATAAGACATATTTCGTAGTTGTTTTATACTGTATTTACTGTTGTTTGATATAGAGGGTAAACAGGAATCAAGTTTTATACCATCATTGGACACCTGATTGAAAACCCTTTCCTTTTTTACCATGATAATTGATTGTTAAATCGTACTTATTGACATTTTGTATTATATTGAAGAGTAATTCCTACTCTGATCCTTGTACTTGGAACATGTTTTAGAAAAAACAGACATTACAATGGGCCGAAGGAGATATGAGCACGCGTGGAGTGTATTTGAATTACCTTGTTTGCCATACGTTTTCATTTTTCAACTGGTGATCTGTCTTCATGAAAGTTATGAGAACTAGGAGAAAAAAGTAAAAAAGAAACATTGAATCAAAAAGCATAATTTAAATAAACCGAGAGAAAAAAAGAAATTAAGCTTCGTACACTGTACATACCAACACTCTGCTTGGGACTGAATCATAGAATATCCTTGTTTGGATAACAAGTTTCTCGTCTAAACATGCTGCTCCACTGACATAATATTCTAATTTCAATTAAACAATTTCATTCGCTTGCGGAAATATTAGGTTGCTAAGTAATCAATGCGACCAATGAAAGGCCTCTTGTCAAGATTTTTGAAGTACTCATATAATACACATTTGTTTGTTACAATTCATTGTAACCAACAAATCACAACTTTAACTAGAAATAAAAGATGTTGTTCTTGGATTTTTTTATATATAACCCAAGGTATAACTCTACAATTGAAAGAAAACTTGCAGTCTGAGATACCGCAAGATGATATCACTTAGGGAAATTACTTCCCTAAACTGACCTCGAATTGAAAGAGTATAGTACAATGTCATTATATTGATCCTCATGATTTCAAACTCTCTTCTCGTTCTAGTGGCCATTGTCCATTCTGGTCCATTCTAATTCCAACCAGTAAATAATCTGGGTGTTACCAGTTAACTTTATCTTCCACAGTCGCTCGATGATTCACCATCTGTGGCGTGTAGCAGTTCTGCTTAGAAAATCTGTACGAAGAGTGTGATGTTAACTGAACAATTATTTGTTGAACATATTCATTAAGTTTCCTTTGTAAGTAAGCAGCAAATGATTTGAGACAGTAGATTTTGGTTTTGTAGCTTGGCGAGCTGTAAAAATGAATAAAGTTTTTTTTCAAATAGCTGTATATTACTCTACACGTCACTCGCTTTTGATTACGAGAGCTTGTGTGTCGCTGTGTTGAACACAATTTTACATTTTTATTTTATTGGTCGTGTTAACAGTTGTTGTAGATATCAATTTTGTTTAAATTCACCATTTCGAATTTATCATTCACGACCACCATCTTACCGTTAGTCTGATTATTAATACGGTTGGTTTTGTTGGTCAGAGTTTACCTTTTAAAGCTAATTTATGAGACTTAGGTTTGAATAAACCCCCGGCGGCGTTGATTCTCTACTTGCCCTGACTTGTCCTCGATGTTTGTAAAGTGTTTTTTAGCCTAACTTGTAAACCTCTATTGTCCATGGTCATACATGTACCTAGCAAACTAAAATTGAACAATATTTGTGGCCAAGGATCATCCACTAGCTAGAGTAGATATACATGCTACTAATACATGTAAGATGAGATGATTCCAACGAACTGTTAAGTGGTGAAAAGTCTTAATTTCATGGACTTTTCTCCAATCCTCCGAAAAATCAAGGTTCGCTTGAAACAACTATACTGCAAGAGAATGTTCTCTTGCCATACTGTTAGCAGATTTATTCTTGGGAAGATTTGTACAACGGATGAATAGCTAGTACTGTTAATTTATTGCTTGTGGTTTGAAATCATGAATGAAAGCCTTTAGTTTTGGATTTGGGAAATGACTTCATTCAGTTGCTTATTCATTGTTCGTCTCATTGAATAAACTTTCAGTTAGGTTTGAAATAGTATTTCATTGTTGTTTGATATTAAAACTTACGATTTTTTCTCCAGCTGATCAATTTTGAGAACTTTAGCACAACGACAAATCTCTGTACTTTCTTCAAGAAATCGTGGATTAAAATGGAGAGCTCTTCATAGACCGAAATATTTGTAAAAATTTCAACAAAGTTAGATTTGGCGCAAAGCCAGTGAGTCTGGGCATTTTGAAATTTATAGTGTGAAAATTATGTTTGAAATTGTGTAGCCTCAAAAATAATGAGTTTATAAATTGCTTAATATTAAATTCAATCTAAAAATAACTGATTGAAATATATCTAGAAAATTTCATCAGTATATACTGATTTGGAGCTGTGAAAGTGTTTTCACCGCCGTTAAACTGATTTATAACCGTGACTCGCAGGCGGAAATGTACTGTAATTTTATGCTCCCAAATTGGTGAGTACAAAACCAGAAGAATTTTGGAAATCGCCTTGGGATTCGACGAAACATCGAATATTCACAGAAGATCTAGTTTTGCTGGGTTATGTATAGAAACTCTTCAGTACCTTTTTTAATACAGTAACAATATTAACGGGAGTTTGGTTAGTGTATTAACGACCAATCCAGAAAAACGCAACCCATTCGACATAAATATAAAAACATTTTGCAGTTTAACCCAAATGGTAAGTAAATAAATGATAATTTGAATTTTGGTTACGCTATTTTGTTCAGTGAATAACTTGATTACAACGGCAATGACGATAAAGGTTTCAGTTTTGTAAAACAAGTTCTTACCGGTAAAATTGATGTCAGTCGTCTTTTTTGGCAGTATTAACCGCATTATTCTATGGAAAATAATTGTTTGATTCATCCAAAATTTTGAGTGTCCTTTCCTTAACTTGTTCTTGTTTTCTCCAGTTTACCTTCATTTATGGTCGATATCTTCATTAAAATGGCTATTATTAGCTTATTGTTCATCAGTGACACATTTGTAAATGAAGCTCATCCTCTTAACAAAGAGAAATGTCACTTTTCTTTGTCTTTCTTGTGTTCAGTGAAATTTACTAAACAGGAAAGCATTGTTCAATTTGAATTGTTTGGTGAGCCTTGGCTTTTTTTAAAGACAAGGGAAATCCAAATGTGGATAGTCGTTAACATGATCATGGAAATCGACTTTTGATTAGTTAATAAAAAACAGGTCAGCCAAACCGGCGGCCTTCTAGTGTCTCAAACGTTTCACGTATATTGAGGGAGTCTTTATTACCCATTCTAAACTTAACACGCGTTCATTTGTCCTTATTTCATACATTTCTGTTATTGACTGACATAAGCAAAACTCGATCGCAAGTTTGAATTTTCAGGCAAGTGTTTAAGACTTTTTATATTTCTGTCGGTACCACGAGGAAGGAATCTTTTAAGTAGAGCCCATTTTGAAACTTCGAAACTTGTCCTTAATTTCGGATTTATTTGAATCTTGACAATTCAAATTTCCGTCTTTGAGCTCCACAGATCCGTCCGTGGTTGTCAAATTGAATTATTTCAGTTCCTAATTCTAATGGTAATAAGTTTGTTCTTGTGGTAGAAATGGGTCACGCAAAGCAGAAAATGCGCAAACAACACGTGTTAAAAATATGGATCAGTGCTCTGGGTTTTAAAATGTTATTTCTTTCAGTTAAAGTAGAAAACATTTCCTCGATGAGCAATGGCGGATCCAGGGGAGGGGCCCGAGGCTCCCCCCCCTTATTTTTAGACCAAAGTAAGGCCCGAAGGGCCGACAAAAAAATTTTTTGAGACCGGGCACCCTTCTTTTCTCATGGTCTGGATGACCGACCCCCCCCCTCCCCCCACTCCCCCGCCCTTATCTGAAGGTCTTGATCTATGGAGCGACATTCGTAGAAGTTGTTTACATTTAACTTTAAGTATTCCCTCTAACGTCCCTCCACTAGTACGTGTATGTTAATGCTAGTTCTATTTTGTTTGGTGGGAAAATGAGTAAAGGTAAAAATCTGCTGAAAATTAAGAAAGCTGTTGTTAGCTGTTCGCCTTAATAGGATTAAAGGCTCTTTGTCAAATTGCCCTGAACGAAGAAATAGACTACACGTCAGCATTGGATACTGGTTTCAAATCTGATGTCTTGAACCAAAGCAACCGATATCAAAATATTTTCCTAAATTTCCTTTGAGGGATAGGTTTCGAGTGGCATTAACATTTCCAGGATTCATACGCAGAGAAAAATCGATGTAAAATTGGTTAAAGTTTGATTTCAAAACATTTTATTAGATAGAAAAGTACCTTATTGCTCGTAAAGGGTACAGGGAAAAAAACAGGAATCGAGACTAATTTTTCTTCTCAGCGGAAGTAACAAAGTGTTTTCAATGTCACGCAATGAAAAAATTAAAATTTGAAACCCATCAGCGAAAGAAGCCAAGAAAATGACTTGTTTCAGGAGACTAATAAATATACAACATACCAAAGTCTCTGGATTGTGCGGCGCACCGTTTTTTGGTTTTCTTTCGAAAAGGTTCAAGGAATTTTTTAGAGATTTGTATGGAGACATAAACATGCTGGTGTATCAACATGGGACACCAAATCAACAAAGACATCGGATTTCACTCTTGTCATAAACATGCTCTTTTCGGTCTTTTTGCTAGTGAGCTAAGCTACATGCCCATAAATATATCGTTTTGTACTGCTTGAAATGTGTAAACACCTGAGAATCATAAGAGAGAGCTTTACTTTAACCAAACATAACTGCCGAGGCAACCAACGTGTTGCTACTTGTTGTCACGAACTGTGAAAATTCGAAACTTCAAAATGCCATATATTCAAAGTGAAAGCAGCTACTAGGCTGGAGACTCTTACAAAGATTTATTTCTCGGTCAGCTTTAACCTGGTGTAAACAAAAGTTCAAAAAGCCTTTCTGTTTTGATTTTAGAGTTTGACGGCGTTTTGCCGTGAACACGTAGGGACACAACCTAAGAACAACTGGGAACGAGTTGTTCATACTTATTCCCAGTGTCCCCGCGCATTCGCCTGACTGAATTCAACTTCTTCAAAATCGCACACTCAACAGCAATTTGAGGCATATTCGGCATTTTCATCATTGTTGCAGTGCTAAGAAACATTGTAATACTTTTGCAAGGTGTTCTGATGGTATTTATGTCCATAAGGATTTCGAAATATCTTCAAAGTGGACTGGAATTTCCCAAATTTAGAAATTATGAAGAAAGATTTTGCTCTAGTTGACGCTTATGTTTCCCCTCTGAAAAGAGAACAAAACTACACACTTTACTGTATATTTCACTACCTGCACTTTAACACGATAGAAGGGGAGAGTGTCTGGCCCAAGAAATGTATTACTAAGTAACATTTTAAAGAGAACTCTGTATAAATGCTTGGCCATTCATTATTTAGCAATTATTCGGCCTCGGTGGATAACACCCTCCTCGATCTGCTTAATTCTTCATATCCTACTCAGCCTCATTCATTAATTGCTTTTTTATTTATTCAAAATAATTTCTAGTTTAAAATCGTAGCTAAAACATGCTTACCTGTATCGATGTTAAGTTCATCTTCGACGGTGTACGTTTAGGTTTGTCTAGCTCCGCAAATATTCTCCAAATAGCAAATGTCGCCTCTGATGTTGTCTTCTTCCTGTCTTTGCTATGTTTTTAGCCATTATTTCGCCTATAGTTCCAGCTGTACAGTAGTTCTTACTCTTGAAATAAGTGAAGTGTCCGCCATTTTTGCCTTCACAACCAAAACAACTCAACCTCGTCCCAGGTCTTCTCGGTCAATGGTGCATTAACCTGTAGCGGGCTGCATTTTTGACGTCATTTCCTCGGTAGACATCAAATTCTTCCAAATTTGGTCGTCAGTATTAACTGGTTGTGGTGAATTATGCGTGTGTTTTTAGCCAATCAAAATTGGGGAAATATTTTGAATTAATAATAATTATTATTCATTGCCATATCCTTAATATGAACAGTTTGCTTAAATATTTAATGCAAGAATTAGAACATATGTGTACAGATTGAGAAGAGAGCAATGTCAATCATTTGCCCTGGTCACAGCTATCATGAGGCCCTGTGATATTATCACCCATCATGGCAAAATATAGGGGTGACGAATGGTCTTTGCGAGCATTCGCGAGCATGCCGAGCACGAGCAGAAATAAAAAATTTCCTTTGCGAGCTTGCGAGCAACGAAAAAATTTGAGGAGCACGAGCAAGCGAGCACTCGCTTAAATTTTGCGAGCAAATCGAGCAAAGGTAAAATTTTGCGAGCAGTTAAAAATTTTAATGGACCATTCATCACCCCTAAATATGTGAGACACTTTTTGACACAATTGTTTGAAATGACAATATGCCAACTTCATAATTTGTTACGTGCACTGCATGAAACTACTTATTCGTTAAGGCACATGCGAGCTTTTAACATGCCACGTTTCAAAACCGACCTTTTTAAAGAATAGTTTGACTATCTTTTTATGTCTTAAAGTGAACACAGTTTAGAGTTTCTGAATTTCTTTTCTTTATTTCTTTTTAGCATTTTTCTGTTTTTTAGTTTCTTTTTATCCTTTTTAATCAAGTAGATAGATTAAAATACAATGTAGTTATTAGAGAGATTAAGATTCACGTTTACGCCAAACGGCAAACGTGAATTTGTACCACGTGACCAAGTTTTCCCCTTCTTTTTCGTTTACTGTTTTTTGCTTCTACACAAAAATAAGTAGTTTTATGCCAGTTTTGTCCACAAGAATCGTTCTGGACTGTTTTTATCTGCTTATTTTCTATTCTGAGCAATTTTAAACGTGAATCTTAATCTCTCTAATAACTAGGGCAAGATCTCCGTATAACCCCATACAGTAATTATGTGCATGCATACACTAGCCTGAAATTCATCCGATTGCTTCGAGTCGTTTTGTCCTCTCAACAACGTCTGAATCGACCTGCCGTTAATGCCGTCCAGTGACGTCCTCACTACCCGAAAACCGGGTAGTGATTTTGATTGGTTGATTGTCTAAACATTTGCATAATTATTTATAATTATGAAAAATTTTAGCGGGATTGTCACTTGATATCCGGCGGATAGCATCCCTGGCATTCTTTCGTGTAGTTCACACATTTCGATAAGCTTAATCTTTATCTTAAACAGCAAAATTGCCCTTGTCTTCGAAACTGAAATGCTAAATTGAACTGTGAATGAAGAATCATTGCGGAGAGTCGGTAGGTTTTTCATTTGGAGTCGCTTTGTGGTTTCGGCGGCCGGTGATTTTGTTTACGCGAAGTTTTCTGAGATCAATATTATAATTCGACCTTCTTGCTATATTTACCATCAAGTGTAATGATTCTGTTAGCTTTTCTTTCTTGTTTCCTTGTTTTTTTTCTTCGTTAAGGACCAAATAGTTTCTTTTCAGTTAAAGCAAATCATTGTGTTTTTTAACTAAGTGTGTATGTTTATTTCATTGTGTAATTGCGATCGAGTTTGATTATAGAATTCAGTACAACCGGTTCAGAGTTGTACTGCATGCAGTTGATAGTTTGAACGTTAAACATGAACTATGATAAAATAAAAAAAAAGCAATTCTGTCTCAGGCAGACATTTCCAAACGATATTTCTCGGTTTGCCATTTGAAAATCGTGTGTTACTTTTTGCATGAATTAAAACAAAGGTCAAGGATTAGTAACGTCACTGGACGGCATTAACGGCCGGTCGATTCAGACGTTACTGAGGGAGTAATAACGACTCGAAGTAATCGGATGAAATTCAGGCTAATAGACCGATTGCAAATATGGCGACGATCTCACCAAAGCGAGGCTTTTCGGTAGCAACCGTTGCTAAGGGCTGGTCGCTTGTTTATATGCTAATGTGAGTCCGTTATCTTGTTGTTTTTTTCACTCTGGAAACAATAAAAAAACTTTCAAGAAGAAGTCAGCGTCGGTTCAATGTGTTAAAATAAAGGTCAGTGCTTTTTACTTTGCCTATATTATACAAATGGGAACGTAGATGATCGGAAAAATCAAGATTGCGATGAACTTATGTGTGAAGAGCTGATATTACATTTCCGACTTTGAACTTGAACTTCTTGAAAATGTCTTAGACTCAGTTTCACTGTATGCTCTTTTTACCGAACAGTATTAAGTTCATAATCGATAGGCCTGTGGAAAAGATGCATGTGAAGGAATTAAAAGAAATTCTTTTAAAGAAGAAAGTGAGCCTGAAAGGATTAACAGTGAAGGCCCAATTTGTTGCTAAGTAAGCAACCCTCTGTTTCAAATGATTAAATACACTTGAAAACTTTGATGCACCTTTGCCTTTTGTCTCATTCTTTTTTTTCTGTCTAAGTGATTGCAGTGCCTTGTTGATTTTTTTTTGTGCAGAGTGAAATGTGTACAGACGATCGCGGGCAAAATGATCAAAATAATCAAGCGACCGCAGCTGCACTTCGTGCTCGAAGCAAAACGCGACTTAGATCTTGTTAGAGAGAATGAGGAAAAGTTTACATTTTGTCCCTCGGAGAAGAATATGGATAAACTACTGGACGATCTTCCTCCATTCATGTATAATACCATTGTGAAATATGTTCGAAACGCCGGTAAAAACATTCAGCATTCCCTCATCTCGTTGAATTTTCACAAGCCACTCCCGAAACATAAGTCGTATTGAGAAATGTCAGAAATCTGAAACGATAGGTTTAATGAAAGATAATGTTGAAAGTAGTACCTTTAGTCTTACAGCATCCGATGGAAGGCAGCGATACGCGATCTTTTTCCCATCCGGCCCTACACGATAACCACTCTTGCAGCACAAAGGCACGCAACAACTATCCGGCATGGCACTATTTATAAATCTACAGCAAAAATGGCATGCAATCCAATTCTAAAAATTGAAGATCAGCTTTTAGAATGATAATATTTAAAGTGTATATGACAGAAATTTTTTTATTTGCTTGATAAAATCTATACAGTGTTTTGATAAGGAAAGCAAAACAATTTTTTCGATAGCGATTTTTCTTCCCCGTGTTTTAACCTGCCAAAAACGTGAAATTTCACTTCCGGTGAGCTACAAAACCGCGCTAGCGAAAACAGAAGACTGGGAATGATTATGACGTCATTTCAGGACATTCTATTTCGCGGCATGCAAATTACCTGGTCATTTTCTTATTCGTGTGGCACTGTGTGGAGAATGTTTTTTGAGTTTCCATGACCTTTTATGATCAGAAATAGCAGAAATCAATCGAATTTAATTGCCTGTGAAAAAGAATAATGAGTTTTGAAAGCGATACGGAAAAGTCAGACGTGGAATCGATCGGTCGCGCACTCACATCTGCGAGACAGAGCTAGGATCAGACGAAGATGAAGAAGATATGTACTATTCAGATCCAGAAGGACCGTATATAGATGAACCTGTTGCAGACGAGGAATGGCTAACAGAATACAACCGAGAACTAGAAGAAACTGAAAGGAGAAACCAGGAGTTACAAAACCGCTTTGACAGGATTGTCGAACCCGAGACTTCAGACTTGGTAAGTGTTCACTCTATTTCTTACCTTTTATTATTAGCCTGAAAAATCTTATCGTACTAAGATCGTACCTTGCCGATAAAAGGAAAGGATAAAAGTTGTATTCTTCAACGTAAATACTACGTTCCTTCTTTTAAATTTCAAAGGTGCTCATGTGGCAATTGTGCTCTTGATCGGCTGCAAAATCCCGGGAATGCCTCTGCTGCAAGAAAATCGAAAAGTGCGTCGAATCACTTGGTGGTACCTCCGTTCTGAACGAGGTGGAAATCAGTTCCGAATGTATTACATTGCATCCAGGTTTCAGTGTCGTTTGCCTTAACAGATGGTCTCTCCGATCAGCCGCAAGTAAATACAACAGGATAGACGGTACAAAGTATCGTCAGACTGATACAGAAGAAAAGTGAGTAATGTTTTGCCCAGTTTTTTCTGTCAGAGCGAAAATAACGTTAGCCGGCAAAAGCGCCCGACAGTTGCAACCGAAGAAACAGAAGCATTGGTTATTTGTACAAACACCAGTTTAAGAGAAAGATAATCAATCGATGGTTTTTGTCGCCCATTAATTTTTTACCTGACCCATGAAACAGACAATAAACAGCTACAATTTAGAAGACAATAGAAGTAATGCATGAGAGCGTGCACCTCTCTACTACCTGTTTAATCGGTTGAGTAAAATCACTATACTACAAAAAACATATGATAAAGAATAAAGCACAATATACTTTGCAGAACCCCTAAAATCAAACTTTTCTCTGGGCTTGGGTGTGTGTCTGTGTGTGGGAGGGGGGGAAGGGGGGTGCCAGCCACACCAAGCCCCACACAAAGCATTTTGATCTCATCTTTTGCCGACTGCTTTCATCTTTTCTTACTCTGCTCTACCCTTCAACCCTGGTCTTATTTTTAACTATATTTGACAGTTGATTTGATAATGTTCAGTTCATAAGATGTTAAAAGAAATGGGGATTTTAGAGACACAAAGAAAGGGCACGATTTGAATAGAAATGCATCTGCCACTGGTCATATGGTAATACTGGGCTCACAGAGTTGAAATACAGAGCGAGGTCATGACTTGAATATTTATTCTTATGTCTTCATTCTTTTACACAGGTTTCTTCGTGGAGTAGCCTACAGAGAGTTTACCCAACTAGTACATGGTTTTCTTGGGGGAAAGTGGATTCCACTGCCAGCATGTGCCTACCATGCAATAAGAACAGAATTTTCAGAAGAGAATGAAGAATTTGTTGGTTTTGAAGATAATGAATAAAGATATTGCCTTTATGACCATCATTATTTTAAAATGCAAATAGCGAAACAGAGTCCATTGACAAATTTTATACTATTTTGGACTAATATTGACTCAAAACATCAGCTGATTGCACAGAACCTATCTGTATCTTAATTATCTACAGTGTATCTTGAAATAATGGTGATGAAAATCTCTCCCAGTTTGTATTAAACAATTACCAGGCAACTTATTGACTTTGCCTCAAAATAAAAATAAAAAGGTCTACTATCACTGTCCACTGTTTTGTCGTGCCTGGTTCCTTGGACAATCAACTAGAAGGTTGTGCCCTCTCATGGGTCTTTTGCAAACAGTGCAATTCCTTGTTCTTCCTCTTCTTGATGACTGTGCTGTAGCTGCAGCTGCCTCTTGGGCAAGAACAACAGATACTGCAAGCAAAATAGGAAAATTATATTTAGTCCACCTTCATTGCTGATAAAATGATAATAACATGTAACAACAATAATAATAATAATCATAATAATGGAAACTTTATTTGTGTTTTTGAATGTGCAATTGTAAATCTCTCTACGTATAGGCAATTTACAAATGCTCCTTGAGATTGGATTACTAAAAAAACAAAAACAAAACAAAACATAAGATGTAATAAATTATGTTGCTCTAATGGCTATTTTTCTCATTTTCTTGATTATAACAGTAATATTGATAATAATAAAAATCCCTAGGTGTCCAAAAAAAAAAATGATTTTCCCAAAGAAAAAAGTGACTTGAGAGGGGCAGAAGGTTCAGCTAGCCTCTGATACGGCTCTGTTCTGACAGCACATGGTGACCCCTAGAACATAACTTCTGCTCTATGGCGACAAGAAAATCTTATAGATTATAATATTATGCTAGGCATCCTTGATTTCACGGGTTCATGGCACTGGGCTCCCTTCAATTTGTCTTAGAACACAGCCATGATTATGATAGCATTGTTTCCCTACTGATACATACTCAATAAATTCAACTTACATGGAGTACTTGGTGGAACATTGACCACTTCCATTTTTTGCCTGGCCTGCCGTCGTTCCACTGCCACCTTTCTGTCTTCTTTTTGCAACATGCTGTTCATCGGTAGCGGTGTTTTGTCCCAAATAACCAATGCTTCTGTTGCAACTGTTGGGCGCTTTTGCCGGCTAACGTTGTTTTCGCTCTGACAGAAAAAACTGGGCAAAGCAATTAAGCATTACTTACTTTTCTTCTGTATCAGTCTGACGATACTTTGTACCGTCTATCCTGTTGTATTTACTTGCGGCTGATCGGAGAGACCATCTGTTAAGGCAAACGACACTGAAACCTGGATGCAATGTAATACATTCGGAACTGATTTCCACCTCGTTCAGAACGGAGGTACCACCAAGTGATTCGACGCACTTTTCGATTTTCTTGCAGCAGAGGCATTCCCGGGATTTTGCAGCCGATCAAGAGCACAATTGCCACATGAGCACCTTTGAAATTTAAAAGAAGGAACGTAGTATTTACGTTGAAGAATACAACTTTTATCCTTTCCTTTTATCGGCAAGGTACGATCTTAGTACGATAAGATTTTTCAGGCTAATAATAAAAGGTAAGAAATAGAGTGAACACTTACCAAGTCTGAAGTCTCGGGTTCGACAATCCTGTCAAAGCGGTTTTGTAACTCCTGGTTTCTCCTTTCAGTTTCTTCTAGTTCTCGGTTGTATTCTGTTAGCCATTCCTCGTCTGCAACAGGTTCATCTATATACGGTCCTTCTGGATCTGAATAGTACATATCTTCTTCATCTTCGTCTGATCCTAGCTCTGTCTCGCAGATGTGAGTGCGCGACCGATCGATTCCACGTCTGACTTTTCCGTATCGCTTTCAAAACTCATTATTCTTTTTCACAGGCAATTAAATTCGATTGATTTCTGCTATTTCTGATCAAAAAAGGTCATGGAAACTCAAAAAACATTCTCCACACAGTGCCACACGAATAAGAAAATGACCAGGTAATTTGCCTGCCGCGAAATAGAATGTCCTGAAATGACGTCATAATCATTCCCAGTCTTCTGTTTTCGCTAGCGCGGTTTTGTAGCTCACCGGAAGTGAAATTTCACGTTTTTGGCAGGTTAAAACACGGGGAAGAAAAATCGCTATCGAAAAAATTGTTTTGCTTTCCTTATCAAAACACTGTATAGATTCTATCAAGCAAATAAAAAAATTTCTGTCATATACACTTTAAGCTTACATGTGAACCTTAAATACAATGAATGAAAAATATCAGGCAGTCAAAGTATCGCGATCGCTACAAATGACTCTGTCTGAGATCGCTGTACGTCAGTTGATCGTTCAATTTAGCATAGAAAAACAGTATTCAAAGCGTACATACCAGATTGAAACTTCTTTCAGCGGAGAAAAGCGACTTATTTTTGTCGAATTTAAAGGAAAAGACGCCTGAGAAGCTGCAGTCTTTCCAGCAACGGCACAGGTTAACACAGGCAACCAGACCCTAGCAACGGTTGCTACCGAAAAGCCTCGCTTTGGTGAGATCGTCGCCATATTTGCAATCGGTCTATGCATACGGTCAGCACTCTTTAACATCCGTCGAAAGGCCCTCTTATCTTCGGTCGGATTTCGTAAACGTATGACGTCACGCTCGCCCCGTGGTTCCTCCTGTGACTCATGTAAGCTTCGCTTCGATCGTCCACTCTGATTTTCAGATGATTTGATGTTTGTTTCTAGGTCTTGTTTTGCTTTTTCGATCATCCCTCGATTGATTCAACCAAGAAGATGCCACTGCATCTGTTTGGAAAGGATGTTTTAATGTTTCGCCTCGATCAAGCCTCTTAGCGCATCAACAAGGTCCTTCCAGCGGATGTTACTGAATAACATCCCTTGAATGGCCGCGGATTGAATGGCATTCATGAAGAATTACACGAACAAGCAAATAAAACTCAAATGAACCGCTGCCCCATTTAACAACTTTTTCAAATATTGGCGGGAATATAAGATATAGAGAATCATCCATGTGTGTAATGTCTATAATGAATGCTTGCAGCAACAACAACAACAACTTTATCTGTACCCAGCTGTACCCTACATTGATTTGCAAGATATAAAAAAAAAATTGATAAATATATAGAGAGAGTACAGGCTGCCCATAATAACCATTGAGGGCTAAAAAGATAGAGCAGCCTCACTTAGGTTATTAATAAATGATTATTTTAAAGGGTCAGGTACCACACACCACACACAGCTACACAAAACATTCACACACAAAAAACGAGCAGAAAAAGAAAGACAGCTAAAGAAAGCTAACAGTATTAAACAACGGAAAGCCATTCTTGCACTAAGTTGTACGTCTCATAATTTATATTCTGTTTCATCCGCTGAAGAAGCACAAAGCTAATCAAAGATTTTGAGGCTCGAAATACCGTAAAATTTTCCCTCTACAAGAACCACAAGGCAAGCAAAGGCTTCAATTTGGAGGCACAGGTGAGTAGTAGCTATATTATACAGTGGCGGATCCAGACCTTCAGATAAGGGGAGGGGGGAGGGGCACCTGGTCATCCAGACCCTGAGATAAGTGGGGGAGGGCGGTCTCCCAAAAAAATTTTTCAGCCCTTTGGGCGTGGCCTCAGTTTGGTCTAAAAATAAGAGGGGGGCCTGGGCTTCCCAGCTCCTCCCGAAGATCCACCACTGTTATATACAAAGTGGGCCGTTGACCATAGCCCTACTCCAATTTCCCAAAATGTCATTTGCTTAGTTCGTTGGAACTAGCAAATCTCTTTGAGATCTTAACAGTGTCCATAGAATCCGCAATCGACAGTTGGCCGGGTATGCATAAGTAGGCAGTTGTTCACATAAAGGCTAAAACAATCCTTCTTCAACGTACTTCTTGAGTGGTCGGAGGGTAGAAAACGTGCAACCTGGATGCTACAATGACCAATTTTGGGTTGAGAAATGGTGGTAGGGAAGGGGGGTGGAGACAATCCCCCCCCCCCCTGCTATTTACATTAAAGGCAATTCCCTTTCAAGCAAACAGCTATGACTGTGCATGGCTGAGTTTGTTTGCATCGTCAGCATAAATTATTTTGCATAGTATTGCCACAATTTGTAATAGCAATGACTAGAATATTTTACAGTGAAACCTCTATTAAGCGGACCCCCAATTAAGTGGACACCTGTTCAACTGTTCAACTGTTCAACTGTTTATTAATTATCACAAATTTTACAGAAAGCAATATCCACTGCCCGCAGTTAGCAAATTAGCTAGTCGAGGCGAGCAGTGGTTACACGTATGTAATATATATACAGATAGATCACAAGAAAGACTAGAGAAAAAGAGTAGTTAAATAAATAAACAAATAAATAAAAAATAAATTCAAATTAATTAAGTTTACAATCATGGACATTGCAAATATAAGAAGCTGAGTTTTCAGGAAACTTTTGTTATTAAGTCAGGTAAATCAATATAATCATTTTCTTCTGAAAGTATTCGGAGTAAAGTGTCGTGGACATTGATTTTAAAATTATTTTTGGACATTTGACGCATTTCACACGGTAAACTATTCCAGATTTTTACACCATACCTTGAAAAAGACTTAGTTTGTTTATCTAACCTTGAGTGTTTAACATAATAGTCGCCTCTTGAAGATGATCTTGTATTATATGAATGAATATTAGATTGGGAAGTAAACAAGTTAGATATGTTGGTAGGTGTTAAGCTGTTAGATATATCATGCATTAGAATAGCAACGGATTTAAAGTACAGTAGATCTAAGGGAAGAAAGCTAGAGGAGACAAAATAAGGTACTGCATGAGAATTGTAGTCACCAAAGAACATGAGGCGGAGGGCGCGTTTTTGAAGAATAAGAATTTTGTTTTTGTAAGTTTTAGCAGCTTGGCCCCAAGCGACTATGCCATACAATAAGTAGGGCTGAATAAGAGATATGTATATGTGGTGTAAAGTATTCAGGGGTACAAAGTGTCTAAGGCTGGCAATGATGCCAATTGTTTTACTTATCTTTGAAGCGATGTGAGCAATATGGTATTTCCAAGAAAGATTTTCATCAATAAGCACACCTAGATATTTGACATAATTTTTGCACTCTAAAGAAATGAAAGAGTTGTTATGATGGTTAAACACTTTCAAGTTGACTTTGTGATTTAACTTTTTTTGTCTTGGTCTAAAAATGACAAAGTTAGATTTCTTTATGTTCAGTGATAATTTATTTGCGATTAGCCAATTATAAACCCTAGAAATTTCTGCATTTACTGTAGATTCAAGCGATTTGAGATTTTTGTCAGCATATAACAGATTAGTATCATCAGCAAATAAGTAGAACTTCAATTTATCGGAGCTGTTAGATATATCATTAATATAAATAATTAATATAACACCCTCTCTTAAGCGGACACTAAGCCGGGTCCCAAGACGGACATTTGATATTTCCCTTTATAATAAACCCCTATTCAGTGGACACCTCTATTAAGCGCATGCGGACACTAAAATAAGTTGTATTTGGCTACTTTCTATTGTTAAAAACCTCTATTAAGCACACACCAGACTGAATTGACAATAGTAGTATTGGATTACGTCCTTGAAATACGTACTGAAGTCAGTTAATGTTCATTTACAAGCAAATTAAAGTTGGTAATGAAAGGTAATGAACTTGAACTCTGGATAGCTTCTTTAACAACTTGCAACTTTTTCATAGTACAGAGTAAACGTTTAATGTTGATCATTTACGAACATTGCACAATTTTTAAAACCTCTAATAAGTGGACACCCTCTATTAAGTGGCCACTTGAGAAGGTCCCGAAGGTGCCCGCTTAATAGAGGTTTCACTGTAATTGATAAAATAATAATGTAATAGTAATGATTATAATTATTATACTTTACAGTTTTGCAGTTAGACAAAGAAATATTTGTAAACTTTCAGTATTCTGAACATCACTCATGTTCTTAAACTACCGATTTTAAATGGTAGCATTAACATGTATGACATTTAGTTTGCACAGAACTTGAGCAAGGAAAAAAATCCCAATTTCCATCAGGTACTGTACAGAACCTCTAGATCTGTGACAGTCAAACCAGGTCAAGCGCCGGGGGGGGGGGGGGGGGGGGTGAGAGGGTAGGGGTAGGGTTAGAGTTAGGTTGAAGCTCCTGATTTAGAATGGGGTATCCATTTCAGAGGCGTTTTCTAGAACAGGGTATAAAAAATTGGCCCATTTCTACAATGGGGTATCAATTTTAGGGGAATTTTTTTTAGAACGGGGTGCCAATTTGGAGTCCCGCGCGGCACATACCCACCCAAAAAATACCCAAGTGCCCCCCCCCCCTAGTCAAGCCTACCCCCCAAGAATCCGTTAATGAATTTCTTATTCAAACGTTGAATCCGTTGCTATTTAGATTGATCTTTGCATTCTTGCATGTGTAATGAGCTGTGAATTCACACGAGAGGCAGTTATCCAATTTCTACCAGCTCTGTTTTCCTGAATCTGATGTAAATGTCTTCTAAGAAACGCAACCCATTCAGAGATTTTCAATCTGACCAAATACAGAGAAGTTCTCGTAAAAGATTCACTGCTCATTACGCATGCAGAAATGCCGCATTGAATTGGACACCAGTTACGGGAACGACTAACGGATTCATTTTTCAAATAATCAATTAATTAATAGAATCTTGGGGGGTACGCTTGACCTGCTATGACTGTAACCAACACCTCCTATAAGCGTACATGCACCTCTTACTAACAGACACTAATCTGGGTTCACAGCAATTAATTTCTATGTTAAAAATCTGCATTAATCCAAACTACCGGTATTGTAAGTAAAGAGTCTTTTCTTGGTAACAAACATCCACATAGAGAATAGTTGCCCACATGATAGATCATAGCTATAGCAAATACTCCTCTCTCTATGGCAGTGGCGGATCTAGGGGAGGTGACCGGGGGGCCTGGGCCCCCCTTATTTTAAGACCAAACTTGTCTAAAAATCTCAGGGGTCTGGATGACCCCCCTCCCCCCCCTTACCTGAAGGTCTGGATCTGCCACTGTATGGCCGGGCAGTTTGGTTGAACAGATGCCTTTGACAAGCAGTATAATTCCGGAGTAATTTGGTCAACACTTTGATACTGAATAAGAAAACAAATTTACATATAGAGGGAGAAAGGAGGATCCAGAGTGCACCAAAAATCAATCCACCAGTCAAATTACATGGTCAATAATGCACAAGAAAACTGAAGGGAAGTTTAATGATGATCAAACAAGGAAAAACAATCTTACTGTTGAATAATTACTTTTCCATGTTTGTTTTTGCTTCATGAAATTAAATAGCATCTGCTCTACTTGATCGAATGACAGAGCATTTTCTTTTTTTCTAGAATGACATGCCTTTACTGTGAAAGAAGTTGAAGGAACAATTACAGCAGAAGAGGCTTTAAGGTACACTTATTACTGGTTTTCAGTGTCACGCCATTCAAAAATAGATTAAAATAAAAATCAAAACCATTCGACAGATAAAGTCTAGAATCTTGGAAATGAAAGGAGGTAAATATACAAAGACCCTTGCCAAGATTTGGGTCGAAGGAATAATTCGTATACGAGATATCCGAAGAAATGTTTTACCCAAATTTATAGAGCTTTGTATGGAGACGCCATGCTGGAGCTCATCCGGATGAGCTCCAACATGGCGGACGGAAACCAACAGAAACATCTGTTACCGAGTTTTGCTACAAAAGCGTGAATTTATTCTTCGAGAAACTCATAAACATTAAAGTAATACTTTTTCTAATACATGAACTGTTTAGATAGCAAAATTTCCTAAAATAAGTCATTTTTTTAACCTACATGACAGCTAGCTTGGCCGTCATGTAAATGGCGCGTCACGCAAAAGCTTAGAAATTCAAGCGTACCCTATCACAAAACCAAGAATCCTTTTGAAGCGAAAATTTGTATGAAAATTAGTTTTGAGCTGCTCTAATGCATCGTGAAAGTAAAATCTCGGTAGGATCGATAGTTTTTTAGTTTGCATTTTGGTTACGTCATGTGAAAACCAATAATAAACTAATATTTAAGCAAGACCCCAAAGAAAAGAGGAGTGAGATTATTTACAGAGAGGGAAGGGCTAATGCAGATGGGAAGATACCATTTCCAAATTCTTTGGACCCTCCCCTTTCAGTTTTTACAGGACATATTTGTGACGAAACAACAAGAAGCCAAGTCAAAACTCTGAGGGATTACTTAAGTTGAATTAAAAATATTGATTCCACCATTCATTCATTGATGTACTGTTAAAGAAACATATTTAAAACAATCTTGAACAAACCCATTGACCTGATAGGCAACCTTTCCCAAGAAATAGCTTGCAAATATCATGTAGATGAAGACTTCATGGTATCAATGGCTTCAAACCAAAATGCACAGTTTAAGCACATTTTCATTTGCAACCTTAATTACAAAGCATAAAATAAGTAAGCCTAAATAAATAAATAAATCTGACAAAATTTATGCAAACATGGCTTCAGTGAGCGTCTACAGGTCCTATGCTAAGTGTGTCCTTGATACCAAGACTTTGATCCTCCCCACCCAGGACAATGGGTGACTGTCTGTGCCTCCCACTGAGCTCTGCACTTATCAACAACAACAACAACAAAGCTTTATTAATAAACAAATAAGCTTAAAGAAGTATTGGCTGCAGCTAGCAAGGCTATTCGAAGCAGCACAATGCATGCAAAATATAAAAATAGAGACAAAGGCTATTAATCTCAGCAGAGGCCCGATTCAGCTCAGTACGGCTAGGGCAAATTAAGAACAAGGTACTTGCCAGTCAAAGCCTCTAGTGAACACTGCTGCTTACTGAAGGGGTTGTGTCAAAACGGTCCCCCCCCCCCCTACCCCACTAATTTTGGTCCCAGGTCTGATCCACCCACCCACTGTTAGGGCAGTCTCTTGGCTATCCAGCTAAACCGACCAAGACAGCAAGCCCCCTACCATTTTGGACGCTGGACTGGCCTGGTGCTGGGCTGTGCCCGGCGCCAGGCGAAAACCCAGTGACCAGTCATTTTAACGAAATCAGACAGAAATATTATTAAATAATATTATTATTACAACCTCATATTTTGCACATTCTCTTGACCTTATAATTATGGTGAAATGACATGACAGTGGAATAATAAATAACAATATTGATCCTTCTCCTCAAGTGTGAAATATAATTATGGCGATTTTTACACTGTACATGTATTCAATAAGGAAAGTGATAATGTATAATTGTCACCTACATAGCCTGGTTATCTGGGGCCATTCAAAGGATGTTATTCAGTAACATCCACTGAAAGGTCCTTTTCCCCGCGGAGTAAGAAGAGGCTTGAAACATCAAAACATCCTTTAAACGGAGGCAGTGGCATCTTCTTGTTTGAATTGATAGGAATCAATCGAGGAATGATCGAAAAAGTGGGACAAATCTCTCACCAAAATTCAAACAAGTCGGATATGGACGATCGAAGTGCAGATGAATCACCTTATTTACTTCGAGGCGAGCGTGACGTCATACGTTTACGAAATCCGACCGAAGATAAGAGGGCCCTTCGACGGATGTTAACGAGTGCTGACCGATTAACACGACCAATAAAATAAAAATATAAAATTGTGTTCAACACAGCGACACACAAGCTCTCGTAATCAAAAGCAAGTGATGTGTAGAGTAATACTGATACAGCGATTTGAAAGTAAACTTTATTCATTTTCACAGCTCGACAAGCTACAAAACCAAAATCTACTCTCTCAAATAATTTGCTGCTTAGTTACAAAGGAAACTTAATGAATATGTTCAACAAATAATTGTTCAGTTAACATCACACTCTTCGTACAGATTTTGTAAGCCGGACTGCTACACGCCACAGATGGTGAATCATCGAGCGACTGTGTAAGATCAAAAAAGTTAACAGGTAACACCCAGATTATTTACTGGTTGGAATTAGAATTGACCATAATGGACAATGGCCACTAGGACGGGAAGAGAGTTTGAAATCATGAGGATCAATATAATGTACCACTCTTTCAATTCGAGGTCAGTTTAGGGAAGTAATTTCCCTAAGTAATATCATCTCGCTGTATCTCAGACTGCAAGTTTTTTTTTAATTGTAGAGTTATACCTTGGGTTATATACAAAAAAATCCAAGAACAGCATCTTTTATTTCTAGTTAAAGTTGTGATCTGTTGGTTACAATGAATTGTAACAAACAAATGTGTTAATAATTATGAGTACTTCAAAAATCTTGACAAGAGGCCTTTCATTGGGCGCATTGATTACTTAGCAACCTAATACTTCCGCAAGCGAATGAAATTGTTTAATTGAAATTAGAATACATATGTTAGTGAGGCAGCATGTTTAGACGAGAAACTTGTTATCCAAACAAGGAAATTCTATGATTCAGTCCCTAGCAGAGTGCTGGTATGTACAGTGTATGAAGCTTTCGTTTTTTCTCTCGCTCTTTTTAAATTATGCTTATGTTTCTTTATTGCTTTTTTCTCCTAGTTCTCATAACTTTCATGAAGACAGATCACCAGTTGAGGAATGAAAACGTATGGCAAACAAGGTAACTCAAATATACGCCACGCGTGCTCATATTTCCTTCGGCCCATTGTAATGTCTGTTTTTTCTTAAACATATTCCAAGTACGGGGTGTCCCAAAAGTTCGTTCCTCTAATTTCATGCACTATAACTTTTGATCAAAACTTTATTTTTACATGAAATTTCTACAAGATGTTTATTTCTCTATCAAGTACATGTATTCAGAATTTCAGTAACTGGCATGTCCTTTTTGTTTTTTTTTTAAACACATTCTGTATCCGTTGCGGCATGAAGTGGGATACAGCGTGTAGACCCAAAAATGTTCCATTTTGAGCTTTTTTATTACCTGCTGCGCAGGATCCAGTTCAACCCCCAAACAACATTTGTTTAGTTTAGGCAGCTGAAAAAAATATATTTTGGGCATTCATCCAAAAAACGATAATAATCCTGGCCCCCTTCCACAGTAAGGCTTTTGTACCTCTTTACAAATTTGAAACGAACTGGGCGTTAATTGGCAGACTAAGCAGAGGTTTGTTTGCCATCTCAGGGACCTCTATGTTTGAACATTTTAAACAGCTTTTCATGACCCTTTTATTTGGCTTGCTAACTATGTGAGACTGAGCTTCCTTGTCGAGTCTCTCATTTTGTATCTATCCTTCTTTAAAATTTTTAGCTCCTTTATTCGGCGCTTTTGGTCTTCCCCTTAGTTTCTTGCCTTCAAAACCTTCATTTCTTCATGATCATTCTACCACCCAACGTTCGGATTTTTCCAGTTTTTAGCAATTACCACAACTGATAAGCCAGTAAATCGAAGTATACGGGCTTATGCTCTCACGCAGCTGAACGTTTTTGCGTTAAGGGGGTTTCTCTTTCGTGATATTCACAAAAAAAACAAGGATTGAGGAGTTCGAGCAATTCGGGCTATGAAATACAAAAAATGTTGCTGGAACATATACTCGCGCACACGCACCTTTGGCGCGGAAGTACACCAATCGAATATTGGAGTTAAAAGATGGCACAAAAAGTATGAAAATAGTGAATTATATTTAAAGACACAACTTTTGTTTAAATGATTTTCTTACCAAGTCCAGTCGTACTGAAATACAGACTTATGAAGTAGAGGAACGAACTTTTGGGACACCCTGTACACGGATCAGAGTAGGAATTACTCTTGAATATAATACAAAATGTCAATAAGCACAATTTAACAATCATTTATCATGGTAAAAAAGGAAAGGGTTTTCAGGTGTCCAATGACGGTATAAAACTTGATTCCTGTTTACCCTCTATATCAAACAACAGTAAATACGGTATAAAACAACTACGAAATGTCTTATTTGGATATAGTGTTGTCTTAACTTCAGCAAAGGGAAATTTTTGAATTTGGATGTGCGTAAATTCTGTTGTTTATTCTTGGTAGAGAAATGAACAAAGAAAATTGTACTTCTCTTGGCTTTTCAGTAATATAGTATAAAAAATCCTAATTTAAACAACGACAGATTATGCTAAGACTTAGTCTTGCAAACTGTCCTCAGTTTAATTTTTTTTCCCATTACACAAAAGGGTGATGAGCTGACAGCCATCCTCGTAAAGCCACAACACCGAATCAAAAGATCGACCAGCGCTTAAAGGACAAAATTGAGCTAGATCCTACACGAAATAAAATTTTAAGAAATATTATAAATGATGTTGTGGCTGGTAGATTTCCGATCATGGAACAAAAGCATGATCTGCACAGGAACTCAGTTACTGAAAAATACAAAACACGAATTTCCTCATGTTAAGCAAAAAGAACCAATCAAAATGCTCGACGACTTTCACACGTGAAACGTAATAATTGGGGCTTGATTTCGCTAAAATGTGATTTAAAAACATGAAAAGTTAAGAACTTATGGCAAGAGAGATAAATTAACCTGTCACGATAATCATTGCTATCATTTGGCATTGGCAATTGTGAAAGAAGGTAAGAGTGAAGGTCAAAAGACGCTATAACAGTCCTCAAAACTCCATAGCATTCAAGCCGCTCATTTTTCCAAGGCAGTCTTAAGTATTAAATATATCGTTAATCTTGTTTTTGTAATTTTGGTTGAACTAACCAAAATATTTCATACCATGATCAATCGTCTAGCGTAGAAAGGTAGAGGACCTTGATGATGCGATCAGGAGTTGAAAACACCACCATGTTGTTTGTACTGATGTTATCGCTCATGGCCGCTTTCTACTCTGCTATGAACAACAAACAATCAGACACTAAGGTAACTGCATTCATACATATAGTCACAACACATTTTTTAATACAGCTGATGTTAGTTTATGGAGAAAACTAGGAATAACGTATCATGTGTTCAACTTGATTTTACTAAATCGGTCTGCAGGTTGATTAAGAGATGCTCAAAATGCGTTCAAAAATAAAGATGGTATGATTACTTGTGCAATCGAACGATATAGAGAAACAACATTTTCACGTTTAAAACAAGCAATTAACGAGAATCAGTAAGTACTTCCTCACCTGGATTGAAACGCTAGATGGCAGACAAAATTGTCCGAGGCTGCTAGCATTTTGTCATTAAATTTTCTTCTCTTTTGCAGCCTGTTCAATCATGTCCATCTTGTAATAATGGTGGACAAACCGGGATGTGGACATACATGACATGTGTCCCAGGAGCCCCTGGGGCACCTGGTCGAGATGGAACCAAAGGAGACCTGGGCAGCCCGGGGAAAATTGGGACCCAGGGACCACGTGGCTCTGATGGAAAGAAAGGAGCAAAGGGAGAGTCTGGGATGCAGGGTTCCGCCGGACAAAAAGGGCAGCGAGGGGACAAAGGCGACAGTGGGACGGCACGACTGGCTTCACACATGAACTGGAAGGAGTGCGCTTTTAAAAAGAGTTACGGCACAGATTCAGGACTGATATATGTAAGTGCGGATCGTCACTGTGTTACCCAAGTTAAAAAATATTCTATTAGCTCAAAGTAAGTAAGTTTCACTAAAACGATTGATTGCCATAATGCTTTGGTCAGCAGTCAGCGAAGATGATGGCCGCGTGTTTTGAAGCTACGTAGTTTTGTTTTATAGGGCCATTTTCAGTTTTATTATACTTTGCCTTTCTCTATTCTTAATTTCGTTGCTAACCTTATGTACATGTAGTTTTTTTTTGTCAAAACACCTTGTATTATTAAATTAGTCTGAATATGTACAACTGATGTAATATCTTTTATAGAATGGAGTAAACAAAAATACATTACAATACGGATGCTGTTTCTTTATATCTCGTTTAGAACTGTGACTTTGTCAAGAAATACCCGGACACTTCCCTCCATGTCTACTATGCTGGCAACCTCAGGATTTTCAACTGTAACGGCTGCTGTAGTCGCTGGTATTTTACTTTCAATGGAGCCGAGTGCAGTTCTCCTGGAACTATTGACGGTGAATTCTACGTGCGAACAGGCAGAAACCACAATCTTCACCGTCACCGCCACATTGAAGGTCACTGCAATAATATTCAGAAAGGAAAGGTGCGCGTGGGATTCTCGGTTGGAAAATGCATCAAAGGAATGAAGCTTGCTGACGCCAGCACTGGTTGGCATTCAGTGACTCGTATCTTCATTGAAGAAGTACCGAAAGCTCAGCAGTAACCTCGAGTTATGTGATCATCTGGAATTCGAAAATTAATGTTAAATCTGTATTAGTACTGTAGAGAATAAAGAAGTCCAGAAGCACTGACACTTAATGTTTTTTACCTATTTGTTAGATTCGCCAAATAAAGAGCTAATGACAACCAACAATCATTAATTAAAGAAATAGGGCAGTGGCATACTTCATCATCATCAGTAGTTTTGTCGCGCCAGGCCTCGACGCTGTCTGACCAAAACTCAGCTGTCTCGTACCACCACCTTGGCTACTTTCCACGGCTTTCACCCGCTTTGGTTCTTTCAATGATACTGTTCTTACCTCATGCTTTTTCCCTATTACTTCACCCAAGAACATTTCATTTCATGTGATTTTCCTCAGCCTCCCAAAGAGCAATTCCTTCCTTTTTTTATTTTATAGAAACGATGCTGTGGTATGGCCACTCAAGGACCCCAAGGAAGTACTCGGCGAACCCGAGTCACGCTCTACAAACCTTGCCGATAAGTTAACCCATGTCGGTCGTCATTGAAATAATTATAACCCCCGTGGGTGGGTAGGGGGGAAGGGAAAAGAGAATTTGTTATCCCGCCCCGCACAATCACCCCGTGAGTCAAGGGAACTTACAAACATAATTCCTTTCATTTTTCTGTCGCTGTGAGCGGGACCTTTGCTAGCAAAGAAACCATTGACTATTTTCAACCCCTCTCCCATAATACACTCTGTTTGCCCCCCAAATTTGCCCTAAGTTATTGTTTTCACATGCTCTAGGGAAACGGAATATGCAGTCCTCCCCTTTGGGAAGGGGGAGAGGGGCAAACAGGGTGTATTATTGGGGATTTAAAAATAGAAAAAAGCGGCAAACCAGGGTAGGGACAAACCAGTGTTTTAGCCCATTTGGACGGGCAAATAAACTGCTTCCATCGTCAAGCCGCATTTCATATAAATTTAGTTCTTTGAAAATAACGAACTTCAGGTACTCACAGAGGAAATAATTGAACTTAAGTTCAGTTCACAAGGGGTCGTATAGTGCTGGCGTTTCCTCCTTGTCCACCAGGCCTTCTCGCTTATAGCACGTGACTCGAAAAACACAGGCTGCGCCCCGGCAGGGGCACCCAACGACGGTTTCCTTCTAAATACATTGTTAGCACTATCCAGATTACGTTTAGATGTTTAGAAATGCATTCTAAGCGGCGTTTTAAAATTTGTATGTGTTCGGTCATCCTAGGGA
Organism: Porites divaricata; assembly: GCA_038088405.1. Lineage (NCBI taxonomy): Eukaryota > Metazoa > Cnidaria > Anthozoa > Scleractinia > Poritidae > Porites > Porites divaricata. The sequence goes on along the minus strand of JBBMOI010000006.1, from coordinate 28,876,252 downwards.
AACTTGAGTCTTCGAAATTACAAAGGCTTCAAAGGGATTCAGGATTATTTCTCCGAAAATCTTAGATGCAATTTCACGTATTACGAAACTGAGACATTTTCTGATTTAGGTAATTTATTAGTTAAGCTTCGAAAATTGTAAAGGAGTGCAACGATCCCCTAGAAATTTTTAGCCGTCCTCAAGTAATAGAAAATTCAAGGCAATATTTGCCTCTCCGAACAGATATTTCACAGAAAACAGTCGTTGGGTGCCCCAGAAACCAGAAACGAGGGGCACAAAAACAACACATTTTGTGACTGTACACGAACTATTGAGTAATAGTTTATTTTGACATAAAACTTAATATGACAGCTCCGGCTTAAAGCTCTACATAGTTACTCTGATATCAAGTGTTGTAATCACTAACAGGGGAAGGGTTTGGGGCGTACTTCTGAAAGTACATTTGGCAGTCTGCTTTCCACATTTTGGGAGAGACACAAGATCTACTACAGCAGTCTTGATCATACATACATTGTTAGAACGGTATTCACTGAAGTGACGTACAACCCTCTCTAGCCAATCACAAAAGACTGGACGGAAGGTTGCCAAAAGGCGGGAAGAGAAATTGACACGATATTTTTTTAACCAATCACAAGGGGTTGAGTGCAAATAGGATATTCTGGAGATTATTTTTCGACACATCACTGAAACCCGTTCTAAACAAACTAACATTGCAAGAAATCTTGCATGCCACGGAAATTAAGATTCGTTTTTCTTCTTTTTTTTTTCGGGTCAATATACAATATGTTTAAGTTTGCAGTGCTTTCCTCTCTGCAAGCTAATTTCTGAACAAAACAAGTCTGGTTTGGTGGGGAGAGAGAACACAGTGATTAGAAGGGAAAAAGAGACAAAGTTTCTCTGTTGCCTACTTAAATCTACATTATTAACTACATACTCTACTTGCACTTTCACGAGCACAAACATCAACAACAAACAGGGACACGTTTACTGTACAGCAGTGCCATAAAGACAGGTTCCTTTTTAAAAAACTCCCAGGTCTTTATAACTCTTCTTTTTGTTTTGAAGTTTCTTCCCTTGCTTCTTCCTTCGCAATCAGAAGCAACAGAATTGTTTTTGCAATCAACCAAACTTGGAACAGGGAGTCCGACAGTGGAGGGGGGCAAATATTACATCAACAGTCACGTTATAATTCAGACCATCTATACTAACGTATCCTTCTTCTGAGGGAGAGTTAAAAAGCCTTTTCATGTTCATAATATAAATCTAAATTATTATATGTACTTATTCACACTTCAAAAGGACAATATTCAGATTTTATAGAGATATTTTGGAGTGTTTAAAAACAAAGAAAAATTTTTGTTTCTTGGTTTTCGGTGAGAACGTATCGTTGAATTCATTTTAAGACAACACAAAAGCGTCTTTCTTGCTTTCATTCTAGAACTCCACTAAAGGTGATTCCCTGGTTTTGCACTGCGCACCTCTTACTGCGCATAACAAGATGGCCTCCGTAAAAAAGAGCATGTGAAGTAGCATTATTAAAATGAAGTTGACCGAAGAGAAACGCTATTGCAATTTTTACTTGCAGTTATTTCTTGCCGAGGTGAGACTCAATGTGGTGGGAATGTGCATAACGTAAGCAGTACGCGTGTTGCTGAGTTCGACTTCCTCACGGAGAACGTTTAAGTTGTGCTTATTCACTTCATTTTCATTTAAACGCTTTCTCTATCACATTGCGTCCTAAATGTGATATCTCGATGCAAATTCTGTAAAAACGGATTTTTTAATACTTTCTTCCCACTTTCGCATGCATTCTACTTTGAAACTCGCCCCAGTCCACTCTCAAAAATCGAGGAAAATGCATTTGGTGCGCACTTTCTGCAGCTCTACCGCAAAAACGAGTACGGTGACCCCCATTTTTTTTATTTCATGATTTTAATAAGGACAGTGCTTCCTTTCAGTGAGAAAAAAATTGGCACAAATCTATGTTTAGTTTTTTGGCAATTTTACTAAATTGTACGGATTGAGCTATCACGGAGCGTAAAGTAAAAACAAGGGCATTAAAACGCATTTTTCTAGTACTTCAGTGGATAAACAATACATTAAAGTCAAATTCTGTGCGATACCACATGCATCATTGAAAAAATCTTTCCTTTTTGTCTAGTTTTGGACTGCGCGCGGTTTTTGTCAAAGGGTCCAAAATAGCCGTATTTGTCGGCATTGTGACGTCAAAACGAGCACGGTGACCCCCACTTTTCATTACCTTTCTATCATCTTCTTGACTTGTTACATCAGTGTACCAAGTTTCATCTACAATCTATGTGAGGTTCTTTTACTAGCGAATCACCTTAAACAAATAACTACGTAATTTTGGGTACCTTTAAATTTCACTTTATCGACCGGGCACCATAAGCGGATCTCACAAATATCTCAGTTCTCGGTAATTAAGAAAACAAAACAATCCGATAGAAAAATACCTTAAGAACAAGTTTTCTTTGCCTGCACACTTGATCTTCTCAAGAAGTAACAAATTTTAATGTTCGAGTTACCAGGGGAACTCTTTATAAGAAATTCGACTTCTAGAATAAAGTGTTTAATTTCACAGAAGAAGAGAACCAAACAACGCAATGTGAAATCGACCACGCGTATAATCCCCCGTCCCTAAATTTAAATTTATTAGACGTTCTTACGGTACATAATGTTTATCGATTTCAGATCTAAAATTCACGTACCTCTGGCGTAAAGGCCTCCTGCCAAAGCTGTTCTCAAACTATTTTCAATACGCCAGTAATGTCCACAAATACAATACCAGATATGCATCGAAACAGAATCTTTACGTAAAAAAAGTGCGAACTAATACGGGGAAACAAACAATCGGATATGCTGCATGTACCGTCTGGGACAAAATCCCCTTAACTCTTAAAGAGCTAAACACGTACCAATTCCAAAAACATTTTAAACCTTACTTGTTGTCAGAACAACATAGCTAAAATAACTTAAGCATATACTCTTTCTTTCTTAATACATTGTATTTTAAAACTGCTTCTTTGGAAATAAATTCTATCTCAATTCCCTAAAACTTGAAATTCTGGGGAACTGGCTAGAAAATCTTAGGATTATTTCAGCTCCAGGCCTTATTAAGTATCTTATTATCCATCTTGGCATGCGCTTAAAAAAGAATTGTCGGGTGGTTTAAAAAAAAAAAACAAGCAAACAAGTGATAAAAGCTGCCAGTGCTCGTCAATAATCTTGCAAAACCTATTTTTTCGTCTTCAAAACTCGCGAATTTGCCTTCAAGAATGTCCGCCCTATCGCGCGGCCAAAATGACAAGTATGACGTACAATGATTCGGCGTAACTTAACGAAGTTGCAGAGACAAAGAAGGAACCTAATTTCCCACTGGTACGAATGCACATGAGCCGTTATGACGTCAATTGAAATTCGAGCTACACATCCATTCCTATCTCTTACTCTTGATCATATATAGGAATAATTATATATAGTCCAAAAAGTGTTAGATGTTCTAGCATATCATGAAACTAAAAAACAGGGAAGGGTTGAAAATTCTAAGACGTCGGGGAAAATCTTTACTTACAAGGAATTCATCACGGATAAAATATTTAGCTCTTGTCACGTCACTGATTCCTCATCTCCAGGCTCCGCTGTGGCTGCAAAATAAAGAAAGCATCATAAACGTGAGGCCTATTTTATGCCTGAAGCTCCTAATAATCTGGTGTCATATAAGTAAGGACCCGTCTTCTGCCGATATTATTGCTGAAAGTTAAACGCCAACAAAGAGAGACAATAATACAAGAGTTTCGACAGGCTTTTAGCCAAACATTGAAAACTGGCCTTCCAGGAGGCATGTTTTCCATACAATTATAAGACAGTAAGTGAATTTTCCTTGTATTTCTTCCATAGGACGGCTAGACACCCTTCTGGCTAAAACGTTGTTTCTCATACACTCTTCAAAGTCCCCTATTTTTCAGTACAATCGTCGAGATCGAGCGCTTTGCGTTGCGGGCGGCCATCTTGGTTGTCTTGCCTGACGGATAAGTGTCAAATCTACTTAGGGGCGGGGGACAGTTTGGGAGGGGGTTTACACTATAAAGTAAAACCACGACGCCCGCCCCATCGGTACGAATGAAACCAAGATGGCCGCCCGTAGTGGAAAGTGCTCGATCCTTATGATCTTACGAAAAAAACAAGAGGAGGCTGTGATCAGTCTACATTTCCCATGAAAATACTTAGCTCTAATTATGACACTGGTTATAATACATGTCTCTCAAAACTACGACTACAACTGCGCAGACTTAGGGGCATTGATAGAGCTATTAAAGGAGGATTATCATCAGGATCCCAGAGATGATTATTATGGCAAGAAAAGGGGAGGAAAGAGGATACCAGACTGAAGATCTTGATGATGACAACAATGTGTACAATATGGTGATCAAGGTGACAAAATAATAATAAGAAGCATTGCTGCAATTAATTTTGAACATTTGTTTAAAGAATAAAGTCTAAAACAACTGAGTATCAGTACTCTAAAAAAATCCATTTACACAAAACAAGACAAGAAGGCCTATTTCACCCAGCTTGGTTTACATGTGACACAGTTTGAAAAAAAGACAAATAACATACAGCAACCAGATAAGGAGAGAGTTAGGATAATCCAAATAGCAAGGGCTAATCTAGTGGATTAGGATTACCCCCCAAAATTTGTACAATAATAATTACACACAGAGTAATAGAATAATTTATTGCTTTTTAAAAAAGCATTTCTTCACGATATGTTGCTAAGGCAGATGAATATTTAGATTAATTAGTATAACAACTAGGCATAGAGTTCTTCAGCGCTTTAGAAAATTAATAGTTTGAAAGAGTTTTAAAAGTTAGTTATATCTGTTGGCTGGGAATTCCGAAAGCGGGAACAAGCAAATTTTGAGGGAGTATAAGCCATATTGGGTGGTATCGACAGAGGCTACATAAAGACTACCAGAACGCGATTGGCGCGATGAATAGGGATGAACACAAGCAGTAAATTTAAATTACTCAATTCAAACAAGCAGGTAACAGTTTACGTGACCAAGATGAACAAAGGGAAGTGCTCGCAATTTAATAATATAACTGTTTTTGCTTTGGGAAAGAGGCATAAAAAATTCTTGTCTATCTTACCATCTGGAGGAGTTCTATACCAAGCAAAGTCCAGGAAATAGTCCTCAATCTTGGACTTTCCAGCCCACATCTTTTCTTTTAAGAGGGGGGAGGTACACAATAGGGAGGAGGGAGAAATGGCCTGAAAAAGTAGGGAGGAGGGAGAAAATGAAATGTTGGGAGTAGGGAGATATCGATGAAAAGGTAATTTTAAGGCTTTTTTTTAATTTGCGTGATGACAAGGGATGGGGGGGGGGGATGGAAAAATTGACATACACTGCAATCCCCTTGGGTCTCCTTTGACTCCCTTGGTCAGACTTAACTGAGAAATCAAACTTGACACATCTCAGGTTACCAGGTTTAAAAATTGGCGACGGTCAACACACGACTCATGCACTTGGTCGTAATCTGACCTTCAGAGCTTCGCTCTAACAAATAATTCCTCAGTGTATTTCCCTTGCGATATGATATGAGGGGGGGCTCCTTAAAGATTTCTATTAGCCATTGTTGGTTTTGTATAAGGTGGAATTTCCCATTAGTATTTTCATTAGGCTAGGTTACACTGGGTGGTGTGTAATGAAAGGTTTTTTTTACGGACGGATTTGTTTCTCTGTTTAAGGAGCTGTTTTCTTGTCGGCGAATTTCATCTCAGAGAGGTACTTTCTCACAATAGCGGCGGGGTACACTCTTTTTTTTAAAAGAATATATTTTATAAGAATATCGAGGTTGAAAGTTGAGAAATTTTAAGAATATTTTAAGAATAAAGCCGAGGCTGAGATTTTGAAAAGGATAGATATAATTTTGTGTGTTGAAACATCTGTAAATACAATACAATTTTATGTTTTTAACTTAACCGTATAAAATTATTCCTTTCTCTGAACGGCGAAACTTTTAGCCAACAAAACGAAAAAACCTGCACTAGCTATAGCAAAATGTTCAACGCTATTGACAGTTCGATGAACGGGACATGTAATACAAATGTAGCAACGAAAAGCGATGGAGCACGAGCACAATGTAACGCGATAGAGATCTAGCAACCAAACACTTGTAATTGATACCCCAATAAATTCTAAAACGGAAATGTCATAAGCTATAATTTAAGAATAATACAAGAATATTTTCAGCCTAAAATCGGCAGAAAAATAAGAATATTCAGCCTGGGCCGGAAAATCAACATTCTAATAATAATAAAAAAAAAAAAAAAGAGTGTAGCCTCTTTCTATCAGGCTATTTTCGAAATTTTTGGATATTTTTCTCAAAAGTGGTTTGAGAGGAATATGTCCTTAAAAGCCGGAGCACTTCTCCTTTAATGAAGCCTTTCGTCACACCTGATGGACCTGATGGGTGACACGAGTAGAATTTTGTGTGCTGAAAAGTTTCTGTGGGTTTGTAATGTGTTTGCAAAACCAACGGCTATCTTTGTTCCCATGGCAGTTCCATGGGTCTGTAGGTAGTTGCTACTGCAAAATTGAAACGCGTTTTCTGTTAAAATAAGTTAGAGCATTTCTGTTAAATACTTGGTTGGTATAGGGGCTTTTCCCCAGGGGGTGGGCGGGAGTTACTCCCATATATAAGCCATATAGATATGTGCCGCCCCAGAGGGAAGGGTTTTTGGCCAGGGGGGATACTCCAGATTTCAAGGGACAGGGATGATTGAATGGGGCTAAAAATCAAAACCCAAAAAAAATACCAAGGACTTTCAACAAAACCCACAAAAAATCCTTTGACCAAAAATTAACCCCCAAAAAATCCCTTGCCGAATTTCTGAGCCTTAAAAAATCTCCAGCAAGGAAAACAAGTTTGCTGGTTGAACTTAAATCGCAGAACAAGAACAGAACACTATCAGGAATCTTCAGATTGTTTTTGTTCCTACTTAAATCAAGCCACCCAAAAAAATACTTGACAAGTTTTACTACCCAAAAATATCCTGGATCGCAATTTTTGTTGTTGTTGTTGTTGTTATTTTTTTTTTGGGGGGGGGGGGGGCGTTTTGGTCTGAAAACGGGTCTAGACTTAGCCTATCAGGTATGGTTTTCGAGGGAACTACGGGAGTGTATGAACGTATTTATCATTTCTGTTTCAAATGTCTAAGAAAGAAAGAAAAATATGCAAATTCGAGATGGATTTTAAAACATCTTTTTTGTTGCTGTTCTAAATTACGTACCGTAATGATTCGATTTAGCACCCGGGGCGCTTATTTACTTTTGGTACCTCAAGGGAGGGCACTTATTTCTCTTTTGAGAAACAACCGAATGCTCAAAATAAAACTTTAATATTTTTTAAAAACGGAACAATAACGGAAGCTGTAGCAGTAAAAAATATACGGTGAATGTTCATGATCAATTAACGTGAGGGAATTTCGATTTATTTCTACGCCGATATCTTTGACAGTGTCACTTACATCAATACCGTAGATAAAAGCTTTCTCAGTGTGCTTTCTTCAACATCCAATTCGATGATTCCGTCAAAAGGATCCTTGTTTTGTACTGTGGCATTGTTAGATTAGGGGCGCTTAATAGAACAGGGTCGCTTATGAGAATGGAGAGGGGCACTTATTAACAGAAACACACTCGATGGGTGGCGCTTCTTGCAAGGAAGGTGCTAAGTCGAATCATTACGGTAATGATGACACTATTTCTTAGAGGCCAGGTCTGAAAACGTGTGTAAAAAACGACATTGTTTGGTCTGAAATAGGGTCAGAATTTGGAGATCCGGCGGCACACCCGGCCCCACCAAGAATTCCCTGGAGTACCCCACGGGGCTTTTTCTCCATAAAAATCTAGTTTGCATGACATGCGGTGGTTACACAATCTTCGTGCAGTATGTTGGTGTAAAGGCGAAGCTCCGAATGTCAGAAAACTTACTTTACAACTAAGTGCAGGAGTTGTGTGTTGTTCCTGCCAATTTTTAATCCGAGTTTAGGGAGGAGGGAGAAATTGCCCCAAAAAGTAGGGAGGAAGGAGAAATTGGCTGAAAAAGTAAGGAGGAGGGAGATTTACCCTCCTGTACCTCCCCCCTCTTTTAAAAAGTCAATATATTGTTAAGAAACAATATTATTGAGATTGTTCCCAGCCATCTGAAAAGAAAGCAATGAGCAAATTAACAAGTTATACACACTACTGCAGGTGTATTGTTGTAACAATGACTGAATGCGTATGATATGAAGAATTATACAGGAGGTGCCATTCACTTAGCCCGAAGGCCAAGGTCTGTAACCGCCTCGGAGATCTAATTCTGCAAATCATAATTATCGAAGCCAAAGTCTAGAATAGTAATTAGTAATTCAAAATATTTCAAGCTTTTTAACAACCTGGCCTGATCAAAAACTTTCTTCAAAGCATTCGCTTGTTTATTGGCACTGTTGCAGATTAATGAAGAAATTTTTTTTTTCTTGCAGGTTCTCCTTAAAAGGATGACAACATTCAAAGCGTCACCACGCATTTTGCATTTTTTTCCCTCGGTTTAAGTCAGTAATTTAGCTATTTTGTTTGGATAGCTGTGAAACTTTGGCCATTTTCTTGCTAAACAGCTACAACTGTAGGCTGTGGTGCCACTTACTCAAGTAATGCCATATACCATTGTATCAATGTTAATGCTTGCATCTTCCAAATTAAGTCAGCACCAGTTACTTATGAAGAATTTGTTGCAGGATTATTCCTTAAAGCACTGAGAGCGATCAACATAAAATTTCTCCTTGAATAGTCAATGCTTTATAAATCAAAGTGATCATGAGAATTGAGGACATGATCGCAGAAGATGAATCTAGTTGATACTTCAACAAATTTTCCCCACTAGTTTTAACAACTGTCTGCAACTCAGCAACAGAAATTCCACACTGATTGCATAAATCAATCATTTGACCTTCTGCATTCTGCATTCAGCGTTCTTCGTTCTGCAAAATACCCCTACCATAAAATTTGCAGTTCATTCAAACTGTTGTAGAAAGATTTCAATTTATTGAGAAAACATCAATCTTTATCATCTAAAGGTAATCAAATCAGTGGCATTTGTGACCTTTCTTACCACTTGAGAGGGAACTCTTTATATTGTTTTCCCCAGTAGATCAACATGGTTTTGGTGTATGTTATGGTGTACCCGTACCTCAAATTTTACTTGTCTACTGTAGTCATCATATAAAATTCCACGAGCCTTGCTGGAAAATATGTACCCCACAATTTTAAACTTTGTCTCAATTTCCAAGATTCAATGAATGAGTGCAAGCATTGAATGGATACCTGTGGAATGAATACGAGAAAATTGAATTGAATCTAATGTTGAGTGATTTATTAAGACAGCCCCATAACATGGAATTACAGAAAACAGAAGATTCATGGAAACTGAAAGGGAATCCGTAATCCTTGAAAGAGGCTTAGCATTGTTCTGTCTTTTGTTTTCTTTGAACAATAGGTGTATGCATAGGTCAGCACTCGTTAACATCCGTCGAAGGGCCCTCTTATCTTCGGTCGGATTTCGTAAACGTATGACGTCACGCTCGCCTCGAAGTAAATAAGGTGATTCATCTGCACTTCGATCGTCCATATCCGACTTGTTTGAATTTTGGTGAGAGATTTGTCCCACTTTTTCGATCATTCCTCGATTGATTCCTATCAATTCAAACAAGAAGATGCCACTGCCTCCGTTTAAAGGATGTTTTGATGTTTCAAGCCTCTTCTTACTCCGCGGGGAAAAGGACCTTTCAGTGGATGTTACTGAATAACATCCTTTGAATGGCCCCAGATAACCAGGCTATGTAGGTGACAATTATACATTATCACTTTCCTTATTGAATACATGTACAGTGTAAAAATCGCCATAATTATATTTCACACTTGAGGAGAAGGATCAATATTGTTATTTATTATTCCACTGTCATGTCATTTCACCATAATTATAAGGTCAAGAGAATGTGCAAAATATGAGGTTGTAATAATAATATTATTTAATAATATTTCTGTCTGATTTCGTTAAAATGACTGGTCACTAGGTTTTCGCCTGGCGCCGGGCACAGCCCAGCACCAGGCCAGTCCAGCGTCCAAAATGGTAGGGGGCTTGCTGTCTTGGTCGGTTTAGCTGGATAGCCAAGAGACTGCCCTAACAGTGGGTGGGTGGATCAGACCTGGGACCAAAATTAGTGGGGTAGGGGGGGGGGGGGACCGTTTTGACACAACCCCTTCAGTAAGCAGCAGTGTTCACTAGAGGCTTTGACTGGCAAGTACCTTGTTCTTAATTTGCCCTAGCCGTACTGAGCTGAATCGGGCCTCTGCTGAGATTAATAGCCTTTGTCTCTATTTTTATATTTTGCATGCATTGTGCTGCTTCGAATAGCCTTGCTAGCTGCAGCCAATACTTCTTTAAGCTTATTTGTTTATTAATAAAGCTTTGTTGTTGTTGTTGTTGATAAGTGCAGAGCTCAGTGGGAGGCACAGACAGTCACCCATTGTCCTGGGTGGGGAGGATCAAAGTCTTGGTATCAAGGACACACTTAGCATAGGACCTGTAGACGCTCACTGAAGCCATGTTTGCATAAATTTTGTCAGATTTATTTATTTATTTAGGCTTACTTATTTTATGCTTTGTAATTAAGGTTGCAAATGAAAATGTGCTTAAACTGTGCATTTTGGTTTGAAGCCATTGATACCATGAAGTCTTCATCTACATGATATTTGCAAGCTATTTCTTGGGAAAGGTTGCCTATCAGGTCAATGGGTTTGTTCAAGATTGTTTTAAATATGTTTCTTTAACAGTACATCAATGAATGAATGGTGGAATCAATATTTTTAATTCAACTTAAGTAATCCCTCAGAGTTTTGACTTGGCTTCTTGTTGTTTCGTCACAAATATGTCCTGTAAAAACTGAAAGGGGAGGGTCCAAAGAATTTGGAAATGGTATCTTCCCATCTGCATTAGCCCTTCCCTCTCTGTAAATAATCTCACTCCTCTTTTCTTTGGGGTCTTGCTTAAATATTAGTTTATTATTGGTTTTCACATGACGTAACCAAAATGCAAACTAAAAAACTATCGATCCTACCGAGATTTTACTTTCACGATGCATTAGAGCAGCTCAAAACTAATTTTCATACAAATTTTCGCTTCAAAAGGATTCTTGGTTTTGTGATAGGGTACGCTTGAATTTCTAAGCTTTTGCGTGACGCGCCATTTACATGACGGCCAAGCTAGCTGTCATGTAGGTTAAAAAAATGACTTATTTTAGGAAATTTTGCTATCTAAACAGTTCATGTATTAGAAAAAGTATTACTTTAATGTTTATGAGTTTCTCGAAGAATAAATTCACGCTTTTGTAGCAAAACTCGGTAACAGATGTTTCCTGTTGGTTTCCGTCCGCCATGTTGGAGCTCATCCGGATGAGCTCCAGCATGGCGTCTCCATACAAAGCTCTATAAATTTGGGTAAAACATTTCTTCGGATATCTCGTATACGAATTATTCCTTCGACCCAAATCTTGGCAAGGGTCTTTGTATATTTACCTCCTTTCATTTCCAAGATTCTAGACTTTATCTGTCGAATGGTTTTGATTTTTATTTTAATCTATTTTTGAATGGCGGGACACTGAAAACCAGTAATAAGTGTACCTTAAAGCCTCTTCTGCTGTAATTGTTCCTTCAACTTCTTTCACAGTAAAGGCATGTCATTCTAGAAAAAAAGAAAATGCTCTGTCATTCGATCAAGTAGAGCAGATGCTATTTAATTTCATGAAGCAAAAACAAACATGGAAAAGTAATTATTCAACAGTAAGATTGTTTTTCCTTGTTTGATCATCATTAAACTTCCCTTCAGTTTTCTTGTGCATTATTGACCATGTAATTTGACTGGTGGATTGATTTTTGGTGCACTCTGGATCCTCCTTTCTCCCTCTATATGTAAATTTGTTTTCTTATTCAGTATCAAAGTGTTGACCAAATTACTCCGGAATTATACTGCTTGTCAAAGGCATCTGTTCAACCAAACTGCCCGGCCATACAGTGGCAGATCCAGACCTTCAGGTAAGGGGGGGGAGGGGGGTCATCCAGACCCCTGAGATTTTTGGACAAGTTTGGTCTTAAAATAAGGGGGGCCCAGGCCCCCCGGTCACCTCCCCTAGATCCGCCACAGCCATAGAGAGAGGAGTATTTGCTATAGCTATGATCTATCATGTGGGCAACTATTCTCTATGTGGATGTTTGTTACCAAGAAAAGACTCTTTACTTACAATACCGGTAGTTTGGATTAATGCAGATTTTTAACATAGAAATTAATTGCTGTGAACCCAGATTAGTGTCTGTTAGTAAGAGGTGCATGTATGCTTATAGGAGGTGTTGGTTACAGTCATAGCAGGTCAAGCGTACCCCCCAAGATTCTATTAATTAATTGATTATTTGAAAAATGAATCCGTTAGTCGTTCCCGTAACTGGTGTCCAATTCAATGCGGCATTTCTGCATGCGTAATGAGCAGTGAATCTTTTACGAGAACTTCTCTGTATTTGGTCAGATTGAAAATCTCTGAATGGGTTGCGTTTCTTAGAAGACATTTACATCAGATTCAGGAAAACAGAGCTGGTAGAAATTGGATAACTGCCTCTCGTGTGAATTCACAGCTCATTACACATGCAAGAATGCAAAGATCAATCTAAATAGCAACGGATTCAACGTTTGAATAAGAAATTCATTAACGAATTCTTGGGGGGTAGGCTTGACTAGGGGGGGGGGGGGCACTTGGGTATTTTTTGGGTGGGTATGTGCCGCGCGGGACTCCAAATTGGCACCCCGTTCTAAAAAAAATTCCCCTAAAATTGATACCCCATTGTAGAAATGGGCCAATTTTTTATACCCTGTTCTAGAAAACGCCTCTGAAATGGATACCCCATTCTAAATCAGGAGCTTCAACCTAACTCTAACCCTACCCCTACCCTCTCACCCCCCCTCCCCCCCCCCCGGCGCTTGACCTGGTTTGACTGTCACAGATCTAGAGGTTCTGTACAGTACCTGATGGAAATTGGGATTTTTTTCCTTGCTCAAGTTCTGTGCAAACTAAATGTCATACATGTTAATGCTACCATTTAAAATCGGTAGTTTAAGAACATGAGTGATGTTCAGAATACTGAAAGTTTACAAATATTTCTTTGTCTAACTGCAAAACTGTAAAGTATAATAATTATAATCATTACTATTACATTATTATTTTATCAATTACAGTGAAACCTCTATTAAGCGGGCACCTTCGGGACCTTCTCAAGTGGCCACTTAATAGAGGGTGTCCACTTATTAGAGGTTTTAAAAATTGTGCAATGTTCGTAAATGATCAACATTAAACGTTTACTCTGTACTATGAAAAAGTTGCAAGTTGTTAAAGAAGCTATCCAGAGTTCAAGTTCATTACCTTTCATTACCAACTTTAATTTGCTTGTAAATGAACATTAACTGACTTCAGTACGTATTTCAAGGACGTAATCCAATACTACTATTGTCAATTCAGTCTGGTGTGTGCTTAATAGAGGTTTTTAACAATAGAAAGTAGCCAAATACAACTTATTTTAGTGTCCGCATGCGCTTAATAGAGGTGTCCACTGAATAGGGGTTTATTATAAAGGGAAATATCAAATGTCCGTCTTGGGACCCGGCTTAGTGTCCGCTTAAGAGAGGGTGTTATATTAATTATTTATATTAATGATATATCTAACAGCTCCGATAAATTGAAGTTCTACTTATTTGCTGATGATACTAATCTGTTATATGCTGACAAAAATCTCAAATCGCTTGAATCTACAGTAAATGCAGAAATTTCTAGGGTTTATAATTGGCTAATCGCAAATAAATTATCACTGAACATAAAGAAATCTAACTTTGTCATTTTTAGACCAAGACAAAAAAAGTTAAATCACAAAGTCAACTTGAAAGTGTTTAACCATCATAACAACTCTTTCATTTCTTTAGAGTGCAAAAATTATGTCAAATATCTAGGTGTGCTTATTGATGAAAATCTTTCTTGGAAATACCATATTGCTCACATCGCTTCAAAGATAAGTAAAACAATTGGCATCATTGCCAGCCTTAGACACTTTGTACCCCTGAATACTTTACACCACATATACATATCTCTTATTCAGCCCTACTTATTGTATGGCATAGTCGCTTGGGGCCAAGCTGCTAAAACTTACAAAAACAAAATTCTTATTCTTCAAAAACGCGCCCTCCGCCTCATGTTCTTTGGTGACTACAATTCTCATGCAGTACCTTATTTTGTCTCCTCTAGCTTTCTTCCCTTAGATCTACTGTACTTTAAATCCGTTGCTATTCTAATGCATGATATATCTAACAGCTTAACACCTACCAACATATCTAACTTGTTTACTTCCCAATCTAATATTCATTCATATAATACAAGATCATCTTCAAGAGGCGACTATTATGTTAAACACTCAAGGTTAGATAAACAAACTAAGTCTTTTTCAAGGTATGGTGTAAAAATCTGGAATAGTTTACCGTGTGAAATGCGTCAAATGTCCAAAAATAATTTTAAAATCAATGTCCACGACACTTTACTCCGAATACTTTCAGAAGAAAATGATTATATTGATTTACCTGACTTAATAACAAAAGTTTCCTGAAAACTCAGCTTCTTATATTTGCAATGTCCATGATTGTAAACTTAATTAATTTGAATTTATTTTTTATTTATTTGTTTATTTATTTAACTACTCTTTTTCTCTAGTCTTTCTTGTGATCTATCTGTATATATATTACATACGTGTAACCACTGCTCGCCTCGACTAGCTAATTTGCTAACTGCGGGCAGTGGATATTGCTTTCTGTAAAATTTGTGATAATTAATAAACAGTTGAACAGTTGAACAGTTGAACAGGTGTCCACTTAATTGGGGGTCCGCTTAATAGAGGTTTCACTGTAAAATATTCTAGTCATTGCTATTACAAATTGTGGCAATACTATGCAAAATAATTTATGCTGACGATGCAAACAAACTCAGCCATGCACAGTCATAGCTGTTTGCTTGAAAGGGAATTGCCTTTAATGTAAATAGCAGGGGGGGGGGATTGTCTCCACCCCCCTTCCCTACCACCATTTCTCAACCCAAAATTGGTCATTGTAGCATCCAGGTTGCACGTTTTCTACCCTCCGACCACTCAAGAAGTACGTTGAAGAAGGATTGTTTTAGCCTTTATGTGAACAACTGCCTACTTATGCATACCCGGCCAACTGTCGATTGCGGATTCTATGGACACTGTTAAGATCTCAAAGAGATTTGCTAGTTCCAACGAACTAAGCAAATGACATTTTGGGAAATTGGAGTAGGGCTATGGTCAACGGCCCACTTTGTATATAACAGTGGTGGATCTTCGGGAGGAGCTGGGAAGCCCAGGCCCCCCTCTTATTTTTAGACCAAACTGAGGCCACGCCCAAAGGGCTGAAAAATTTTTTTGGGAGACCGCCCTCCCCCACTTATCTCAGGGTCTGGATGACCAGGTGCCCCTCCCCCCTCCCCTTATCTGAAGGTCTGGATCCGCCACTGTATAATATAGCTACTACTCACCTGTGCCTCCAAAGCCTTTGCTTGCCTTGTGGTTCTTGTAGAGGGAAAATTTTACGGTATTTCGAGCCTCAAAATCTTTGATTAGCTTTGTGCTTCTTCAGCGGATGAAACAGAATATAAATTATGAGACGTACAACTTAGTGCAAGAATGGCTTTCCGTTGTTTAATACTGTTAGCTTTCTTTAGCTGTCTTTCTTTTTCTGCTCGTTTTTTGTGTGTGAATGTTTTGTGTAGCTGTGTGTGGTGTGTGGTACCTGACCCTTTAAAATAATCATTTATTAATAACCTAAGTGAGGCTGCTCTATCTTTTTAGCCCTCAATGGTTATTATGGGCAGCCTGTACTCTCTCTATATATTTATCAATTTTTTTTTATATCTTGCAAATCAATGTAGGGTACAGCTGGGTACAGATAAAGTTGTTGTTGTTGTTGCTGCAAGCATTCATTATAGACATTACACACATGGATGATTCTCTATATCTTATATTCCCGCCAATACTTGAAAAAGTTGTTAAATGGGGCAGCGGTTCATTTGAGTTTTATTTGCTTGTTCGTGTAATTCTTCATGAATGCCATTCAATCCGCGGCCATTCAAGGGATGTTATTCAGTAACATCCGCTGGAAGGACCTTGTTGATGCGCTAAGAGGCTTGATCGAGGCGAAACATTAAAACATCCTTTCCAAACAGATGCAGTGACATCTTCTTGGTTGAATCAATCGAGGGATGATCGAAAAAGCAAAACAAGACCTAGAAACAAACATCAAATCATCTGAAAATCAGAGTGGACGATCGAAGCGAAGCTTACATGAGTCACAGGAGGAACCACGGGGCGAGCGTGACGTCATACGTTTACGAAATCCGACCGAAGATAAGAGGGCCTTTCGACGGATGTTAACGAGTGCTGACCGTGTTAATCAGTTGTTGTAGATATCAATTTTGTTTAAATTCACCATTTCGAATTTATCATTCACGACCACCATCTTACCGTTGTTCTGATTATTAATACGGTTGGTTTTGTTGGTCAGAGTTTATCTTTTCAGGCTAATTTATGACTTACGTTCGAATAAACCCCCGGCGGCGGTGATTCTCTACTTGCCATGACTTGTCCTCGATGTTTGCAAAGTGTTTTTTGTAAACCTCTACTGTCCATGGTCATACATGTACCTAGCAAACTAAAATTGAACAAAATTTGTGGGAAGGATCATCCACTAGCTAGAGTAGATATACATGCTACTAATACATGTAAGATGAGATGATTCCAACGCACTGTTCTTTAATAAGTGGTGAAAAGTCTTTAATTTTATGGACTTTTCTTCGATCCTCTGCAGAAAATTCAAGGTTCGCTTGAAACAAGCATACTGCAAGAGAATGTTCTCTTGCCATACTGTTAGCAGAATTATTCTTGGGAAGATTTGTGCAATTGATTTATAGCTAGTACTGCTAATTTATTGTTTACCAATCAGGAAGCTTTGCGGCCAATCCGTTTTCTGAATTTCATAAATCAGAAACCAGAAATTGATGACAGGTATTTTCTGATTGCCGAAAACAGAAATCAGAAATCGGGACTTAGGAAATCAGAAATCAGAAATCAGAAATCAGAAATCAGAAATCTGAAATCCTAAATCAGAAATCTGAAATCTGAAATCAGAAATCAGAAATCAGAAATCAGAAATCAGAAATCTGAAATCAGAAATCAGAAATCAGAAATCAGAAATCAGAAAACCGAAATCGGAAATCGGAAATCGGAAAACGGAAAACGGAAAACGGAAATCAAAAATCCGTCTGTTCAAAGGCACGTGACGTGACGTCATAGCCTTGCAACCTAGTTCCCAGGACTATGATAAAAAACTCATTTTGAGGCTTACTTGTCCCCAGGGCCCAGTTGTTCGAACGCCGGTTAGCGCTAACCTGGGGTTAAATTTTAACCTGGGTTTCTTTTTCTTGTTATCAAAAGCAGGTTCTCGGATAATTTTCTCTATTCTTTTTAGGGTATCCAATCATCAAATTGTAGGCGAAGAGAATTAAACTGAATTTGCTTTTTAAGCTCTAATATTTGAGTTCAAATTTCGCACTAACCCTGGGTTACCTTAACCCAGCTTCGAACAACTCGGCCCAGGTTTCTTCGTCTCACACACGTCACAAGGAATTTTTTCCCAGTGTATTGTGGCGGGTTTATTTAATATTCGCGGGGATTACATGCAAAAACATGAGCGTTATTGCTTCATTGGGAGTGAAGGAGGAAATTAAAAATATTCTTGACTCTGGTGGCTTCTTGAGAGACGTTCAACAGCACTTGCAGGCAAAATTTCCGCAAATACGCGGGATTTCGAGGAGAAGCGTTCGTCGATATTGCCAAACCAACGGCCTACGACGGTTTTCGGCCAAGAAGTTGAGCAAAACGGAACAGGAAAATGCAGTAAAGAGAGCAAGCAAAGAGGTATATTTCTCCTCACTTTTTTTTATCCCCATATTTGTTAGTTACCGTATTTATTCGAATTAGCGCCCAACCTCGAATAGGCGCCCATCCTAAAGGTAGAAAAAGTTAATAAGCACCCAGCCTCAAATAATCGCCCACCCCCGTCACCCCAGCCCGCCTTCCACCACAAGAGGAGTATTGATTATTAGTTCTTCACTGGTTTATAATCTCTAGATTCATTTTTTGACAGTGTATGAGAGTGTTTCATTTTTGTTAGTACTATTTATTGTTTGTTGCAAAATAAACTTTCTACTTGCTGAAAATGGTGAAAATTTAATAAGCCCCCAGCCTTGAATAAGCGTCCACCTCAAATAAGCGCCCACTCTCAAGGTCCAAAAATTTAATTAGCGCTTAGGGCGCTTATTCCAATAAATATGGTAGGTTAAGTTAAGCTCAAACTTTAATTTTGGCTATCCCTCCTTTTATGTAGGGGTGAGGCAGGAGGAGGGGGGAGGCATGGGTAGGGTGCTCCTTCTTCCACTTACAGTGTTATTGTTCCTTATCAGGTTGGGGATGCATATGGTGCAGGAACACTTCAAGGCTATCTTAGAACAAAGAGTGTAAATATTTCTGTGAAGAACATCAACAAGATATTGAAAGAAAGCAATCCAACTGCTTTCACAGCCAGAAAGAATGACACCCTTGATAAAACAAATCCCACCCCATACTTTTCGCCAAGTTTTGGTTATAAAGGGCACATCGATCAAAATGAGAAACTTGTTCGTTATGGTGTGGTGCATGCTGTTTTCAGGGATGGATTTAGTGGTTCTATCGAAAACTGGATCACCCTACCATCAAAAAACCCTATCCAACTGTACAGCCAGTTTTACAGGTATGTCATATAAAATTAATATTAACCTAATTCTGTATAATCCCATAAAGATTATTTTTAATACTCATCCAAGTTTGTACAACCTGTGCATGGTGGATTTGACTGTACTAAAATTCAAATTGAAAATTATAATAAGATCAGTGGTGGATGCAAGTGGAGGTCCCCCTATTTTTAGACTAAACTGGGGCCCGAAGGGCCGAAAAATTTGTCTTTTTTGGAAACCTCCCCCCTTACCTCAGGGACTGCATGGATGACCGGGTCACATCCTTTTCTCAAGGTCTGGATCCGCCAGTGAATATCAAGTATTGTTATATAGCTGGGATTTCTTCCCCAACTGCATGTGGTCTCATTGGTTACTTGAAGGTCACGTGATGATATCTAACAATAAAATTGTTTCCTGCCAAAAGTTTCTGAGCGGGCAACATTGCAAAATCCATGACGTCAGTGGGTAACAGTACTCTGTTACCTGCAAATGTTGACCGACGACCACCATTTCGATTTGTTTTCACATTACATCTCCTAATGTCTTCATTTTGGTATATATTAACAAATCAGTTAATGACTGGTCCCTCGGGAAACATTGAGATTTAAGGGAAAGAAAATTAACTGTTTCCAAAGGGACCAGTCATTAAGTGTTTATTGGTCTGCTGTTCTTGGGCCACAAATGATGTATAAAAACTTGTGTTGGAAGTCATACAGGCCTGTCACCTTATTATCATTGCTTATTTTTTAATTGTGGTAAAACAGCTCAAGTTTCGACTGCACTTTTTCCACATCGAGAATTAAGAGTAAGTGAGTCAATGAGTCATAAGTCATGAGTCAACCCTATTCTTAACCTAATCCTTGAAACCTCAATCTAACAAGCTCTGCATGGCAGGCATTAAAAGGGGAAGGGAAAGGGGGAATTTCCAAACTCTAACTTTAACCCTAAACCTAACCCTAACATGACTCATAACGTGACTTGTTACTCATTGACTCATAAAACAAGCTTTCTCATCTATTTTTGGTGTGTATATTTATCCATCTTAGGATCACTCTCGTGAGCAATCAGCTCTATTTAGGACCCCCACTCCCCCACGGTAAAGCATCAAACTAGACTTGTCACTTTTTGTTTCTCAATTTATAATTATAGGCTTTGGATTTTTTGGGTTCTGAAAAAATGTTTAAAGGATTCTAAATTAAAATCGTGATTACTGTTTACCCAACCTTCATGGATCGCAGATACATAAAATTACTAGCTGTAAATGGTATTATGTGGTGCTTCAGATTTGCATGGGTTGCTTTAATTTTTTTCTTAATTTTTCCTTTATTTTGTTTTAGGCTACAAGAATAGTTTATTACTTATGATAAAGAGGCAGATTGTTGAGGATAACAAAAACTGAACCAAAACCAAAATTCAGTTATAATTATTATGTAATTCATGGCCAAAAAAGAAATAAGGTGGTCCTGTGAAAGGTAACCTTCATTCTAGCCTAATAAAGCAAATTATCACAATATTATTATTATAGTACTGTTATTTCAGTTCAAAACCAGGAGGCCAGACCAAAATAAAATGTCATGGAGAGGGCATATCAGGCTACATGATTAAATTAACTAAAGTATTCAGCTAAGTTTTACAAACCTGTAGTATGAAATTTAACTTTGAACATTCTCTCACACTGCAGACCCATCCTCATCAAGACTGGCATCTTTGACCAGCTGCGTGTTGACATGGGTAGGGAATGGGTCTTGATACTCTTTATCCAAGAATTATTATCAGGATACAGACAGAACCAGGACAGGCCATCACATGTAAAAACTACCTCCAAACAGAACTTGACCATAGAAAGAGTCTGGCCTGAAGTCAATGCAAGGGTGAATTACCCAATTAAAAGGATACTAGTTGATTTAGAGGAAAAAGGCATTCTTGATATAAACAATGAATGCATCCAGTTTTGTGTTTCTCACTTCACTTGTCAAGTTGCTAAGGTTGGAATGCAGAGGTTTGTTGATGCTTGGAACTTCCACAGGATAAAAGGTTGGGAATATGTACATGTACTGACTTGTCTGAGTATAACCTGATTGTTCATATCCTGATTTATAAAAACTTCTGATTATTTGACCCAAAACTGATTTCCCATCTCTATCAATCAATGCAATTTAACCTCCTGATATAGTGAACCGATAATATTTTACTCAAAAAGGGGCAGGAAGTAGGTTGCATATTGTGCATGTAAAAAATTTATATGCCAGTCCTTTAACCTATTAAAGGCACCTAAACCTTTAAAAAGGCCTTGGGAAACAGTTGGTACTAATAGTTATGACAGTGCAAGGTTTTTAATAAGAGGCCAGGACTCTGAATATAAAATAGTCATCAAGTGTTTCTTGTTTTCTAGGAAGGCCAGGAAATGCAGTCCCAGCCATAATGAAAACGGAGAGTAACGCCTTAGAACCCTTACAGGAAACAGTTGTTCCTAATGAAGAGCATGCCATACAGATGTTTGAAGCACAAGGAGGACAACTACAGCGGGAGTGGCAAGTTGGTTGTGACCCATTATCTGGAGACGATGTTCGTCAGCAGCAGAGGAAACATTTATTTTCTGAAAGGCATTGTTTTGAAGATATATTTACTGCTGTTGTAAGTGGAGATCCCTCGCCCTTTAAGAGGGGCTTAGAGTATTTCATGAGGCTTACATATTCTTTGTAAACATCAACTTTACTCCTTTACTGGAGGACATTGTTAAGCTTTTAAAATTTTCCTTTAAATCCCACTCTTCCTGAGTTTTTAGTTGGAAGCATTAATTTTGGTGGAAGATTGAATTAATTTAATTTTTTCAATGTCCTTTGTTCTTTCTTGATTTTGTTTTGATATTGCGAGGTAAAATTTTAAGCTTGTTACACTTTCAACTTGAAATGCATGGAGGTTCTTAAGAAGAATTTGATTTTGGTGAATATTGGTTTGAAAGGTTCAGACATTGCCAGATCTCATACCGTGGGGACTGGCTACTAATCTGTGTATTATTACCACAAGACCCACATAGTCAGAAAGAGCACACCGAGCTTAATAATATGCTTAAGCTTGATCTATATGGGGCCCATATTGAAGAAGATACAGCCATTGTTGATATTCCCATAGCTATAATACATGGACTCATACCCAGTCCCTCACAGTATGAAATCGGGTAAGCATAAAGTGAGTGACTCTTCACAGGGACATCCCTTGTTGAGTCTTGAATTTTTTCAGACATATGGGGTTACTTCTTTGTATCTTGAGATGTCAACACAAATGCAGAGAATTTCGTTTTTAATTTGAACGTTTTTTAATTGCAATCACAGTCACCTGAAATGTATACTTTCATTTTAATGTACTAAGTCTGTAAAAATC
Organism: Porites divaricata; assembly: GCA_038088405.1. Taxonomy (NCBI): domain Eukaryota; kingdom Metazoa; phylum Cnidaria; class Anthozoa; order Scleractinia; family Poritidae; genus Porites; species Porites divaricata. The sequence continues at coordinate 28,853,886 of JBBMOI010000006.1, read as the reverse complement.
CTAACAACAATACAATGAAATAAAGATCTTTGGTCATACAAAGTTAAGACCATTGTATTACTCTACATTGACTTATTTTTAATGCCCTCTACCTTGCCGTCATGCTTAATCAAAATTTGAAGAATAAAAGGGCAAAATGACAATTTTGCAAACAATCCTGACAATGAGATGATAAAAAATAAATGCTAAGAACAGTTTGAATGTTTTTTTCTCTTCCTTTCAATGAATCAAGAAATATCTAAGTCTAGGAAAACCTTAACAACAATGAACGTACAAAGTAAATTTTTTGTATGAAGACCAATATAACAGCTGTAAAAATAGCCTTCTGCTTTCCCTTAAATTTGAATCAAAGTTTAAAGAACTTTAAAAGGGTTAAATGCTCAATTTTCCTTTTAACATCACTAAGTGATTGAACATTCCTTTGTTGTCCTTTGATTCATACCACAATGTACAGTTTTGATTAAAAACTCTTTATCATAATGTGAACTTTGCAAAAATGAGTTTGGTCTCTTTCACAACACTGCACCTAGTTTTTTTTCTTTTTGTACCATGCCATCCACCCTTTAAATATCTAGGACCAGGTCTTTAACAAAACACTATACTGAGTCACTCATTATCTTCACTTATTGATGGAATGGCTGATATTTTCTCCACCAACTCTCTTGCACCAGACAACAAGACTGGGTATGGTGGGCCCCGCCTCTGTTTGCAAAGAGCGCACATTATCTCCCCTCTCTTAACTAGCTCACTGATACAGGACATACAGAAGATATGGTTACAGCAAGAAACTGCATAAGGTATTTCATCTTTTGGAGCAGAGAGACAGATTGGGCATTTAAACATATCTTTAGCAAATACAGCTATATCCTTATAAACTGATTCAGGCCCTTTTAACATAAAGGCATGTGCCTTGCTGAGTTTCTCATCCATGGCTACCATCTTTTGCATTAGTGGATTCACCGCTTCCTTAATTCCAGCTGTGAAGTTGGACACTGTCTCTCTATTCTGCTGCTGCTGACCTGGATCATTGTCAAATGGAGGCGTCACAATGGCAAAGATTTTCCGTGTCCCTGACCACTATTTGCCTGTTCAATTGAAAAGATGACCATATTATATTAAAAGACTGTACTGTACCATACAAACTTATGTGATGTTACACAACATTAGATAGGTAATAATAATTTATTATATAAACACCAATGAAATATCAGGTGAGCTTTCGTGCGAAAACTTGATATCTTCACACGTGAAAATAACATGTTATCTTCACGTGTGAAAATATCACCTTTGCTATGGCTTCATAATAAATCGCGCCTTTCACACCAAAAAACTATTAAAGTGAAATGGTTTGGTATTTCATTGGTGTTTATATAATAAAAAGAACATTACATGGTTGCTTGGAGATACGAAATATCTCTTCTCGTGTTGAAAAAATATTTCACGAGTGAGCGCAAATATTTTTCAACACTCGAAGAGAAATTTCGTGTCTCCGCGTGGCCATGTAATATCCTCTATTTATGTAATGTGAACTAACAAAGGTTAGCTTGGAGTATTTCGAGTTCTTGATACAATAAACAAGTTAAAAAATCCCACGATTGTGAGCGTAAAGCAAAGTAATGGTATACTGGAATTAGGGTATAGGAAAGGCCACTAAGTTCAGTAACCTCTAATTGAGGAGGTCTTCTATACCATGTTATTTTATTTCTTTACTCACCAATTCTGCCTGGTGATTCATCCACTACCAGGTAATCGCTGTCGAACAATTGGATTTCTGAGGGGAAAACCTGTAGGTCAGAGGCTAGTTTCCTTCTAATGTCCTCGCAATCAGTGCCATCGCCGCAACGAATGAGTACGTTCCGAACTGGAATAATTTTCTTGTCTTTCCACTGCCCGACCGTTACCTTGAAAAACCATGCTGCAGCTGAGTTTGTACATGTTGCAGAAGCCACTGTTGAAGGAACGGGTCGTTTCCCGCCATGTCTTCTACCCTTTTGATCCTTCAGTTTCTTCTTGCTGGCACTTTTACCTGCACTAGCTACCGAAAGTCTATATGCCGATCGTTGTAAATCTTCGTCTGAGCTTTCTTCTGATAAGCTTAAATAGTTATTAAGACGTTTGACGCGCTTTCCTGTGTGACTTTCCTGGTCCCGCGAAGGCCCAACTTCCACGTGGTAGGTGGCGAAGGGGTCAAGCACGGGAAATAAGCCATTTTCGTCTGGGAACACGTACGTGTCTGTCATGTTTTTAAGCCAAATAGACGCAGTTGGATGTAGACCAAAGAGGGCGACAATAGCTTTGGCTGTTACATTTCTTGTTGACAACGTTCGGCAAGCATCACCAAACTTAACGTCACAGTTCTCCATTTTGCATCTGGCATGTAAAAACATCAACCGATCACATATAAAGCGTCAGCTGTCATGATGTTGTCATGATGACAAATTCAAAGACGATTTCATAGGTTGAATCGGTGCAACATATCTCAAAGCCTTATCATTGGTAGATAAATTTTCTCTCCTCGCCGCCGTCTCCCTCGTCTCCTATTTCTCCCGCCGTTTTTCGTCTCGTAGCAACCCCTTCGCAGGTCTCCTAAAATACACCCTCTTTCCCAGGGTCTTCTCGCTTTCCACTATGGCGGCGGCAGGAGAGAAGACCCTGGCAACAATCGCTGATTGGTGCATTCCCTAGTGAATATCATCCTCCTCATTGTTATTATTATGATTTTTTTCACCATTTTTATTGTCAGTTCGCGCTTCTGTTACCAGTATGATTACCACATAACATACCCAAGTTTTCCAATTTCTTATTCCATATTGTAATTCAAACGTTTTAAACCATTTTTATAAGGCAATGTTATTCACTCTGTTGCTATATCTTATCCGGCATAATGTTTACGTCTTTCTTAAAGAGTCATTGCATGCAAGACCTTGAAGAAGAAAGGCCGTGCCTTTCGAATTTAAGAAATGATTAAGATATACCCTTATTTTGAGGGGGATTACTTGATTTTTAGGAGAACAAAAGGGGGGATCGGAAGTAACTGAGAGCCAAAAAGGGAAACCACTGAAAACTTTGGAAGGATTCAGAGGGGAAACCACTCAAATCTGCTTGGAAAAGGAAGACATGGGGGGGGGGGGGGGGTCACTTCAATGAAATAACATTCAGAGGGGGGATCGGTTAAATTTCACCGTGCTTAGCCCCAAATCCTCCGACCACACACCCCCTCCCCCTCAGGCGATAATTAATGACTGGTCCCTAAAACCTATTGTTTTATGACGTTCTCGTTACCGTCGCCGCCTTGTTTTCGTACGGTCCCTATGCTCAAGCGCCCGCACATTTGACCGCATCCCAAGAAATGCCAAAACAGTCACCAGAGCTGAAAATATTCTTAATTTCCTCTTTCACTTCCAACGAAGCAATAATGCTCATTATTTACGAGTTATAAGAATCCCACAGAATAATAAACCCGCCACTTTGAAACCTGGAAGACACAGCGATCAAGACCCCGACTCCTACCAATCGTGTCTCTATTCCTTGCTCCCGTTATGCACGTGTTACGAAGAAATCTGGGGACAAGTCAGCCTCACAAAAGGTTTACAAAAGTGAAAAATAAAAAAAAGAAAAAAGAAAAAGCCATTATCCCAAAGTTCTCTCTATGGTCCTGGGAACAAGTTTGCAAGGCTATGACGTCACGTCACTTGCCTCATTCCCGCCTTTGGACAGACGGATTTCTGATTTCTGATTTCTGATCTCTGATTTCCGTTTTCCGATTTCTGATTTCTGATTTCTGATTTCTGATTTCTGATTTCAGATTTCAGATTTCTGATTTCTGATTTCTGATTTCAGATTTCAGATTTCAGATTTCTGATTTCTGATTTCTGATTTCTGGTTTCTGATTTCAGATTTCAGATTTCTGATTTCAGATTTCTGATTTCCTAAGTCCCGATTTCTGATTTCTGTTTTCGGCAATCAGAAAATACCTGTCATCAATTTCTGGTTTCTGATTTATGAAATTCAGAAAACGGATTGGCCGCAAAGCTTCCTGATTCTATCCCCCCCCCCCCCCCCCCACCTTATCTGAAGGTCTGGATGTATGTAGCGACATTCGTAGAAGTTGTTTAAATTTAACTTTAAGTATTCCCTCTAACGTCCCTCCACTAGAACGTGTATATTAATGCTAATTCTGTTTTGTTTGGTGGGAAAATGAGTTCGAGTTTTCGACAAGGAGAGGAGCAAAGCTAAAAATCTGCTGTAAATTAAGAAAGCTGTTGTTAGCTGTGCGCCTTAATAGGATCAAAGGCTCAAGATCAAATTACATGAACGAAGAAATAGACCACATGTCAGCGTTGAATACTGGTTTCAAATCTGATGTCTTGAACCAAAGCAACCGATATCAAAATATTTTCCTAAATTTCCTTTAACATAGGTTTCGAGTGGCATTGACATTTCCAGAATTCATACGCAGGGAAAAATGTAAAAATTTGACATCAGTCATGCAAGTCAAAGCGGAATATTGCAAACTCCTTCAAATGTATTATTTTTATCTGCGGTGATTGTTAAAGGGGAATAAATAAGTTAACTTATTAATTTAGTTTTTAATTCTACTCAAACCGGACTGTGTTGTGTATAACTTCTTCAGTTATTTTCCTTTGACTCGTAGCAGTATCGTATATTACAATTTGAATCCCCTTTTTAACCAACCAAGTCTTTGCTTCTGGAATCTTTTTCTACTCTTTCATCTCCTAAACGGGTTCTTTTTGTTATATCGATGTAAAATTGGTTTAAGTTTGATTTCAAAACATTTTATTAGATAGAAAAGTACCTTATTTCTCGTAAAGGGTACAGGAAAAAAAAAAAAACGGGAAACGAGACTAATTTTTCTTCTCAGCGGAAGTAATAAAGTGTTTTCAATGTCACGCAATGAAAAAATAAATTTGAAACCCATCAGCGAAAGAAGCCAAGAAAATGACTTGTTTCAGAAGACTCATAAATATACAACATATCCAAGTCTCTGGATTGTGCGGCGCACCGTTTTTTGGTTTTCTTTCGAAAAGGTTCACGCAATTTTATAGATGTATCAACATAGGATACCAATATGGCGACCGGAAATCAACAAAGACATCGGATTTCACTGTTGCCATAAAATGCTCTTTTTGGTCTTTTTCAGTGCTTGTGAGCTAAGCCACATGCCCATAAATATATCGTTTTGTACTGCTTGAAATGTGTAAACAACTGAGAATCATAAGAGAGAGCTTTACTTTAACCAAACATCACTGCCGAGGCAACCACCGTGTTGCTACTTGTTGTCACGAACTGTGAAAATTCGTAGCTTCAAGATGCTATTTATTCAAAGTGAAAGCCACTACTGGGCTGGAGACTCCTACAAAGATTTATTTCTCGGTCACCTTTAACCTGGTGTAAACAAAAAATTCAAAAAACCTTGCTGTTTTAATTTGATTTTAGAGTTTGATGGCGTTATGCCGTGAACACGTACGGGCACTTATACGGACACAACCAAAGAACAACTGGGAACGAGTTGTTCATAGTTATTCCCAGTGTCCCCGCGCATTGCGCCTGACTGAAAAATCGCACACTCAACAGCAATTTGAGGCCTTTCCATATTTTCATCAATGTTGCAGTGCTCAGAAACATTGTAATATTTTTGCAAGGTGTTCTGATGGTATTTATGTCCATAACGATTTCGAAATATCTTCAAAGTGGACTGGAATTTCCCAAGTTATGAAGAAAGATTTCGTTCTAGTTGACGCTTATGTTTCCCCTCTAAAAAGAGAACAAAACTACACACTTTTACTGTATATGTCACTACCTGCACTTTAACACGATAGAAGGGGAGAGTATCTGGCCCAAGAAATGAGAACTCTGTATAAATACTTGGCCATTCATAATTTAGCAATTATTCGGCCTCGGTGGATAACACCCTCCTCGATCGGCTTAATTCCTCATATCCTACTCAGCCTCATTCATTAATTGCTTTATTATTCATTCAAAATAATTCCTAGTTTAAAAATGTAGCTAAAACATGCTTACCTGTATCGATGTTAAGTTCATCTTCGATGGTGTACGTTTAGGTTTGTCCAACTCCGCAAATATTCTCCAAATAGCAAATGTCGCCTCTGATATTGTCTTCTTCCTGTTTTTGCTATGTTTTTAGCCATCGCCTAGTTCCAGCTGTAGTTCTTACTCTTGAAATAAGTGAAGTGTCCGCCATTTTTGCCTTCACAACCAAAACAATTCAACCTCGTCCCCAGGTCTTCTCGGTTAACGATACATTAACCTGTAGCGGGCTGCATTTTTGACGTCATTTCCTCGGTAAACACCAAATTCTTCCAAATTTGGTCGTCAGTATTAACTGGCTATGGTAAATTATGCGTGTGCTTTTAGCCAATCAGAATTGGGGAAATATTTTGAATTAATAATAATAATTATTCATTGCCATATCCTTAACATGAACAGTTTGCCTAAATATTTAATGCAAGAATTAGAATATATGTGTACAGATTGAGAAGAGAGCAAGGTCAATCATTTGCCCTGGTCACAGCTATCATGAGGCCCTTTGATATAATGACCCATCATGGCAAAATATGTGAGACAGTTTTTGACACAATTGTTTGAAATGACAATATGCCAACTTCATAATTTGTTACCTGCAGTGCATGAAACTACTTATTCGTTAAGGCAAACGCGAGCTTTTAACATGCCACGGTTCAAAACCGACCTTTTTAAAGAATAGTTTCTTAAAGTGAACACAGTTTAGAGTTTCTGAATTTGTTTTCTTTAATATTTCTTTTTGGCATTTTTCTCTTTTTAAGTTTCTTTTTATCCTTTTTAATCAAGTAGATAGATTAAAATAGTTAATAACTAGGGCAAGATTTCCGTATAACCCCATACATTAATTATACGCCTGCATACACCTATTGTTCAAAGAAAACAAAAGACAGAACAATACTAAGCCTCTTTCAAGGATTACAGATTCCCTTTCAGTTTCCATGAATCTTTTGTTTCTGTAATTCCATGTTATAGGGCTGTCTTAAAAAAATCATTCAACGTTAGATTAAATTCAATTTACTCATATTCATTCCTCAGGTATCCATTCAATGCTTGCACTCATTTATTGAATCTTGGAAATTGAGACAAAGTTTAAAATTGTGGGGTACATATTTTCCAACAAAGCTCGTGGAATTTTATATGGCGACTGCAGTAGACAAGTAAAATTTGAGGCACGGGTACACCATAACATACACCATAACCATGTTGATCTGCTGGGAAAAACAATATAAAGAGTTCCCGCTCCAGTGGTAAGAAAGGTCACAAATGCCACTGATTTGATTACCTTTAGATAATAAAAGACTGATGTTTTCTCAATAAATTGAAATATTTCTACAACAGTTTGAATGAACTGCAAATTTTAATGCAGGGGTATTTTGCAGAACCCAGAACGCTAAATGCAGAATGCAGAAGGCCAAATGACTCTGAAGTTTGTTCAGCGTTCTGATATTATTCAAAATTTCGCATTTTCTGATTGGCTTTAACCCTTTTAACCCTACTATGAATTCTCATTTGTTGTCTCTGTATGTTTCCATACAAGTAGTGTTGCCTGTAAACACAGCCAGTTCTCCTTACTCCTCGCCGCTGGGGACGTTTACAAGGAGGAACGTCTGCAACTAAGTGACAGAAATTCCATACTGATGACGTCAATCTGTCCGGAATCCGGTCATAAGCACTGATTGGATGACAGAGTAGTCACATTGTTTTAGCTATTGTTAAAGTTTATGAATGACAGACAAAAGACAAAAAGCCACAAAGGTCAAATGTAAAGGCATGAATCTATAACAAAACAGTCAATTTTTGTGGAATGTATTCGTCTCTAAAAGAAGCATTTCAGTTTTCCTTAAGCCTGTTTGCAGATGAACACAACACCAAAATTGACGAGGAGAAATGTAAAATTGAACAAATTTGCATTTGGAACCCCACGACTACCGAATTTATTTTGTAAACATTGATTTATGCACTCAGTGTGGAATTTCTGTTGCTGAGTTGCAGACAGTTGTTAAAACTAGTGGGGAGATTTTGTTGAAGTATCAACTAGATTCATCTTAGAACTGCGATCATGTCCTCAATTCTCATGATCACTTTGATTTATAAAGCATTGACCATTCAAGGAGAACTTTTATGTTGATCACTCTTAGTGCTGGAATAATTCTCCAAGAAATTCTTCATAAGTAACTGGTGCTGACTTAATTTGGAAGATGCAAGTATTATCATTGATGCAATGGTATATTACCCCAATAAACAATTTGAACGGCATTACTTGAGAAAGTGGCACGGCAGCCTACAGTTGTAGCTGTTTAGCAAGAAAATGGCCAAAGTTTCACAGCTATCCAAACAAAATAGCTAAATCACTGACTTAAACTGATTGAGAAAAAATGCAAAATGCGCGGTGATGCGGTGAATGTTGTCACCCTTTCAAGGAGTACCTGCAAGAAAAAAATTATTTCTTCATTAATCTGCAACAGTGCCAATAAACAAGCGAATGCTTTGAAGAAAGTTTTTGATCAGGCCAGGTTGTTAAAAAGCTTGAAATATTTTGAATTACTATTAAATAACTATTATAGACTTTGGCTTCGATATGATTTGCAGAATTAGATCTCCGAGGCTGTTTTGCATTCCGCCCAACACTAGAGCGTTACCGCGTGGACATGTTAAAAAGTGGTTATTACATAGTGTTAATTAACTCCCACGAGGACATTTTTAGGTATATAAGCGGCCACGGGGACTATCAAGACAGAGCAGAAATGTAGCCAGGTTTCTTTTTACTCTCTCCCTCGCGGAGTCTTCAGTGTTTCAAGTGTGTACAGAGAAGACTACAGTATACCGAATAAACCTGTTGAAAGTGCAAAAAACTGGTTCGTGATACTCTTCTAAGTGGATACGACATATATCCAATTCAGTCAAAAAAACCTGCACAAGTTCGAAGAAGAGAAGTCACAAGTTCTGTTCAAAGCCTCAAGCTCGCCGATTGGAAGTCAGCAGCTGACGAACCGCCGAGGAAAAGTTGGAAGCAGAAGCTAGACAAGTGGCAGCAAAAGCTCAAGACCTCAGAAAATCAGGAGCAAACCGGAATCTACAAAAGCAGCATATTCAGTAGGAAAAAGGTAAAACAGTTCCTTTATTACCGCAGAAAATACGGAGAATCATTTGAATTCAAGTTCAGAAGTTACGCAACTGGACCTTGCTTAGATGACACATTACTTGCAATTCAGAAGAGAGTTTCATGAAGACATTTGGATGCATTGATTACATGAGGATGAATTGACTTTGTTCCAACATTGGAAGTTTAGAACTGATGAACAATAAAGTTTAATATTTTATTCAATCGTAAAGAAAACGCAAAAGAAAAAAGAAACACTTAATTTCCCGCTTAATTGTGTTAAGTTTGAATTGCGTAATACAACAATAGAAATAGCTGCGTAACATAACAATAGAAATCTACATATCTATCACAAGTAATTACAAGTATTCAGCAATATACGCATTTGCAATTAGCGATTAGTTACAAACAATTATTAAGTCAAGAATGCCTCCTAAGGTGGACGTATCAATACTAATTGCGAAAAGAGATAGTACAATAGTCGTATTGTACGAACTTTTAGAAGAATTTCAAGTGCTTTACAAAGTTCAGCCCGTATTAAGTATGCTTGGAAATGTTTACAAAGAACTGGAAATTAAGTACAGAAGTGTTAAAAAACAGCAAGAGACAATTACGGATAGGCTAATCGAAACGGGATCTATAGAAGAACAACTTAAGGCTAATCAGCAGATCGGAGATAAAGTTAGGGGCGATTTTCTAAAATACAGCGAAATATTTGCCACTTATATCAAAAAGCGTGCACCTCCCGAGAACCGCCGCGCACGATGCGCTCGAAGCTATGACCACAGCAGTAACCAGACGTTTTAGGTTTGCAAAAGACCGCTAGTCACGGACTTGAGAAATTATTAGTGCCAACATGGGACGGAAATAGAAAATCTTTCGCAACTTGGAAGAGCGAATTTAACTATTGGATGTATAAGTACAAACAGGACGAAGACGAACAGCTGCAAAGACTGAGAAACGGCGTTACCAAAAAACTCTTTTTGGTCGGATCAAGTACGGCCAAGCAAGGAAACCGAGCAGGCGTGGAAAATTCTTGATACTGAATTTGGAGATCAAAGGAAATTAATGGACACACTGTTAAACGAAATTATCAATCTCAAACCAATAAAGAACGACTCGAACTCGCTCTCGCGTTACGTTGCTAGAATATTAAGCTTCGTGAACAACATGGAACATGAGGGGACACAGAGACTTTTTACTGTAAGTACAATCTCACGCAGAGAAGTTTTCTTCGCGGGCAGCTAATCCGACTTAATCCCATTTAATATGTCGCGCTCCTCGAAAGTGCGAAAATTTTCTTGTTGTGTATTAGATTTCAGATACATTTTCTTAATCTTCATTTCGCGCCAGAATAAATTAGTTTGCGCGCAAAGGGCTCCTAGAAAAATCACAAGATTCGTCCCACTTCGAGTCACCTTCTGGAGATACGCCGGCTTCGTAGCTGGAATACATTGCCGAGGCGAAGATCTGGCATTTTTTCCCCCTCGTCGTACTTTCCCCACGAGAAATATTTATTTTTGTAGCGAGAATGCAGTGCATATCGGTGGATTTTACTTCAAGCGGCTTCGTGCAGCATGCTACTTGTGAAAGAAGAGTGCTGGATTTCATCGCTTTGTTCGCGTTTACTAGTGTTGGCGAATGTAAGGTAAAAGAACCGACTACTGCAAGGTAAGAATTGAAGTTTTTAACTTGTTACTCGACGAAAAATCGCGCATAGAACTCGTGAAACCCGTGCGTATTACTTCTGTTACCTAATGTCATGCGATGACTCCTCGCTTTTTCGGTGCGTGACACGGATACAAGCGATAAACTTGATTTTCTAATTTAAGTATAATGTAGTTATCGAGACCATTTGCCGACGATTTCTAGTTATATGCTTTATTTACTTGGCTTATTCCGGCTACGTGTCAGGGGTTAGATGACAATGCTTGTCTGCTATAATTATGCTGATAAGTTTTTGCACCTTTGTATTAACCCTAGCAAAATACTCTTCTATTACGGAGGAACGTTTGATGTCTTTCGGGGCCCAATATAGTTTCAAAATTTTAAGAAAGAAAAGCGTGATTTTTGGCGCAACGGACTATAGCATTTTTTTCTTTGAAGAGATCGCAAGGCAAACGCTCGTAAGTACAGTGTAATCCAGACAAACTTAGGCTGCACTTTAGGTGACGCATCCATGAGTGCAGTGTAACCCAGTGATTATTTAGGCAGAGCTAACAAACTTAGGCTGCACTTTAGGTGGCACACCCATGGGTGCAGTGTAACCCAGTGATTATTTAGGCAGAGCTAACAAACATAGGCTGCACTTTAGGTGGCACACCCATGGGTGCAGTGTAACCCAGTGATTATTTAGGCAGAGCTAACAAACATAGGCTGCACTTTAGGTGGCACACCCATGGGTGCAGTGTAACCCAGTGATTCTTTAGGCAGAGCTAACAAACATAGGCTGCACTTTAGGTGGCACACCCATGGGTGCAGTGTAACCCAGTGATTATTTAGGTAGAGCTAACAAACTTCGGCTGCACTTTAGGTGGCACACCTATGGGTGCAGTGTAACCCAGTGATTATTTAGGTAGAGCTAACAAACATAGGCTGCACTTTAGGTGGCACACCCATGGGTGCAGTGTAACCCAGTGATTATTTAGGCAGAGCTTGCAAACATAGACTATAGAGGTGTACCCGTACTCAGATGACAACAAGTTTTCCAGTTAAAACTGTCATAAATTGCTACACCATGGCACTTTGACTATTTCTTTATCGCGTGTTTGACATATTGTTTTGACACACAATTGATGGTCAAGGGAAGTCGTATTCCCTACAAACCATAGCAAGACAAATTTAGGCACACCACAGAGATTAGGTAAGGTAACGTTTTTCATAAACGGTATTTTTTAAAGGTACATTTACATTCAAGTATAGGAAATAATTACCTAACTCAACTAGAATCTAAGATGAAAACAAATGATTAAGATACCAATAATAAAATAACCTGTTTTACAAGGAGGCCTTGTGTAAAGGTTACATATATCTAAATTAAGTTTTTTTTAATTGTCCTTTTTAATTTTCAATTGCCGCACTTTCAGAGACAAGCTGTTCCACAACGCACTTCTGTCATAAGAAAGGCTTCTTTTTTAAAAAAATGCAGTGCGGGGTTGTGGACGAACAAAACGCGAAGCCGTCAGATATTCTATAACCGTGTTATTTAGGGACGGACCATGAGAAAAGTTATCGTGGGTGGGGAGTTTTCGAGCCGCAGGAATTTTTTTCGTTAACATATTCCTTGTATGAATTTTTTTAGGCCATAGGATGAACATTTTTCAGGGTCAATTGGCGTGATTGATTTTTTTCATTTAATTTTCTCTTGCGCGATTTATTTTAGACTTCGCCCGCCTCCTCATAAGTTTTCTAATGGTCCGTCTCTTACAATGATACGCATATTGCTTAACTAAGTAACTACGCGCTGATGGACAATGATTTTCGACTGTGGAGCGGAAAGTTAGCACTACGCGAACAGAGCGATTCTCTGTCGTTTCTGCAATGTATGAGATATTACGGCAAGAGGCTCCCAAGGTCCATTCTCGAAATCATCACTACTACGATGAAATGTATTCTGCGTGCAGATGTCTCCTTTTCCAGGTTTATATGTTAAATAGCCCCACCCACGGTTTGTTTGACAAAGCTTCCGAGACGGCTTTTTGGTGGTATTTTTGATCCAATTTTTTTTTCATCTTTATTTTCGCGGCCTTTGTGATGACAGCTTTGGGCCGTACTGCGCTTCGTGATTTCGCAAAATTAATTGCTGTGGAAATTAAACATGTTTTTTTGCTATAAAGAAAGCGCTTTCTTAATTCACTTTCAGTATAATAATAATAATAATAATAATAATAATAATAGTAATAAAAAGCATAGTTAACAAGGAGGCCGTATAAAAATATTACATCTCCAAATAAGGGTTTTTAATTTTTCTTGAAAAACATAAGGGATGTCAATTGCCGCACCTCCACAGGCAAGCTGTTTCAAAACACATTTCCGCTATGAGAGAGGCTTCTTTTATAAAATTCGGTACGGGTTTTGGAACAGCGATCTTGTATTTATTCAGGGGCACCCAGCGACTGTTTTCTTGATCTGAAATATTTGAATTTTCTATAGCATGAGGAAGGCTAGAAATTTCTATATGATCGTTCCAGTTGTGTACAATTTTCGAAGCTTATCTAATAAAATCCCCACGACTCTCCCAAGATGCCGTCTTGGCGGCTTTTGATGATTTCATATATTTTTTCGATCCGGTTTTGATTTACATTTTTATTTTCGCGACTTAATTCGCAGCGAGCGATAAAAACTTATTCGTTGAAAGGAATAATTAAGTCCTTTTATTTGCGATATGAACTTAATTTATTTTAGTTGTGACGGCATTGACAGCCTTGGAGGAAACTAAAGGTATCCGTATTGCGCCTCGCGTTTTCGCAAAACGGTTGCGGGAGGCATAATATTTTCTTCCAACTAGAGTCATTATCGAGGCAAATAATTTTAAATTATCTCATTTCCCGAAGTGCGTGCTGCTGAGGACCAGTCGGCAGTAAATAAACACTAGCCTCATTGTTCTGGCGAAAATTGAGATGCATTTGTTACAACTTGATGACAAGTATAGACCGGTAATTGCATCTGTATAGAGGAAATTAATTATCAAATCCGTGTCATAAGAAAAGGATTATAACGCCTCGCTCGGATACTGCTTGAGGTGCTCCAAAAGTCCCATACAATTACTGTAACGTCGTTACAGTAAATTGTATGGGACTCTCCAGGATACTTACAGTTCAGGCGATTTGTGTCCCCTCATGAAAACGGTTGCGCAGTAACAAGCACATCGGAAGCACCCTTTGTCATGTCGCAGCTTCTGTCTAAATTGGATGCCAGCGATAACATTGAATTCGGCCGCGAAATGCTACGCATGGGAAAAGAAGAAAACGTTTTAAATTTGATGGATTGGCTAAACAAAGAAGCAAGTTTACGATCGCTCATCAAAGGAGACACTAATTATCGAAATAATTCAAGAGAACACCGTTCGGACAATAACGCTAACGACAGTGGACTAGACCAGGATGAAAAATGCCCACTGGGTTGCAAAACAAAGCATTTACTTTCCGCGTGTCCTATGTACCAAAAGTCAACAGATGATGAAAAATGGGAAATTGTAAAACAAAACAATCGCTGTCGAAAATGCCTACGAGCCCATCATACAAACTCTTGTAAGAAGCCCGACGGCACTACTTGCGACAAGTGTACGCGACGCCACCATCGTTCCTTACACAATGAGCGTATACCTCTTGCAAATTCATACCAAGGCACAGAAACGATTCCATCCGCAAACGAAAGCCAGGAAGCTAGTAATAACAATGTCCAGGGCAAGACAAGTGTCCCCGCTATTTGCCCAGTTCAAAAAGTAAAGATTAGAGGTCGAAATGGAAATTTTACCGAAGCCCTCGCTATGCTAGAAAGCGGCTCAAACACGAGTTTCATTTCAAAGAACGTTGTGAAGAAACTTGGCATACACGGCCCCAAAACGCATTTAACGATGAACTTAGCAGGAGGCCAAAAGAAGTCGGAAGCATCAGAGTTTCTTGACATAACTGTTGTTTCAAACACTGAACCAAGTTTTAAATTTGATGGATTTGCTAAACAAAGAAGCAAGTTTACGATCGCTCATCAAAAGAGACACTAATTATCGAAATAATTCAAGAGAACACCGTTCGGACAATAACGCTAACGACAGTGGACTAGACCAGGATGAAAAATTCCCACTGGGTTGCAAAACAAAGCATTTACCATTCAGACGACGCCGAAGTACTCTCTGGCGTACCACAAGGTTCTGTCTTGGGTCCATGCTTATTCCTTTTTTATATAAATGACCTACCCGAATCCCTTGCCTCTAATGTTAGACTATTTGCTGATGACACCATTGTGTACCTGACCATCCACTCAGACAGTGACGCCCAAGTACTCCAAAGAGACCTAGACAAATTAGCCGAATGGGAAACCCTATGGAAAATGGAGTTCAATCCAGACAAGTGTGAAGTACTTAGAGTAGGGCGTAAGCGTGTTATGGTACAAAATGACTATATTCTTCATGGTGAGACACTAGCAACAGCTGACTCAGCCAAATACCTCGGAGTTACTATACAGTAGCATCAGACCTGAGATGGAACAAACACATCGACATCATCACAAGTAAAGCAAATAGAACCCTTGGATTCCTGAAAAGGAATCTAAAGATTAACTCTACTGCACTCAAGTCCACTGCCTATAAAACATTGATCCGACCCTCCCTCGAGTATGCCTGCACCGTTTGGGATCCATACACACAGGGAAACATCTATAAGCTCGAGATGGTGCAGCGTCGGGCTGCAAGATTTGTTCTTGGAAGATACAACAACACATCCAGCGTAGGGGACATGCTACTTGAGCTCGGCTGGACTTCCCTTCAAACCAGGAGACAGACACTTAGACTCTGCATGATGTATAAAATTCATGAAGGCTTGATTGCCATGGATGCCCAAGAGTTCATGACTCCACTTCAAAGGAGATCACGGCATGTAAATTCATACGCGTACAAAATCCCCCACGCAAAGACGGACTACCACATGTACTCGTTTTTCCCGAGAACGATACGAGAGTGGAACAGCCTGGCCAATGAAGCAGTAATTGCACCAAATTTGAAGGCCTTCAAGAAAAGCCTGCCGTCTGACTAAGGCCAAACCAAATGATGCTAACTTTGACTTTTATTATTGACATTATTGTTATCTTTTTTAGTTTTTATCATAGCCTTTTAGCCTTATTTTAAATTGTAGTTTTTATTTATACGCTCACTAGAATCTTCAGAATTGAAGGAGGTGAGTCGTCCAGGAAGAAGAAGAAGAAGAAGTATTCAGAAATCTATGCGAGCTTATGCAATAAACAAACCATGCAGCCCAGCTAGAACAGTCAAAAGAACGACATTAGAAAGCTATCCTCACTTGAAATCTCTTTCAGACGAATTACATATATCGGGCGGAACAGTTGATTTGTCAATTGTAACAGACTTTGCCGACGCCTTTAATGATATGCACGTTATCGCAGGGAAATCCGGAGAACCAATTGCAAAGAGAAATTGCTTCGGGTGGTACGTCATGGGAACATTTGCTTCAAAGCAGGGTGAACTTCCCTCGGCTATCAGTTCAATTGATTTAGGAACTGTCGATGTGTTAGAAGACATGAAAAAACTCCTTACACAGACATGTTGGGAGTAAGACCAACAGAACTTTGTACATGCAGAGATAATGACCTTAAGGAGAACAAGTTTATCAAATCAATTGCAGAATCGACTCAGATTGTTGAGGGGAGAATCCAGGTGCGAATACCTGAGATGATGAATTGATTTACAAGATGAGAATTGATTTACAAGAATTGTGGAGTTCAGGTTATTCCTGGGGTGAAGTCCTACCAGACGAGATTCAATCAAAGTGGAAAACAAATGTTCAAGTACTCAACCAATTGCAACTTCTCAAGTACGAATTCAAAAGAAACCTAAAGCCAGATAATGCAGTAGGAATGCCAGAAATACACGGATTCTGTGACGCGGAAGAGAAGGCTTATGGTTCAGCCATGTTTCTTCGTTGGAAACTTGATGATGGCAGCTACACCTGTGCACCGCTCATGGTGAAAGACTTTGTCTCACCCCTAAAGAAGAGGTCAATACCGCGCTTGGAGTTAATGGGTTGTCTCGCGCTCTCGAGGTTATACCGAACATGCAGATAAGCCTTAGAATTCGCGGAGATTAGCAGCTGCAAGAAAGAGTTCTGGATCGACTCCCAAGTTGTGCTGTCTTGGCTTAAAACAAGTCCGAGGAAATTTAAACCGTTTGTCTCGGTACGAGTTGCTGAAATCCAAGAGACAATAGACCCTCAAGAGTTCAGCTACATCAGATCTGAACATAATCGAGCTGACGCCTTGGCGAAAGGAATTATCCCGGAACAGCTGGAAAAATGGTCTCGAGGACCGCAGTTCCTAAGAAAGCCGCAAGAAGAGTGGCCCAAATTTGAAGAAAATGCGCTGAAGATCAATGAGGAGTTGTCAGCTGAAATGAAACCTCCGATTGAAGCGAGAACAACATCCTGCGACGAAGCAAAATTTTCAGCTGCCAAGAAAGAATTAGGAGACAATACTCTCTTTAAACATTTGATGAGAACGTGTTCAACATTCTCAAAGGCCAGGAAAACGTTAGCTTACGTACTAAGATTCGTCGACAACACGAGAATGAAAACGAAGAATAGAGATCCAATTTCGCCAAAAGAGCTGACGGAGTCAGAACTTCGGTTGTTCAAATGGTGCCAGCAGACGATTGACGTCGACAAGCTAGATAAGAAGCTTATTCCGTCAAAGGACGAGCAGGGATTACTACGCGCGCTTGGAAGATTGGAAAACATAAGGACGCTACCTGATGAAATGCGCAATCCTATTATCCTCCCGAAGAGCCATCGATTAGTAGAACTGTTACTCGATCACCTACACGGAAAACGAGCACCCTGCGGTGACAAGAGCCTCATTTACGAATCAAGAAAGCGATTCTGGATTGTGGGAGTACGTCACATGGCAAAATATCTAACAGGAAAATGTGTGACTTGCAAGAAACTGCGAAAGAAGCCATTGGAGCAATTAATGGGCCAGATTCCTAAACTACGCGTAGCGGTAGGGTTTCCAGCCTTCAGTAACACAGCCATCGACATGTTTGGACCTCTGCAGGTACGAATTGGACGAAAAACGCTGAAAGAAGCACATGTAATTATATTCACTTGCATGACGACCAGAGCAGTCCATCTTGAACTAGTAACAGATAGAAGTACCGACATGTTTCTTATGGCGTTTCGACGATTTGTTTCTTTGAGAGGAAATCCTAACAACTGCTGGTCCGAGTGCGGAACAAATTTCATTGGAGCTCAACACTACCTGAAGGAAGTTTTGAACGACTGGGATATTCCTAGAATCCAGAGCGTTGCCTCAGAAGAATTTTCGTCTACTTTTCAGTGGAGTTGGAATGTACCACGCGCCAGTCACCAGAAAGGAATTGTGGAGAGTCTCATCAAATCAGTACGACAAGCGTTGGATGCTACGTCCAAAAACCAAGCCCTAACAGAAGAGCAGTGGAGAACGTATTTAGCAGAAGTTACATGCTTATAATAAATCAGCGTCCTCTCTACCCAAGCTCAAATGGAATCCGCCTATCACACCAAAGTCAAGTCCGCCTATCACACCAAATTATCTTTTGATCGGAAATCATTTTCCACCTCCGATGCCAGAAGTAGAATCGAAAGTAAATCCAAGACACCTCATGAGAAGTACAGAGAAACGAGTGCAAGAGTTTTGGAATTGCTGGATGAAATATTTTGCTCCCAATCTGCTGCCAAGAAACAAGTGGTTCAGAAAGCGAGAAAATCTACGAAAAGGAGATTTAGTGTTAGAAATTGAACCAACACCCAGGAGAACGTGGAAGATGGGACTTGTACTGGAAACTTATCCCGGTGAATATTGTCTTGTTAGAAAAGCAAAGATTAAAACAGCAACGTCAGTCTACGATCTACCAATTCACAAATTAATTATGTTTAAGCGCGACAAAAGAAGAATTAAACAGTATGCCTTAGTTATACAACCTTGTCAAAGCTAACTTACGTAGCCAAAGAAACTAGTTGCTCAACCAATTACCTATTAAGTAATTCGTTTTCCGCACCGGGGGGGGAGGTGTTTTGCATTCCGCCCAACACTAGAGCGTTAAAGCGTGGACATGTTAAAAAGCGGTTATTACATAGTGTTAATTAACTCCCACGAGGACATTTTTAGGTATATAAGCGGCCACGGGGACTATCAAGACAGAGCAGAAATGTAGCCAGGTTTCTTTTTACTCTCTCCCTCGCGGAGTCTTCAGTGTTTCAAGTGTGTACAGAGAAGACTACAGTATACCGAATAAACCTGTTGAAAGTGCAAAAAACTAGTGTATGGCACCTCCTGTCTAATTCTTCATATCAGACGCATTCTGTCATTGTTACAACAATACACCTCTAGTGTGTATAACTTGTTAATTTGCTCATTGTTTTCTTCTTAGATGGCTGCTCAAGAACAATCTCAATAATATTGTTTCTTAACAATATGTTGACTTGTTAAAAGAAAAGGTGCGGGCTGGAAAGTCCAAGATTGAGGATTATTTCCCGGACATTGCTTGGTATAGAACTCCTCCAGGTGGTAAGATAGACAAGAATTTTCTATGCCTCTTTCCCAGAGCAAAAACAGTTATATTATTAAATTGCAAGCACTTCCCTTTGTTCATCTTGGTCACGTAAACTGTTACCTGCTTGTTTGAATTGAGTAATTTAAATTTACTGCTTGTGTTCATCCCTATTCATCGCGCCAATCACGCTCTGGTAGTCTTTATGTAGCCTCTGTCGATAGCACTCAATATGGCTTACACTCCCTTAAAATTTGCTGGTTCCCGCTTTTGAAATTCCTAGCCAACAGAAATAGCTAACTTTTAAAACTCTTTTAAACTATTAATTTTCTAAAGCGCTGAAGAACTCTATGCCTAGTTGTTATACTAGTTAATCTAAATATTCATCTGCCTTAGCAACATATCGTGAAGAAATACTTTTTTAAAAAGCAATAAATTATTCTATTACTCTGTGTGTAATTATTATTGTACAAATTTTGGGGGTAATCCTAATAAGATTAGCCTTTGCTATTTGGATTATCCTAACTCTCTCCTTATCTGGTTGCTGTATGTTATTTGTCTTTTTTTCAAACTGTGTCACATGTAAACCAAGCTGAGTGAAATAGGCCTTCTTGCCTTGTTTTGTGTAAATGGTTTTTTTTAGAGTACTGATACTCAGTTGTTTTAGACTTCACTCTTTAAATAAATGTTCAAAATTAATTGCAGTAATGCTTCTGGCTAAAAGCCTGTTGAAACTCTTGTGTCATTGCCTCTCTTTGTGGGCGTTTAACTTTCAGAAATAATATCGGCACAAGACTACTTATATGACACCAGATCATTAGGTGCTTCAGGCATGAAATAGGCCTCTCATTTATGATGCTTTCTTTATTCACTGTAGCCACAGTGGAGCCTGGAGATGAGGAATCAGTGACAAGAGCTAATTATTTTATTCGTGATGAATTCCTTGTAAGTAAAGATTTTCCCTGCCGTCTTAGAATTTTCAACCCTTCCCTGTTTTTTAGCTTCATGATATGCTAGAACATCTAACACTTTTTGGATTATATATAATTATTCCTATATATATTCAAGAGTAAGAGATAGGAATGGATGTGTAGCTCGAATTGTAAAGTGGCTTATTCAATTGACGTCATAACGGCTCTTGCGCATTCGTACCAGTGGGAAATTATGTTCCTTCTCTGTCTCTGCAACTTCGTTAAGTTACGCCGAATCATTGTACGTCATACTTGTCATTTTGGCTGCGCGATAGGGCGGACATTCTTGAGGGCAAATTGGCGAGTTCTGAAGACGAAAAAAGAAGTTTTGCAAGATTATTGACGAGCACTGGCAGCCTTTATCACTTGTTTGCTTGTTTGTTTAAAACCACCTGACATTTCTTTTTTAAGCGCATGCCAAGATGGCGGGAATCGTGAATAAGGTCTAATGCAGACTCACATTCGTTCATACCAAGAGGAAATTATTTACGTTCTTTGCCACTGCCACTACAGCTGAGCGTTTAGTTCCACCGAATGTAAATTCATTAACGGTTGTATTTTTACCTTTTCTCGACGAATCAGTACAGCCAGTGGAGGTGGTAAACATTATTGTTATCCACATTTCACATGCGCAGTAGACACGGAGAATATTCGACGGGTGTGTAACGACTGCCGAGACATAATCCAGCGCAATGTATTTGCGCCAGTATGAACTTCTGTGATGGCTTCCCTCTTCTCCCTCCCCAACTTGTCATCAAGCCTTCAGCCTTTTCTAAGGCTGCTTGCGGATATGCGGCAAATAACATTCGGCTGTTTTTATTCCAATACGGGACGGGGGAAACCATAAGGCATCCACCTCACTGTCTACTCTAAACATACCAGCGAGAAATTATGTCAGATACCAGCCCTTGTAAGTAGTGTACAAAATCATGCAGGATGCGTAGCCTTTAGTTTTCTGTGGTTTGTCACAGAACTTTGTGAGTAAGCTGTGATGTACTGGGCCGAGAGACGGAGAAATTTGTTGGGGTGGGGGACGGGGGATTATACGCGTGGTCGTCGTCACATTGCGTTGTTTGGTTCTCTTCTTTTGTGAAATTAAACACTTTATTCTAGAAGTCGAATTTCTTTTAAAGAGTTCCGCTCGTAACTCGAGCATTAAAATTTGTTACTTCTTGAGAAAATCAAATGTGCAGGCAAAGAAAACTTGTTATTAAGGTATTTTCTATCGGATTGTTTTGTTTTCTTAAGTACCGAGAACTGAGATATTTGTAAGATCCGCTTATGGCGCCCTGTCGATAAAGGTAAATTTGAAGGTACTCAAAATTGCGTAGTTATTTGTTTAAGTGGAGTTCTAGAATGAAAGCAAGAAAGACGGCTTTTGTGTTGTCTTAATTAAAATGAATTCAACGATACTTTCTCACCAAAAAAAACAAGAAACAACAATTTTTCTTTGTTTGCAAACACTCCATAATATCTCTATAAAATCTGAATATTGTCCTTTTGAAGTGTGAATAAGTACATATAATAATTTAGATTTATATTATGAACATGGAAAGGCTTTTTAACTCACCCTTAGAAGAAGGATACGACACGTTAGTATAGATGGTCTGAATTATAACGTGACTGTTGATGTAATATTTGCCTCCCTCCACTGTCGGACTCCCTGTTCCAAGTTTGGTTGATTGCAAAAACTATTCTGTTGCTTCTGATTGCGAAGGAAGAAGCAAGGGAAGAAACTTCAAAACAAAAAGAAGAGTTATAAAGACCTGGGAGTTTTTTAAAAAGGAACCTGTCTTTATGGCACTGCTGTACAGTAAACGTGTCCCTGTTTGTTGTTGATGTTTGTGCTCGTGAAATTAAAGTGCAAGTAGATTATGTAGTTAATAATGTAGACTTAAGTAGGCAACAGAGAAACTTTGTCTCTTTTTCCCTTCTAATCATTGTGTTCCTCTCCCTCCACCAAACCAGACTTGTTTTGTTCAGAAATTAGCTTGCAGAGAGGAAAGCACTGCAAACTTAAACATATTGTATATTGACTAGAAAAAAAGGAGGAAAACGGATCTTAATTTCCGTGGCATGCAAGATTTCGTGCCATGTGCCTTGGAATGTTAGATTGTTTAAAACGGGTTTCAGTGATGTGTCGAAAAATAATCTCCAGAATATCCTATCTGCACTCAACCCCTTGTGATTGGTTAAAAAAATATCGTGTCAATTTCTCTTCCCGCCTTTTGGCAACCTTCCGTCCAGTCTTTTGTGATTGGCTAGAGAGGGTTGTACGTCACTTCAGCGAATACCGTTCTAACAATGTATGTATGATCAAGACTGCTGTAGTAGATCTTGTGTCTGTCCCAAAATGTGGAAAGCAGACTGCCAAATGTACTTTCAGAAGTATGCCCCAAACCCTTCCCCAGTTAGTGATTACAACACTTGATATCAGAGTAACTATGTAGAGCTTTAAGCCGGAGCTGTCATATTAAGTTTTATGTCAAAATAAACTATTACTCAATAGTTCGTGTACAGTCACAAAATGTGTTGTTTTTGTGCCCCTCGTTTCTGGTGATTAAATCGACCGTCGCTGAAGAAAACCGAATTCATTGCAATTCGGTCATAATTTGGCAGTTGTCAGTGCCATAGAATGGAATAAAACGTCTAGAATGTGTACTTATGTGATTTTATGACGAAAAGCTTAATATGAAACTACCCATACTGCCATGCGGTGTCATTTGGCTTTTTGACGTCATCAGTAAGCGATTTCCGAGTTCAAAGTTTAAAGCGAGGTTAAGTACGAGGCCATTAAAATGAAAAAATAGGACTCATTATCACAAGAAAGTTTTTGCACTTAGCCTCGTTTTGAAAGTGAAAGATTTTGAAACTCGTAAATAGCCTATTGAGATAGCTCTGGACGAAGAATGTGCAAACGACGGAGGTCGTGGGTCCATTCTCCTTCCCGGTTGAATTGGCAACAAGTGACGCATGACTTTCGGGCTCCTGAAAGTAACTGAAGCTCATCCGGATTAAACTGCAGATAACAGTTTAAGTTTTAGCGCTGGCTATCAACATAAACTGTTTTGTAAATGCCGTAAGCGAATTATTCGAGCGTCTGAGTGAACCTTTGAATGCTGCAATTGAAAAAGGAATTTTTTAATATCAATGTTTCTGGGTTCAAAGCGCTGTCAACATGGCGAGTCCCACATTTGATTGCAGCATAGTTCCCGGTCATTTTGATAAGTGACCAAATGACGGACTATTAACGGCTAAAATCGAGCACACTACAAGATCTGTTAGCACTTGTCTGGGCCATGGGGCACCCAACGACTGTTTTCTGTGAGATATCGGTTCGGAGAGGCAAATACAGGGTGTCCCATAAGTTCGTTCCTCTAATTTAATGGGCTATAACTTTTGATCAAAACTTTATTTTTACTTGAAGTTTCTACGAGATGTTTATTGCTCTATCGACCACATGTATTCAAAATGTCAGAACTGGCATGCCGCCTTTGTTTCTTTATCACATTCTGTAGCCGTTGCGGCATGGAGTGGGATACAGCGTGTAGACCCACAGATGATCCATTTTGAACTTTTTTTATCACCCGGTGCGGGCAGAAGTCTTTTCAAACCCCAACAATATCTGTTTAGATTAGGCAGCCGAAAAAAAATAAATTTGGGGCATTAGCTGAAAAAAGATTATCAATACGGCCCCCTTCCACAGCAAGGCTTTTGCACTTCTTCACAAATCTGAGACAAACCGGGCGTTACTTGGCAGACTAAGCAGAGGTTTTTTGCCATCTCAGGGGCCTCTAACCTTCGCTTTTCAGACCTCTTTTATGAACCTGTTCTAGACTTGGCTTTCTAACTATGTGAGAGCTTTCTCGTGGAGTCTCCTATGTATCTAGCCTTCTTTAAAGCAATTCAGGACTTTTTGTCCTCCCATTCGTTTCTTGCCTTCAAAACCTTCATTTCTCCATTATCATTTTACTACCCAACATTAGGATTTTTCCAGTAAATCGAAGTATACATGCTTATGCTCTCATGTAGCTGAAAATTTTGCGTAAAGGGGGTTTATCTTTGGAATATCACAAACACAAGTAAGGAGTTCGAGCAATTCGGGCTATATATGTGGCAGGAAAATATTCTCGCGCACGCGCACCTTTGGCGCGGAAGTACACAATTCTAATATTCGAGTCAAAAGATGGCATGACATGTATGAACATATTGAATAAGATTGAAAGACACAACTTTTGTTCAAATGATTCGCTTACCAAGTTCAATCGTACTGAATTACAGACTTATAAAGTAGAGGAACGAACTTTTGGGACACCCTGTATTTCCTAGAATTTTCTATTACTTGAGGACGGCTAAAATTTTCAAGATGATCGTTGCACTCGTGTACAATTTTCGAAGCTTACCTAATAAATTACCTGAATCAGAAAATGTCTCAGTTTCGTAATACGTGAAATTGCATCTAAAATTTTCTGAAAAATAATCCTGAAGCCCTTTGAAGCCCTTGTAATTTGGAAGACTCAAGTTCCCCTAGGATGACCGAACAGATACAAATTGTAAAGCGCCGCTTAGAATGCATTTCTAAAGATCTAAAGGTAATCTGGATAGCCTAAATAGTTCTAACAATGTATTTAGAAGGAAACCGTCGTTGGGTGACCCTGCCGGGGCGCAGCCTATACTTTTCGAGTCAAGTGCTATGAGCGAGAAGGCCTGGTGGACAAGGAGGAAACGCCAGCACTATACGACCCCTGGTGAACTGAACTTAAGTTGAATTGTTTCGTCTGTGAGTACCTCAAGTTCGTTATTTTGAAAGTTTTAAATTTATATGAAATGCAGCTTGACGATGGAAGCAGTTTATTTGCCCGTCCACATGGGCTAAAACACTGGTTTGCCGCTTTTTTCTCTTTTTGAATCCCCAATAAGACACTCTATTTGTCCCTCTCCCCACCCCCTTCCTAAATGGGAGGACTGCATATTCCATTTCCCTAGAGCATGTGAAAACAATAACTTAGGCCAAGTTTGGGGACAAACAGAGTGTATTATGGGAGGGGGGTCGAAAATAGTCAATGGTTTCTTTGCTAGCAAAGGTCCCGCTCACGGCGAGAGAAAAATGAGAGGAATTATGTTTGTAAGTTCTCTTGACTCACGGGGTGATTGTGTGGGGCGGGATAACAAATTCTCTTTCCCTTACCCCCTACCTACCCACGGGGACTATAATTCTTTCCATGACGATCAACATGGGTTAACTTATCGGCAAGTTTTGTGGAGCGTGACTCGGGTTCGCCGAGTACTTCCTTGAGGTCCTTGATTGGCCACACCATAGCATCGTTTCTATAAACTGAAAAAAGGAAGGAATTGCTCTTTGGGAGGCTGAGGAAAATCACATGAAATGAAATGTTCTGGTGTGAAGTAATAGGGGAAAAGCATGAGATAAGAACAGTGTCAATGAAAGAACCAAAGCGGGTGAAAGCTGTGAAAGTAGCCAAAGTGGTGGCACGAAACAGCTGAGTTTTGGTCAGACAGTGTGTAGGCCAGTGGGCCAGTGGGCCAGTGGGCTTGTGCGCCAGTGCAACACGCTTGGAAATTTTTGTGCCAATTTTGGCCAAGTTTCGTGTCCCCGTTTTCCCAGTCCTCTTTTTTGAAATTCTGCGCGGCCATATCGCCGGCCCGCCAAGAGCGAAAATCGGTCAGGCTTATCGCCATGTGAGAGAGAACTGGTACTAATAAACAATGTTTTGACGAGTGCGATAAAAGCTACGAAGAAAGAGCTTTTTATCGGTACCTTGCATGCCTTGTCTTCGAATATTTTGAGACTAGCTTTATGTCGGCGAAGAGAGAGTTTCTTGCGAGGTTCTTGAGAGAAAAGTCTGGCTGAAGTAAGCTTTGGAAAAGGTTTTATATCTGCTGTTTGGTGCCCATATCTGAAAAACGGAAACGAGGAAAACATGAAGAAGGTATTTATCCTTTGTTTTGATGCTTTAGTTGCTTAAGTTTGGAGCTTACGCACGTGAATTTTTCTTACAAAAAATACCATTTTTAGGTCAATCAGGTTCACATCACGCTTGTTAATGGATGAACCAACAGGTTTTGGATGACTTGCGAGAAGCAAGAAAATCACTCCTCCGCTCCGAGGTTGTCCTATTCTCAGTAAAGCGATTTCTACGTCGTGAATTGTCAAGACAAAATGCTAACTTTCGTGGCAGATAATAATAAACAGCGAGGAATTTTGTTCGTTGAAAAGTGGGAAGTTACAATAATACATCATGTCATCGTCAAACAACACCAGTTCAGCCACGTTCAAGTGTATTTGAGGTCTCTTCTTTGACATTAAAACACCCCCACCAAACAAGAAAGGTGTCCCTTCAAATTTCTTAATGAAGGTAAGTTAAACTTATCGAAGCGAAGTTCTTAAAGAAGGCATTTTGAAACTTAGTTGTTACTAAAGAGATCGATAATTAGGACGACAATCGATATACATAACAGAGCTGCTGCTCTAAATGACATGATGTCTACTGAGCTGAAATATTACTGTATGAATAGTTTAACTTTTGTTCATTTCATTTATTGGTTTGAAATTGCAATTCCTAATGTTTTCACGGCTCTTCAATGCCGTTATAATCAGCCGTAGTTCGTCTGGCTTCACGTCGCCATCTTGAATTTGTCTTTGTTAGGAACCAGTCTTCGCACGGTCCCGAAAAAAAGTTGGCTCGGATTGAAGCAAAAATTTCCAAGCGTGGTGGGCGCACAAGCCCACTGGCGCGACAAAGCTACTGTGATGATGAAGTATGACACTGCCCTATTTCTTTAATTAATGATTGTTGATTGTCATTAGCTCTTCGGCGAATCTAACAAATAGGTAAAAAACATTAAGTGTCAATTCTTCTGGACTTCTTTATTCTCTACAGTACTAATACAGATTTAACATTAATTTTCGAAGTCCAGATGATCACATAACTCGAGCTTACTGCTGAGCTTTTGGTACTTCTTCAATGAAGATACGATTCATTGAATGCCAACCAGTGTAGGCGTCAGCAAGCTTGTGTCCTGTGACGCATTTTCCAACCGAGAATCCCACTCGCACCTTTCCTTTCTGAATGTTATTGCAGTGACCTTCAATGTGGCGGTGACGGTGAAGATCGTGGTTTCTGCCTGTTCGCATGTAGAATGCACCGTCAATAGTTCCAGGAGAGCTGCACTCGGCTCCATTGAAGGTGAAATACCAGCGACTACAGCAGTGGTCACATCCCTGAATCCTGAGGTTACCAGCATAGTAGACATGGATGGAAGTGTCCGGGTATTTCTTCACAAAGTCACAGTTCTGAGCGAGATATAAAGAAACAGCATCCGTATTGTATTGTATTTTTGTTTACTCCATTCTATAAAAGATATTACATCAGTTGTACATATTCAGACTAATTTAATAATACAAGGTGTTTTGACAAAAAAAAAAAAAACTACATGTACATAAGGTTAGCAACGAAATTAAGAATAGAGAAAGGCAAAGTATAATAAAACTGAAAATGGCCCTGTAAAACAAAACTACATAGCTTCAAAACACGCGGCCATCATCTTCGCTGACTGCTGACCAAAATATTATGGCAATCAATCGTTTTAGTGAAACTTACTTTGAGCTAATAGAATATTTTTAACTTGGGTAACACAGTGACGATCCGCACTTACATATATCAGTCCTGAATCTGTGTCGTAACTCTTTTTCCAAGCGCACTCCTTCCAGTTCATGTGTGAAGCCAGTCGTGCCGTCCCACTGTCGCCTTTGTCCCCTCGCTGTCCTTTTTGTCCGGCGGAACCCTGGATCCCAGGCTCTCCCTTTGCTCCTTTCTTTCCATCAGAACCACGTGGTCCCTGGTTCCCAATTTTCCCCGGGCTGCCCAGGTCTCCTTTGGCTCCATCACGACCAGGTGCCCCAGGGGCTCCTGGGACACATGTCATGTATGTCCACATCCCGGTTTGTCGACCATTATTACACGATGGACATGATTGAACAGGCTGCAAAAGAGAAGAAAATTTAATGAAAAAATGCTAGCAGTCTCTAGCAGGTGAGGAAGTACTTACTGATTCTCGTTAATTGCTTGTTTTAAACGTGAAAATGTTCTTCCGCTATATCGTTCGATTGCACAAGTAATCATACCATCTTAATTTGTGAACGCATTTTGAGCATTTCTTAATCAACCTTCAGCTAGACAGATTTAGTAAAATCCACACATGATACGTTATTTCTAGTTTTCTCGATAAATTAACATCAACTGTATTAAAAAATGTGTAGTGACCATGAGTATGAATGCAGTTACCTTAGTGTCTGATTGTTTGTTGTTCATAGCAGAGCAGAAAGCGGCCATGAGCGATAACATCAGTAAAAACAACATGGTGGTCTTTTCAACTCCTGATCGCATCATCAAGGTCCTCTAGCTTTGTGCACTAAACGATTGATCATGATATGAAATATTTTGGTTAGCTCAACTAAAATTACAAGAATAAGATTAACGATTTTATATTTAATACTTAAGATATGCCTTGGAAAAATGAGCGGCTTGAATGCTATGGAGTTTTGAGGACTGTTATAGCGTCTTTTGAACTTCACTCTTACCTTCTTTCACAATTGCCAATGGCAAATGATAGCAGTGATTATCGTGACAGGTTAATTTATCTCTCTTGCCACAAGTTCTTAACTTTTCATGTTTTTAAATCACGTTTTAGCGAAATCAAGCCCCAATTATTACGTTTCACGTGTGAAAGTCGTCGAGCATTTTGATTGGTTCTTTTTGCTTAACATGAGGAAATTCGTGTTTTGTATTTTTCAGTAACTGAGTTCCTGTGCAGATCATGCTTTGTTCCATGATCGCAAATCTACCAGCCACAAGTGTTTTACATCCTTTATAATATTTATTAAAATCTTATTTCGTGTAGGATCTATCTCTTAGCATAGCTCAATTTTGTCCTTTAACCGCTGGGCGATCTTTTGATTCGGTGTTGTGGCTTTACGAGGATGGCTGTCAGCTCATCACCTTTTTGTGTAATGGTAAAAAAATTAAACTGGACAGTTTGCAAGACTGAGTCGTAACATAATCTGTCGTTGTTTAAATTAGGATTTTTTATCCTATATTGCTGAAAAGCCAAGAGAAGTACAATTTTCTTTGTTCATTTCTCTATCAAGAATAAAGCACAGAATTTACGCACATCCAAATTCAAAAATTTCCCTTTGCTGAAGTTAAGACAACACTATATCCAAATAAGACATATTTCGTAGTTGTTTTATACTGTATTTACTGTTGTTTGATATAGGGGGTAAACAGGAATCAAGTTTTATACCATCATTGGACACCTGATTGAAAACCCTTTCCTTTTTTACCATGATAAATGATTGTTAAATCGTACTTATTGGCATTTTGTATTATATCGAAGAGTAATTCCTACTCTGATCCTTGTACTTGGAACATGTTTTAGAAAAAAACAGACATTACAATGGGCCGAAGGAGATATGAGCACGCGTGGCGTGTATTTGAATTACCTTGTTTGCCATACGTATTCATTTTTCAACTGGTGATCTGTCTTCATGAAAGTTATGAGAACTAGGAGAAAGAAGTAAAAAAGAAACATTGAATCAAAAAGCATAATTTAAATAAACCGAGAGAAAAAAAGAAATTAAGCTTCGTACACTGTACATACCAACACTCTGCTAGGGACTGAATCATAGAATATCCTTGTTTGGATAGCAAGTTTCTCGTCTAAACATGCTGCTCCACTGACATAATATTCTAATTTCAATTAAACAATTCCATTCGCTTGCGGAAATATTAGGTTGCTAAGTAATCAATGCGACCAATGAAAGGCCTCCTGTCAAGATTTTTGAAGTACTCATAATACACATTTGTTTGTTACAATTCATTGTAACCAACAGATCACAACTTTAACTAGAAATAAAAGATGTTGTTCTTGGATTTTTTTATATATAACCCAAGGTATAACTCTACAATTGAAAGAAAACTTGCAGTCTGAGATACCGCGAGATGATATCACTTAGGGAAATTACTTCCCTAAACTGACCTGAAATTGAAAGAGTATAGTACAATGTCATTATATTGATCCTCATGATTTCAAACTCTCTTCTCGTTCTAGTGGCCATTGTCCATTCTGGTCCATTCTAATTCCAACCAGTAAATAATCTGGGTGTTACCAGTTAACTTTAGTGATCTTACACAGTCGCTCGATGATTCACCATCTGTGGCGTGTAGCAGTTCTGCTTAGAAAATCTGTACGAAGAGTGTAATGTTAACTGAACAATTATTTGTTGAACATATTCAATGCATTTATCATGGGTTATGTAACCTTTTCTTTGGGGTGTTACATGGTATGCTGTTCTGTTGCTTCATTAGCAGTAGGCTATATATATTTGAGTTGTTCTCATTTATATTCATTCGCGTCTTACGACCGTCCCTACGCCCTCAAAATTAAATACCCAGTGACCAGGGGTTTCTCTTAGACGTAGCTTTTTGCATGCTGCTATATGAAAGGTTTAGCACGTTTTGTATGTTTACTGAATCATTGTTATACAAGCATAGTTTAGATCATTTTGTAGGGTTGTTTTTCTTGCTGTAATTATTTACATTTCCGAGTTTTCATTCTGTTTGTTGTATTATTTCCATCCATTCTGTTGATGAAGGCATAATAAAGAGGGTCGTACACGGCTCGTGTTGACACACCCCAATTGAGGTTGCTTGTTACATGATAAATGTTTTATATTCGTTTGAGCGGGGTAGCGAATTAGAATATAATTAAGTTTCCTTTGTAAGTAAGCAGCAAATGATTTGAGACGGTAGATTTTGGTTTTGTAGCTTGGCGAGCTGTAAAAATGAATAAAGTTTACTTTCAGATAGCTGTATATTACTCTACAAGTCACTCGCTTTTGATTACGAGAGCTTGTGTGTCGCTGTGTTGAACACAATTTTATATTTTTATTTTATTGGTCGTGATAATCAGTTGTTGCGGCCATTTCGAATTTTTCATTCATGACCACCATCTTACCGTTGGTCTGATTATTAATACGGTTGGTTTTGTTGGTCAGAGTTTACCTTTTAAAGCTAATTTATGAGACTTAGGTTTGAATAAACCCCCGGCGGCGTTGATTCTCTACTTGCCCTGACTTGTCCTCGATGTTTGTAAAGTGTTTTTTAGCCTAACTTGTAAACCTCTATTGTCCATGGTCATACATGTACCTAGCAAACTAAAATTGAACAATATTTGTGGCCAAGGATCATCCACTAGCTAGAGTAGATATACATGCTACTAATACATGTAAGATGAGATGATTCCAACGAACTGTTAAGTGGTGAAAAGTCTTAATTTCATGCCATTGGACTTTTCTCCAATCCTCCGAAAAATCAAGGTTCGCTTGAAACAACCATACTGCAAGAGAATGTTCTCTTGCCATACTGTTAGCAGATTTATTCTTGGGAAGATTTGTACAACGGATGAATAGCTAGTACTGTTAATTTATTGCTTGTGGTTTGAAATCATGAATGAAAGCCTTTAGTTTTGGATTTGGGAAATGACTTCATTCAGTTGCTTATTCATTGTTCGTCTCATTGAATAAACTTTCAGTTAGCTTTGAAATAGTATTTCACTCTTGTTTGATATTAAAACTTACGATTTTTTCTCCAGCTGAGCAATTTTGAGAGCTTTAATAGCACAACGACAAATCTCTGTACTTTCTTCAAGAAATCGTGGATTAAAATGGAGAGCTCTTCATAGACCGAAATTTGTGTAAAAATTTCAACAAAGTTAGATTTGGCGCAAAGCCAGTGAGTCTGGGCATTTTGAAATTTATAGTGTGAAAATTATGTTTGAAATTGTGTAGCCTCAAAAATAATGAGTTTATAAATTGCTTAACTTAATATTAAATTCAATCTAAAAATAACTGATTGAAATATATCTAGAAAATTTCATCAGTATATACTGATTTGGAGCTGTGAAAGTGTTTTCACCGCCGTTAAACTGATTTATAACCGTGACTCGCAGGCGGAAATGTACTGTAATTTTATGCTCCCAAATTGGTGAGTACAAAACCAGAAGAATTTTGGAAATCGCCTTGGGATTCGACGAAACATCGAATATTCACAGAAGATCTAGTTTTGCTGGGTTATGTATAGAAACTCTTCAGTACCTTTTTTAATACAGTAACAATATTAACGGGAGTTTGGTTAGTGTATTAACGACCAATCCAGAAAAACGTAACCCATTCGACATAAATATAAAAACATTTTGCAGTTTAACCCAAATGGTAAGTAAACAAATGATAATTTGAATTTCGGTTACGCTATTTTGTTCAGTGAATTACTTGATTACAACGGCAATGACGATAAAGGTTTCAGTTTTGTAAAACAAGTTCTTACCGGTAAAATTGATGTCAGTCGTCTTTTTTGGCAGTATTAACCGCATTATTCTATGGAAAATAATTGTTTGATTCATCCAAAATTTTGAGTGTCCTTTCCTTAACTTGTTCTTGTTTTCCCCAGTTTACCTTCATTAATGGTCGATATCTTAATTAAAATGGCTATTATTAGCTTATTGTTCATCAGTGACACATTTGTAAATGAAGCTCATCCTCTTAACAAAGAGAAATGTCACTTTTCTTTGTCTTTCTTGTGTTCAGTGAAATTTACTAAACAGGAAAGCATTGTTCAATTTGAATTGTTTGGTGAGCCTTGGCTTTTTTTAAAGACAAGGCAAATCCAAATGTGGATAGTCGTTAACATGATCATGGAAATCGACTTTTGATTAGTTAATAAAAAACAGGTCAGCCAAACCGGCGGCCTTCTAGTGTCTCAAACGTTTCACATATATTGAGGGAGTCTTTATTACCCATTCTAAACTTAACACGCGTTCATTTGTCCTTATTTGATACATTTCTGTTATTGACTGACATAAGCAAAACTCGATCGCCAAGTTTGAATTTTCAGGCAAGTGTTTAAGACTTTTTATATTTCTGTCGGTACCACGAGGAAGGAATCTTTTAAGGATCTTTAAATAGAGCCCATTTTGAAACTTCGAAACTTGTCCTTAATTTCGGATTTATTTGAATCTTGACAATTCAAATTTCCCTCTTTGAGCTCCACAGATCCGTCCGTGGTTGTCAAATTGAATTATTTCAGTTCCTAATTCTAATGGTAACTTTGTTCTTGTGGTAGAAATGGATCACGCAAAGCAGAAAATGCGGAAACAACACGTGTTAAAAATATGGATCAGTGCTCTGGGTTTTAAAATGTTATTTCTTTCAGTTAAAGTAGAAAACATTTCCTCGATGAGCAATGGCGGATCAAGGGGAGGGGCCCGAGGCTCCCCCCCCCCCCCCCTTATTTTTAGACCAAATAAGGCCCGAAGGGCCGACAAAAAAATTTTTTGAGACCGGGCACCCTTCTTTTCTCATGGTCTGGATGACCGACCCCCCCCCCCCCCACCCCCCCACCCCCCCGCCCTTATCTGAAGGTCTGGATCTATGTAGCGACATTCGTAGAAGTTGTTTAAATATTCCCTCTAACGTCCCTCCACTAGTACGTGTATGTTAATGCTAGTTCTATTTTGTTTGGTGGGAAAATGAGTAAAGCTAAAAATCTGCTGTAAATTAAGAAAGCTGTTGTTAGCTGTACGGCTTAATAGGATTAAAGGCTCTTTGTCAAATTGCCCTGAACGAAGAAATACATAGACTACACGTCAGCATTGGATACTGGTTTCAAATCTGATGTCTTGAACCAAAGCAGACGATTTCAAGTTCACGGACATCAGTCATGCAAGTCAAAGCGGAATATTGCAAACTCCTTCAAATGTATAATTTTTATCTGCGGTGATTGTTAAAGGGGAATAAATAATTTAATTTATTATAAATTTAGTTTTTAATTCTACTTAAACTGGACTGTGTTGTGTATAACTTCTTCAGTTATTTTCCTTTGACTTGTAGCAGTATCGTGGTTAAAAAGGGAATTCAAATTGTATTAAATATAACCAAGTCTTTGCTTCTGGATCTTTTTCTACTCTTTCATCGCCTAAACGGGTTCTTTTTGTTATATCGATGTAAAATTGGTTAAAGTTTGATATCAAAACATTTTATTAGATAGAAAAGTACCTTATTGCTCGTAAAGGGTACAGGGAAAAAAACAGGAAACGAGACTAATTTTTCTTCTCAGCGGAAGTAACAAAGTGTTTTCAATGTCACGCAATGAAAAAATTAAAATTTGAAACCCATCAGCGAAAGAAGCCAAGAAAATGACTTGTTTCAGGAGACTAATAAATATACAACATATCCAAGTCTCTGGATTGTGCGGCGCACCGTTTTTTGGTTTTCTTTCGAAAAAGTTCACGGAATTTTTTAGAGATTTGGAGACATAAACATGCTAGTGTATCAACATGGGACACCAAATCAACAAAGACATCGGATTTCACTCTTGTCATAAACATGCTCTTTTTGGTCTTTTTGCTAGTGAGCTAAGCTACATGCCCATAAATATATCGTTTTGTACTGCTTGAAATGTGTAAACACCTGAGAATCATAAGAGAGAGCTTTACTTTAACCAAACATAACTGCCGAGGCAACCACCGTGTTGCTACTTGTTGTCACGAACTGTGAAAATTCGAAACTTCAAAATGCTATATATTCAAAGTGAAAGCTGCTACTGGGCTGGAGACTCTTGCAAAGATTTATTTCTCGGTCAGCTTTAACCTGGTGTAAACAAAAAATTCAAAAAGCCTTTCTGTTTTGATTTTAGAGTTTGACGGCGTTTTGCCGTGAACACGTAGGGACACAACCTAAGAACAACTGGGAACGAGTTGTTCATACTTATTCCCAGTGTCCCCGCGCATTCGCCTGACTGAATTTAACTTCTTCAAAATCGCACACTCAACAGCAATTTGAGGCATATTCGGCATTTTCATCACTGTTGCAGTGCTCAGAAACATTGTAATACTTTTCCAAGGTGTTCTGATGGTATTATGTCCATAAGGATTTCGAAATATCTTCATAGTGGACTGGAATTTCCCAAATTTAGAAATTATGAAGAAAGATTTTGCTCTAGTTGACGCTTATGTTTCCCCTCTGAAAAGAGAACAAAACTACACACTTTACTGTATATTTCACTACCTGCACTTTAACACGATAGAAGGGGAGAGTGTCTGGCCCAAGAAATGTATTACTAAGTAACATTTTAAAGAGAACTCTGTATAAATGCTTGGCCATTCATTATTTAGCAATTATTCGGCCTCGGTGAATAACACCCTCCTCGATCTGCTTAATTCTTCATATCCTACTCAGCCTCATTCATTAATTGCTTTATTCTTTATTCAAAATAATTCCTAGTTTAAAATCGTAGCTAAAACATGCTTACCTGTATCGATGTTAAGTTTATCTTCGACGGTGTACGTTTAGGTTTGTCCAGCTCCGCAAATATTCTCCAAATAGCAAATGTCGCCTCTGATGTTGTCTTCTTCCTGTCTTTGCTATGTTTTTAGCCATTATTTCGCCTATAGCTCCAGCTGTACAGTAGTTCTTACTCTTGAAATAAGTGAAGTGTCCGCCATTTTTGCCTTCACAACCAAAACAACTCAACCTCGTCCCAGGTCTTCTCGGTCAATTGTGCATTAACCTGTAGCGGGCTGCATTTTTGACGTCATTTCCTCGGTAGACATCAAATTCTTCCAAATTTGGTCGTCAGTATTAACTGGTTGTGGTGAATTATGCGTGTGTTTTTAGCCAATCAAAATTGGGGAAATATTTTGAATTAATAATAATAATAATTATTCATTGCCATATCCTTAATATGAACAGTTTGCCTAAATATTTAATGCAAGAATTAGAACATATGTGTACAGATTGAGAAGAGAGCAATGTCAATCATCTGCCCTGGTCACAGCTATCATGAGGCCCTGTGATATTATGACCCATCATGGCAAAATATGTGAGACACTTTTTGACACAATTGTTTGAAATGACAATATGCGAACTTCATAATTTGTTACCTGCACCGCATGAAACTACTTATTCGTTAAGGCACATGCGAGCTTTTAACATGCCACGGTTCAAAACCAACCTTTTTAAAGAATAGTTTGACTATCTTTTTATGTCTTAAAGTGAACACAGTTTAGAGTTTCTGAATTTGTATTTCTTTTTAGCATTTTCTCTTTTTTAGTTTCCTTTTATCCTTTTTAATCAAGTAGATAGATTAAAATACAATGTAGTTAATAACTAGGACAAGATCTCCGTATAACCCCATACAGTAATTATGCGCATGCATACACTAGCCTGAAATTCATCCGATTGCTTCGAGTCGCTTTCTCCTCTCAACAACGTCTGAATCGACCAGCCGTTAATGCCGTCCAGTGACGTCACTCACTACCCGAAAACCGGGTAGTGATTTTGATTGGTTGATTGTCTAAACATTTGCATAATTATTTACAATTATGAAAAATTTTAGCGGGATTGTTACTTGATATTCAGCGGATCGCATCCCTGGCATTCTTTCGTGTAGTTCACACATTTCGATAAGCTTAATCTTTATCTTAAACAGCAAAATTGCCCTTGTCTTCGAAACTTAAGAGGCTATCCGCGTAAGAACCGATAAGGCAAATTTCGGTCTATCACAGATTGCCCTGATTTTTTCAGTGGAAGATACCTATCCTATCCCATGAAGAAATATCACATTTATTTGGACCAACTCAATTTTTCCTCCATTTTAAAGGAAGATTTTCTTGGTCACCTAAAACTAGCCAGTTTGCCATCGGAAGTGGTACAATTTTGGTGAAACTTTAGGGCTCTGTCAAACCTACCTTACAAGGCCGAATAAGCTGATTATTTTACACACAAAAGTTTTAACTCTGGTTTATAGTTTCAAGGTTTAATGGTTGCATTCTGTGGAAAGTTGGCTGAGATATGATTTTTTTAAAATGACCTTTAATTTGCTCAAAAGGAAAAATAATTTGCATAACTAGAGCTGAACGGTAATTTCGCAAAAGTGGCTCCTGACCCAGACTCAAGTCTATGATAAATCAGAAGTACTAAGACCAGTCTACTTCTTAATGCAATAAAATTTGTGGGCACTCTTCTTTGCGTGCTGTACAAAGTTCCGTTAATGTTCCAAAATTCGCCATTTTGACAGCAAAGCTGGAATTGTAACGGTCCGCATCTGATCGACTAATTTCCACAACTTTAACGTTTCTAATTATCGCCAAATGTCATTAGACCCTTTAAATGTTGGACTTTTGAAAACTTGTGGAGAAAACTTGGTAATCGCTTTTTCTAGGGATTTTCTCTTGTCGACAATGAACATGACTTCATTCTTCGTATGCAAATTAGCCTTAGCTGCGTCGTTTCAACAAATTGACAGAAAATATAACTCTTGTATTTCACATTTTTAAGGGAAAAATATATCTTCTTTCCACGGAAAAACACGAAAGATATACGACTTAGAATCTCCTTAGGTCTGTTTCTTTTACGATGAAGAAGCAGCAAAAGAAGATATGTTTACGCGAATTAAAATAATTTGATTACTGTGGTCCGTCACGCATTCCCCCAGAGGGGCCTTGTATCGATCAGTTCTTATATGTTATTATATCTTTTTTGAAGTCATAGCTATTGATAATCATACAATTTAATCACAGTTTATTCCGATTCTCTACTGGGTGGGAAAGACCGTGCTGTTGTATTTATTCATTCTACGACCGCTTTAACTGAGTCAGTATCCCCTGGCGCACTAGGATAGGGTCATGACAGCCCATGGTTAAATACATGACAAATAGGTACGCAGTAGTCACTTGGACACGGCCACTCTTATCCATGAGTAGTAGCACAATATTTTCAATTACAGAATTAACAATTAATATTTTGGAAATAGCTCACAAACAACTTCAGGAATACCATGCCGTGCGACACCACAGGACCACACCTGCAAAGTCCTTTAGGCAACATACACATTTCCTAGATCCCTAGCTAACAATAGGCTACCCTACAAACTTTAGGGTGGTATTAACAGAGCATTTGTTTATCGCCAATTAGCAACATTTCAGTAAAAATTAGGAATTTGGCATGCAGAAAAAGGTATAGTTTTTGATTACAGTTATCCCAAAAGTTTTTGCCGGCTGTTAATCACACTAAATGAAGGATCCCTGTGTCCACTCCTGAGCAGATGGAGAAAAGCAGGTGCACTCTTGTATCAAAGACGAAAGTTTGTCAATTAGATCTCCTTTTCTTTCCCTGGATTTGAATGGCATTTCAAAGTGACACTAGATTTTTTTAGCATTTCCACGTTGAACGGACTATGTTGATTTTGACATACACATAGATTGAAAGCTTCTGACTGAGGGTCTTGTGGTCTCAATTTTTAGCGATTTGTGTAACAAGCTTTTGCCTTTCGAACTCCTCGTCATCTTGCAACAGATCTCTATGGTCAAGTTCAATTTATATTCAAGCTCATCACATTGGTTATTTCGTTCACTCCCTTATTGTGTACGCTTGGGACTAGGTTTAGGTATTGACTCAATCGGGCCTAGAGTCCAACGTGGGCTGGCAATAGGTGAGCACGGACTTGGCCTGGGGGTGGGGGGAACTCCCTATGATGGGGTATCTTTTCCAGGTTGAGGTATATGAAAGGGTGGGCATTATGTGAAGAATAGAAAAGGGCGAGTGCGCTTATTGCAGCCCGGGAGCCCTAATTTTTTTTCCGCGGAGCCCGAAGCTCCATCGCTTCGTTGCTTGGAGCCCTAATACTATTTTACTGTAGAGCCTGGAGCCCTCAAAACGTTTGCTGCGCAGCCCGTAGCTACAAAAATTAAAATTCGGACATTCTTGCGCACAGATAGCGTCATAACGTGCTTTTTTTGTTGTTTGCTGGGGGTCGGAACGAAGATAGTAAAAAACCAGTAAACTAGACTGAGGCTAACTAACATTCGAGTTCTTTTCATTGTACTGATTCTATTCTGGGCGTGGGTACACAATGGAAACATCCACATAGCGGATCAACGTAGGCTCTTTGGATAATTCACCTTCTCTTTCTTCCTCTGCAATCGACATGATTTTTTTTTTTTTTCACTTGAAACTACTGACGAAAATGCCACGAAGAAAAACTTTTCAAACTTTTGGATCTGTCACATCGTGGTATGAAAGAAATCGTGGTCTTGCCGCGTTTTAACCTTCCAGCCCTGACACGTCATTCACTGTGTCAAATATTATATAAACGTATCCATTGATTATGATTGATAAATAATTCTAGATAACTGTGAAACACGAGTAGAGTGGAGAAAAACATAAAATCAGCGTTTAAAAAAATAGAAATTGCTGTATTTTCTCAATTCTGGGATTTGCTTTTGGATTAAAGCAAAAAAGCATATCGGAGCTTGGAGCCCTTGATCAATTTCTTGGGAGCCCTGGAGCTCTGTTTATTTTGGTCCGGAGCCCTGGAGCCCCGCTATTTTGATCCCGGAGCCCTGGAGCCCTAAACCTCTTTAGGACCCTGGTTCTTAAAGAAAAAATAACTAAGTTTAAGAATTTAAGGAAAAAGTAGAAGGACTTAATTTTTCAGAAATTAATATACACAGGAGAAATCCCCCCCCCCCCTTAAGTACAAATGCTTGTAAAAGTAGAGGTGGAACAGGGGGGAGAGAGGGTGGATGGTACATTTTTCAAGAGGGTACAAATACAAAAAAAAATGGAATCTGGAGAAATGTTTGTTATCAAAACATGAAAAACCTAGAAATATTGTCCAATAAACCTCTCCGACAAAGGTGTGGACATGGTTGCTGACTGTTCATCGTACTCTTCTCGACCCTTTGGCGTCAAGTTTTTTCAAGTTTCTTGCAACAAGGAGGAGCAAATGGGCTATATAAAGTTGAACTGAACATTCTGGTACTTTAAGTCTCACTAATTTTTGTAAAACCAGAGACATGTTTAAGTTCAAAGAAAATATTTTTTTATTACAAGAATGAAATACTTTTTATACAGTCACGTGAACGACACCTCGACCACAATCACTCCTAGCCTCGTCGCCAGGACATTCCTCTTACAAAATGGCAGGGGCGGGAAAGCCCTGGGGAAGAGGTTGAATCCTGACTCCGTGTAGAAATTTTTTCTTTTTTTTTTCCATTAATTTTATAATGCTCTTCAAACAATCATCAGAAAACTATGTTTTACAACACACAGATTAACCTTTATGTATAGTATTTTAAAGGTAAGAATTGATTAGGGCAAGATTCACGGCTGTCACAAAATAGAAATAAATAAATTATCTTTGCAAGCTCAAATAAACGGGAAACGAACATCAGAAAACATCCCAAGATAAAATGTTGAATAGTGAAATTAGAATATCTCTGTACGTTTAGAAAATGTTTTGCATGAAGAAGAAAAAAGAATGATACTTACGTGATTGGGACAAAACTTTGACTTATTTCGATGGCTATCTGGAAATTCACGACATGTCTCCCTGCCACAGTAGTTATTTTGCCACTTTGATCCAGAGTATGACCGGAGTATTAACAAGACCTTAGGCTCGATTTCTGCCGTCTCCTGGTCCGTTGGGGGCTCATTTTTCAGAACAGCGGCTTCCAATCGAGCCTATTAACAAGAACTTGGCGCTCGCAAAAGCCTGCGAAGTAGGTGTCTGTGCCTTAGGCAGATTGTCATTTTAGTGTTAGCCTGTGTACACACCACTCTCACCCCCTCGGAGAAGGTTACCTGTTTTCCTTAGGGGAGGGGAGTCTGTACACAGGCTATTTAGTGTCTGTGCCTCGGGCAGATTGTCATTTCAGTTCTGAATACCTACAAAGCTTCAAATACTTACTCTCGCTAAAATGAGTCTATTTTTATTGACTTTGCTACACTTAGACAAGTGACAGCTGGCTAAGTGTGACTTGCTATCATCCATGCACTCTGCG
The DNA here is from genome assembly GCA_038088405.1 of Porites divaricata. Taxonomy (NCBI): domain Eukaryota; kingdom Metazoa; phylum Cnidaria; class Anthozoa; order Scleractinia; family Poritidae; genus Porites; species Porites divaricata. The sequence continues at coordinate 28,812,581 of JBBMOI010000006.1, read as the reverse complement.
ACCAAGACATTTCCCTCCACACCCCTACTGGGACCAAACTCTGCATTTACGATCTCGCAGAAAGGACAGCTTGATGAAATAGCTGAATAAGCCATTTTTCACAATTGATCTCTTCGGCGATTTCATTGACGTAATTATATTTGATTTGATTTGATTTGCATCATAATTCAATTAGATTGAACCAAAACAAGATCATCGTGGGAATTCGGATGTCATACCCTAACAAAAACTTATAATGCCTTTTGCGTGTATTCACTGAAAAAAATAACTATTTTTTTCCGTTTCATTCTGTTACCGATAAACGCTTTACAGATCTTTGAATGAAACTGAAATTTACAGTTAATTTGCCTTTTACCAAGCATTAAATGGATTTTCTCTTACACTGAAAAAAAAAAAAAAAAAAAAAAACTTTTTAAGATAGAAAAAGTGTGGGGATTTTTTTTTATCATAGTGCCATGTACAAAGATCTACTGTCTTCTGATAAGCAAATATCATCATTTTAAAAAACTTTCGACGTTGACGCTATTTTTCAAGGCACGCAAAAAAGAGTGCCCACAAATTTTATTGTGTTGACAAGAGGACTTACCTTGCAACTTAACTCTTATTTTTTCTTATTATCAATAACTGTCATTTAAAAAAAAATTATAATATTATAGAATTGGTCACTACAACGCTCTTGTTTTCTAATCGACCAACCCTCTTTAAGAATGCGTGACAGGCCACAGTAATTGAATTATTTTAAGCCACGCAAACATACAGTGTATATCATGATATATCATTCAGCTGCTTCTTCCTCTTTGAAAAAAAAAAAAAAAAACAGACCTTAAGGGGATTCTAAGTCATGGTTTGTGTTTTTCTGTGGAAAGAAGAGTTAATTTTCCCCTTAGAAAAGTGAAATATAAAGATTATGTTTCATGTCAATTTGTTGAAACGACGCATCTAAGGCTAATTTGCATACGAAGAATAAAGTCACGTTCATCGCTGACAAGAAAAAAATAACAAGAAAAAGCGATTACTAAGTTTTCTCCACATGTTTTCAAAAGTCCAACATTTAAAGGGTCTAATGACATTTGGCGATTATTAGAAACGTCAAAGTTGTGGAAATTAGTCGATCAGATGCGGACCATTACAAATCCAGTTTTGCTGTCAAAATGGCGAATTTTGGAACATTAACGGAATTTTGTACAGCACGAGAGAGAGAGAGTGCCCACAAATTTTATTGCATTAAGAAGTAGACTGGTCTTAGTACTTCTGTTTTATCATAGACTAGAGTCTGGGTCAGGTGCCACTTTTGCGAAATTACCGTTCAGCTCTAGTTATGTAAATTACAGTTCCTGCTGAGCAAATTAAAGGTCATTTTAAAAAAATCATATCTCAGCCAACTTTCCACAGAATGCAGCCATTAAACCTTGAAACTATAAACCAGAGTTAAAACTTTTGTGTGTAAAATAATCAGCTTATTCGGCCTTGTAAGGTAGGTTTGGCAGAGCCCTAAAGTTTCACCAAAATTGCACCACTTCCGATGGCAAACTGGCTAGTTTTAGGTGACCTAGAAAATCTTCCTGTAAAACAGAGAAAAAATTGAGTTGGTCCAAATAAATGTGATATTTCTTCATGGGATAGGATAGGTATCTTCCACCGAAAAAATCAGGGCAATCCGTGATAGACCGAAATTTGCCTTATCGGTTCTTACGCGGACAGCCTCTTAAATGCTAAATTGAACTGTGAATGAAGAATCATTGCGGAGAGTCGGTAGGTTTTTCATTTGGAGCCGCTTTGTGGTTTCGGCGGCCGGTGATTTTATTTACGCGAAGTTTTCTGAGATCAATATTATAATTCGACCTTCTTGCTATATTTACCATCAAGTGTAATGATTCTGTTAGCTTTTCTTTCTTGTTTCCTTGTTTTTTTTCTTCGTTAAGGACCAAATAGTTTCTTTTCAGTTAAAGCAAATCATTGTGTTTTTTAACTAAGTGTGTGTGTTTATTTCCTTGTGTAATTGCGATCGAGTTTGATTATAGAATTCAGTACAACCGTTTCAGAGTTGTACTGCATGCAGTTGATAGTTTGAACGTTAAACATGAACTATGATAAAAAAAAATAAATAAATAAAGCAATTCTGTCTCAGGCAGACATTTCCAAACGATATTTCTCGGTTTGCCATTTGAAAATCGTGTTTTACTTTTTGCATGAATTAAAACAAAGGTCAAGGTTAGTAACGTCACTGGACGGCATTAACGGCCGGTCGATTCAGACGTTACTGAGGGAGTAATAACGACTCGAAGTAATCGGATGAAATTCAGGCTAATGCATTCACCTATTGTTCAAAGAAAACAAAAGACAGAATAATACTAAGCCTCTTTCAAGGATTACGGATTCCCTTTCAGTTTCCATGAATCTTCTGTTTCTGTAATTCCATGTTATGGGGCTGTCTTAATAAATCATTCAACATTAGATTCAATTCAATTTTCTCGTATTCATTCCGCAGGTATCCATTCAATGCTTGCACTCATTTATTGAATCTTGGAAATTGAGACAAAGTTTAAAATTGTGGGGTACATATTTTCCAGCAAAGCTCGTGGAATTTTATATGATGACTACAGTAGACAAGTAAGATTTGAGGCACGGGTACACCATAACATACACCAAAACCATGTTGATCTGCTGGGGAAAACAATATAAAGAGTTCCCTCTCAAGTGGTAAGAAAGGTCACAAATGCCACTGATTTGATTACCTTTAGATGATAAAGATTGATGTTTTCTCAAAAAATTGAAATATTTCTACAACAGTTTGAAAGAACTGCAAATTTTATGGTAGGGGTATTTTGCAGAACGAAGAACGCTGAATGCAGAATGCAGAAGGCCAAATGAATGATTTATGCAATCAGTGTGGAATTTCTATTGCTGAGTTGCAGACAGTTGTTAAAACTAGTGGGGGAAATTTGTTGAAGTATCAACTAGATTCATCTTCTGCGATCATGTCCTCAATTCTCATGATCACTTTGATTTATAAAGTATTGACCATTCAAGGAGAAATTTTATGTTGATCGCTCTCAGTGCTTTAAGGAATAATCCTGCAACAAATTCTTCATAAGTAACTGGTGCTGACTTAATTTGGAAGATGCAAGCATTAACATTGATACAATGGTATATGGCATTACTTGAGGAAGTGGCACCACAGCCTACAGTTGTAGCTGTTTAGCAAGAAAATGGCCAAAGTTTCACAGCTATCCAAACAAAATAGCTAAATTACTGACTTAAACCGAGGGGAAAAATGCAAAATGCGTGGTGACGCTTTGAATGTTGTCACCCTTTTAAGGAGAACCTGCAAGAAAAAAAATATATTTCTTCATTAATCTGCAACAGTGCCAATAAACAAGCGAATGCTTTGAAGAAAGTTTTTGATCAGGCCAGGTTGTTAACTGAAGCTTGAAATATTTTGAATTACTAATTACTATTCTAGACTTTGGCTTCGATAATTATGATTTGAATTTTCTTTTCAGATGGCTGGGAACAATCTCAGTAATATTGTTTCTTAACAATATATTGACTTTTTAAAAGAGGGGGGAGGTACAGCAGGGTAAATCTCCCTCCTCCCTACTTTTTCAGCCAATTTCTCCCTCCTCCCTAAACTCGGATTAAAAATTGGCAGGAACAACACACAACTCCTGCACTTAGTTGTAAAGTAAGTTTTCTGACATTCGGAGCTTCGCTTTTACACCAACATACTGCACGAAGATTGTGTAACCACCGCATGTCATGCAAACTAGATTTTTATGGAGAAAAAGCCCCGTGGGGTACTCAGGGAATTCTTGGTGGGGCCGGGTGTGCCGCCGGATCTCCAAATTCTGACCCTATTTCAGACCAAACAATGTCGTTTTTTACACACGTTTTCAGACCTGGCCTCTAAGAAATAGTGTCATCATTACCGTAATGATTCGATTTAGCGCCTTCCTTGCAAGAAGCGCCACCCATCGAGTGTGTTTCTGTTAATAAGTGCCCCTCCCCATTCTCATAAGCGACCCAGTTCTATTAAGCGCCCCTAATCTAACAATGCCACAGTACAAAACAAGGATCCTTTTCACGGAATCATCGAATTGGATGTTGAAGAAAGCACACTGAGAAAGCTTTTATTTACGGTATTGATGTAAGTGACCCTGTCAAAGATATCGGCGTAGAAATAAATCGAAATTCCCTCACGTTAATTGATCATGAACATTCACCGTATATTGTTTACTGTTACAGCTTCTTGTATTGTTCCGTTTTTAAAAAATATTAAAGTTTTGTTTTGAGCATTCGGTTGTTTCTCAAAAGAGAAATAAGTGCCCTCCCTTGAGGTACCAAAAGTAAATAAGCGCCCCTGGTGCTAAATCGAATCATTACGGTACGTAATTTAGAACAGCAACAAAAAAGATGTTTTAAAATCCATCTCGAATTTGCATATTTTTCTTTCTTTCTTAGACATTTGAAACAGAAATGATAAATACGTTCATACACTCCCGTAGTTCCCTCGAAAACCATACCTGATAGGCTAAGTCTAGACCCGTTTTCAGACCAAAACGCCCCTCCCCCCCCCCTCCAAAAAAAAAAAAAACAACAACAACAACAACAAAAATTGCGATCCAGGATATTTTTGGGTAGTAAAACTTGTCAAGTATTTTTTTGGGTGGCTTGATTTAAGTAGGAACAAAAACAATCTGAAGATTCCTGATAGTGTTCTGTTCTTGTTCTGCGATTTAAGTTCAACAAGCAAACTTGTTTTCTTTTCTGGAGATTTTTTAAGGCTCAGAAATTCGGCATGGGATTTTTGGGGGGTTAATTTTTGGTCAAAGGATTTTTTGTGGGTTTTGTTGAAAGCCCTTGGGATTTTTTTGGAGTTTTGATTTTTAGCCCCATTCAATCATCCCTGTCCCTTGAAATCTGGAGTATCCCCCCTGGCCAAAAACCCTTCCCTCTGGGGCGGCACATATCTATATGGCTTATATATGGGAGTAACTCCCGCCCACCCCCTGGGGAAAAGCCCCTATACCAACCAAGTATTTAACAGAAATGCTCTAACTTATTTTAACAGAAAACGCGTTTCAATTTTGCAGTAGCAACTACCTACAGACCCATGGAACTGCCATGGGAACAAAGATAGCCGTTGGTTTTGCAAACACATTACAAACCCACAGAAACTTTTCAGCACACAAAATTCTACTCGTGTCACCCATCAGGTCCATCAGGTGTGACGAAAGGCTTCATTAAAGGAGAAGTGCTCCGGCTTTTAAGGATATATTCCTCTCAAACCACTTTTGAGAAAAACATCCAAAAAATTCGAAAATAGCCTGATAGAAAGAGGCTACACTCTTTTTTATTATTATTATTAGAATGTTGATTTTCCGGCCCAGGCTGAATATTCTTATTTTTCTGCCGATTTTAGGCTGAAAATATTCTTGTATTATTCTTAAATTATAGCTTATGACATTTCCGTTTTAGAATTTATTGGGGTATCAATTACAAGTGTTTGGTTGCTAGATCTCTATCGCGTTACATTGTGCACGTGCTCCATCGCTTTTCGTTGCTACATTTGTATTACTTGTCCCGTTCATCGAACTGTCATTAGCGTTGAACATTTTGCTATAGCTAGTGCAGGTTTTTTCGTTTTGTTGGCTAAAAGTTTCGCCGTTCAGAGATTGTACTGAAAAATAGGGGACTCTGAAGAGTGTATGAGAAACAACGTTTTAGCCAGAAGGGTGTCTAGCCGTCAAATGGAAGAAATACAAGGAAAATTCACTTACTGTCTTATAATTGTATGGAAAACATGCCTTCTGGAAGGCCAGTTTTCAATGTTTGGCTAAAAGCCTGTCGAAACTCTTGTATTATTGTCTCTCTTTGTTGGCGTTTAACTTTCAGCAATAATATCGGCAGAAGACGGGTCCTTACTTATATGACACCAGATTATTAGGAGCTTCAGGCATAAAATAGGCCTCACGTTTATGATGCTTTCTTTATTTTGCAGCCACAGCGGAGCCTGGAGATGAGGAATCAGTGACAAGAGCTAAATATTTTATCCGTGATGAATTCCTTGTAAGTAAAGATTTTCCCTGACGTCTTAGAATTTTCAACCCTTAACTGTTTTTTAGTTTCATGATATGCTAGAACATCTAACACTTTTTGAATTATATATAATTATTCCAACCTATATATGATCAAGAGTAAGAGATAGGAATGGGTGTGTAGCTCGAATTTCAATTGACGTCATAACGGCTCATGCACATTCGTACCAGTGGGAAATTAGGTTCCTTCTTTGTCTCTGCAACTTCGTTAAGTTACGCCGAATCATTGTACGTCATACTTGTCATTTTGGCCGCGCGATAGGGCGGACATTCTTGAAGGCAAATTCGCGAGTTTTGAAGACGAAAAAATAGGTTTTGCAAGATTATTGACGAGCACTGGCAGCCTTTATCACTTGTTTGCTTGTTTTTTTTTTAAACCACCCGACAATTCTTTTTTAAGCGCAAGATGGATAATAAGATACTTAATAAGGCCTGGAGCTGAAATAATCCTAAGATTTTCTAGCCAGTTCCCTAGAATTTCAAGTTTTAGGGAATTGAGATAGAATTTATTTCCAAAGAAGCAGTTTTAAAATACAATGTATTAAGAAAGAAAGAGTATATGCTTAAGTTATTTTAGCTATGTTGTTCTGAAAACAAATAAGGTTTAAAATGTTTTTGGAATTGGTACGTGTTTAGTTCTTTAAGAGTTAAGGGAATTTTGTCCCAGACGGTACATGCAGCATATCCGATTGTTTGTTTCCCCGTGTTAGTTCGCACTTTTTTTACGTAAAGATTCTGTTTCGATGCATATCTGGTATTGTATTTGTGGACATTACTGGCGTATTGAAAATAGTTTGAGAACAGCTTTGGCAGGAGGCCTTTATGCCAGAGGTACGTGAATTTTAGATCTGAAATCGATAAACATTATGTACCGTAAGAACGTCTAATAAATTTAAATTTAGGGACGGGGGATTATACGCGTGGTCGTCGTCACATTGCGTTGTTTAGTTCTCTTCTTCTGTGAAATTAAACACTTTATTCTAGAAGTCGAATTTCTTATAAAGAGTTCCGCTGGTAACTCGAACATTAAAATTTGTTACTTCTTGAGAACATCAAGTGTGCAGGCAAAGAAAACTTGTTCTTAAGGTATTTTTCTATCGGATTGTTTTGTTTTCTTAATTACCGAGAACTGAGATATTTGTGAGATCCGCTTATGGTGCCCGGTCGATAAAGTGAAATTTAAAGGTACCCAAAATTACGTAGTTATTTGTTTAAGGTGATTCCCTAGTAAAAGAACCTAACATAGATTGTAGATGAAACTTGGTACACTGATGTAACAAGTCAAGAAGATGATAAAAAGGTAATGAAAAGTGGGGGTCACCGTGCTCGTTTTGACGTCACAATGCCGACAAATACGGCTATTTTGGACCCTTTGACAAAAACCGCGCGCAGCCCAAAACTAGACAAAAAGGAAACATTTTTTCAATGATGCATGTGGTATCGCACGGAATTTGACTTTAATGTATTGTTTATCCACTGAAGTACTAGAAAAATGCCTTTTAATGCCCTTGTTTTTACTTTACGCTCCGTGATAGCTCAATCCGTACAATTAAGTAAAATTGCCAAAAAACTAAACATAGATTTGTGCCAATTTTTTTCTCACCGAAAGGAAGCACTGTCCTTATTAAAATCATGAAATAAAAAAATGGGGGTCACCGTACTCGTTTTTGCGGTAGAGCTGCAGAAAGTGCGCACCAAATGCATTTTCCTTGATTTTTGAGACTGGACTGGGGCGAGTTTCAAAATAGAATGCTTGCGAAAGTGGGAAGAAAGTATTAAAAAATCCGTTTTTACAGAATTTGCATCGAGATATCACATTTAGGACGCAATGTGATAGAGAAAGCGTTTAAATGAAAATCAAAGTGAATAAGCACAACTTAAATGTTCTCCGTGAGGAAGTCGAACTCAGCAACACGCGTACTGCTTACGTTATGCACATTCCCACCACATTGAGTCTCACCTCGGCAAGAAACAACCGCAAGTAAAAATTGCAATAGCGTTTCTCTTCGGTTAACTTCATTTTAATAATGCTACTTCACATGCTCTTTTTTACGGAGGCCGTCTTGTTATTCGCAGTAAGAGGTGCACAGTGCAAAACCAGGGAATCACCTTTAGTGGAGTTCTAGAATGAAAGCAAGAAAGACGGCTTTTGTGTTGTCTTAAAATGAATTCAACGATACGTTCTCACCGAAAACCAAGAAACAAAAATTTTTCTTTGTTTGCAAACACTCCAAAATATCTCTATGAAATCTGAATATTGTCCTTTTGAAGTGTGAATAAGTACATATAATAATTTAGATTTATATTATGAACATGGAAAGGCTTTTTAACTCACCCTTAGAAGAAGGATACGACACGTTAGTATAGATGGTCTGAATTATAACGTGACTGTTGATGTAATATTTGCCCCCCTCCACTGTCGGACTCCCTGTTTCAAGTTTGGTTGATTGCAAAAACTATTCTGTTGCTTCTGATTGGAAAGGAAGAAGCAAGGGAAGAAACTTCAAAACAAAAAGAAGAGTTATAAAGACCTGGGAGTTTTTTAAAAAGGAACCTGTCTTTATCGCACTGCTGTACAGTAAACGTGTCCCTGTTTGTTGTTGATGTTTGTGCTCGTGAAAGTGCAAGTAGAGTATGTAGTTAATAATGTAGATTTAAGTAGGCAACAGAGAAACTTTGTCTCTTTTTCCCTTCTAATCATTGTGTTCTCTCCCCCCACCAAACCAGACTTGTTTTGTTCAGAAATTAGCTTGCAGAGAGGAAAGCACTGCAAACTTAAACATATTGTATATTGACTCGAAAAAAAAAAGAAGAAAAACGGATCTTAATTTCCGTGGCATGCAAGATTTCGTGCCATGTCCCTTGGAATGTTAGTTTGTTTAGAACAAGTTTCAGTGATGTGTCGAAAAATAATCTCCAGAATATCCTATTTGCACTCAACCCCTTGTGATTGGTTAAAAAAATATCGTGTCAATTTCACTTCCCGCCTTTTGGCAACCTTCCGTCCAGTCTTTTGTGATTGGCTAGAGAGGGTTGTACGTCACTTCAGCGAATACCGTTCTAACAATGTATGTATGATCAAGACTGCTGTAGTAGATCTTGTGTCTGTCCCAAAATGTGGAAAGCAGACTGCCAAATGTACTTTCAGAAGTATGCCCCAAACCCTTCCCCTGTTAGTGATTACAACACTTGATATCAGAGTAACTATGTAGAGCTTTAAGCCGGAGCTGTCATATTAAGTTTTATGTCAAAATAAACTATTACTCAATAGTTCGTGTACAGTCACAAAATGTGTTGTTTTTGTGCCCCTCGTTTCGGGTGATTCAATCGACCGTCGCTGAAGAAACCCGAATTCATTGCAATTGGGTCATAATTTGGCAGTTGTCAGTGCCATAGAATGGAATAAAACGTCTAGAATGTGTACTTATGTAATTTTATGACGAACAGCTTATGAAACTACCCACACTGCCATGCGGTGTCATTTGGCTTTTCGACCTCATCAGTAAGCGATTTCCGAGTTGCCCTAAGTTCAAAGCGAGGTTAAGTGCGAAGCCATTGATATGACAAAGTAGGACTCATTATCACAAGAAAGTTTTTGCCCTTAGCGTCGTTTTGAAAGTGAAAGAAATAGCGATAGCTCTAGACGAAGAATGTGCAAACGACGGAGGTCGTGGGTTCATTCTCCTTCGCGGTTGAATTGGCAACAAGTGACGCATGACTATCGGGCTCCGGAAAGTCGCTGAAACTCATCCGGATTAAACTGCAGATACCATTTTAAGTTTTAGCGCTGGCTATGAACATGAACTGTTTTGTAAATACCGTAAGCGAATTATTCGAGCGTCTGAGTGAACCTTTGAATGCTGTAATTGAAAAAGGAATTTTTTAAAATCAATGTTTCTGGGCTCAAAGCGCTGTCAACATTAATCCCACATTTGATTGCAGCATAGTTCCAGGTCATTTTGATAAGTGACCAAATGACGGACTATTAAACGGCTAAAATCGAGCACACCACAAGATCTGGTAGCACTGGGCCATGGGGCACTCAACGGCTGTTTTCTGTGAACTTCTGTTCGGAGAGGCAAATATTGCCTAGAATTTTCTATTACTTGAGGACGGCTAAAAATTTCTAGATGATCGTTGCACTCATGTACAATTTTTGAAGCTTACTAATAAATTACCTAAATCAGAAAATGTCTCAGTTTCGTAATACGTGAAATTGCATCTAAAATTTTCGGAAAAATAATCCTGAAGCCCTTTGAAGCCATTTAATTTGGAAGACTCAAGTTCCCCTAGGATGACCGAGCAGATACAAATTTTATGGCGCCGCTTAGAATGCATTTCTAAACATCTAAACGTAATCTAGATAACCTAAATAGTGCTAACAATGTATTTAGAAGGAAACCGTCGTTGGGTGCCCCTGCCGGGGCGCAGCCTATACTTTTCGAGTCACGTGCTATCAGCGAGAAGGCCTGGTGGACAAGGAGGAAACGCCAGCACTATACGACCCCTTGTGAACTGAACTTAAGTTGAATTATTTCCTCTGTGAGTACCTGAAGTTCGTTATTTTGAAAGTTTTAAATTTATATGAAATGCGGCTTGACGATGGAAGGAGTATATTTGCCTGTCCACGTGGGCTAAAACACTGGTTTGTCCCTACCCTGGTTTGCCGCTTTTTTTCTATTTTTGAATCCCCAATAATACACTCTATTTGCCCCCCTCCCCACCCGCTTCCCAAATAGGAGGACTGCATATTCCATTTCCTTAGAGCATGCGAAAATAATAACTTAGGCCAAATTTGGGGGACAACAGAGTGTATTATGGAGAAGGGAACGAAAATAGTCAATGGTTTCTTTTCTAGCAAAGGTCCCGCTCACGGCGAAAGAAAAATGAGAGTAATTATGTTGGTAAGATCCCTTGACTCACCGGGTGATGGTGCGGTGCGGGATAACAAATTCTCTTTTCCCTTCCCCACTGCCCACCCACGGGGACTATATTTCCATGACGACCGAAATATGGGTTGATTTTGAACATGTTTAACTTATCAGCAAGGTTCCAAGCGTGACTCGCGATTGCCGAGAACTTCCTTAAGGTGCTGGCGTACTTTAGCCACACCTTAGCTTCTGAGGAAAATCCTGAAATGAAATGTTCTGGTGTGAAGTAATAGGGAAAAAGCACGAGGTAAGAACAGTGTCATTGAAAGAACCAAAGCGGGTGAAGGCTGTGGAAAGTAGCCAAAGCGGTGGCACGAGACAGCTGAGTTTTGGTCAGACAGCGTGGAGGCCTTGTGCGCCCACTGGCGCGACAAAACTACTGTTGATGATGAAGTATGCCACTGCCCCTGCTTATTCTTTAATTAATGATTGTTTGTCATGAGCTCTTTGGCGAATCTAAAAAATAGGTAAAAAACATTAAAGTGTCAATGCTTCTGGACTTCTTTATTCTCTACAATACTAATACAGATTTAACAGTAATTTTCGAAGTCCAAGTGATCACATAATTCGAGCTTACTGCTGAGCTTTTGGTACTTCTTCAATGAAAATGCGATTCATTGAATGCCAACCAGTGTAGACGTTAGTAAGCTTGTGTCCTGTGACGCATTTTCCAACCGAGAATCCCACTCGCACCTTTCCTTTCTGAATGTTATTGCAGTGACCTTCAATGTGGCGGTGACGGTGAAGATTGCGGTTTCTGCCTGTTGCCATGTAGAATGCACCGTCAATAGTTCCAGGAGAGCTGCACTCGGCTCTATTGAAGGTGAAATACCAGCGACTACAGCAATCGTCACATGAGGCAACCCGGAGGTTACCAGCATAGTAGACATGGATGGAAGTGTCCGGGTATTTCTTCACAAAGTCACAGTTCTAATCGAGATATAAAGAAACAGCATCCGTATTGTATCGTATTTTTATTTACTCCATTCTATAAAAGATATTACATCAGTTGTACATATTCAGACTAATTAATGACACAAGGTGTTTTGACAAAAACAAACTGCATGTACATAAGGTTAGCAACGAAATTAAGAATGGAGAAAGGCAAAGTATAATAAAACTGAAAATGGCCCTATAAAACAAAACTACGTAGCTTCAAACACGCAGCCATCATCTTCGCTGACTGCTGACCAAAGCATTATGGCAATCAATCGTTTTAGTGAAGAAACTTACTTACTTTGAGCTAATAGAATATTTGTTAACTTAGGTAACACGGTGACGATCCGCACTTACGTATACAGTATCAGTCCTGAATCTTTGTCGTCACCCTTTTTCCAAGCACACTCCTTCCAGTTCATGTGTGAAGCCAGTCGTGGAATTCCACTGTCGCCTTTGTCCCCTCGCTGTCCTTTTTGTCCTGCGGAACCCTGGATCCCAGCCTCTCCCTTTTCTCCTTTCTTTCCATCAGAACCACGTGGTCCCTGGGTCCCAATTTTCCCCGGGCTGCCCAGGTCTCCTTTGGCTCCATCTCGACCAGGTGCCCCAGGTGATCCTGGGACACATGTCATGCATGTCCACATCCCGGTTTGTCCACCATTATTACAAGATGGACATGATTGAACAGGCTGCAAAAGAGGAGAAAATTTAATGACAAAATGCTAGCAGCCTCGGACAATTTTGTCTGTCATCTAGCGTTTCAATCCAGGTGAGGAAGTACTTACTGATTCTCGTTAATTGCTTGTTTTAAACGTGAAAATGTTCTTAATTTCTCTATATCGTTCGATTGCACAAGTAATCATATTACCATCTTCATTTTTGAACGTATTTTGAGCATTTCTTAATCAACCTGCTGACTGATTTAGTAAAATCAACTCATGATACGTTATTCCTAGTTTTCTCCATAAACTAACGTCAACTGTATTAAAAAATGTGTTGTGACCATGAGTATGAATGCAGTTACCTTAGTGTCTGATTGTTTGTTGTTCATAGCAGAGCAGAAAGCGGCCATGAGCGATAACATCAGTACAAACAACATGGTGGTCATTTGAACTCCTGATCGCATCATCAAGGTCCTCTAGCTTTGTGCACTAACCGATTGATCATGGTATGAAATATTTGGTTAGTTCAACTAAAATTGCAAAAACAAGATTAACGTTAAGATATGCCTTGGAAAAATGAGCGGCTTGAATGCTATGGAGTTTTGAGGACTGTTATAGCGTCTTTTGAACTTCACTCTTACCTCCTTTCACAATTGCCAATGCCAAATGATAGCAATGATTATCACGACAGGTTAATTTATCTCTCTTGCCATAAATTCTTAACTTTTCATGTTTTTAAATCACGTTTAAACGAAATCATGCTCTAATTATTACATTTCACATGTGAAAGACGTCGAGCATTTTGATTGGTTGTTTTTGCTTAACATGAGGAAATTCGTGTTTTGTATTTTTCAGTAACTGAGTTCCTATGCAGATCATGCTTTTGTTCCATGATCGCAAATCTACCAGCTACAACATCATTTATAATATTTATTGAAATTTTACTTCGTGTAGGATCTATCTCTTATCATAGCTCAATTTTTTCCTTTAAGCGCCGGTCGATCTTTTGATTCGGTGTTGTGGCTTTAGGAGGATGGCTGTCAGCTCATCACCCTTTCAGTGTGTAATGGGAAAAAAAATTAAACTGAGGACAGTTTGCAAGACTGAGTCTTAGCATAATCTGTCGTTGTTTAAATTAGGATTTTTTATGCTATATTACTGAAAAGCCAAGAGAAGTACAATTTTCTTTGTTCATTTCTCTATCAAGAATAAAGCACACAATTTACGCACATCCAAATTCAAAAATTTCCTTTTGCTGAAGTTAATTAGGACAACACTATATCCAAATAATTGCAGTCGAAACCTATTTTTAACCTGTTTGGTTTTTTTTTCAAAATACGATTAAAATAGTATAGCAAATTGAAATATTTTTCTGAAACTATTTTTATCCTGTTTTTATTCCCCATTTATAAGGTATTTAAAAACTGTTTTAGAGCTGTTTTGAGCCTTGCAAAAGCCCTGGAATTTTTTATATATTTTAAACGAATTTTAAAATACTTTAAAATTTATTTTTTAATAGCGTTTTAAACAGGTTAAAACACCTTTAAAAGCAGTCGAAAAATACATTAAAAATACACTTTTCACCCTATTTAAAACCTATTTCACAAAACAGGTTAAAAACAGTTTTCAAAAATAGCTTAAAAATACATTCAAAACAGTGTTGGATTTGGTAAGGGAAGACATTTCGTAGTTGTTTTATACTGTATTTACTGTTGTTTGATAAAGAGGGTAAACAGGAATCAAGTTTTATACCATCATTGGACACCTGAAAACCCTTTTCTTTTTTACCATGATAAATGATTATTAAATTGTGCTTATTGACATTTTACCTTTCTTTGTATTATATTGAAGAGTAATTCCTACTTTGATCCGTGTACTTGGAATACGTTTTAGAAAAAACAGACATTACAATGGGCCGAAGGAGATATGAGCACGCGTGGCGTATATTTGAATTACCTTGTTTGCCATACGTTTTCATTCCTCAACTGGTGATCTATCTTCATGAAAGTTATGAGAGCTAGGAGAAAAAAGTAAAAAAGAAACATTGAATCAAAAAGCATAATTTAAATAAAGCGAGAGAAAAAAGAAAGCTTCGTACACTATGCATACCAACACTCTGCTAGGGACTGAATCATAGAATATCCTTGTTTGGATAACAAGTGTCTCGTCTAAACATGCTGCTCCACTGACATAATATTCTAATTTCAATTAAACAATTTCATTCGCTTACGGAAATATTAGGTTGCTAAGTAATCAATGCGCCCAATGAAAGGCCTCTTGTCAAGATTTTTGAACTACTCATAATACAAATTTGTTTGTTTCAGTTCATTGTAACCAACAGATCACAACTTTAACTAGAAATAAAAGATGTTGTTCTTGGATTTTTGTATATATAACCCAAGCTGAGATACCGCGAGATGATATCACTTAGGGAAATTACTTCCCTAAACTGACCTCGAATTGAAAGTGTAGTACATTGATATATTGATCCTCTTGATTTCAAACTCTCTTCTCGTCCTAGTCGCCATTGTCCATTATGGTCAATTCTAATTCCAACCAGTAAATCATCTGGGTGTTACCAGTTAACTTTAGTGATCTTACACAGTCGCTCGATGATTCGCCATCTGTGGGGTGTAGCAGTTCGGCTTACAAAATCTGTACGAAGAGTGTGATGTTAACTGAACAATTATTTGTTGCACATATTCATTAAGTTTCCTTTGTAAGTAAGCAGCAAATGATTTGGGACAGTAGATTTTGGTTTTGTAGCTTGGCGAGCTGTAAAAATGAATAAAGTTTACTTTCAGATAGCTGTATATTACTCTACACGTCACTCGCTTTTGATTACGAGAGCTTGTGTGTCGCTGTGTTGAACACAATTTTATATTTTTATTTTATTGGTCGTGATAATCAGTTGTTGTGGCCATTTCGAATTTTTCATTCACGACCACCATCTTACCGTAGGTCTGATTTTTAATACGGTTGGTTTTGTTGGTCAGAGTTTACTTTTTATAGCTAATTTATGACTTAGGTTCGAATAAACCCCCAGCGGCGTTGATTCTCTACTTGCCCTGACTTTTCCTCGATGTTTGTAAAGTGTTTTTCAGCCTAACTTGTAAACCTCTATTGTCCATGTTCATATATACATGTACCTAGCAAACTAAAATTGAACAATATTTGTGGGAAGGATCATCCACTAGCTAGAGTAGATATACATGCTACTAATACATGTAAGATGAGATGATTAAAACGAACTGTTCTGTAATAAGTGGTGAAAAGTCTTAATTTCATGGACTTTTCTCCGATCCTCCGAAAAATCGAGGTTCGCTTGAAACAACCATACTGCAAGAGAATGTTCTCTTGTCATACTGTTAGTAGATTTATTCTTGGGAAGATTTGTACAACGAATGAATAGCTAGTACTGTTAATTTATTGCTTATGTGAAAGCCTTTAGTTTTGGATTTGGGAAATGACTTCATTCAGTTGCTTATTCATTGTTCGTCTTATTGAATAAACTTTCATTAGCTTTGAAATAGTATTTCACTCTTGTTTGATATTAAAACTTACGATTTTTTCTACAGCTGATCAATTTTGAGAGCTTTAGCACAACAATAAATCTCTGTACTTTATCCGAGAAATCGTGGATTAAATTGAAGAGCTCTTCATAGACCGAAATTTTTGTAAAAATTTCAACAAAGTTAGATTTGGCGCACGTCGCCAATCAGTCTGGCCATTTTGAAACTTATAGTGTGGAAATTATGTTTGAAATTGTGTAGCCTCAAAAATAATGAGTTTAAAAATTGCTTAATAGTAAATTCAATCTAAACATAACTGATTGAAATATCTAGAAAATTTTATCAGAGTATACTGATTTGGAGCTGTGAAGTGTTTTCGCCGCTAAACTGATTTAGAACCGTGACTCGCAGGCAGAAATGTATTGTAATTTTATGCTTCCAAATTAGTGAGTACAAAACCAGAAGAATTTTGAAAATCGCCTTGGGATTCCACGAAACATCGAATATTCACAGAAGATCTAGTTTTACTGGGTTATGTATAGAAACTCTTCAGTACCTTTTTCAATACAGTAACAATATCAACAGGAGTCTGGTTAGTGTATTAACGACCAATCCAGAAAAACATAACCCATTCGACTTAAATATAAAAACATTTTGCAGTTCAACCCAAATGGTATGTAAATAAATGATAATTTGAATTTTGGTTACGCTATTTTGTTCACTGAATAAAATTACAACGGCAATGACGATAAAGGTTTCAGTTTTGTAAAAAAAGTTCTTACCGGTAAAATTGATGTCAGTCGTCTTTTTTGACAGTATTAACCGCATTATTCTATGGAAAATAATTGTTTGATTCATCCAAAATTTTCAGTGTCCTTTCCTTACTTGTTCTTGCTTTCTCCAGTTTACCTTCATTAATGGTCGATATCTTAATTAAAATGGCTATTATTAGCTTCTTGTTCATCAGTGACACATTTGTAAATGAAGCTCATCCTCTTAACAAAGAGAAATGTCACTTTTCTTTGTCTTTCTTAGCTTGTGTTCAGTGAAATTTACTAAACAGGAAAGCATTGTTCAATTTGAATTGTTTGGTGAGCCTTGGCTTTTTTTAAAGACAAGGCAAATCCAAATGTGGATAGTCGTTAACGTGATCATGGAAATCGACTTTTGATTAGTTAATAAAAAACAGGTCAGCTAAACCGGCGGCCTTCTAGTGTCTCAAACGTTTCACGTATATTGAGGGAGTCTTTATTACCCATTCTAAACTTAACACGCGTTCATTTGTCCTTATTTGATACATTTCTGTTATTGACTGACATAAGCAAAACTCGATCGCCAAGTTTTAATTTTCAGGCAAGTGTTTAAGACTTTTTATATTTCTGTCGGTACCAAGAGGAAGGAATCTTTTAAGTAGAGCCCATTTTGAAACTTCGAAATTTGTCCTTAATTTCGGATTTATTTGAATCTTGAGAGTTCAAATTTCCGTCTTTGAGCTCCACAGACCCGTCCCTGGTCGTGAAATTGAATTATTTCAGTTCCTAATTCTAATGGTAATAAGTATAAATTATTATAAGTAACAGTACATTAAAACTTCGATTCTTTGTTCTTGTGGTAGAAATGGGTCACGCAAAGCAGAAAATGCGCAAACAAGACGTGTTAAAAATGTGGATCAGTGCTTTGTATTTTAAAACGTTATTTCTTTCAGTGAAGTAGAAAACATTTACTCGATGAGCAGTGGAGGATCCAGGGGAGGGGCCCGAAGGGCCCGCCCCCCCTTATTTTTAGACCAAAGTTTGAGGCCCGAACTCTCTCTCCGAAATTTTGTTTTTTTTTTCAGACGGGGCCTCCTTCTTTTCTCAGGGTCTGGATTACCGACCCCCCCCCCCCCCCCCCACCTTATCTGAAGGTCTGGATGTGTGTAGCGACATTCGTAGAAGGTGTTTAAATTTAACTTTAAGTATTCCCTCTGACGTCTCTTCACTAGCACGTATGTGTTAATGCTAGTTCTATTTTGTTTGGTGGGAAAATGAGTAAAGCTAAAAATCTGCTGAAAATTAAGAAAGCTGTTGTTAGCTGTGCGCCTTTAAATAGGATCAAAGGCTCAAGATCAAATTGCCTTGAACGAAGAAATAGACTACACGTCAGCATTGGATACTGGTTTCAAATCTGATGTCTTGAACCAAAGCAACCAATATCAAAATATTTTCCTAAATTTCCTTTGAGGGATAGGTTTCGAGTGGCATTGACATTTCCAGGATTCATACGCAGAGAAAAATGAACGAATTTGACGATTTCAAGTTTCTTATGATACTCTCTCTTATATTTCACAGACATCACATGCAAGTCAAAGCCTTTGTCCCCTCGCTCTCCTTTTTTTCCGGCGGAACCCTGGATACCAGGTTCTCCCTTTGTTCCTTTCTTTCCATCAGCACCACGTGATCCCTGGGTCCCAGTTTTCCTCGGGCTACCCAGGTCTCCTTTGGCTCCATTACGTCCAGGTGCCCCAGGGGCTCCTGGGATGCATGTCATGTATGTCCACATCCCGGTTTGTCCACCATTATTACAAGATGGACAAGATTGAACAGGCTGCAAAAAGAAAATTTAATTACAAAATGCTAGCAGCCTTGGACAATTTTGTCTGTCAGCTAGCGTGTCAATCCGGGTGAGGAAGTACTTACTGATTCTCGTTAATTGCTTGTTTTAAACGTGAAAATGTTCTTTCTCTATAGCGTTCGATTGCCGAAGTAATCATACCAACTTAATGTTTTGCATTTTGAGCATTTCTTAATCAGCCTTCAGCTAGACTGATTCAGTAAAATCAACAAATTATACGTTATTTCAAGTTTTCTCATTCCATAAATTAACATCAACTGTATTAAATATGTGAAGTGACCATGAGTATGGATGCAGTTACCTTAGCGTCTGATTGTTTGTTGTTCATAGCAGAGCAGAAAGCGGCCATGAGCGATAACATCAGTACAAACAACATGGTGGTCATTTTAACTCCTGATCACATCATAAAGGTCCTCTAGCTTTGTGCACTAAACGATTGATCATGGTATGAAATATTTTGGTTAGTTCAACTAAAATTAGAAGAACAAGATTAACGATATATTTAATACTTAAGATATGCCTTGGAAAATTGAGCGGCTTAAATGCTATGGAGTTTTGAGGACTTCACTCTTACCTTCTTTCACAATTGCCAGTGCCAAATGATAGCAATGATTATCGTGACAGGTTAATTGATCTCTCTTGCCATAAATTCTTAACTTTTCATGTTTTTAAATCACGTTTTAACGAAATCATTATCCCAATTATTACGTTTTACGTGTGAAAGACGTCGAGCATTTTGATTGGTTCTTTTTGCTTATTTGTGTTTTGTATTTTTCAGTAACTGAGTTCCTGTGCAGATCATGCTTTTGTTCCGTGATCGGAAATCTACCAGCCACAATATCATTTATAATATTTATTGAAATTTTATTTCATGTAGGATCTATCTCTTAGCATAGCTCAATTTTGTCCTTTAACCACTGGGCGGTCTTTTGATACGGTGTTGTGGCTTTACGAGGATGGCTCAGCTCATCACCTTTTTGTGTAATGGGACAAAAATTAAACTGAGGACAGTTTGCAAGACTGAGCCTTAGCATAATCTGTCGTTGTTTAAATTAGGATTTTTTTATACTATATTACTGAAAGGCCAAGAGAAGTACAATTTTCTTTGTTCACTTCTCTATCGAGAAAAAAGCACAGAATTTACGCACACCCAAATTCGAAAATTTCTCTTTGCTGAAGTTAACACAACACTATTTCCAAATAAGACATTAAATCTTAGTTGTTTTATACCGTATTTACTGTTGTTGGATACAGAGGGTAAACAAGAATCAAGTTTTATACCATCATTGGACACCTGAAAACCCTTTCCTTTTTAACCATAATAATTGATTGTTAAATTGTACTTATTGACATTTTGTATTATATTGAAGAGTAATTCACAATTTCGCTGGGCTGAATTAATACCCGCTTGTATTCTGTTGTTAGTAAATACTTTTTCACATGCCCAGATTTATTCCCTTTGCAGAACCAGCTTTATCCAGCTCTTCAGTCAAAGAACCATTTGTGCGCCGTAAAACTTTCTCGGAAATAGAAGGCCAGTAGGCTTAGGCTGCATTCATTATGTATGCTACAGGGTAGGGGGTGGGGGGGAGGGAGGTGGGCAGAGGATTTTTTTTCAGCGGCTCTTTTTTTTATATCCCCCCCCCCCCCCCAAGGTCCATACAAATTTTCATAATCCCCCCCAAGCAATCAGCGGAAAAATGAATACCCCCCTCCTCCCTCACAAGAAATATTAAAATAAATATCTGTATAATAGTACACTATATATGTTTGAAATTTCAAGAGACAAATAAGAACATCGAGAGAGCTTTGACTGTTTATGTCATACCTATGCCAGCCAGTCTAAGTAGCGCGAATTAGGTATAGATAGCCTGCCAGCTCGTGTACGAGTACTACCAGGAGTATTGACAGGAACCTCCGTTTCACTGTCACCCTCGTCGACAAAAGCAACAACCTCATCATCATCATCACTCTCACTATCACACTCATCCACGGATTTATCTCCGCTGTTGCCATCCTCTTCACCCTTGTTTTCCGGCAGTTCAGCATCATTCCTCTCAAGTGCGACATGTGCACTGGAGGATGATGATGCGGAGGATATTGCTGATGATGAGAATAATGATGAGGATGACAATGATGAGGATAACAATGTTGCTGGTGACAAGGTTGCTGCTGATGATGATATTGACAAAGATGTTGGTGACTGATGAGATTGACAGTGTTGAGGATAATGACAAAGATGAGTGAAAATGACAATGTTCTACATTTTATGGTCATATCTTTTTCTTTTTTAACCTTAATGGCTTAATTATTTGTTATCGTGACAAGTGGCAGATATAGCAGGGGGTGCACTGGGTGTATGTGGACCCCTTTCAAACTGGTACAGAAAATTCATTGCTGGTTTTCAGCACGGTCACGCCATTCAAAATAGATGAAAATAAAAATCAAAACCATTCAATAGCTGGAAAATGAAAGGAGGTACATGGGGAAAGACCCTCGCCAAGATTCAGGTCAGAGGAATAGTTCGTATACGCGATATCTGAAGAAATGTTTTACCAAAATTTATAGAGATTTGTGTGGAGACGCCATGCTGGTGCTCACCTGGATGAGCTCCAACATGGCAGATGGAAACCAACAGAAACATCTGTTACCGAGTTTTGCTACAAAAAGCGTGAATTTATTCTTCGAGAAACTCATAAACATTACAACAATACTTTTTCCAGTACATGAACTGTTTAGATGGCAAAATTTCCTGAAATAAGTCATTTTTTCAACCTACATGACAGCTCTCTTGGCCGTCATGTAAATGCCGCGTCACGCAAAAGCTTGGAAATTCAAGCGTACTCTATCACAAAATCAAGAACCCTTTTGAAGCGAAAATTTGTTTGACAATTAGTCTTCAGCTGCTATAATCCATCGTGAGAGTAAAATCTCGGTAGGATGGATAGTTTTTTAGTTTGAATTTTAGTGACGTTATGTGAAAACCAACAATTGAACATTTAAGTGCACATTTGTTGTTCAATTTCATAAAACTGTGCACTGTCGAAATACATTGTTTTCTTTTGCATTCATTGATTCCATAAAACTGCACTGCTTAGACTGAGGTTGCATTAAATGTTTCCATTTTAAATGTTTTACTTTCTATACTGTATCGAAACATTACATCTACAGGCCAGGCACACTGCTTGAAAAGCTTCAAAATAGGTACTATAGTCTCTCAGAATAATAGAGGTTACCCTTGTTGCTTACAATCCTTGCTTATCGTTTCTTTTTTCACTTTTTAAAACTATTACAAAAGCTGGACAGAATCTTACAAAAAATAAGCATCCCCTCAGGAGATATTTAAACTATTTTCATATCCCCCCTTTTTTTGCTCTAAAAATGAGAACCCCCCCCTCAAATCCTCTGCCCCTTCCCCCTGTAGGATACATAGTGAATGCAGCCTTACTCGAGAAGAAAAGATTATTTCCATCATTTTTCTGTTGCTCAAGTAATAGCAGTCAGAGTTTTCTTCACTTTTAATTACATAGTTTTGTTTTCCAGTGCACTATGAAAGTTTCTGTTCTTTATTAGAAATGCGTTTTTGTACGCAAATTTTCCTTTTCACTCGCTGCGAAGTAGAGAACGTGACAACTGCCGGCAGTTACTTTAAAAAAATTGACTCTGCCCGTAAACAATTGCTGGAGCTGGATTTGTCTCAAGCGAGCAAAACAAATACCCTTATGTGCAGTTTTCTGTATTTTCTGACGATTGGCTGAGTTTAATTTGCTTGAATGAAAACCCTCACATAGACCAGTTATTCACTGAGTTATGAAAAATAGCTACATGGTGAATTAATCATGGTTTAGCTGCAAAGCTCACTGAAACTGATATTTTGCTTGTAAGATCTTTAGGTAGGTTGTTTTCGTACAAAAAAAACATTTCTTCATTGTCAGCAAGACGTTTTTGCAAGGTAATTTTAACTTTAAAGGAAATCCTACTTACACGTAGGTTTTTGACAAATGTTATGCATGTTCAACTTGACAACACAAGGCATAATTTATATTTCTCTCTTACTACGCGAAACGATCAAGTTTAAAAATAAGCTATAGATGCTTTGAAACCGAATTTTGGGGAGATTTTACTAGATAAAGATTGACCCTTTTTCTGCCCACATATCAACGCAATAACTTTTACATTGAGGATTTTGTTTATATTTTAGCCACGAGTGTCCGATCGAGCGTGTTTTAAAATATCAGCTCCATTGCGACAAAGTTCAGTGACTTAAAACACATCGTGGGCAAGCGTTAATTTTTTTGGGCAAAACACTGTGCAAAGATATGTTGTTTTTGCGTCCTCAGTGGAGATCCGGACCTTATATATCCAGGAAGTTCCTTATATGAACACATTTTGTGAATGCATCTTGAAAAAAATCGAACCTACGCATGCACATTTCCAGTACAACGGAAGAAAATTAATCTCAAAAAAGTCCGTTTTACTATGAGGTATTCTTCGAGAAAATTAAGTAACGATAAGGTTATAACC
Source organism: Porites divaricata (assembly GCA_038088405.1). Lineage (NCBI taxonomy): Eukaryota > Metazoa > Cnidaria > Anthozoa > Scleractinia > Poritidae > Porites > Porites divaricata. The sequence goes on along the minus strand of JBBMOI010000006.1, from coordinate 28,789,305 downwards.
ACAGCTTGCAACTTTTGAAGACAAATTGCTTGTTCTTTCCAGGTTATGAGTTGGAACATTATATTTTGGGGCCAAAAAATATTTGAAATCCCACCATTTTTTCAGACCCGGCCAGGGGATCTGGGCAAAAAAGTTCACGCATGCTCATTACGTTTTTCCGCCCTGAAGGAAAGACATTGGGAAAGAGTTCTTGATACTTGGCCCCAGTGCCTCGTCTGCGCCTGACTGATTTAAAAAATTGCGGTCAGCATAATGTGAAACATATTCGACATTTTCATCAACGTTGCAATGTCCAGAAAACGTTGTAATACCTTTGGAAGGTGTTCTGGTGGTATTGATGTCCATAATGATCTCGAAACATCTTCAAAGTGGACTGGAACTATCCAAATTATGAAGAAAGATTCCAACTTTTGTTCTAGTGGACGCTCTTGTTTCCCGCACAAAAGAAGACAAAACTACACACTACACTGTATATTTTACTAACTACACTTTAACAGGAACGGAAGGGAAAGTGTCTGGCCCAATACATGTAAGTAATATTTTGAAGAGAACTTTAGAATACTTGGTCATGAATTCATAATGAAATGAAACTTTCACATTTAAGTATGCTAGTGCATTTTGGACAGCAAAATGGGGACACTGACCGTCTGTTTATTTGCCGTGTCAGCATTTAGCTTTATTGACTTACATGTAAATGCATTTTATAATGAAATAAAGTGCATAAATACATGTACATTTAAGTCCAGTTCAAACGTCGATCTTTTCATGTACCTATTTAGGTCGACCCAAATGAAATAAGTTCGACGGTTGATTCAGACGTCGAACTTAATTAGTCGGACTCAATACGCTCTTCTCACGTATGGTAATATGCCCGTCCAACCTCGTTTTTGAGTACAAGTTCTTTTGAAATGTTAATCAGACGATGTTTTCGTATTTGAATTTCAAAAGAATTTTTACTCGTAAACGAGGTTGGACGGGCATATTACATACGTGAGAAGAGCGTATTCACTTTCACGATGTTCAATGGTCTAAAATGCTTACAAGTGAAAACAAATTTTAGTAATTTAGGCATTAGGTTCAGCAGCTGGGCAGTTCGAAGTTTGAAACAAAGTTGCTCCTCAGTCGAAATTCCCCTGGGGGCCACTCGATCTTAATTCATGGGTCGACGGAACTTTGATATGTCGAACTTAATAATTGATTCAAACGTCGATCTCTTCATGTACTTAATCAAAGGGATTAGGTTTGGTTCATGAAAAGATCAACGTTTGAGCTTGCCTTAAAATTTACGTACATTTGAAGCAAAGTGGCATTCGTGTCAAGTGACATTGAAATCCTGTAAACTGTTAGCCTGTTCCAGGCATTCAGACAGTAGAGTGCCGGAATCAGTGGGGAGTGAGTAAAACTGTTAACTGGGAAACGGGGAAGGGGGAGGGGGTAGGGGGGGGGGCAAGTCTCCCCCTTTCTCTTTTTTGGTGAATTTTTCCCCTGCGCTCTACTATCTGAGAGCCTGGAACAGGCTAGTAAACTGCCGCTTATAAGCCCTGGGCTTACAAATCTTCATACATGTAAGGGGTGTTAGGAGGACTTAATATTAATGGAGGGGTGATGTTCGGGGGGCCGTATAACTAGAATAGAAAAAGGAGCTTCAAATTAAGCTACTGCCATAGCAGTGCTGATCAAAATACCTTTTACATTTAGTGGTTTGTAATTAAGCCTCTAAACGTCATGATAAATCGAATTCATTTCAATACATTTGAAGGAGGGCTCAAATCCTGGGAAGCTTATAATTAGATATATATATATATATTTTGTTTACATAGAGGTGGGCCTATGGCTGGGGGAAGGGGGGGGCCTTATCAGTGTGGGAGCTTGGAAGCGGTGTTTACGTTAAGTGGCCTATTTTATTTTCTGCATTAAATACAATGTATGATGGGTGATTGGTTCAGTTGGTTCAATTTCACTGAGGGTGTTAAAGACTTTCACTGTTGATTTTTTTATGATTGTCTTCTATGGACTTGCTTGCATTTCTTTATTGAGTTTTGCAACCGCTATGGCAAGTCAAAATGTAACAGTGTTCACAATTTACATTATTCAGTAGTCAATTTAGTCCTCATTTTATTAAATTCCTTTTTATTGTATTTATTCAATTCAATCCAGCCAGGTTCACTCTGTTCAATCCATATATAATCAATATACTTCTGTAAAACACGGGCAGCCCTAAAATGTGGAATCTGCAAATGGAATTCAGAATCTGAATTATGAAAACAGGATTGGAATTTGGAATCCAGAATCAAACAGGGCTGTTCCTCAAAGTTAAAGATAATTAGAACACTAAGTTCAGACTCCATTTGTTTTCTTTGTGTTGTTGCCGTAAATCTTCACCTCTGAGCTCTACAATTTCACAAGGGTCAAACAAGAGAGATTGATCTTTTTAAACCTAGGAAAATCATGTTGAAGAAAAGACTACATTTGACTGTTTGATATATTTTCCACTATGCTGTTAATTTGCTTAGCTTTTAGAGAGCTCTTATGGGGTTTTTCATTGCCATTGCTATTTTCGAGCATATATAACTTTGTTTTGCCGGAAGCGTTTCCCCAAGCTTTTAGTTAACTTAAGAGAGCTAAGGTTGCTCGCACTGATTTAGGGCTCCTTTACTTTAGTTGCTATCAATCAGTTATGGACTATGTGGTGCCGGTCTTTCACTTCAGTTTGTCTAAATATTTACCGAAAGCATTAAAAGAGCATGTACAGAAGAGAGCAATGTCCACCATCTGCCCCGGTCATAGCTGTCATGAGGCCCTCGATATTACAATCAACCTTTAAGGAATTAACCGCCCATCATGAGGAAATATGTGAGACACTTTTTGACACAACTGTGAATAACAGTGTTTGAAGAATAGTTTTATTATGTTTTCATGTCTTAAAGCGAACACAGCTTAGAGCTTCTGAATTTGTTTCTTTTTAATAATTTTTTTAGCATTTTCAGCTTTTTTTATCCTTTTCAATTAAGTGGATAGATTAATAAAAGTAGTTAATAACTAGACCTGTGTAACTCTATTTATGTAACGTACATACGCAATTCAGTTTTCGAACTGCTAAGTATTTATGAATATATAAACTTCAAAATTTTCAAACTCATTTTTTTCATATCAGTAAAATTAACAATATGCATGTATAATCTAAACCCATGTTTTGAACTAATTAATGGTAATCAATGAAATACCTTTATAAAAAGAAAAATGCCTCAGTTTTAGTTTGGTGTAATAATACAAAACTCTGGCCAGCAAAAATTCTTTATTATTTTACAATGTATTTCTCTTTTTCTCTTCTTTATTCTAAACAATATATACTCGCAAGCCTCTTTCAAGGATTACGCGGATTCCCTTTTAGTTTACATGATTCTCTTTTTGTGATTCCATTTTATAGAGCTCTCCTAAAAAGAGTTTAATTTTCTCATATTCATACCACAGCCTTTTATTAAATGCTCGCACTTATTTGTTGAATCTTGGAAATTGGGACAAAGTTTAAAATTTGGGGGTACATATTTTCCAGCAAGGCTCGTGGAATTTTATATGGCGACTGCAGTGTATTCAACATGTTAATTGTTGAAGAAATATTTCAATCATTCAGAAAACATCAGTCTTTATTATCATCTAAAGGTAATAAAATCAGTGGCATTGTGACTATCCTTGCCACTTGAGCAGGAACTCTTTATATCGTTCTCCCCAGCAGATCAACATGGTTATGGTGTATGATGTTCAGTGACGATTGAGTTCTGATCAAGAACTAAAACTGTTTAAGTACACATGCTTAATTGACGAAGAAACTCATAATTTTCTAAATTGTCACAAGCTGTACAGTTGTCCCTTTACCCCAATCACCATATTATAAACTTCTACCATTTTTTGGAATACCTAGTACCCTACGAATGTTTAATCCTCTTCCCAGGGGCCAATACGTGAGTGCAGCCTTTCTTCTTTATATGTAGTTTATGCCCACTTTATCGTCTTTCTTTTGCATGGAATTGTGGGTGGCTAACTTTTTAGTAAAGGGACAAATTTAATCTTTAAAGAGTAGTAGGTAAACAGCGTAGCTGGCAGTTGATTTGTCCCCAAAACGTTACCCCTTTTTGTATTTGTAATTCTGTTAGCTTTTGTCAGGAAATATCCAAAACGAGGTATCGTGGAAAGATCTATATTTGACGACGTTGTTGTTTACCATTTTTTAAGCTAAACTGGCTTGAACTGAAAGGTAAATGGGTCCAGTAAGGAAAATATGCGTCGTTTCATGTGGAAAGAAAAAGACCAAAGCCGTATTCCAAAGATTAAACAGTCGAATTATGACTAATCGTTCTTCTCGGGCAAAGCAGCTTATAACAATGTGTGACCTTAAGAAATCAGTATTTTCTTATGAAGTCCCAGTAGGAAAATCATGTTTGACGTTGTGAGGATGGTGGGCTCGGCCAGGATAGTGGAGAAAAGTATATCTAGTATCCGTAAATGCTTCTGGACTTTATTTTATTTTGTTTTAACTGATACAGATTTAACAGCAAACCGTTCCTATATGCGTTTAATTACATTTCTTCACATTACAAAGCTAACACCGTTTCTTTTTATTCAAGTCCAGTTAATCAAGTAAACGAGCTTACTACTGTGGTTTCGGCACTTCCTCAATGAAGATACGACTCACCGAATGCCAACCAGTAAGGGAGTCTGCAAGCTTGTCGCCGGTGACGCACTTTCCAACTGAGAGTCCAACTCGCACTGTACCCTTCTTTAAGTTATGGCAGTGGCCTTCAATGTGTCTGTGACGGTGATTTGTGTTTGTTTCCTGGTAGAATGCACCGTCAATAGTTCCAGGAGAGCTACACTCATTGCCACTGAAGGTGAAATACAACCGACTACAGCAGCCGCCGCCACACGTTGTCGTTTTAAAGTTACCAGCAAAGTAAACATGGAGAGCAGTGTCTGTGTAATTCTTCATGAAGGTACAGCTCTGCGTGAAAGAGAAAGAAAGAAACTATTCACTATATTCTGAGGCGAAAACAAATTTTTCTTCACGGACTAAAATGACGTGACTTACGTAAATCTCTCCCGAATCCTTGTCGTCTCGTCTTTTCCAGGTACACTCCTTCCAGTTCATGTATGAAGCCAGTCGAGGAGATCCATTGTCGCATTTGTCCCCCTGGTCTCCCTTTTGGCCTGCAGGACCCTGGATCCCAGGCTCTCCCTTCACTCCTTTCATTCCATTTGCACCAGGTGGTCCCTGGGGCCCAGCCTTCCCTGGGGTACCCATGTCTCCTTTGACTCCGTCTCGTCCATCACGACCGGGTGCGCCAGCAGATCCCGGCATGCCATGCATACCTGGTAGTCCATTTGTGCCGGGATGGCCTCCAAAGCAAAATGGCTGAAACTGGGTTGAAAAGGAAAAAGATGCAGAGCCACTTTTTAAATACAATTTGTATGAAGAAAACGTTCTTAATGTCATTAATTAGTTACTTTTGTTTACCTTGATTACAGAGCCACTTTCCTGAAAGAATTTCCTGTTTTATCAGAGTTGCGTGACCCGTTAATGATAACGTGGAGCCTCGAGCATGGCTTATCAGGTATCTGTTTTGTGATCGCCGTTTACATTTGCCATTTACATTTCTCTTGTCAATTGTACAGGCGTGCCACTTTACTGAGCCTTACAGACCTTATCGAGGACGCACAGAAAGAAGGCAAAGACACTCAGATATTTGTTCAGAAAGCTTTAAGGTTGACCTTGTATAACAGCTCCCCAAAAGAAATATTAATAATTAGAAAAACAAAATTTAATAGACTTTTCAAAACATATTTCATGCATCAAATATCTTTTTCTCCATGAGCTACTATTGTAAAATGATGAAATCACCTTGTCACGTGATTTGCTACTGCCGTTGTTGGCTGCTGTAAAGCACATAGGGATAATTGATAAAATCAATACATAAATCATGGCTGCCATCAGAGATCAATCACAGGGAGATTTGCGTTCACTAATTTACGTTCACTAACGAACCTGTGAAAATAAGAACACCACGAAAGTGTAAATAATCTACGACGCTTAGCTCATTCTCCACAAAAAAATCGAAAGATATTAGCTCAGTAGGCCTCTCGGCCTTGAATATTTTGCTCTTTTAACCAGGCCATTGCCACTTTTGCTAGCGTCTCCTAAAGTCTTGTATTAGTTACGATAACAAGTGCACTGGCTTTGTAAAACTTGTTCTTGAGTTTGCACTTACCTGTCAGGTTTGAAACGAAATGATATTATTGCAAATTTGGCAGCTCTTTTTATGTGTTCTCTACATAAGTGTCTGGTTCAAGAAGTTTTTAAACTGATATCGTGTACATATTAAAATAGGATGAATTACCCTATTGGTCATTTAAGGAATGTCAGTAGTTTTAACTGACCAATAATGTTCTGTTACATAAATGGTTTATTTCCATCCGAGACAAGTTAAAACGAGTATACACGTTACGTTTCCTGAACTAAGGGTTTGAAAATTGCTTGCTATTCCTGAAAAGCTGCTCTATACATGGTTGTATTTTGCATATTTTTTGCATTGTCGGTTTAAAATCCGGCATTTATAGTGTCTTGCTGAAAATGTAACTTTTATGCAAGTCCTGTAACATATCGGAGTCAAAAGCACAGTCAACGACAAGCAATTGCTAATTAGTCTGATATAAAATATATTCTTCGTTTCACTGTATTTTTGCTCTTTGTGAGTTAAATATTTACTACTAGCATGGATCTATTCATAACTATGCTCTAACGTAAAACATAAAACACTTCATGAATTTAGAAATTCGTGAAAGAAGCATCCCCCACCCTCTAAAATTAAAACATGACTCGTGCCGTTGTTGAGGAAAGATGACTCGACATTTTGATTAGAAATTCAGCTTCCTCATTTGAAACAGTGTACGATCATGACTCGTAAAAGCATTTTTCTTTTCAACGAAAAAAACCAGGTTTGGAAATTTTTCTTTCCTTTGCAAATCAACTAAGAACACCAGTTAAATGATGTAGAGCTGTAAAAGAAATTTAAGATGTTTCGCTTTCAGTGATTCACTTGCATTTCTAAATTATTATTGATTTAGAATGTAAAAACTTCTTAGTACGCATCAAACGGCATCTGCTAAGTTGGTTGTTATTTTATTCGAAGCAAAGTTAAATGATAATAAAAAAAAAAAATGAAATAGATAAATCTAAAATGACGAAGAGTGTGATGCTGTGTAAGGAACCATTATATTCCTTTGTAAGTAAGAGACAAATCAGTTTGAAAAAATTGATTTTGGTTTTGTAGCTTGATATAAATGAACAAGTTTGTCGAGATGTAAAAATGAATAAAGCTTGTTAGTTTCAATTGCTGTATTGCTCTAAATGTCACTTGCTTTTAATTACGGAGCTAATGTGTCGGTTATTTTATTGGTCGTGTTAATCAGTTATTGTAGATATCAATTTCTTAAATTGATTTCACTATTTTGAATTTATCATCACGACCACCATTATAACCGTTTGTCTGATTAACAATACTGTTGGTTTTGTTGATCAACGTTATCCTTACCTATTAAAACTATTTTATGACCCACGTTCGAATAAACGCCCTGACTCGATACGGCCGCGGTGATTCTCTTCTTGCCCTGACTAGATAGTCCTCGATGTTTACAAAGTGTTTCATTTAGCCTTAACTCGTAAACCTCTACTGTCCATGGTCATACATGTATCTAGCAAACAAAATTTGCCGTGAGAAGGATGATCCACTACACCTAGAGTACATGTGCATGCTGCTAATACATGTAATGATTCCAAAGTAGGAAATTCGAAACGATCCTATAGGTCATATTTGGATTTGGGATTTCTTTTTTGCCTATTCACTGTTCTTTAATAAATGGTGAAATGTCTCAATTTCGTGGGACTTTTCTCCGATCCTCCGAAAATTCGAGGTTCGCATGATTGGGAAACAACAAAACTGCAAGAGAACATGGTTTCCTGCCTTGTTAATAGAATAATTCTTGGGAAGATTTGTACACTGGATGTATGGTACTCATCTGTCAATTTCTTGATTGTCTTTCGAAATCATGAATGAAAGCTTTTAGTTTTGGATTTAGGAAATGACTTCATTCAGTTGCCTATTCATTGTTCTTCTTATTGAATTAAATGTCAGTTAACTTTGTAATTAAAGTATTTCACTCTTGTTTGATATAAAACCTTACTATTTTTTCTACAGCTAATCAGTTTTGAGAGCTTTAGCACAACTAAAAAATCTCCGTATACGGTATTTTCTTCGAGAAATTATGGCCCACATTGCAGAGCTCTTTATTGAAAGCTTGCGCATAACAGACCCAAATTTTGGTAAAATTTCAACAGAGTTAGTTCTGGCGCATAGTCGCCAATTCAGGCTGGGGATTTTGAAACTTATAGTGTGGACTGAAGCTACTTTTTGAAATTGTGTAGCCTCAAAAATGATGAGTTTGAAAATTGCTTATTAAATTTAATCTAACAATTACTGAAATATCTAGAATTCTGATTTAGAGTCAGTGTGAAAGTGTAAAATTTGAAACCGTAACCCATTGATCGAAATTTACTGTAATTTTATGCTTCCAAATTTGGTGAGGACAAAACCAGAATAATTTTGTTAATTGCCTTGGGATTCCAAGAGACATCGAATATTCTCGGTTTACAGGCAACCTTTGAATGGACGGCGAGTTTCAGCGAGTTTTGTATAGGAACTCTTAGCTTTTTTAATAAGAGAACAATAATCGGCTCCTGACAGGAGTCAGATTAATGTATTAGCGACCAAACCAGAAAATCTTATTGACCGAATCGACATAAACTTAAAAACATTTTGCAGTTCACTTGAAAAGGTAAGTAAATAACTGAAAATGATAATTTGAATGTCGGTTTACGCTATTTTGTTGAATAAAATTAGATCGACGATAGTGATAAAGGTATTTTCTACAAAAAAAATTTCTTACCGGTAAAATTGATGTCGGTCGTCTTTTTTGACAGTATAAACCGCAATATTCCGTAGAAAACGGTTATTTGATTTATCTAAACTTTTGGTCTTTCCTTAACTTGTTCTGTCCAGTTTATCTTGATTAATGTTTGATATCTTAAAATGGCTATTGTTAACTAATGACACATTTGTAAATGAAGCTCATCCTCTTAACAAACAGAAATCTCACTTTTCTTTCTCTTCCTTGTGTTCGGTCAAATTTAGCAAACAGTAGCTTTTGTTCATAGTTTTGAAGTTTGAGTTGTTTAATATCATCAATCCTACGCTGTATAGTATCAGTACTTCTGGTATCTACTCTGTTTATTAATCATGTTTTGTAAGTGACTACACAACGTCATTCATCAGTGAGGCTTGGCTTTTTTTAAAGACAAGGGAAATCCAACTGTGGATATTCGTTATAACGTGATCATGGAAATCGATGTTTGATTACTTAATAAAAAACAAGTCAGTCAAACGGCTTTTTAGTGTCTTGAAAGTTTCAGGTTTATCTAGGGGTTCTTTGGATTTATTAGCAATACTAAACTTATACGCGTTCATTTGTCGTTGTTTCATACATTTCTGTTATTGACTGACATCAGCTTCAAAACTCAATCGCCAGGTTTACTTTTTCAGGCAAGTGTTTAAGACTTTCTAGATTTCTGTCAGTACCACGCGGAAGGAGTGTTTCAGTAGAGCCCATTTTAACTTAAAACTTCGAAACTAGTCAGCCATTAATAATTCGTTTGATTCTTGACAAATTTCCGTCTTGGTGCTTCACAAGTCCATCCCTGGTCGTCAAATTGAATTTTTTTTGTTCCTCATTCTAATGATCGAATAATATCAGGAACAAAACAATTAAAAACTTCGATTTTTTACTCCTGTGGTAGAAATGGGTCACGCAAAGCAGAAAATGCGGAAACAACACGTGTTAAAAATGTGGATCCGTGCTTCGGGTTTTAAAATGCTATTCCTTTCAGTTAAAGTAGAAAAATACATCTATATAGCGAAATTCGTAAAAGTTGGGTAAATTTAACTTCAAATTTTTCCCCCTCGTCCCTCCACTAGTACGTTTGTAGCAGTACTTGAATGTATGTTATGGTAGCATGGGAGTTTTGATTGTCTCGATGAGCTAAATCAGGATCATTCTTAGGCGCTAATGTTTGACCAAGATTAATATGGCCTGGGTAGTTGAACCCACTTTCTCTAATACTAAAATTATATTTTTACAGTTTACTTCGTGATTATCAGGTGTTCCGGCTAAAACAAAATGTTTTCCTCAGTAAACTAAACTATTTAGAATTCAGCATGCAGTGATGTCCACCGCCATTTTAAACGTCGTTCAAAGAATATTCTATATATATAAAAAACTGTTTATGACTCACTTCTCTAGGAATAGAGGCTATCTCTTCTCCATCCAAATCTTGTTTTTTTTTTTCAATTTTAACTCACGAAATCGTGTACACCAACATTGGGAGGGCGAGAAGACAACTACAATTTTGACTGAGACTGTAGTTCTCAATATTTGTGCGGCGGTCCAATAGGCTTTCATTGTAAACCCTTATTTCTCCATGACCAACTCTAAGGGATAAAAAAAATATATATACAAAATTTGTGGAAAGGATAAGCTGGAGTACTGTTGTACATGTACATGTACGTTTTGAATATTGACAAAATATTTACGAGGAGCGCTTGCAAATTTTCTGCTGGGAATTCTAGACTTTCATAAGAACGAGCAATCGTTTGCTCGCGATCGATATCAGTCAATGCAAATTTAAGCGACAAAACAAGAAAGACTTAACCAAATCAACTTAATATTAACTCACTGTGCAAGCAAATAAAATTTAAAATATGACTCAAGTCTGTTCCACTGTACTATTGTTGAAGAAAAAAATAATCGGCAACGGTAAAAAAGGCGCCTTACCAGTAAAATTGATGTCAAAAGTCTAATCTTTGACAATGTTAACAGCATTACTGTAATATAAAGAGATTAACTTATGGTGTGCATGTATTTAATTCACGCAAAAGTTTGAAGATACGTTGTTCTTGGTTTGTCTCGCAGTTTACGATGATTATATGATTTTTATCAATAAAAAAGAATTATAATTGCAATTCACCAGCGTCGCTTAGTGTTTTAAAAGTAAGGCGAAAGACCTTACCGTTTGACGTCTCTTTTGACTAAGCATGGGTGTTCTGGGCTGAAGAAAAAATGTAAAAATAAATCAAGTATAAAATTAAGTATTCACTAAACAATCCAACACTGAACATATTAAAATAAATATTTACAATTTCTCCTAGTTTCCAGCCACTGTTCAGTTTGTCTACCCATTGAAACTGGATTGAAAATTTATTTTTCTTGCTGGTACAACGTTTTTTATAACAGACGTAGCTTCGTATCTGCAAAAAAATTGGGTAATTAAATTGTGTCTGCTGTTTGGTCTCATGCAATTAATGTTCGCGCCCGAACAGGTTTGAAGAACAGAGCGAATACATTTTAATAGGTTTCTCAGTTTCTAATTAATACAGCTCGTTATTCGCTATCTCAGAGGTCTTGTTATATTCTGATTTGTCCAATAGCATTAAAGCCATATATCTTGAAATAGTATGCACTGTAAAATGAAAAGAGCCAAATCGGCCCCAATTTCTCGAGGGCCGATTTGGAACATGCTGGGTCGTTTTGGACAGAAAGGGTCAAAACAGTTCTAGATGGTGCCAATTCGGCCCATCTAATTTCTGAATTGGCTACACTAAAAGCTACTTTGGCACTTCCCGGTCTAATTTGGCCCTTCCGATGGCCAAATAAAAATTCCGATTTGGCCCCAACAAGGTCTATGCGGAGCGACCGCCGTTTGCCGTCAAAGTTGAAGTAACCATATCGAAACCATACGTCTGACACAATCCAAAGTACGGTCCGTTTAGTCGAGCAAGGAACTAATATAACTTTAACGTAGACCTAAAACCGTGACCACCGTCAAAGACTGTAAGGTAACTCATGGTTTCGAGCGAACCTTTGCCTCGAGCGAGGCTACAAAAAGGAAACAAAACTACGATCACGCTCCCGAATGTTCTGCATACATGTAATGTTATCGACATTGAAATCATGTGCATGATGCGTCAGGCTGGGAGGGCTTACCTTACAGTACAATATCCCTCAGTATTGATAGCAAACAAAGACCCAGCCATGTACATATATTGTCTGATTTATAAGTAAACGGTTTTTAAAATTTCGAACGCCTGCCACGCAGGCTAAAAATAACACGACATGTACACAATCGAAAACATATTTTACGAATAAAAATGTGCCTGGTAGACGGCCTGCAAACAATACACAACTGGTCAGCGGGCTTTCCTTTTGCACATGCTCTTTGGATTGATCCTTTTGGCGTCCATTTGACAGTAGTCCAACGGTTGCGAACAGGCCAGTGTCTTTGGGGATCAGGAATCTTGTATTATACTTCTCGATAGCATCAAAGGACATTCAAGGTGTTATTACTAATTATTTTCGAACTATGAGCCGTCGCTGATCCATCACTTCGCTCTTGAAGTTCGTCGTGAAGAATCGGAGACAGGAGCCTCGTGAGGCGCAACGGTTTTCGAGATGAACTGCACAAATATAACAAAGGCTCTCCAAGAATCAAGACTTTGCTGGAAAAAGCCGATAGTAAGACGAGGTAAGCCACCCTGATTCGCTTTCTTTCTACCAATGCAAAAAGTCTGAGCTATTTTAACCACGTTTCATTAAACAGAATTCAGGGTCACTCAAGTCCACCTTGTCGGAAGGCTTTGAAGAACGAGTCATATTAGATGCTTTTATTTTCTAATGATAAGGAAATAAGTGACCCTGTATTCTATAGTTAAGCCAGTGGAGGAGTTAAAAAGCACTTCTTCTATCCCCTCACTGTCCCCTATTTGAAACAGGGAGAATGATAAACAGAATGAAATTTCAACAGTAAACACCTGAACTAAAGAAGATGGTAAGGATGGTGTGGTCTGGTTATACATGTACAATGTAGATTTCAGTACTTGGCTTCCCAATACATTAGTTGTCTTGTCTGATAAATAAGTGCAAAATAAATGCATTAAAAATAGACAAATTTAAAACCCTTTAATCCTAAGATCAAAATTTTAATTCTCATTTGTTGGCCGTATTCATTTCCTACAGAGGTAGTGGGAAGAAGTTGATAAAATATCAAGCAATTTGTGTGATTATGTCCATAATTCTCATGAACACGTCGTTTTACAAAGCATTGATATTTCAAGGAGAAATTTGATGCTGATCACTCTTAAGGGTTAAAGGGTTGAAAGAATAATGCATGTGAATTATAATAATAGAATTAATATGTATAAATTAGGAAATAGAATTTTAGGTTGCAGAATTCTGCAGGTGTGATTGAGGTGAGAGGGTCTGTCAATCAATTTGCTCCCAGAATTACCCAGAACTGTGTGTGAATAAACTTGGTGCTCCAAGGGAACCAGTTTTAATTTAATAACATTTCTTCTATGGCAGAAATAGAAAGCCGGGCATCCTTTTGGTAGTGAACAAGGTTCTGCGGCATTGATCAGAGTGCCAAGAGGACTTTGGGAGGAAGTTGTCACTATTGTAGAGGTAAGTGTTTTGGGAATACAATGTTTTTCCTGATATTGTAATACAAAAAAAACACACTGACAGGAGTGCTACAAACTCAACCGTACATTGAACCCTAAATGCTTGAGAAGCCCAGATATAAGGGGAAGTCAGACTAAATGGAGATGCAATTTAGCTTTTATTATGAAGGCATCCCTTAGGGGCCATTCCTTTACAGTCACCAGACTACACCGAATCACACAGAATAATAATGGCTACATAAATACTTAATGAATTTTGATTTACAGCTGCAAAATTTCTTGATTGGTGGGAAATACTGAAATACTCTTCTTGTATCAGGACAAGCACACTTTAATTACCTCCTCAATGATGTGTGAATGTATTAGACATAATTATGCTATCATTCTTTTTCCCACAACCTAAAGTAAGCATAATTTCAACAAACTATAATATATTATTTATACAGTATACCTTACATGCATACCTGAAAACTGGAAAGAAGTAATTAAACCAACATTTTTTTTTTTTGACAATAATATTGTTATGACCATACTGACGTTTTATGTGTAGGCACTGTTTGTTGTGTTTTAATTATTGTTATTATTATTTCTAAAATTACAACATTTGTTTTTATTGCAGAGGGATGCAGATGTTGACAGGAAAATTCAGGATTTTGTTGTGAGAAAAGGAGGCATTATATGCCAGCTTCCTCAGAAGAAGATTGATGCAGTGATAGCATTGCTTGGGTGTTTTTATGTATTTAATGTATCATGCACCCAATGCAAAGCCATCTTGACTTTTCTAGATCAGGCATTGCTTTGAAAGTGGACTGGGGTAGACACTTGTCAATGTTTCTTCCCTTTTTAAATGACTTGGCAAATGCCTCAGTTCTTGCTGAATGTACATCCAGGACAACCTTGTGAGGTGTAGCCAAACTGTCGAAATTTTTTTCATGGAAGTTTTCTTTCACCCTTATAGACCAAGATTTGGCAAGATTTTGTGAACATAATATCCGTGGAGTAAAATATAGTTTAAAACATTTGCCAAGTCATAAGGGCTGGCTTACCAATAGGATACAGAGTTGGAACTGTAATCAAAAGCATAGAGTGTTGATCTAGATAAAACACTAACAAGGTATAATTACTCCAATTATGACTCCTTCACTTTTGATCTAGTGAAAACTATAAAGCATGGAAACAAGAATTTTGACTGGTAAGTGGTTTATCCTTCAACAATTCCACCCTGCCTTAATCTGGTTTTCTACATAATAAGCAGAATCGGAAGAATAGAAAGTTGTGATGACTCAAATTCCATCAAGCTTTTGGTTATGACTTCCCTTGCAACTCTGATTTTTGATTTTCACAAGGTGATGAGTGCTCTTACTACTCTGACTATGACCCTGACTTTGTCACGAGTGAAAAGCACCCTTCAACAGTATTAGGTCAAGTCATTAAAGGCTCGCACTAGCAAGGTAGACAGGGTCGGAGTTGTAATCAGAAGCTTGAACATTGATATAGCTAAAGCATCTTAGTTCATTATTGCTCTTACAACTCTTTTGCTTCAATCTAATATACATTGTCAGAATTGTTAGCAAGAGCACTTGACCAACTCTTACTACTCTTTTTTTTTTTTTGGTCAAAAGGGGAGTTATAATAGAAACCTTAATTAATTCTGGTGAGCTTTAATTAATGAAACCCTTTACAACTCCAATTTTCGATTTTCACTGTAGGTTTTAAGTTTTCCTATGATGCTGATTATGATTTTGACTCTGTCTTTTGTGAAAACAGTTACGAAGTAGTTACTTTGATCGCACCAAAGACAAGTGTCTCTCTTGGCCAATTTAATTCCTCCAATAATTATTCTAAATGTTCAGTCTAGAAAAGTTGAGGTGAACCGAAGATAATGTTACATAAATAGGTTGGAATACGCGTTGTTATGATGTACACAGATCACAATAACTTATGCAGAACTGAATAAATGTTTGAAATAAGCCTTAGTTTGGTTTCATTATTTGTCAATACCTAATTAAGGGAAAAAAATCTGTAGGCCCCCACCCAAATTAAAAAAACCATAATGGCCCGATATGGGGCTGAATCGGCTACTTTTTGAGGGGTAGTTTTTAAGCGGGCCAAAATTTGAGGGGCTGTTTTGGCTACTGGAAAATCCAAAATGGCCCTAGTGTTTTCCATATTGACCCTTTTCATGGTCTAATTTGGCCCCGATGCAAGGGCCAATTTAGCCCCAAATTTTGGTACCAAAACAGCCCCATCTCAATAGGGCTGAATTGGCCCCAAAAACAGTACCGTTCTGGACTCACCCGTTTCGGCCCCATTTTTGGGGCTGAATTGGCTCTTTTCATTTTACAGTGTGGTCACGCTTTCTTTCTTGGGAGATTCAGTTGCGTCACTTAATTAGATGAAGCAGAGAGCGGGGTATTTACCGTACTCATAAGTTAGTGTATATGTTTAGACCACGGGCGTCCCAAGCTTGCGTTACGAGTGTGGAATTAATGTTCTTATGTCGTTAACGTACACTCAGTTGAGTCTAATAAGATCGTTTCTTTAAAATAAAAAAAGCCCACACATTTGCACAAACCCGAGAACCGAATGGTTTATAACTGGGTCTGATATCATTTTGTCTGTCATATCTTCTTGTTTCCTATACCATCAGCTTTGTAAAATGCAAAACAACAAAGTCATAAAATATATAGATTAAGCCAGGGCTAAAAGCGAAGCTCCATTGATAAATTTAGGATTTAAAACAAACAATAAACTTGTTATCCACAAATCAGTTAAATCAAGGGCACATTCGTGTGACTTTTGAGGGACAGGCTAAGTGATTTTAGAGTGAAACAAATCTTGCATCGAGTTGATAGCCTAATATGTACACCCAAAAAATAGCACTGGCAATCATCTTCGGTCACATTTAAGAGCAAAAATATTAATGGCTCTTGATCACGGTAGATTAAGCGTAAAAACAAATTCTTGGAAAATAAATCAGGCCGAATTTTTACGTTCGACAAGTTTACTTTAGAAAATCTTGCCAACAAACCTGGGTGCGTGCAAATCAACCTTTTATACTTTTTATACATCACATCTGAGGTGAAAGAGTACTATGAGGCGCTGTTTTTATCATACAGACCGCCTGACCTCAGATAATTAGCAGTCAGTTTCACAATTTTTCAAGACTAATTCCATTCATTCAAATATTCAGGACCATCGAAGCACGCGTGGGCTTTTAGCGAAACCGTTCAAAAAAAAAAAATTCAAAAATCACCTACCAAGTCTGCAAAGAAATTTTAACAGAGTTACGATTCAACATAATAAAGAATTTATTGTGTTTATTTTTTATTGAATGTTTTATGACCATCACGGCGATGTGTAATAGGTGCGGTACGTTGAGTACACCTGCAAGCGAGGTTTATGAACGACTGTAAACAAACGGCAAAGTGATGAAAATTGCAAAAGACAACTAACAATAATTATTATTCATTCAAAATATTTCCGCGATTCTGATTGGCTAAAAGCACACGTTTAATTCACCATATCCAGTTACTGATGACCAAATTTGGAATAATTTTGACTTTAACAAGGAAATGACGTAAAAAATGCAGCTTTTTCGCAGGTTAATGCACGGTTAACCGAGAAGACCTGGGGACGAGGTTGAGTTGTTTTGATTGTGAACTTGAAAAATGGCGGACATTTCACTCGTTTCAAGAGTAAGAACTAGGCGGAAACGTAGATTAAAACATGGCAAGAACAGCAAGAAGACAACTCGAAGGGCGACATCTGCTATAATTTGAAGAATATTTGCGGAGCTGGACAAACCTAAACGTACACTATCGAAGATGAACTGAACATCGATGGATCGATGGAGGTAAGCATGTTTTAGCTATGTTTTCAAACTAGGAATTATTTCGAATGAATAATGAAACAGTTATTGAATTCGGCTTTCGTATCATATGAAGAATTATGGAAATCTCGGGGGGTGTTATCCGCCTCGGCCTACGGCCGCAACGGATAACACCCTCCTTGATCTCCATAATTCTTCATAAGATACTCAGCCTCATTCATTAACTGTTAAATAAAAGATCAGAAATATAATTCGGTAGAACATTTACAGAGACAACAAGTTTCATTCACGAAAACAAGTATTTAAGTGTCCATAAGAATCCTGAGTCTTTAAGCTTAAAAATTAAGTTTAATTTTACAGTCAAACCAAGTCAAGCGTACCCCCCAAGAATCCATTAATGAATTTATTCAGGGGCACCCAACGACAATTTTCGGAAAAATATCTGTTCGGAAGACGATTTTAGATCTAGAATTTTCGGAACACTTGTTGTAAAATTTCTTGCTTGCCTGCCTCTCCTAGGATTTTCGAACATCTAAAAAATAGCATAATTGCCTATTTTTAACGGATTTTTACCCTAAAAAGGTCACCTAGAATTTTCGTGAGCCTTTTTTCTGGCTGAAATTTTCGAACAGGTAAGTTTTGATCCCTATAATTTTCTGATCACCAGACTTCCAGCTAGGAAATCTGAACAGATGAAAAATTTTTAGGGGATAAAAAAATATGCCTATATCCTCCATTTGAATACTAAAATACGTTTAACAAGCTATGTTTAAGTGGTTTTGAACTATATTCTCGTTGGGTGCCCCTGATTTATTATTCAAAAGTTGAATCCGTTGCTAGTTGTAGATTTCAGATTGATCTCTGCATTCTTGCATGTGTAATGAGCCAAATACAGAGAAGTTCTCGTAAAATATTGACTGCTCATTACGCATGCAGAAATGCCGCTTTGAATTTGACACCAGTTACGGGAACGACCAACGGATTCATTTTTCAAATAATCAATTCATTAAGTGTCTTCGCCATAATTTAAAATTATTTTTGACCATGCATTTTTAAAAAATTATATCTCTGCTGGTATTTACAGTTCCATATCAAGCTATACCTCATTGGAAAGGGCAAAAATTAAACTTTCAGAAAAAAAATATTTCGGCCTCAGGAATCCCATAATATTACGCCCCCAAAAATAAACATGGCATATTTCTACATGATTATTTTTAAAAATATATTAAAGAGTGTAATTTTGCCACAAAAGTTGTCAATTGGTGTAATAGAGAAGCATTTTTCTTTTCTTTTCAATATCTCAGTAAAACAGCGTGAATATCGGTCGAAATACAGAGCGACTAAAAATTTTCTACAAATATATTTTGCTGACACTATCGGATTATGCAAATGAATCAGAGCTAATTAGCATATGTAATTCAAGATCGTCGCGTCCTTTAGAAGCACGATGTTTACAAACGAAAGACGCTTTATTTCTTAGTTTATCGGTGAAATATCGAGTTAAAAACACGCAGACATGAATTCACTGATATAATTCATCAAAATAAGCAAGGAATTGATGGCAAAAAGCGAAGCGAAGGGCCAAGCGGGGAAGGAATTCATTGCGTTTGAAGAACATGTGCTACAGAGTCAGCCGTGGCTATCGGCACGCAAGATTTTTAAACTGTTTTCTTACCTCGATTTTTCGGGTTGTTTTCCTTGTTATCCTCCAAAATCCTTCAAAATAATTTGCTTGACATGTATTTGGTTGAAACTCGTCGATACAAGCTTTCATTCTTCGCAAAAATTCTTCCCGAGCCGGAGTAGCCTGCAAAGCAGGCGTATTTTGGAGCGCGATCCGGCGCGCGATCGACAGGGCTTAAAAACGGCTGATTGGTCGAGACGTTGTGACGTAAAAAAGTGATCTCGCAGTTACTGCGCATGCGGAAAGTTAAGAATGAATGATCTTGTTGTCAATATGGCGGACGATCTGTGACCGATTCGGACCTGCATTTCGGCGCATTTTTCAAAGTTCTTACTATATCAGGATGTGTTGTTAAATGATATTTGTCAGTTTGTAATTTTTGATACCCAAAACATAGTGCTTCGGCTACTTAATCAATAGATAAAAGAGAAACATGTTTTGATGCAAGCAGGCGTCTTGAAGGGAATAAACTGTCAACAACTTAACGTTCGACACAAGTGGTCTGCTACTTTTGGTCATTGCCTTTTTTTAATTGAGTGGCTTCTAGAAGAGCCATTTTGTGTCGCAGAGGCCTTTTCCATGGATTGATGACGGCCCCTCAAGCTTGACATTTGATTTTCGTACAATACGGTTAAAGGTGCGCGAAGTGGGATATTAATTAAACAGTCCTCGTCGAAGTCTTCTGTATCATCGTCTGCTTTCTGGTTGAACAAATCCCTTTCGTCATCATCTTCATCGCCATGATCGTCATTGTTATGCAAGGTATCTGGAAATAATTTTTTTGGTTAGGTTATGTTAAATGTTTGTGCCAATAATCACGCGCCGATTGAAGTTGTTCAAGTTATTGCTTTCTCTTTTACAAGTTAAAAAACTCAAATTGTCCATGAATAGTAAGTTTATACAAAATTTATGTAACGATTTTTTTTATTTTCATTGTTACAACGATCAGTCTCAAGATCAGATAGTTGGGAAACACTGTTCAATAACACATTTCTTTTTATTAATGACTGAGACAGTTCTTTCATCCGTTAATGTACCAACAAAGGGTAACATGTGCGGCAGTTTACTTTCTCAGTCCGGAAATAACTGTGGTCTGTGGATTGTTAGTTTGTGTTATGCACAATCGAATTATGTTTTCAAAGCTTCTGTTGTGCACACAGGTTGGCATGTCACATTTCAGGCAAAGATTAGGCTCATGACCAGGAAAAGCATAGCCAAGGGGAAGGCAATGTTGGTCTAAATTGGCATGAAAAACTGGAAAATGGTAGCCTAGGGCTGAAAAAGTAATGAAAATGAAAAAATTATCTGCAAGGCTTGGCCAGGTTATTTAGACAGAATCAATTTTGACTTAAGTTCTTTGTTTACTTGACAAGAAATTTCTTGAGGGACAGATACAGCGACTGTAGATTTTAAATAATACCAGCATAAATATTATAATCTATCTTTTCAATACCTGATACTTTTTTCTTACTTTAGGAATGTTTTATGTTTTCAATCTGCTTTGTCCATACGTCACTGAAGATGTTTGTAAAAAATTCTGCTGCCTAAAATACCAGTGCAGCCAAATTTTTCCTTCCTCTTGCACTTGTGTACTGATCAGGGACCATTCAATTAATGTATTGTCAATTGTTCTACCACTGAGTGCATGGACTGTTGTTCTTATTTCAGTTGGGCAGTGCCTACACAGGAACATTCCTTACTTTTGTTGTAGTTCAATGAAGACAAGTAGTTCAGCAACAACACCACAAGTTCAGTCATACACAAGCTAATGACATTCCATTCTAGGTGAATGGCCATCTATAGTCTTGTATATGGTATTTATCTTGATAAGTCGTGGAAAAATAATAGTCCAATAACCACATACCAGTTCAATAATCACAATAGTTCACAAACCATACAGCAGCCCAGTGCTACAGGCAATAATTCAAGGAATTTAAATCATCTATTTAATTCTTTTGGGAAGGATGTGGAGAGGGGATGGGGCATGGAGGCAGTGGTCTTTATTTGCATAGCTGTTTAAAAATTATTATGGCTGATTAACATTTATTATGCTTTGACAGAACGTTATGAAGAAGATAGAAGAAAAGTCCAAGAGTACACGGCTTTGAAGAGCAGCAGATATAGGGAATTTTTCTCTTGCATAGTTCAATAAAGACACAGTAGTGGAGAAGAGATGTCCCTTAGTGCATGATAAGGAGGAGCAGTTGATAACGAAAAGAGAGGCAAAGCAGGAGAAGTAGAACGCAATGATCCAAAAGACCAAAGAAAAAAATTATTCTGTAATACACAATGTACCTTGTTTTGCAGTTTTCACCTAAATGTACACTACTAATGTCCTTTTCTGTCTTTTGGTAGATCATTAGTACTGCTCAATAAATTGAATTATTGTTATTTTCACATTAAAACAATTATTTTCTGGCTTGTCTTAAGAGTTGGTTGGCCAAGTGGTCTAGCTGCCCAGCCATTACTTGTAGTTGGCCAATCACTCTCTTGGCTTCAATGACTGCTTGTTTAATGTCTTGTTTAGTTTCAATGGTTACCACCAAGGCTCAAAATAGCCACCGGTAAATAAACAATCACTGGCCAAGTTGACCATTTTGTCTAGATTAACTTTTGGTTTGCCAGTCATTTTGACAGTACATTTACATTGTAAATGGATTTGAATGTATTTGCATTTGAATTTAGTTATATTTTTGCTTGTTTAGCTACTTTGTTAAAATTATGCTCCTGGTTTAAAAAATTATTGTTTGTTTTTAATATTTTGGACATGACCTGTCAAACAATAGACTTAACTGAGATGAAATTTCTTTGGCCAGTCAGCATGACCAACAACAGTCAAAAAATTATTTTAGCCCTGACTACTCAGTAAAGACATAATTGCTGTAGTTTTGTACTTCATGTACAGTTTGCATTTTTTACATATAGCCCTATTTTAGAAAAACCTCTTGGCTCTATTGAAATATTTGGCCATTACTTGTAGTAAACTACCTGGTTTTGGAAGAAACTCAAACTATTCAAGACTGCAGCAACCCTTGATTTTTGTGGCTTTCTTCTTTTCTATGAAAGGGTGTGATTTTCATCAATGAATCTTGCATCAGAAATGACTTGTTAAGTTCCAGGTACATGCTTGTCACAAAAATGTTCCACCGTAAATGGGTCATGGAGTTTCTCCTCCATTGTTGTAGTGTCTGATCAGGGCCTTTGGAATTGTAGAAACAGTGTGCTAAATAATGTGTCCTCTTGTGGAAGAGAATTTTATAATAACTGTTGGCATTTTCATTTTACTTGTGACTATTCCCTATGTACTACAGAGATAAACTTACAGTCAATTGGTATATTTGTTCGGGACTGTTAAAAGGACTTTCAGAAGTGTTTACCTTTCAATTTTCTCTTTTGCAATATTATAATTTTGTCCAGAAGGTCCTCATTTTTCCTCTGGATTTGACCAATTTTGCTGAGAAATGCCTGTTGCATGTGAACTTATACATAACAGTCTCGATACAGTATACATCAGGAATGGTGTAAATTTTACATTTATTATTGATTATTCTTGGTACAAAGTGCACATGCATGTGTTTTGTTTGCTATAGTGTACGAAAACTAAAGTGGTTACCTTTATTAAGTGTTATTTAAATCATTTTTCTTTCTCTTTCAAGGTCCCTTTCCTTCTCCAGGATTCCAATCCTTTCTCCGCCTCAGTTCTTCATACTTTGAGCTCTGCTCTGTGGACGTTTGTTTTCTTTAGTGACGTCTTTAGTTTTCTCCAAATGGTACTTTTGCAAACAGATAAATTTCCAAACAAAACCACAAAATCGTCCCTCTACACCCTTATATACAAACACGTCCCCAAAAGGCAGGAAGCTAGCCTTCTCTCATTAAAACAAAACATCACGAAAAAGAGTAAAAATAGGCCGATGACAGGCTGTTTATAAACTCAAATAACGTCATAACTTTAACACTGGAGGGAGACGCACGCGGCCAGCCGCAGAGTGTAGCTCACGGTGACAGAAAATTAAAACAACAAGGTACACATTGAAGTCGCATGAAGTTTATTAATTTCAAGTTTTCCGAACGCCATCACTTACAAAACAAAATTATGCTTGCTTATAAAACAGCCGTGTGTACTAGACTTTTTACGCCCACTTTAAATATACAGTAAAGATGAACTAATCTTTCAACTGTCGGCGGACTCCTATTTCCGTTTCGCTTACTATTCAGCCGTAAGAGGAGACGCTAAAGACATAAAAAACAGAAAAATACAATATTCTCCACTCACGAGGTGCGCCTTCTTTCCTTCCATATGCAATGTCAACGACGTCCACAAACAAGAAGCGATAAAAAATTTTCATCAGAACGAAAAAAAAGTCATATTTGATATTTTGTACAATAATAAATAAGCTACAAGAAAATGCTCTTTAAAACCTTATACAAGCTGAGACCACCTTATATCACGGCAAAACTGTACCTTGACTGAATTCTGAAAAGGTGAAATATTGCTTTTGAGCACGTTGCGTTGATCGCTTCATTAAAATCACAACACCGTTCCGATGTCTGCCATCGTGGCTCAAATCCAAGCAACAGTCTTCGTTGTGTTCAGTAGTGCAGAATTTGAAGGCCCTGGGCGAGCAAGATGTCGCAAATAGCCGTCCCAATGACGTGTAGAATTTTCATTCGTCGTCCGCCATTTTGAAAATCGAATGGCGGGAAGAACGCCAGAGTTTTAATGCGCATGTCCAGCCGTTTTTAAGCCCTGTCCGCGCGATCCATGAATTGTTTTCAGGAATAACGTTGTGCCGCCATCTTGGACGTTAATACTACCAGAGAGTTGGCACGAGTCAAAAACTTATTTCAAGGGAGAGGCTGATGGGTTTAAAATAGGAGACGGGGAGGGGGAGGGAAGGAAAAAATATAAAAAAAATCTGAACATTGACTGCTGCTTTGGAAGTACTTGTATATATGAGATAACCTTTGTTGTATCAGTATGACTCCATAATAGTTTGATTTTGCATCAGAATGGAATACTCTGTGTGAATGATGCAAAAATGCAGCCTAGATTGAACACTGGTCCAGTACTGTCAAAAACTCCTCATACTGTGGCAAAAGTGACAGTCTAAGATGCTGAAATTTCCTGCTAATGCCCTGCATTCCCTTGGTATGAGTGTGAGGGGCTTTCCACTGACTAGAGCATCAGGATTTTTGCATCCCCCACTTAATGATAGCTTGCTAGAAATGTCTCCCGTAATTTTTACGTATCGTGAAAGTGATCCCCCCACCCTATTGCTGTGGACACTAGGAATATTATAGCGTAAAATCAAACTTCACCACATACTTTATCCACAGTCATATTGTTGTTTACTATTCACACCTGTTACATTCAATTATTACTACTTTGTACTACTTTCATAAGATTTATTAAACTTCCCCCCCCCCCCCCAGGTAATGATCGCTTATCCGAAAATGACCCCCCAACACCAATGATTTAAACACAAATACCTCCTTCTGAGGGATGCCAAACTCCTTTTGAGGGATTACATTATTTTACATGTTTATTATAAGTCATAAATAAAGTGTACCTCCTTCTGAGAGATGTCAAACTCCTTTTGAGGGTTTCCTGATGTACAAGTTGTACATAAATAAAGCATAGCTCCCTTTGAGAGATGCCAAACTCCTTTTAAGGGATTCCATTTACAAAGTATACATAAATATTTAAAGTGTACCTTCTTCTGAGGGATGCCAAACACGTTTTAAGGGATTCTATTTACAAGTTATACATAAATACTGTGTACCTTCTTCTGAGGGGTGCCAAACTCCTTTTGAGGGATTCCATTTAGAAGTTATACTTAAATAAAGTGTACCTCCTTCTGAGGGATGCCAAACTCGTTTTGAGGGATTACATTATTTTACATGTTAGTCATAAATAAATAAAGCATAGCTCCCTTTGAGAGATGCCAATCTCCTTTTGAGGGTTACATTATTTTACAAGTTATACATAAATACAGTGTACCTTCTTCTGAGGGATGCCAAACTCCTTTTGAGGGATTCCATTTACAAGTTATACTTAAATACAGTGTACCTCTTTCTAAGAGATACCAAACTCGTTTTTAGGGATTCTATTTATTTACAAGTTACAGGGTTTGTACAGGTCATGGAAAACCTGGAAAGTCGTGAAATATAAGAATTTCATTTTCCAGGCCTGGAAAGTCATAGAATTTAACAGAAGGTCCTTGTAAGCTAAGTCATGGCAAATTAAAGTTTTGTTTGGTAGATTAGTTACTGCAGATAACAAATCAAGGACAATGTAAAGATGGAGAGGAGTAATTAAACAGCACAAACAGCATGCATTTTGGTGGACATGGGATTTTGTCTGTTGAATTATGTAAGGTCAAAAAATACCTCAAAACAAGAAAATGTTTGGAAGTGACTACAAAACCAGAGATCTTGGAAAACTTGAAAAGGTCAGTCATGGAAGGTCATGGAATTTGGAGAGTCGAAAAGAGTACGAACCCTGAGTTATACATAAATACAGTGTACCTCCTTCTGAGGGATACCAAACTCCTTTTGAGGGATTCTATTATTACAAGTTAAAAATTAACACCTCTTTCTGGGGGATGCCAACCTCCTTCTGAGGGATTCCATAGCAATTCTGAGGTTTTTGCTCCCTTTTACTTTCCAGGCCTGCAAAATGAAATTCTTATATTCCATGACTTTCCAGGTTTTCCATGACCTATGCAAACCCTGTGACTTGTGAATAAATAGAATTCCTCAGCACGAGGTACACTGTATTTATATATAACTTGTAATGGAAGAGTTTGGCATCCGTCAAAGGGAGCTATGCTTTATTTATGTATAACGTTTAAATCAGGAAACCCATAAAAGGAGTTTGACATCCCTCAGAAGGGGGTACACTTTATTTTTGACTAACATGTAAAATAACGTAATCCCTCAAAAGGAGTTTGGCATCCCTCAGAAGGAGCTAGAACTTTATTTATGTATTAACTTGTAAATGGAATCCCTCAAAAGGAGTTTGACATCCCTTAGAGGAAGGTGTTTGTGTTTAAATTGCAAATAGAGTCCCCCTGAAGGAGCACAGCCTTGTGTTGTCTTCAGGCAAAAGAAAACGTTTTCCATGTTTGCATAGCCTGATATAAACACGAGAGGGGTTGGGAGAATTCGAGACAGTTAATAGGCTTAATAGAGGATTTGAGGTACACGCAGCAGTAAAACCATGCAGACAATAAACAGTGATTCACTTCAGTTCGGTGGAAATAGACGCTAATTTTTTACTTGTACTTTCCTTACTTGGGAGCTGATTTTTTTTTACTTGGGGGGAAGGGGGCATCATAAAAGTCATCATTGGTGTTAGGGGGTCATTTTCGGATAAGGAATCATTACCTGGGGGGGGGGGGGGGGCGAGTTTAATAAATCTTATGAAAGTAGTACAAAGTAGTAATAATTGAATGTAACAGGTGTGAATAGTAAACAAGATGACTGTGGATTAAGTAATGGTCCGGATAAGAAGGAAAGGACCAAAACGCAGTGAACACGTCGGAATGCAGAAAGTTGCTAACTTTACTATTGTCTCTACTATGGTTCTGATTCGTTTAAACATCAAATTTTACGAAATCTTGGCAAAGCAGCATGTATATTGATCCCTTTTTTTCTATTCAACTTCCTTATAACAAAATCTCGTCTTAGTCTAAGTAACACGGAAATCGTATGTGCGGATCATGTAAAATTGTAAACATTTCTTGGCTGTTGTTTGCAACTTTTGTGATTGGTCGAAATGTTTTAACACAAAAATACACTCTTTAAAAGTGGAGTTTAAATACATTTTCTTTCGTAAACTGCCTTTTTGTAGGTTTATGCATTCTCTGCGTAAAAATGAAAACATTTCTATGTGAGGGAAGCGTATTGCGCCACAACAAAAGAAATTGCTTCCCTTCTTACCTGCATCGTTACTTAAGTTTCCTAGAGTTCACAACAATAAGGTTGGGGGGGGGGGGGGGGTACTTGCACCATATGTAAAAATTATGGGAGACATTTCTAACAAACTATGATTAAGTGGGGAATGCAAAAATCCTCATGCACTTAAGTCTGAGTGGAAAGCCCCTCACACCCATACCCAGGGAATGCAGAGCATAAGTGGGAAATTTCAGCGTTTTAGACTGTCACTTTTGCCACAGTATGCACATGGGGGGTTTTTGATGTCCATTACTGGACCAGTGTTTAATTAAGCTGCATTTTTGCACCGTTGACATGGAATATTCCATTCTGATGCAAAATCAATTTATAATGGAGTCATACTGATGCAACAAAAGTTACCTCATATATACAAGTACTTCCAAAGCAGCAGTCAATGTTAAAAATAAAAAAGGTGTGCTTACTAGCCTGAAATAAGCTCATTCTTATGAGTAGCTTTTGTGTCAGGCCTATCACGCTGTACAGAGAGAGACTGGAGTGTACATTTCCACACTCTGTATACGTTCTTTTGCTGATCAATTCAAGCTTCATTTGTTGCACTTTTTTTTTCTCTTTATTTATTATGAAACAATAACAAAAGCTAAGTTCATTTTCTTATGCAAAACAGAATAGCAGTTGAACATGAAAACCACAAAGATGGGCTGGATAAGAAAGGTGAAGTTGTTCAACTTTTCAATTATATCATAGTTTGACCAAGACCATTCTTGAAATGACCCAATTTCAAATGCCAAGTGGGACATATGACCCACTTTGACTAATTTCTAGATTGAACACTGCTGGAAACACGTCTCAGCCAATGGTGACCATTAGCAGGCTTACACAGGGATTCACTTTTGACACAATCTTGAATAAAGCATGGTACAGGATCTGAAGCACATAATCTTGCTTCTGACAGGAAATATTTGGAACATTGTTCTCTGTGGGCATATAATAAAGCTGGAGGGCTCAAGTAAACATAATCGATTGGAGAAGTTTGGAATGTCAAATCTGTAACTCAAGGTTAATTACTTTACAATTTTAGCTGTATGAGAAATGGACAGCGTTGTTGAGTTGATGTTCGAGACTTCTCTGCATAGCAATGAATTTGCTTCCTTTAGAAGGCAGGCCTGGTCTAATACCCAGTGATTACTGGGGTACAGGGGTGCACTGGCTTTCCCCTGACTAGTAAAATATGGGGGATTCCATTAACAAGTTATCACATATTAGTAAAATCCAACCAGTGGTCTATTATCAATGCTGCATTCTGATTGGTTGGGCTACTCCTAGGCTATATGTTATAGCCCACCAGTAGCGAAAAGCACGGGCTTTTGGCTGCAAAAAGGATTAAAGACAAGCTTTAACTAGCTAAACTTGTTTTATTCTCGATATTTTTTACCAACTAGTTGGATTTTACTAAAACAATTATTCCTCTCGCCCTCATGGCCTCTGAGTCAATAGCCCATTTGGCCTTCTGCCTCATGGGCTATTGACTCAGAGCCCATTCGGGCTCGAGGGATGATTATTAAATAAACTCCTTCTAAGGGATACCAAAATCCTTTTGAGGGATTTATTTACAAGTTATACATAAATAAAGTGTACCTCTGTCTGAGAGAAGGCAAACTTTTTTTAAAAATTCTATAAAGTTTACACATAAATAAAGTGTACCTCCTTCTGAGAGAGGTCAGGAGTGGAATAACCCGCTCTTTCGTTCGTTGCCTCGGCTCGCCTCTTTGGGACAAGATTACAAGGTCATACTCTCACTCGAAACTCACGTGGCTCGAGTGTTCTTCTCGATCGATTGTCTTCAATCCAAGTTCCTCTCTTCTCAATGCCAGATCAGACTCCGTCGCACAATGGGTCAGGATCGACCGCTTTTCGATGCCAGCCCATCGGATCGACGCCGTGCTTTCCAATTTTTTGTGGCGAACTTTTGAGACTTCTGTATTATGGAGGACTACGTAAATCCGGCTAAACCACTCGACAGCGAGGACTATTGGATAACAGCCAAACGCCTGAAAGCTATGGCCGCTCTCCGTCGTGCGTTTCCCCAAGCCGAATGGGACGTCTTAACTATCACCATCGATGCTCAAATATCGGAAGACAACAAGCAAAATCCTGCTCAGTGGCTCGCTAAGTTATCACAACATTATCTTGGGGGAAACCAATAATTCAAAGCACACACAATTTTCTTCACAAACTGCACCAAGAGCCAGGTATGTCCATTCAAGCGTGGCACACTCTCGTGCGTTTAGAATACCACAAGTGTAATTTTCCACCTGAAGTGGATGACAGATTGCGAAGAGACATTTTCGTCATTGGCCTAAATGATTCATTTCGACGTTTTCGCAGTGACATAATTTCTCATGAAGATTTGACATCTCTCACTTTTGCTCAAGTCATCTCCAAAGCACGTGATTTTGAGGCCAGCATTCAAACCGACTCTGCTATCACCCAGCAACATCTTGAAGAAGCAGCTAGCAAAGTCTCACCCACTGAAGACAGACCGAAAGGGCTTTCTCGTCCTCCTCGACGTCCAATCCCTCCTGCCATTGGACAAACTAACTCCAAAACTTGCATTTGTTTCGGACGTGCGCCCCATACTACTCATCGTGCCTGCACTGCTTCGAATGACACATGTCATGCCTGTGGAAAACGTGGACACTGGCAACAGGTGTGCAAGGCGTCTTCTGTCAAAGTTGTATCTGATGTGGAACAGGATACTCACACCGACCTTCTTCAACCCTCTTATTTCATCACGCATGATGTCTGTCAAGTCTCATCTGTACCGAAAGGTATCTTTGCTGACCTTGACCTCAGTTCTTCTGCATCATCATCTGTCAAGCGCCTCAAGTTTCAGGTTGACTCAGGCTGCTCGTGCAACACCATGCATGTCAGAGACCTTAACAAATTACCTCCAGTGCCAGTGAAACCATCTTCAGTTCGTCTCCTTGATTACTCAAAAGCAGTCATCCCAACCACCGGGCAAACTACACTGCAGTGCACTCGCCGTGGAAAATCCTATGAGATTGTAGTCCAAATCATCACTGCGGAACGCTACTATGCTTCCCTCTTGGGCCTGGCCGACAGCACCCGTATGGGCATCATCAACTATGATGTGGACACTGTCAATCAAGTAGAGGCTACCCCACCAACCCCACCACCTATTGGTGAGTTAACTTTAGATTACATTAAAGTTACGAATCCAGAATTGTTTGAAGGCTTAGGCAAATTGAGTGAACCTTTCTCACTCACTCTTAATCCCGAAGTGAAGCCTATCCAAGCAGCCCCTCACCGCTATGCTGCACCCAAGTTGCCTGTCATCAAGGAAGCACTCCCTGGATCTCTAACATGGTGGTTCGGGAGCGTCCATCAACTGCTACTAAGCCAGCTAAAGTTCGTATTTGTTTGGATCCCTCACAAACTATCAATAAGGCAATCATCAGACCCGTTTACCCCATACCTACCCTCGAGAAAACATTCACCGCTTCAACCAAGCAAAGATTTTCTCAGTGTTTGATATCAAGGATGCCTTCCAAACCATTGAGTTGACAGAGGAGTCGTCCATGCTGACCACCATGCACACTCCATGGGGCCGATACCGCTGGACGCGATTTCCCTTTGCCGTCAGTGCAGCTCCAGAGGAATTTGAACGTCGCCTTCATGATATCCTCTGCGGAGTAGATGGTGCTGTGAACATTGCCGATGACATTATTGTTATAGGTCGCGGTGAAACCCTGACAGAAGCCACCCGACACCATGATGTCACTGTCATAAACTTGCTGAGCCGTCTTTCTCAGCACAACCTCAAAATTAACCCAGACAAGATCAAGTTCAAAACGTCAACAGCACCTTTCATGGGTCACATCCTTACTCCTGAGGGACTCAAACCAAGCACAGAGATAGTTACTGCTGTTCTTGACATGCCTCAACCTCAAGACAAGGCAGCTACCCGTCGTTTTCTGGGGATAATCACTTACCTGTCTAAATTCTGCCCAAATCTTAGCGAAGTAGTCCGCCCTCTTCGTGACCTCACCCACATCAAGCAAGATTTCCTCTGGTCTGACCAACATAGCAAAGCCTTCATGCAGGCCAAGGAACTAGTCTCCACAGCACCTTGTCTTCGCTACTTTGATGTTAAGGTCCCTGTCATACTCCAAGTGGATGCGTCTGAATTTGGCCTGGGTGCTGCACTGCTCCAACCTGCCACAAACACCATCAACTCCTCTAATATACAGTGGCAACCAGTGGCCTACTGCTCCAGTTCTCTTTCGTTAACAGAACAGCGCTACGCTCAAATTGAGAAGGAAACCCTTGCTATTGTTCACGCCTTCCACAAATTTGATCAACTCCTCTTTGGAAAGTCCGAGGTGACTGTTCACAGTGATCATCAGCCCCTGGAGACTATTTTCAAGCGGCCACTAGCGTCAGCCCCGCGTCGTCTACAGAGCATGATGCTGGCTCTCCACCGATACACGTTCCATGTTGAATATCGCAAAGGCTCTTCCCTTCACATTGCTGACACTATCTCGAGCTCCTCTTCCCACCACCTCTCATAAGCAACTTCACAATCAGCTGGTGTACCGAGTCGAGTTTGAATCCAACAATCCTGAGTTCTCTGGTTTCCAAGATAACACCCTTCAAGACATCAGAACGGCAGCTAACACAGATCCAGAGCAGATCCTTCTCCAGTCTCTCACCAACAGCGGATGGCCCAACGATAAGGCTGCTGTTCCGGAGTTAGCACGGCCATACTGGTCTGTACGTCACGAAATCACGGCCCATGATGGTTTACTCTTCAAGCAGGATCGTGTCATCATCCCCTCTTCGCTTCGTGCCAGTCTCTTACATAAGCTCCATGCCGCCCACCGTGGCCCTGAGTTTACACTTCATCACGCTCGCAGCTGTCTGTTCTGGCCAGGCCTCAACAGTCACATCACCGACATGTGCCAGTCCTGCCGTATCTGTGCCCAGCATGCTCGTCAGCATCAACGGGAGCCACTCCAACCATACCCAGTACCAACTCTACTATGGCGGCTAGTTTCCCAGGACTTGTTTGCACTTAATGGTCGTGCTTATCTTGTCACAGTTGACCACTATAGTGACTTCTACGAAATTGATCACCTTCCATCCATTCAGTCCTCAGCCGTCATTCAGGCTACCAAGCAGCATTTCAGTGGACATGGAATTCCCCACACTCATCACAGACAATGGTGCTCAGTACACTTCTGATCTATTTAAGACATTTGCTAAGAAGTACCAATTCAATCATATTACATCTTCTCCATATTGGTCCCAATCAAATGGACGAGCAGAAGCTGCTGTCAAATCAGCCAAGCACATTCTTCTCACAGCAGAGGATGCGGATTTAGCCCTCCTGTCTGTTCGCAACACTCCACCTGCTGGACACACCTATTCTCCTGCTCAGCGCCTGTTTGGACGTGCACTTCACAGTACCTACCTCAGCTTCCAGCTTCGTTGGAGCCCTTCACTCCTTCACGTGATACTGTAGTAGCTGATCACGTCCATCGTAAACTACAGCAAAAAAACTCGTATGACAAACATGCAAGTGCCCCTCTCCCTGATCTTCCTCCTGGATGCTATGTATATGCAAGGCCACCGCCTACCTCGTCAGCTCAATCCTGGATCCGTGGAAAAGTGGTTGGGCCTGCTGGTCCTCGTTCGTACCTGATTGACACGGGCATCAGTCAAATCAGACGAAACCGTGTCCAAATTCTGCTTGCGCCACCGCAGCTCACAGGTGACTCCTCTCCTCAGGACCGACCTGCGCCAAATCTCCCTGACAAACTGCTCCCTAACTCATTGTCACCCACAGCACCACCATATTTGACTCCAAAGTCTTCAGCAAGTCTGTCAATAACACCACCCAGGTCTTCAGAGGGCTCCTCGTCGATGCTATCTCCAGCTCCTGTCACCTCTCTATCACCTCCAGCTGATGAAACTCTACCAGCAGAGTCTCCTTCTCCACCCAGTCCTTTTACACCCTCACAGACAACCCCTGACAGTTCATCGCCCAGTTTGCCTAAGCCTCCAACTGTAACACGCAGAGGTCGACTTATTCGACGTCCTGCTAGATACTCTGACTAAAGTATGCTGGACATTAAATTTATTGTACATCATCTTTCTTGTCACAGGATCAGAGTACCCACTGTTGTAGTTAAGGCCTGTTTGGAGTGGATGGATGGAACGAGAATAAGCCTTCGCTGGAAGAGAACACTGACATTATTAATTTGTCTGTTATTTGTTATATATTAGTTTTTTATATTGTTACGTTTGTATTCCTGTTTAAAGAAGAAAGCGTGTAAGCATGTCCCATCATGCTTTAGGGCTTTTCCCATGATCCTTTGACATATTTCTTACCATGTGAGTAGCCATAATGGTCGATGAATAAAGCTGTGTTAGAATGTACGGAGCTTAACGACTTATTACCTACTTATTACAGCAGCGCATTTCTCAACCAAAAATTCAATAAAGAAACCAGCCATAAATAACAGAAGACCCTTGATAGCAGCTGTATTTCATTTTGTACATCCAGTGGAAAAAGACAGTTATTAAAAACATCACAAGTTGACACAAAACTCTGTCAGCTTCAGCTGTTGAAGCAAACAAGTTTCAAGATGTTGTATGAATTTTCCGCATGAACTCACCTGCCAAATTTTGACCAATCAGGGCATAAGAATTGGACGTGGAGCGTGACCAAAGCGTGACTATCCTGAGAAAAGTGAAAACCATCTGTTTTCCCTTCTTGCATTTTTAAACAACTGGCTGAATTTTCGCGTCCGAGGTCAGTTTGAAATCAAAATGTTAATAGTGCTAGGCCATAGTGACATAAACACAACATATTTCGTATGAATTTTAAAAAATAAACTTGAGCCTGCGATCATCTGAAAACTAGTAACGTGTCAGCGGATAACTTCAAAAAATACTCGACCTGGATGGGTCGACACCTGAGCTCGCGATACGGCCAGGTGATACTGGTCAGCGGGTACCTTGTCTTGACAGCTGTCAATTGATCACAACATTGATGTGCAATCAGTTTTCTCCTAGGCTTCCTGGGCTCCCAAAGTAGCTTGAAAGTGTGAGAGTAAACATTGATATGCCTGTGGTAAATGTAATGTAAATTCATCATTTGCTTCACTCGATTTCGCCTGTCTGAAACTTCTATTGTTGATTTACACTGCTTTTCACTATGCTTTCACTATATGGTTAGGAAATTAGTAAAAAATGCGCTGAAAATTAAGGAAATTGATTAAACAGTTATGAACTGAAGGACTGTTAGTGTTCAAGATGGATTTAGTTTAAATGAATAAAGACGAAATTTTCCGCTCTAATCATTTTTGAAAATGCATCAAAGGAATGAGAAATTATATGACAGATCATGTAGAGAAACATTTCAGCATGAATTTTTAATTGCCTAAAATTAAACTTTTGGGGTGTTACGGTCGTGACTTGAAAGATATCAATGAATGCCAAGGTGTCCTCTGGCCTTATAAGACAGCGCGGCCAATTATCTCAGGGTTATGTGTTGCTAGCGGTGTGTTCGTCCCGGATACGTCACCGATAATAAATTGTTTAATCCAATTAGAGTGTGTTTCGTTCTTGACTGCAAATGGTGTTGTACTGCGTACAAGTAAGGGGGGTGAAGGGGTGAGAGATGAGGTTGAGGTAACATTTACTAAACATATTAGCGCCCCAGCTATTCATAGCCGCTTTACATTTGGATCTTTTTCACTCACGTGGTCAGCAGCTATGCAAATTTCTTGAAACAAAGGAAATTTTTTTACAAGAGAAAAGACTTCAATCCCACAGGCTGCCTTTTTTTTTTTGTACACCAATATGGCCGCCTTGACGTCATATGAATACGGTCTATGGTTTAAATATAGCTCACTTCCTCTTTACTGTACTAAACAGATTAAAAATTAAATCAATAAATGAGCGAAAATTATGATTCAGGCGTAGGAGTATGTACAATGTAAGATAAACATTTTCTTTCGTCGATGTTCTTTTTTGTGTGTTTTACATAATTATGCGTTTTTGTGTACAGCGTTTGGCCTTCCCAACCCACATATTCCACAGTGAATAGTGCTTCGCCGGGTTGAGGTGCGAACTCAAAACGTGGCGGAGAATGAATTTAGATGACAACGTTCCTGAGCAGACTTCTTGAGCAACTCATTAGGAAAGCACATGGACCGTATGAGGATACTAATAAAGATCATGATTTGAATTGCGGAAATACAAAAACCTAAATGCAAATATTATCGTTGCAGTTATAAGAGTTAATCTGAAATTGCTTTAATTAAGTTGCCAGCTATCACAACTGCGATGATCATGCTTTCAATTAAGTTATCGGATAATAATAAGCCAGGATAACAGCATCAATTTTCCCGAATTGAAACATGCTGTAGTCACATTTGAGTGTTGAAAAGATCCAACATTTTGTGGGCTGCCCTTTCTATGGTTTATGAAAATTATTTATTCAGTCAAGGAGCTATACCACAATTTTTTGGAACCCTAGGAACAGCTTGCATTTAAAAAACCCTAAAATATAATGGTTCACAGCAGGCCTAAACGATAAATGGATACCTTACATTACCTTTCTATAGATCGTGCTCACGTGCTTAGCAGCTCTGCCTATTTCTTGGAACAAAAGAAAGTTTTTACATAAGAGAAGAGTTCAATCCCACAGGAAGTGTTTCTGCACACCAACATGGCCGCTGTGACGGCATATGAAAACGGTCTATAGTTTAAATATAGCTCAATTACTTTTCAATGTACGAAATAGATAACATCAACAAATGAGCGACAAAAAATGATTCAGCGATAGGAGTATGTACGATGAAAGATCGACATTTTCTTTCGCCCTTGTGTTGTTTTGTGTTTTAAGGTTATTTCTCAATGCTCTTGTTGCAGATCTACACTGCACATACAGAGTTTGCGCTGCCAAAACCCACATATTCAGTGAATACCGCTTTGCCGTAGTAAGGTTGAGGTCAAAACGTAGCCAATAATGCAATTAGTTTATAGATGACAACGCTACTAGGCAGCTCATCAGGAAAGTCAAATGAAGATGATGACAAATGAAGATGATGATTTAAATAGAGGAAGCACAAAAACCTAAATGCAGATATGAGCGTCGCAGTTAAAAAAGTTAAGTTGAAATTGTTTTAATTCAGTTGTTATCACAACGGCGACAATCCAGGATAACAGTCTTTTCTTCATTTTCCAGCCCTGAAATATGCTTTAGTCACATTTGAGTGTCGTTTGAGAAGAGCCTTCCAACTTTTTTGTGGGTTGACTTTTTTATGGTTTTTGAATTTTAGTAATTTCAGGGAGCCATGCAACAATTGTCTGGGACTCTAGGAACAACATGCATTAAGAAATCCCTCAAATAACTGCTCATAGCTGGCCTTAACAGTAAGTGGATACTTTTATTTAAATTGTTGTGCTGTCGAAAAATTAACAAAAAAATATATTCCTTGGTTTCCCCTTAATGAAATAATAACCAGGTGGACGAATTAGGGGAGTTGAAGGAAAAGCAGTTTATAATTCCACGAAAGGCATGGTTTTGTTAAAACTCAATGGGAAAATGGATGAGGCAAGTATGAACCAAAATAACAGAGGATTTGTCTGGACTTTATTCTTTAGCTGACACAGACTCGAAAACAACCCTTGCTTTAGAAACCTCATTACATCATAACACAAGTCTAACGTCTTTGTTTCAAAGTCCAGATGATCACATGACACGTGCTTACTGCTGAGCTTTTGCTACTTCCTCAATGAAGATACGATTCCTTGAATGCCAACCAGTGTAGGCGTCAGCAAGCTTATGGCCTGTGACGCACTTTCCAACCCAGAATCCCACTCGCACCTTTCCTTTCTGAATGTTATTACAGTGACCTTCAATGTGGCGGTGACGGTGAAGATTGTGGTTTGTACTTGTTCGCATGAAGAATGCACCGTCAATAGTTCCTGGAGAGCTGCACTCGGCTCCATTAAAGCTGAAATACCAGCGACTACAGCATCCGGCACAGTTGAAAATCCCGATATTACCATCATAGTAGACATGGAGGGAAGTGTCCGGGTATTTCTTCACAAAATCACAGCTCTGAACAACAAAAAAAAGACAAGAAAGAAAGAAAAAGAAAGAATATTTAAAATCATGTCACCTATGGCACCATGAAAGCCAATTATATTGATCAATTCTTCGTTTTGAGAAATTTATCAACAGTTTTGTTTTTCTTATTACACAGGCATATTGCTCGCTTACATATATCAATCCTGAATCTTTGTGGTCGCCCTTTTTCCAAGTGCACTCCTTCCAGTTCATGTGTGAAGCCAGTCGTGGCGTTCCACGGTCGCCTTTGACCCCTCGCTGTCCTTTTTGTCCGGCGGAACCCTGGATCCCAGGCTCTCCCTTTGCTCCTTTCTTTCCATCAGCACCACGTGGTCCTTGGGTTCCAGTTTTCCCTGGGCTGCCCAGGTCTCCTTTGGTTCCATCACGACCAGGTGCCCCAGGGGCTCCTGGGACGCATGTCATGTATGTCCACATCCCGGTTTGTCCGCCATTACAAGTTGGACAAGATGAAACAGGCTGTCAAAAAGAGAAAAGTCAGTGACAAATTGCCTTTAGCTCTTGACAATTTTATCTGTCATTTATCGTTTCAATTCAAGTGAGGAAGTAGTTCCTTGATTTTGCAAGTTTTAAGTTGGATTTCTTGCATGAAATAGTTAATTGTGATAAAAGAAATTTGTTTTTTCACCAAACAGGATATACATTTCTACCACGTTAGTAACGAGGTTACTTTTAATTATTTTAAACGTGAAATAATTTCTCTCTTTTTCAAATATTGATTGATTTTTTCTGACAGAGTAGTCATACCACCTTTAGTTAGTGTTTGAATTTATTTATTCCTATTTTTTCCATAACGTACTAACATTATTCAACTGTAATCAAATCAATGTTCAGTGGCCATGAGTATAAATGCAGTTACCTTGGTGTCTGGTGGTTTTTTGTCCTTAGCAGAGCAGAAAGCGGCCATGACCGATAAAATCAGTACAAACAACATGGTGGACAGTTCAACTTGTGATTTCATCATCAACGTCCTCTAACTTGATTGTGCACTAAAAGTTGGATTATGACATATGAAGTATTTTGGATTATTTTAAATGGAAGCCCAATAAATATGGTTAACACTATATTTCAGTCCGTATTTAAGTTATGCCTCTAAAAAAATGAACGGATTGAATGCTATGGAATCTCCAAGATGATATATTTTTCATGCCAAATTTTAGGTCGGTTAACCTTTTTTTACAGCGTGTTTAGAAGTTAACCTACCTTCGCTTCAGCTTTGTCAAAGCCAAATGATAGCAATGATGATCGCGACTGGTTAATTCATCTCTCTTGCAATAATTAGTTAACATTTCACGTTTTTAAACGAGTTTCAAAGAAATAGGG
This sequence comes from Porites divaricata, assembly GCA_038088405.1. Classification (NCBI taxonomy): domain Eukaryota; kingdom Metazoa; phylum Cnidaria; class Anthozoa; order Scleractinia; family Poritidae; genus Porites; species Porites divaricata. Next base: position 28,750,741 of record JBBMOI010000006.1, on the reverse strand, counting down.
CTTCAATTACGTTTCGTGCGTAAAAGACGTTTAGCATTTTGATTGGTTCTTTTGCCTTACCAAGAAGAAATTCGTGTTTTGTGTTTTTCACTCACTGAGTTCCTGTGCAGATCATGCTTTTGTTCCTTGTCGAGAGTCTACCAACCACAACACCATTTTTTATAGTTTATTATAATTTTATTACGTGTAGGTTCTATCCCTTCATGTAGCTAAATTTTGTCTTTACACCACCCGGCAATCTTTTTATGCGGTGTTGTAGCTTTATGAGGATGTTTGTCAGCGCATCACCTTTTTGGGCAGTGAGAAAAAAATTAGATTGAGAACAGTTTGCAGGACTGAGTCTTAGTATAATCCAAACGCTGTTGTTGTTTAAATTAGGATTTGATTTTCTAAACTATATTACTGAAAACTTAAAAGAAGTACAATTTTCTTTGTCTATTTCTCAATCCAGAATAAAAAAAGCACAGATCTTCTCTCCTCACCAAAGTCTAGAATTAAAATATGTGTACAGGAAATCAACAACTGGGTGATTCGTAATGGTCTTAAGCTAAATGAGGAAAAAACGGGCTGCTTCTACTCAGTTCACCTTATCATCCCGGTTCGTGTTCGTGTCGGGGGTGAAACTATTCAACCGTCCTCTTCTGTTCGTAATCTTGGAGTGATACCCGATCTTAGTGCCGATATGGACGACATTATTAAAAAGATATGCAAGACATGTCGTTTCCATTTAACTAATATTAGTAAGATAAGAACATAATGTTTGGATCGTGAATCTACCTACAGCATATATTCATGCTTTCGTAACTAGTCTACCTAAGTGGCACCTACAGCTAGTTCAGAATAGAGCAGCGCGTATCATAACATCCACCAAGAAGTATGAACATATCGGTAACACCCAGCTTAATAGAGTTACATTGGGTGCCTTTTGAATACCGTATTATCTATAAAATCTTATTGTTAGTATACAAGGCTATCAATGGATTTTCACCAAGTTATATAATTATCCAATTTGCTTAGTTTTTGTAACAGCTCCTACTCTTTGCGTTCTTGCTCGAATAAGTTACTTCAAGTCCCAAGATCTAAGCTAAAGTCTTATAGTGATCGAAGATTTTCTATTGCAGGACCTAAATTATGGAACAGAATATTAAAGACATATTTATTTCACCAAACCTTTTCTTTATTAGTAAATAGATTTTTTATTTAATTTTCATACTTATACTTACTTACTTACTTGGACAGTTATTTGTTATTTTTGATATTATTATTACGACCATTACTTTTTTTCCTATTGTTGTAATTTATTTGTATCTTTTTTTTGTAAAAATGTAAAGCGCCTAGAACAGCTAGTGATATAGACGCTTTAGAAATAAAGTTAACACAACCTGCAGTATATCCAAATAAGACATTTCTTAGTCGTACTTACTGTTGTTCGGTAAAGAAGCTAAACATGAATCAAATTTAATACTGATCATTGGACACTGAAAATCCTTTCTCTTTTTAAACCTGGTAAATAATTTCTAGTGCTTATTGACAATATACCTATGTATTGAAGAGTCATTTCTACTCGTCTCTGATCTGTGTACTGACTTGGAATATGTTTGGGAAACAACAGACCGTGATTACTCTATGGGCGTAAGGAGATAAGAGCACGTGCGGTAGCTCACATGATTTACCTCAGTTGTTTACCATGTTTTCGATCCTCAACTAGTGATCTGTCTTAATGAAAGAAACGAGAAGAAATATAACAAAACTTTGTATTAATGGCATAATTTCAGTAAACCGAGATTAAAAGAAGAAAGTTTCGTACATACCAACACTCTGCTAGTGAGTCAATAACAGAATTTCCTTGTTTAAATAAGTTCCTCGTTGAAACATGCTCACGAAACAGCCTTCATGTACTTGTGTATTCTTTCTGTTAAAGAATTTCAATTTTGCTTCGGAAATATTAGGTTGCTAAGTAATCGATGGGCCTAATGAAAGGCCTCTTTGGTATCATAGTTTGAACTAAACATTTGTTGGTGGAGTTCTACTAAAATTAAATTGATGTTATTTTTATATACCCATTGCTGATAATTGAAAGAACTGTGATATCTCGTGATTATATAACTTGAATAGGTAAATTATTCTCTAAATTAAACTGAACTCGCATTGAAAGAGTGGTACCGATTATTATCCTCATAATTTCCAACCCTCTTCCCATCTCAGTGGTCTTGTGTCCCGCAATTCTGTTCCATTCGAATTCCAACCAGTAAATGATCTCAGTGTAACCGGTTAACTTTTTAATTAGTGATCTTACACAGTCGCTCGATCATTCACCAACTGTGGCGTGTAGCTTCGTGCTTCGTGCTCAAGAACTAATTGCTTGATTTTCTTGAAGAGAGTCATGTTTAAGGAATCATTTTTTTAAAAATATATATTAATTTAAGTAAGCGATAAATCATTAATCTATGAAGTACATTATGGTTCCATTGCAGCCCGATTGTTTAACCAGCATGTCAAGATGTAAAAATGCATAAACTGCAGGTGCTTAGTTTCAAATCGTTACCTGCTTTTGATTACGAAGCTGATATGTCGCCTTGGTCAGTATTGTTTTTAGGTCCTGTTAATCAGGTGTTGTAGATTTCAATTTTCTTTAAGTTGGTTATTTTCAATTTAGTATTTTTGACCACAGTTATAATCTCCTGATTAGCAATACTGTTGGTTGTATTTTATAACTCGTTTGAATAAATGCTCTGACTCCATTTTAACCGCGGCGGTGATTCTCTACTTGCCCCGACTAGTCCTCGATGTTTCCATTTAGCATAAGTCGTAAATTAGTACTGTCCATGGTCATACAATTGTTACGTACCGGAATAACCAAGAGATGCCCGCGAAAAAGGCATAAGTAAAAAGAACTCCCGAGTACGATATAAGGCACGCAACAAAAGTGTGACAACTAGCAGTTACCTTTTTTAACTATTATTTATTTAATTATACACTGTTATAGTTATTAAAGTTAAGGATTAAGGTTAAGCAGTTCGTAAAGCAGGCAGGCTTACTGTCTTTCATGGCCATATACAGGAACAACCGTCAACTCAACTGACTTGAGACATCAATGCTTGACTTTCTTGATTCACTGGATCCTTTCCACTCATTGGCTTTTCTGTGTTTACAAACTCGTCCGGGAAACTTCATCATGAACTCTTTCATCTTCCCTTTTCTGCTATCTGGGCCGAGTTGTTCAAAGCTGGGTTAAGATAACCCAGGGTTAGTTCGAAATTTGAATTCAGATATGAAAGCTAAAAAGCAAATTCAGTTTAATTCCTTTTGTCAACAATTTGATGATTGGCTGCTCTAAAAAGAATAGAGAAAATTGTCCGAGAAAATGCTTTTGATGAAAAGAAAAAGAGACCTTGGTTAGCGCTAATCGGCCTTTGAACAACTGGGCACTGGGTGTTACCAGTTAACTTTAGTGATCTTACACAGTCGCTCGATGATTCACCATCTGTGGCGTGTAGCAGTTCTGCTTAGAAAATCTGTACGAAGAGTGTGATGTTAACTGAACAATTATTTGTTGAACATATTCATTAAATTTCCTTTGTAAGTAAGCAGCAAATGATTTGAGACAGTAGATTTTGGTTTTGTAGCTTGGCGAGCTGTAAAAATGAATAACGGTTTTTTTCAAATAGCTGTATATTACTCTACACGTCACTCGCTTTTGATTACGAGAGCTTGTGTGTCGCTGTGTTGAACACAATTTTATACTTTTATTTTATTGGTCGTGTTAACAGTTGTTGTAGATATCAATTTTGTTGAAATTCACCATTTCGAATTTATCATTCACGACCACCATCTTACCGTTAGTCTGATTATTAATACGGTTGGTTTTGTTGGTAAGAGTTTACCTTTTAAAGCTAATTTATGAGACTTAGGTTTGAATAAACCCCCGGCGGCGTTGATTCTCTACTTGCCCTGACTTGTCCTCGATGTCTGTAAAGTGTTTTTTAGCCTAACTTGTAAACCTCTATTGTCCATGGTCATACATGTACCTAGCAAACTAAAATTGAACAATATTTTTGGCCAAGGATCATCCACTAGCTAGAGTAGATATACATGCTACTAATACATGTAAGATGAGATGATTCCAACGAACTGTTAAGTGGTGAAAAGTCTTAATTTCATGGACTTTTCTCCAATCCTCCGAAAAATCAAGGTTCGCTTGAAACAACCATACTGCAAGAGAATGTTCTCTTGCCATACTGTTAGCAGATTTATTCTTGGGAAGATTTGTACAACGGATAAATAGCTTAGGTACTGTTCATTTATTGCTTGTGGTTTGAAATCATGAATGAAAGCCTTTAGTTTTGGATTTGGGAAATGACTTCATTCAGTTGCTTATTCATTGTTCGTCTCATTGAATAAACTTTCAGTTAGCTTTGAAATAGTATTTCACTCTTGTTTATATTAAAACTTACGATTTTTTCTACAGCTGATCAATTTTGAGAGCTTTAGCACAACGACAAATCTCTGTACTTTCTTCAAGAAATCGTGGATTAAAATGTAGAGCTCTTCATAGACCGAAATTTTTGTAAAAATTTCAACAAAGTTAGATTTGGCGCAAAGCCAGTCAGTCTGGGCATTTTGAAATTTATAGTGTGAAAATTATGTTTGAAATTGTGTAGCCTCAAAAATAATGAATTTATAAATTGCTTAATAGTAAATTCAATCTAAAAATAACTGATTGAAATATCTAGAAAATTTCATCAGTATATACTGATTTGGAGCTGTGAAAGTGTTTTCAGGCGCCGGTAAACTGATTTATAACCGTGACTCGCAGGCGGAAATGTACTGTAATTTTATGCTTCCAAATTGGTGAGTACAAAACCAGAAGAATTTTGGAAATCGCCTTGGGATTCGACGAAACATCGAATATTCACAGAAGATCTAGTTTTACTGGGTTATGTATAGAAACTCTTCAGTACCTTTTTTAATACATTAACAATATTAACGGGAGTTTGGTTAGTGTATTAACGACCAATCCAGAAAAACGTAACCCATTCGACATAAATATAAAAACATTTTGCAGTTTAACCCAAATGGTAAGTAAATAAATGATAATTTGAATTTCGGTTACGCTATTTTGTTCAGTGAATAACTTGATTACAACGGCAATGACGATAAAGGTTTCAGTGTTGTAAAAAAAGTTCTTACCGGTAAAGTTGATGTCAGTCGTCTTTTTTGACAGTATTAACCGCATTATTCTATGGAAAATAATTGTTTGATTCATCCAAAATTTTCAGTGTCCTTTCCTTAACTTGTTCTTGTTTTGTCCAGTTTACCATCATTAATGGTCGATATCTTAATTAAAATGGCTATTATTAGCTTATTGTTCATCAGTGACATATTTGTAAATGAAGCTCATCCTCTTGACAAAGAGAAATGTCACTTTTCTTTGTCTTTCTTGTGTTCAGTGAAATTTACTAAACAGGAAAGCATTGTTCAATTTGAATTGTTTGGTGAGCCTTGGCTTTTTTTAAAGACAAGGCAAATCCAAATGTGGATAGTCGTTAACATGATCATGGAAATCGACGTTTGATTAGTTAATAAACAACAGGTTAGCCAGACCGGCGGCCTTCTAGTGTCTCAAACGTTTCACGTATATTGAGGGAGTCTTTATTACCCATTCTAAACTTAACACGCGTTCATTTGTCCTTATTTGATACATTTCTGTTATTGACTGACATAAGCAAAACTCGCAAGTGTTTAAGACTTTTTATATTTCTGTCGGTACCATTACGAGGAAGGAATCTTTTAAGGATCTTTAAGTAGAGTCCATTTTGAAACTTCGAAACTTGTCCTTAATTTCGGATTTATTTGAATCTTGAGAGTTCAAATTTCCGTCTTTGAGCTCCACAGATCCGTCCCTGGTCGTCAAATTGAATTATTTCAGTTCCTAATTTTAATGGTAATAAGCATAAGTAACAATACATTAAAACTTCGATTCTTTGTTCTTGTGGTAGAAATGGGTCACGCAAAGCAGAAAATGCGCAAACAACACGTGTTAAAAATGTGGACCAGTGCTTTGGGTTTTAAAATGTTATTTCTTTCAGTTAAAGTAGAAAACATTTCCTGGATGACCAATGGCGGATCCAGGGGAGGGGCCCGAGGGCCCCGCTTATTTTTAGACCAAAGTAAAGCCCGAGGGGCCGACAAAAAACTTTTTTGAGACCGGGCACCCTTCTTTTCTCATGGTCTGGATGACCGACCCTCCCCCCCCCCCCCCCGCCCCGCCCTTATCTAAAGGTCTGGATCTATGTAGCGACATTCGTAGAAGTTGTTTAAATTTAACTTTAAGTATTCCCTCTAACGTCCCTCCACTAGTACGTGTATGTTAATGCTAGTCCTATTTTTTTTGGTGGGAAAATGAGTAAAGGTAAAAATCTGCTGTAAATTAAGAAAGCTGTTGTTAGCTGTGCGCCTTAATAGGATTAAAGGCTCAAGATCAAAGAAATAGACTACATGTCAGCATTGGATACTGGTTTCAAAGCTAATGTCTTGAACCAAAGCAACCGATATCAAAATATTTTCCCAGATTTCATTTGAGGGATAGGTTTCGAGTAGCATTGACATTTCCAGGATTCATACGGAGAGAAAAATGTACAAATTTGACGATTTCAAGTTCACGGACATCAGTCATGCGAGTCAAAGCGGAATATTGCAAACTCCTTCAAATGTATAATTTTCATCTGCGGTGATTGTTAAAGGGGAATAAATAATTTAATTCATTATTAATTATTTTTTAATTCTACTTAAACTGGACTGTGTTGTGTATAGCTTCTTCAGTTATTGTCCTTTGACTTGTAGCAGTATCGTGGTTAAAAAGGGAATTCAAATTGTATTAAATATAACCAAGTCTTTGCTTCTGGATCTTTTTCTACTCTTTCATCGCCTAAACGGGTTCTTTTTGTTATATCGATGCAAAATTGGTTAAAGTTTGATTTCAAAACATTTTATTAGATAGAAAAGTACCTTATTGCTCGTAAAGGTTACAGGGAAAAAAACAGGAAACGAGACTAATTTTTCTTCTCAGCGGAAGTAACAAAGTGTTTTCAATGTCACGCAATGAAAAAATTAAAAGTTGAAACCCATCAGCGAAAGAAGCCAAGAAAATGACTTGTTTCAGGAGACTAATAAATATACAACATATCAAAGTCTCTGGATTGTGCGGCGCACCGTTTTTTGGTTTTCTTTCGAAAAGGTTCACGGAATTTTTTAGAGATTTGTATGGAGACATAAACATGCTGGTGTATCAACATGGGACACCAAATCAACAAAGACGTCGGATTTCACTCTTGTCATACACATGCTCTTTTTGGTCTTTTTGCTAGTGAGCTAAGCTACATGCCCATAAATATATCGTTTTGTACTGCTTGAAATGTGTAAACACCTGAGAATCATAAGAGAGAGCTTTACTTTAACCAACATATGAAACTCAAGGGGTACAAATAGTCTTTAATTGAATTTTGCGACCACGCCCCTTTCGGCGCCTCACTAAAATCGGGTGCGATTTTCGGATATTTTATCGTCGTGCTCATTCTGTATACTAAAAGTACTCAATGTACCACTGGAATATTTAACTATGATATCATGGCTTTCCATTTTGCTAATTTTCTGACTCCAAAGTAAAATTTTACCCTCGTCATTTTTCAATTTTCCCGAGCGGTTCGATCAAAATTAACAAGGCGTTTGTGATCAAAACACGACCGAGCGAGAGATCTTGGGCGATAACTCTTTTACGCAAGAGCGAATTGAAAATGTACCACCAAAATCAAAGAGAGGAGCGAATTTCCTTTTTTTTGATATGTAAAACGTCTAAAAAAGAGCAGATTTGAGCCCGTCAAATGGCTTCTCCAAACAGCTACATCCTGCTCCTTGTGACTTTTGCCAGTTTTCCAAGCATGAAAGGGTAGCAAAGCAATTGGCAATGCGGATGGTACGGGAAGCAACGGTTCCTTCATTCCGACACGAAATGAACAAGTAAGTGTGCCTATTCAATATTATCGTACTTCTCTGAGCCCTTTATCTCCGTTTGAAGGTTTGGCTCAGATACTGAGGCCTAGGATGTGGATTGATACAAAAGTACTATACGTCCAGCCGTGAAAATATTGTCAGGTTAAAATCAGATTTGCGTTTTGAGTCAATAATTTCCTATAATATTAACTTTCCGGGGCCTACATTTTATTTCTTTCAGCTTTCTCATTTATACATTATGGCAAGAAGAATAAAAACGCAGAAATCGGTTACGAGTCCGCCACAGTCGCTGTCGTGAAAATAATTTTTGAAGAATTTGGTGTTAGCGATGTTGTTGTTAACAGCCGTATTCTAAACGTCTTCAAAAAGAAGATTTCAGTACTGCAAGCGGCTTAAAGAAGTGCGAGCATGGCAGGAGGAAAATCACTGGCAAAGTTGTTGAATGGATGGAAAACCAGACCGAAATATCAATTCGAAATTTACTACAGCGTGAAATTCTTCGAGGTCAAATAAAGAACCATAGTCACGCCACTCATCTGTATCTTCGCGAAAACCTTTGTAGTGAATTTTGATCCTTTTCTTCTCGTTATCGACCTCGCGAATTTCAATTTCACACAGTTGGTTATCCTTTCTCATTTTATTTTTGTTCTTAGCTTTAAACACTGGTAAATACTCGTCAATATACCTCAATACCTCACTCCGCCATTCCAAATTTAGCAATGCTGCCTTAAACTACGCATACGCAGTGAACGAGTGATTCATGTATGATCACTGAATATCAAATGTTCATCGATGTATGACAACAGTTTGATATGCATAACTGCCGAGGCAACCACCGTGTTGCTACTTGTTGTCACGAACTGTGAAAATTCGAAACTTTAAAATGCTATATATTCAAAGTGAAAGCCGCTACTGGGCTGGAGACTCTTACAAAGATTTATTTCTCGGTCAGCTTTAACCTGGTGTAAACAAAAGATTCAAAAAGCCTTTCTGTTTTGATTTTAGAGTTTGACGGCGTTTTGCCGTGAACACGTAGGGACACAACCTAAGAACAACTGGGAACGAGTTGTTCATACTTATTCCCAGTGTCCCCTCGCATTCGCCTCACTGAATTCAACTTCTTCAAAATCGCACACTCAACAGCAATTTGAGGCATATTCGGCATTTTCATCACTGTTGCAGTGCTCAGAAACATTTTAATACTTTTGCAAGGTGTTCTAAGGGTATTTATGTCCATAAGGATTTCGAAATACCTTCAAAGTGGACTGGAATTTCCCAAATTTAGAAATTATGAACAAAGATTTTGCTCTAGTTGACGCTTATGTTTCCCCTCTGAAAAGAGAACAAAACTACACACTTTACTGTATATTTCACTACCTGCACTTTAACACGATAGAAGGGGAGAGTGTCTGGCCCAAGAAATGTAAGTAACATTTTAGCGGAGCTCCTCGCGCGCGCGTGGGCGCAGCCCCATAGCTAAGGTAATCTACCCATCCCAGAAAATTTGGTAATCATGTGACCGACCGACCGACCGACCGACCGACAGTCCGTCCGCACCACAGGGAAACCAATGTTGAATCTCACACTTCCTAGCTAGTTTGGGAGTCCAGGGAGCCTTAGCCTGAGATCATGCCCTCTCCCTATTAGCCCTTTATGTCTCTCACGGGAAGAGGGCATGATACATTTCTTTGTCGGATCATATGTAAAAATGCCAGAATCTGGACTTTTTCCTGATTGGATAGGAAACAATACGAATGATTTGCGCCGTTTCGATTGGCCAAAATGCCGCCATCCGTTAGTTGTTGTTAATTGATTTCAGTCTGCATTTTTGCTTGCGTAATGCGGCAGTGAATACACACGCGAGTTCGTTATGAAATTTCTGCCGGCTCAATTTTCTTGAATTTGAAGAATGCCTAAATAGAAATTTCATCCATTGAAATATTTTCCATCTCATCGTATACTAAAAATTCACCGATCATTTGAAAGCAATTTGATACCGGCTACAAGTTACAGAAGCAACAAACGGGTTCACTTTTCAAATAATCAATTCATGAACGGAATCTTGACCTGGCTTGACTGTAATTCTTCCTTCAGAAACCTGCGAATTATTCTGAGCGATCTTCGCTTTCACACCACCTGTCAGTTCGTGAAATATGGTGCTTCAGCCTAATTTTTTTTTTCACTGCTTTCGGTACAGAACAAAGTCAACGAGCTTTAACCAGTAAATTCTTTATTATTTGTAGCTGTTAAATAAAGGTACGGCATCTCCAGCTACTGAGCTAGCAGTATTTCATCACAAAAACAACACATTTAAATTTCTTTTTTTAGGAAGCGCCATCTGAACATGGGCGAACTTAAAAATTTTCTTTTCCCTAAAATTGATTCAAAAGAGACATTATTCGCGTCAAAATTTGATTCCCTTATGGTAAACGTTTATTGTCTAATAACATGACAGGTCAAGCAGACGTTACATTATGTAAATTAGGGGGCGGTTGACGGCTTGTTAAATAAATGTATCAGGCGTTATTTTTTCCCTCTCGAGCCAAAGAAGCAAAGAAGCAAAAAAAAAAAGAAAAAAAAATAACGCCTGATCTCAGGTTAAGGGAGCCTAGGAGAAAACTATCAATGTTGTGATCAATTGACAGCTGTCAAGACAAGGTTTCCGCCGACCAGTATCACCTGGCCGTATCGCGGGCTCAGGTGTCGACCCATCCAGGGCGAGTATTTTTTTGAAGTTATCCGCTGACAAGTTACTAGTTTTCAGATGATCGCAGGCTCAATTATTTTAAATTCATATGAAATATGCTGTGTTTATGTCATTATGGCCCAGCACTAGACTATTAACATTTTGATTTCAAACTGACCTCGGAAGCGAAAATTCAGCCAGTTATTTAAAAATGCAAGAAGGGAAAACAGATGGTTTTCACTTTTCTCCGGATAGTCACGCTTTGGTCACGCTCCACGTCCAATTCTTATGCCCTGATTGGTCAAAATTTGACAGGTGAGTTCATGCGGAAAATTCATGCATCTTGAAACTTGTTTGCTTCAACAACTGACGGAAGCTGACAGAGTTTTGTGTCAACTTGTGATGTTTTTAATAACTGTCTTTTTTCACTGGATGTACAAAATGAAAATACAGCTGCTACCAAGAGTCTTCTGTTAACGTTATTCATGGCTGGTTTGTTTATTGAATTTTTGGTTGAGAAATGCGCTGAGTTATCATTGTATTTATATCTGTATTCATGAAGTCGAGCGCAGCTTATGAGGCTAGTTTATGCACGTTTGTATTTAGATTTTAGACACTAATCTGACCTAGTATGAGGTTCACATAAGCTTACAGAACTTTGAAAAGCCTTTAGTGGATATTTCACCGCAAATAAAAAGAAAACCGTTCCGAAGAATATTTAGATATTATTTTGGCTGTAGAAAGAAAACTTTGAGCGATTTTCTTGTCGCGAGTTCATAAAACAGCAAACACCGGGAAGCCGGCGGCTTAAAATTAAACTTAATTTTTAAGCTTAAAGACTCAGGATTCTTATAGACACTTAAATACTTGTTTTCGTGAATGAAACTTGTTGTCTCTGTAAATGTTCTACCGAATTATATTTCTGATCTTTTATTTATTGTTGGTTGTCTTTTGCAATTTTCATCGCTTTGCCGCCCTTTGCCGTTATTTGTTTACAGTCGTTCATAAACATCGCTTGCAGGAGTACTCAACGTACCGCGCGTATTACACATCGCTGTAACGGTCTTAAAACTATCAATAAAAAATAAACACAATAAATTCTTTATTGTGTTGAAGCGTAACTCTGTTAAAATTTCTTTGCAAACTTGGTAGGTGATTTTGGAATTTTTTTTAACGGTTTCGCTAAAAGCCCACGCGTGCTTCGATGGTCCTTAATATTGAATGAATGGAATTAGTCTTAAAAAATTGTGAAACTGACTGCTAATTGTCTGAGGTCAGGCAGTCTGCATGATAAAAACAGCACCTCACGTTACTCTTTCACCTCAGATGTGATGCATAAAAAGTATAAAAGGTTGATTTGCACGCACCCAGATTTTGTTGGCAAGATTTTCTAAATTAAACTTGTCGAACGTAAAAATTCGGCCTGATTTGTTTTCCACGCCTAATCTACCGTGATCAAGAGCCATTATTGCTCTAAACTGTGACCGAAGATGATTGCCAGTGCTTTTTTTTGGGTGTACATATAAGGCTATCAAACTCGATGCAAGATTTGTTTCACTCTAAAATCACATAGCCTGTCCCTCAAAAGTCACACGAATGTGCCCTTAATTTAACTGATTTGTGGATTACAAGTTTATTGTTTGTTTTAAATTATAAATTTATTAATGGAGCTTCGCTTTTAACCCTGGCTAAATCTATATATTAAAGAAAACTCTGTATAAATGCTTGGCCATTCATTATTTAGCAATTATTCGGTCTCGGTGGATAACACCCTCCTCGATCTGCTTAATTCTTCATATCCTACTCAGCCTCATTCATTAATTGCTTTATTATTTATTCAAAATAATCCCTAGTTTAAAATCGTAGCTAAAACATGCTTACCTGTATCGATGTTAAGTTCATCTTCGACGGTGTACGTTTAGGTTTGTCCAGCTCCGCAAATATTCTCCAAATAGCAAATGTGGCCTCTGATGTTGTCTTCTTCCTGTTTTTGCTATGTTTTTATTTCGCCTATACTTCCAGCTGTACAGTAGTTCTTACTCTTGAAATAACTGAAATGTCCGCCATTTTTGCCTTCACAACCAAAACAACTCAACCTCTTCCCAGGTCTTCTCGGTCAATGGTGCATTAACCTGTAGCGGGCTGCATTTTTGACGTCATTTCCTCGGTAGACATCAAATTCTTTCAAATTTGGTCGTCAGTATTAACTGGTTGTGGTGAATTATGCGAGTGTTTTTAGCCAATCAAAATTGGGGAAATATTTTGAATTACTAATAATTATTATTCATTGCCATATCCTTAATATGAACAGTTTGCCTAAATATTTAATGCAAGAATTAGAACATATTTGTACAGATTGAGAAGAGAGCAATGTCAATCATTTGCCCTGGTCACAGCTATCATGAGGCCCTGTGATATTATCACCCATCATGGCAAAATATAGGGGTGACGAATGGTCTTTGCGAGCATTCGCGAGCATGCCGAGCACTGCTATTTTTTGGCGAGGACGCCGAGCAGAAATAAAAAATTTCCTTTGCGAGCAACGCAAAAATTTGAGGAGCACGAGCAAGCGAGCACTCGTTTAAATTTTGCGAGCAAATCGATCAAAGGTAAAATTTTGCGAGCAGTTAAAAATTTTAATGGACCATTCATCGCCCCTAAATATGTGAGACACTTTTTGACACAATTGTTTGAAATGGCAATATGCCAACTTCATAATTTGTTACGTGCACTGCATGAAACTACTTATTCGTTAAGGCACATGCGAGCTTTTAACATGCCACGTTTCAAAACCGACCTTTTTAATGAATAGTTTGACTAACTTTTTATGTCTTAAAGTGAACACAGTTTAGAGTTTCTGAATTTGTTTCCTTTAATATTTCTTTTTAGCATTTTTCTCTTTTTTAGTTTCTTTTTATCCTTTTTAATCAAGTAGATAGATTAATTAATAACTAGGGCAAGATCTCCGTATAACAGTAATTATGTGCATGCATACACTAGCCAGAAATTCATCCGATTGCTTCGAGTCGTTTTCTCCTCTCAACAACGTCTGAATCGACCTGCCGTTAATGCCGTCCAGTGGCGTCCTCACTACCCGAAAACCGGGTAGTGATTTTCATTGGTTGATTGTCTAAACATTTGCATAATTAATTATAATTATGAAAAATTTTAGCGGGATTGTCACTTGATATTCGGCGGATCGCATCCCTGGCATTCTTTCGTGTAGTTCACACATTTCGATAAGCTTAATCTTTATCTTAAACAGCAAAATTGCCCTTGTCTTCGAAACTGAAATGCTAAATTGAACTGTGAATGAAGAATCATTGCGGAGAGTCGGTAGGTTTTTCATTTGGAGTCGCTTTGTGGTTGCGGCGGCCGGTGATTTTGTTTACGCGAAGTTTTCTGAGATCAATATTATAATTCGACCTTCTTGCTATATTTACCATCAAGTGTAATGATTCTGTTAGCTTTTCTTTCTTGTTTCCTTGTTTTTTTTCTTCGTTAAGGACCAAATAGTTTCTTTTCAGTTAAAGCAAATCATTGTGTTTTTTAACTAAGTGTGTGTGTTTATTTCATTGTGTAATTGCGATCGAGTTTGATTATAGAATTCAGTACAACCGGTTCAGAGTTGTACTGCATGCAGTTGATAGTTTGAACGTTAAACATGAACTATGATAAAAAAAAAAAAAGAAGCAATTCTGTCTCAGGCAGACATTTCCAAACGATATTTCTCGGTTTGCCATTTGAAAATCGTGTTTTACTTTTTGCATGAATTAAAACAAAGGTCAAGGATTAGTAACGTCACTGGACGGCATTAACGGCCGGTCGATTCAGACGTTACTGAGGGAGTAATAACGACTCGAAGTAATCGGATGAAATTCAGGCTAATGCATACACCTATTGTTCAAAGAAAACAAAAGACAGAACAATACTAAGCCTCTTTCAAGGATTACGGATTCCCTTTCAGTTTCCATGAATCTTCTGTTTTCTGTAATTCCATGTTATGGGGCTGTCTTAATAAATCACTCAACATCAGATTCAATTCAATTTTCTCGTATTCATTCCACAGGTATCCATTCAATGCTTGCACTCATTTATTGAATCTTGGAAATTGAGACAAAGTTTAAAATTGTGGGGTACGTATTTTCCAGCAAAGCTCGTGGAATTTTATATGATGACTACAGTAGACAAGTAAAATTTGAGGCACGGGTACACCATAACATACACCAAAACCATGTTGATCTACTGGGGAAAACAATATAAAGAGTTCCCTCTCAAGTGGTAAGAAAGGTCACAAATGCCACTGATTTGATTACCTTTAGATGATAAAGATTGATGTTTTCTCAATAAATTGAAATGTTTCTACAACAGTTTGAATGAACTGCAAATTTTATGGTAGGGGTATTTTGCAGAACGAAGAACGCTGAATGCAGAATGCAGAAGGCCAAATGATTGATTTATGCAATCAGTGTGGAATTTCTGTTGCTGAGTTGCAGACAGTTGTGAAGACTAGTGGGGAAAATTTGTTGAAGTATCAACTAGATTCATCTTCTGCGATCATGTCCTCAATTCTCATGATCACTTTGATTTATAAAGCATTGACCATTCAAGGAGAAATTTTATAATCCTCCAACAAATTCTTCATAAGTAACTGGTGCTGACTTAATTTGGAAGATGCAAGCATTAACATTGATACAATGGTATATGGCATTACTTGAGGAAGTGGCACCACAGCCTACAGTTGTAGCTGTTTAGCAAGAAAATGGCCAAAGTTTCACAGCTATCCAAACAAAATAGCTAAATTACTGACTTAAACCGAGGGAAAAAAAATGCAAAATGCGTGGTGACGCTTTGAATGTTGTCATCCTTTTAAGGAGAACCTGCAAGAAAAAAAAAATTTCTTCATTAATCTGCAACAGTGCCAATAAACAAGCGAATGCTTTGAAGAAAGTTTTTGATCAGGCCAGGTTGTTAAAAAGCTTGAAATATTTTGAATTACTAATTACTATTCTAGACTTTGGCTTCGATAATTATGATTTGCAGAATTAGATCTCCGAGGCGGTTACAGACCTTGGCCTTCGGGCTAAGTGTATGGCACCTCCTGTATAATTCTTCATATCATACGCATTCAGTCATTGTTACAACAATACACCTGCAGTAGTGTGTATAACTTGTTAATTTGCTCATTGTTTTCTTTTCAGATGGCTGGGAACAATCTCAGTAATGTTGTTTCTTAACAATATATTGACTTTTTAAAAGAGGGGGGCGGTACAGGAGGGTAAATCTCCCTCCTCCTTACTTTTTCAGCCAATTTCTCCTTCCTCCCTACTTTTTGGGGCAATTTCTCCCTCCTCCCTAAACTCGGATTAAAAATTGGCAGGAACAACACACAACGCCTGCAGTTAGTTGTAAAGTAAGTTTTCTGACATTCGGAGCTTCGCCTTTACACCAACATACTGCACGAAGATTGTGTAACCACCGCATGTCATGCAAACTAGATTTTTATGGAGAAAAAGCCCCGTGGGGTACTCCAGGGAATTCTTGGTGGGGCCGGGTGTGCCGCCGGATCTCCAAATTCTGACCCTATTTCAGACCAAACAATGTCGTTATTTACACACGTTTTCAGACCTGGGGCCCGTTTCTCGAAAGTCCCAGTAACTTATCGGGCCCGGTAAGTCGCCCGGTAAGTTCCCGTAAACTTATCGGGTGTTTCTCAGAATTAATGCATCAAATAGCACTTACCAGAAATATATCAATATACTTACCTCTCAGCCTTGTGTCTTCTAAAAAAAAATTAAACATGTAACCTCCAATTCGCACATCCATGGAATTATCAGCATGAGAATAACTCAACAATAACACGTCGAATCGAACTACTGAACGCAACTGACTTGAGGTCATCGTCAATTATCGCTTGTAAATTATATGATAATGCATAAAAAATGACCTGTTGGTTGCTCTCCTTTGAAACAACGACGACCCCAAAGTTAAACTTAGAACATATTGCATTGTCCTTCGAATCGAAACTCAAAAAAACCCAGTCCGCTCTAACAGTCGCGCAAAACGAATGATTCGAGTGAAATAGAGTTCCAACTCGTTCTCCTTCTCCCGCGGACGACTGTGAAGTGACCTTGCAAGAGTCTGGTAACGGCCCGCTATTTTTTCGGGCCTAAGCTGTACCGGGAACGTTTACGGGTGCTTCGAGAAACGCAACTTCGGGCCCGATAAAGCTTCCCGATAAATGACCCGGTAAGTTAACGGGCCCGTAAAGTACCGGGACTTTCGAGAAACGGGCCCCTGGCCTCTAAGAAATAGTGTCATCATTACCGTAATGATTCGATTTAGCGCCTTCCTTGCAAGAAGCGCCACCCATCGAGTGTGTTTCTGTTAATAAGTGCCCCTCTCCATTCTCATAAGCGACCCAGTTCTATTAAGCGCCCCTAATCTAACAATGCCACAGTACAAAACAAGGATCCTTTTGACGGAATCATCGAATTGGATGTTGAAGAAAGCACACTGAGAGAGCTTTTATCTACGGTATTAATGTAAGTGACACTGTCAAAGATATCGGCGTAGAAATAAATCGAAATTCCCTCACGTTAATTGATCATGAACATTCACCGTATATTTTTTACTGCTACAGCTTCTGTTATTGTTGCGTTTTTAAAAAATATTAAAGTTTTATTTTGAGCATTCGGTTGTTTCTCAAAAGAGAAATAAGTGCCCTCCCTTGAGTTACCAAAAGTAAATAAGCGCCCCGGGTGCTAAATCGAATCATTACGGTACGTAATTTAGAACAGCAACAAAAAAGATGTTTTAAAATCCATCTCGAATTTGCATATTTTTCTTTCTTTCTTAGACATTTGAAACAGAAATGATAAATACCTTCATACACTCCCGTAGTTCCCTCGAAAACCATACCTGATAGGCTAAGTCTAGACCCGTTTTCAGACCAAAACGCCCCCCCCCCCCCCCCCCCCCAGAAAAAAAACAACAACAACAACAAAAATTGCGATCCAGGATATTTTTGGGTAGTAAAACTCGTCAAGTATTTTTTTGGGTGGCTTGATTTAAGTAGGAACAAAAACAATCTGAAGATTCCTGATAGTGTTCTGTTCTTGTTCTGCGATTTAAGTTCAACCAGCAAACTTGTTTTCCTTTCTGGAGATTTTTTAAGGCTCAGGAATTTCGGCATGGGATTTTTTGGGGGTTAATTTTTGGTCAAAGGATTTTTTGTGGGTTTTGTTGAAAGCCCTTGGTATTTTTTTTGGGTTTTGGTTTTTAGCCCCATTCAATCATCTCTGTCCCTTGAAATCTGGAGTATCCCCCCTGGCGAAAAACCCTTCCCTCTGGGGCGGCACATATCTATATGGCTTATATATGGGAGTAACTCCCGCCCACCCCCTGGGGGAAAAACCCCTATACCAACCAAGTATTTAACAGAAATGCTCTAACATATTCTAACAGAAAACGCGTTTCAATTTTGCAGTAGCAACTACCTACAGACCCATGGAACTGCCATGGGAACAAAGATAGCCGTTGGTTTTGCAAACACATTACAAACCCACAGAAACTTTTCAGCACACAAAATTCTACTCGTGTCACCCATCAGGTCCATCAGGTGTGACGAAAGGCTTCATTAAAGGAGAAGTGCTCCGGCTTTTAAGGACATATTCCTCTCAAACCACTTTTGAGAAAAATATCCAAAAATTTCGAAAATAGCCTGATAGAAAGAGGCTACACTCTTTTTTTTATTATTATTATTAGAATGTTGATTTTCCGACCCAGGCTGAATATTCTTATTTTTCTGCCGATTTTAGGCTGAAAATATTCTTGTATTATTCTTAAATTATAGCTTATGACATTTCCGTTTTAGAATTTATTGGGGTATCAATTACAAGTGTTTGGTTGCTAGATCTCTATCGCGTTACATTGTGCTCGTGCTCCATCGCTTTTCGTTGCTACATTTGTATTACATGTCCCGTTCATCGAACTGTCATTAGCGTTGAACATTTTGCTATAGCTAGTGCAGGTTTTTTCGTTTTGTTGGCTAAAAGTTTCGCCGTTCAGAGAAAGGAATAATTTTATACGGTTAAGTTAAAAACATAAAATTGTATTGTATTTACAGATGTTTCAACACACAAAATTATATCTATCCTTTTCAAAATCTCAGCCTCGGCTTTATTCTTAAAATATTCTTAAAATTTCTCAACTTTCAACCTCGATATTCTTATAAAATATATTCTTTTAAAAAAAAGAGTGTACCCCGCCGCTATTGTGAGAAAGTACCTCTCTGAGGTGAAATTCGCCGACAAGAAAACAGCTCCTTAAACAGAGAAACAAATCCGTCCGTAAAAAAAAACCTTTCATTACACACCACCCAGTGTAACCTAGCCTAATGAAAATACTAATGGGAAATTCCACCTTATACAAAACCAACAATGGCTAATAGAAATCTTTAAGGAGCCCCCCCTCATATCATATCGCAAGGGAAATACACTGAGGAATTATTTGTTAGAGCGAAGCTCTGAAGGTCAGATTACGACCAAGTGCATGAGTCGTGTGTTGACCGTCGCTAATTTTTAAACCTGGTAACCTGAGATGTGTCAAGTTTGATTTCTCAGTTAAGTCTGACCAAGGGAGTCAAAGGAGACCCAAGGGGATTGCAGTGTATGTCAATTTTTCCATCCCCCCATCCCTTGTCATCACGCAAATGAAAAAAAAAGCCTTAAAATTACCTTTTCATCGATATCTCCCTACTCCCAACATTTCATTTTCTCCCTCCTTCCTACATTTTCGCCCCTATTTCTCCCTCCTCCCTATTGTGTACCCCCCCCTCCCCTCTTAAAAGAAAAGATGTGGGCTGGAAAGTCCAAGATTGAGGACTATTTCCTGGACTTTGCTTGGTATAGAACTCCTCCAGATGGTAACATAGGCAAGAATTTTTTATGCCTCTTTCCCAAAGCAAAAACAGTTATATTATTAAATTGCAAGCACTTCCCTTTGTTCATCTTGGTCACGTAAACTGTTATCTGCTTGTTTGAATTGAGTAATGTAAATTTACTGCTTGTGTTCATCCCTATTCATCTCGCCAATCGCGCTCTGGTAATCTTTATGTAGCCTCTCTCAATACCACCCAATATGGCTTATACTCCCTCAAAATTTGCTTGTTCCCGCTTGTGGAATTCCCAGCCAACAGATATAACTGACTTTTAAAACTCTTTCAAACTATCAATTTTCTAAAGCGCTGAAGAACTCTATGCCTAGTTGTTATACTAATTAATCTAAATATTCATCTGCCTTAGCAACATATCGTGAAGAAATGCTTTTTTAAAAAGCAATAAATTATTCTATTACTCTGTGTGTAATTATTATTGTACAAATTTTTGGGGGTAATCCCAATCCACTAGATTAGCCCTTGCTATTTGGATTATCCTAACTCTCTCCTTATCTGGTTGCTGTATGTTATTTGTCTTTTTTACAAACTGTGTCACATGTAAACCAAGCTGGGTGAAATAGGCCTTCTTGTCTTGTTTTGTGTAAATGGATTTTTTTAGAGTACTGATCGATACTCAGTTGTTTTAGACTTTATTCTTTAAACAAATGTTCAAAATTCATTGCAGCAATGCTTCTTATTATTATTTTGTCACCTTGATCACCATATTGTACACATTGTTGTCATCATCAAGATCTTCAGTCTGGTATCCTCTTTCCTCCCCTTTTCTTGCCATAATAATCATCTCTGGGATCCTGATGATAATCCTCCTTTAATAGCTCTATCAATGCCCCTTAGTCTGCGCAGTTGTAGTCGTAGTTTTGAGAGACATGTATTATAACCAGTGTCATAGTTAGAGCTAAGTATTTTCATGGGAAATGTAGACTGATCACAGTCTCCTCTTGTATTTTTTCGTAAGATCATAAGGATCGAGCACTTTCCACTACGGGCGGCCATCTTGGTTTCATTCGTACCGATGGGGCGGGCGTCGTGGTTTTACTTTATAGCGTAAACCCCCTCCCAAACTGTCCCCCGCCCCTAAGTAGATTTGACACTTATCCCTCAGGCAAGACAACCAAGATGGCCGCCCGCAACGCAAAGCGCTCGATCTCGACGATTGTACTGAAAAATAGGGGACTTTGAAGAGTGTATGAGAAACAACGTTTTAGCCAGAAGGGTGTCTAGCCGTCAAATGGAAGAAATACAAGGAAAATTCACTTACTGTCTTAAAATTGTATGGAAAACATGCCTTCTGGAAGGCCAGTTTTCAATGTCTGGCTAAAAGCCCGTCGAAACTCTTGTATTATTGCCTCTCTTTGTTGGCGTTTAACTTTCAGCAATAATATCGGCAGAAGACGGGTCCTTACTTATATGACACCAGATTATTAGGAGCTTCAGGCATAAAATAGGCCTCACGTTTATGATGCTTTCTTTATTTTGCAGCCGCAGCGGAGCCTGGAGATGAGGAATCAGTGACAAGAGCTAAATATTTTATCCGTGATGAATTCCTTGTAAGTAAAGATTTTCCCTGACGTCTTAGAATTTTTATCCTTTCCCTGTTTTTTAGTTTCATGATATGCTAGAACATCTAACGCTTTTTGGATTATATATAATTATTCCTATATATGATCAAGAGTAAGAGATAGGAATGGGTGTGTAGCTCGAATTTCAATTGACGTCATAACGGCTCATGCGCATTCCACAGGGTGAAATAAGGCGTTTCCGTATTTCGGAAATGTTGCGGAAACCTGATGGTTCAAAATTCCGTTGCGTTTCCGCGCGACGGTTACGGCGGGAAACGTGTAAGATGAAAATGGAGGCATTGTTTCGTGTTTCCGCAGCGCTTCCGTTGACTTAAACGTGTCAGCTCGTTTCCATTGCGTTTCCGCAAGCGGATTTTTTACTGACATTTGCTGGTTTTCGTGATTAATCCCAGGTTTCTCAAATAATAAAATTTGTTTTAACTGTATTGATTACGCTTCAGGCAAGATGAGGAATCATTGCATTGACCTAAAATATCCGAAAGAACAGAGGTAATCGCCTGCGCTAAACTACACGTCGTAAATACTGGAAAAGTGATAGATGATTCTCTCCGTCTTCCTTTTTTAAGAGATTCAAAGAAGTGTTTTTAAGATTACTAGCGCTCCAAACATTGAAGCGTAATTTGAAACAATTTAGAAACAGCAAAATAAATTATAAATGATCTACGTATTTTTGCCTCGCTCTGGAGGCGTGAGTCTTACGAGCATGCGTGCCTCGTTTTCACGTTGAATTTTGAATCGCGCGCCCTTTTGAACATTCTTCGCTGTCGGTTCGCCTGCCATTTTGGTGGTTTGTGCATGCAGGGCCGTTTTTTTTGTGAAGATGAGCGAGGAAAGTGTGATAGATTGCGGAGATAGACTGCAGGGAGGAAAAATAGTTCGAAAAACTATTTAAATGAAACGCCAAATCCCATGGAAGTGGTGATGAAGGAGTTCAGTGTTCACTCTTGGCGAGTCGAATGCACAACAACCATTGAGAAGAAAGAACGCCTGTTTTAAACTGTGGATCCTTGTTGTTTCGTAAGTACATTCTGAATCCTGTTTAAATGTATAGAAACATATTTAAGTCTATGTAATAGCTTTGGGAGCATTTCATCCATGTCGATCATAAAAATCGTTTCACATGTGAGTTTCATGCGACAGCGAGTTGCTTCCTACAGATCTTTGCTTTGTATGTTGCCCGTAGTTTCTTTGATAACATATGCCCGTAAAGCACGCCTTTGTCTGATTTCTTTTACAATAAAGACATAGTTGCTGCTTCACCGAAAAAAAAATTTTCTGTATACTATTAAAATAAATGCTCATTTTAATGGCAAAGATGGCAGCCGTAAAATAATGAATGTGGAATGAGGAATGAGGAAACGGAAACACGGAACGGAGTACGGAATCGAATAGCAATGACAGAAAAATATTATAGAAAAATTCCTTGACACTGAAATGTACAAAACATTTCCACTCCAATTTCTGAGACTGTAGATGTTTATCACAAGGATAAACCTGTACAAAAATAATATTTAATGTTCATATTAATTTTTTGCATACAATGTGCATTTCCTTACTAGATTCAAACCGACATATGCAATTTGCAGGGACCGATGGGAATTGTTCAAAATTAAAATAAATGTAGTGCTTGTTATGAGACGGAATCTTTTCTCTTTGTGTACGTGCACAATAACAAGTTTAATATGATGGTGCAGAAAGGTTCTAAAAGTCACAAGATTATAAAGGGATATCATTTCCTTACACTCCAATTTGTCAAGTTACGCTTTGAACACAAGAATTACAGCTTTATTTGATGACAGAGCAACCTTCATTGACACAAGTAAGACGCCCATCTTTGAGTGGGAAGTCGCAATTCTATTTATCCATCTTTGAGTGGACAAAGTAGTGCTTGTGTCAATGATATTTCAAATGTTGCAAAAGTCACCAGGAGATAAACAAGAAGATTTTTCAGGAATATAATTTCCTTACGCTTCAATTTGTTGTTAAGCTTCAAACACAAGGATAACAGCTTTATTTGATGACAAAGCAACCTTCATTGACACAAGTAAGACGCCCATCTTTGAGTGGGAAGTCGCAATTCTATTTATCCATCTTTGAGTGGACAAAGTAGTGCTTGTGTCAATGATATTTCAAATGTTGCAACAGTCACCAGGATATAACCAAGAATTTTAGTCAAGAATATAATTTCCTTACACTTCAATTTGTCGCTAAGCTTCGAACACAAGGATAACAACTTTATTTGATGACAAGGCAACCTTCATTGACACAAGTAAGACGCCCATCTTTGAGTGGGAAGTCGCAATTCTATTTATCCATCTTTGAGTGGACAAAGTAGTGCTTGTGTCAATGATATTTCAAATGTTGCAACAGTCACCAGGATATAAACAAGAATTTTAGTCAAGAATATAATTTCCTTACACTTCAATTTGTCGCTAAGCTTCGAACACAAGGATAACAACTTTATTTGATGACAAAGCAACCTTCATTGACACAAGTAAGACGCCCATCTTTGAGTGGGAAGTCGCAATTCTATTTATCCATCTTTGAGTGGACAAAGTAGTGCTTGTGTCAATGATATTTCAAATGTTGCAACAGTCACCAGGAGATAAACAAGAAGATTTTTCAGGAATATAATTTCCTTACACTTCAATTTGTTGTTAAGCTTCAAACACAAGGATAACAGCTTTATTTGATGACAAAGCAACCTTCATTGACACAAGTAAGATGCCCATCTTTGAGTGGGAAGTCGCAATTCTATTTATCCATCTTTGAGTGGACAAAGTAGTGCTTGTGTCAATGATATTTCAAATGTTGCAACAGTCACCAGGATATAAACAAGAATTTTAGTCAAGAATATAATTTCCTTACACTTCAATTTGTCGCTAAGCTTCGAACACAAGGATAACAACTTTATTTGATGACAAGGCAACCTTCATTGACACAAGTAAGACGCCCATCTTTGAGTGGGAAGTCGCAATTCTATTTATCCATCTTTGAGTGGTCAAAGTAGTGCTTGTTTCAATGATGTTTCAATAATGTTGCAACAGTCACCAGAAGATACATGTAAACGAAGAGACTATTCAGGAATATCATTTGTATACACTTTTATTTGTCGCTTAGCTTCGAACAATCAATGATTCTCTAAATGCCACAAGAAGATCAACAAGACTATTATCCAGTTATATCATTTCCTCTCACTTCAATTTGTTATTGTACAGTACTTCAAACACTTGGATACGAGCTTTATTTGATGACAAAAACAACCTTCATTTATGTTTAAAAAAAATATTTGTCTTTGTCATGCACTACCAGAAAACTGCCTCATTAAGCTCAGTAAGTTTTTTCAGAACCGAAGGTTGTTACAAAATACATATTATTTGAAATACATATTTAGAATTATCTGACATGTTTTTTGTTTTTGTTTTTGTTTTGTTTTGAGGTATGTTGATGAGGAGAACAGAAACGTTGAAGCTATTTTGGTAAACAAAGTCGGGAAATTTTGGAAAAAAGAAATTGCCCAAAGCAGAGATAAAAGGTAAGTCTTACATTTTCCTAAGTTCCTTGAATCTGGCAGTTGCTAGGTGTTGTGGACAGGTGCAATCATCTAATGAAACAATACAAAAAATTCCCATACCAAAAAACAAGAGCAAACCAATAATACTTTTAGCAACACCACGAAACACTCCTAATTCCTTGTCCACACCTGCACATTTAACATGCTTTCTTTTTGCTAGGGGCCATTTTTCAGTACTTTAGAAGAACCACGATGACGTGGTGAGGCAGAAAAATGGCAAACTTGAATAACACAGAGTTCTGGCTAGGCACCGATTGAGAGCGAAAAGGCTAGGTAAAATACATGACAAGATGTTCATTATTTTGTTAATGCTTGCAATGCAAATATTCCTTGCATGCAGTGTACTACTAACAGGGCTGTGCTTTGTCATCTCCTGGTGGGCCCTGGCACATTAGTTTTTTGAAGCACATTCATCCTGGTCACCCTGGGTTCTCATGTTAAGGGCACTAGGCTCTTTCATTTTTTTTAGAACACAACACATGTTTTGCATGTTTGTCTAGTGCATACATATGATTGTTATAGAATGCACGAGTGCCATACCCTACCCCCTTTGACATTTTAATGTTTTTTTTTTGTGTGATTTATATGCATGGTTTGATTGTGGTGTAAATTGCTCAGACATGGTTGCCACAGGTCAGGGAAATTTTTTCAAGGTCAAGGAAAAGTCAGGCATTTTGACTTCAAGTTTTTGGACATGAATCATGCTGTATTGGTAGAATATTGTTCCTTTTAATTGAACAACCAGATGATGTTAGTTTTTCAAAAAAATCAATACTGTTTGCACATTATATTAAGGGACTATCAAGTCATGTACATTACATGTGACTAAATAGGTGAGGGATGGCTGTGAATGGTGTGTTGAGTCCCTTGT
The DNA here is from genome assembly GCA_038088405.1 of Porites divaricata. Lineage (NCBI taxonomy): Eukaryota > Metazoa > Cnidaria > Anthozoa > Scleractinia > Poritidae > Porites > Porites divaricata. Next base: position 28,725,061 of record JBBMOI010000006.1, on the reverse strand, counting down.
CAGGAGTAATTTGTGAAATTGTTGACTCAGTTGGTCAGGGAAATTTTACATCTGTCAGGAAAAAGTCAGGGACTTTTAAAAATCTCTGGCTGTGGCAGCCATGTTAGAGTAGACAGCAAGAACAAACTCTAAAGATTCAAAATATGTAGGTTGACTTTTTGCCAGACTAAACTATTGTTGAAGAAAAAGTAATAATTATTGTTAATGTTTTTCACAGTAGTCATGCCACTGTGACTAAAATAATGAGCTTTTTTTGGTGTTCAGAAATTGATGTATCGCACTGAAGTGTTGGAGAAGGCGCATCTTTCTGCTGATGACAAACCATTTAATAAAGGCTTTGCTAGACCTGCCCAATGCTGTGGAATTCATGTCTTCAGAGGAAAGTTCTAACGATGAAGATGGGAGCAGGGGTCCACCACCAAGGCACATTAGAGACTTTAAGCAACTCACGACGACGCCGCCGAAGTGGTCGACCGGAAGTAAAAATGCACTATTGGCGTCTACTGCGCATGCGAAAGACTAAACTTGAGTCGTCGTTCTGCTGTGGACGACTGGCGACGCGTGTTTCAGAAGTCGTCTTCGGTAGGTGAGTATTTATTCACTTTTTTTGTCTGTTGTCGAACATGCCGTGGAAGCACAATCACATTTTAGTGTTTGTGAGGATTTTTTGGAATCAAAGACATCTTTCTGAGAGTAGCTGACGAAATTGGAGCTTTTTACTCATCGAAAAACTTTCTCCTCTTTTATAGTCATGGCGTCTCCTGATATCACGACAGCTGAAAAAACAACGTAAGTAAGCACCTCCTGTTGAGTTTTATGTTCATATGGTCTCAGACCATTTATTGCAGAAAAAGTGATGTCCTAGGTTTTAGGTTGCGATGTATGTTATGGCTTGGTTTAGTTTTGGCAGGTACAAGTAAGCTAATGTGTTTGTGTGTATGTGTGCTTGGTAAAACTGGACTACAAAACCACTCGAAAATGCAAGCTGTCAGCAGAGGAGTGTTTAAAGTGCTGTTAAAGTTTATGAACGACGGACTAACAGCAATCAGTAAGATAGTTAATTTTTTGGAAACGTGGGTAGCAATGAGTTGCTGTAGTTAGATTTGCTCCAGCTGGCTGATCATTTACAAGCATTCATCGGTGCATTGTTTGTTAACTAAATTCAGACTCTTGAATGTTTTTAGTACTCAAAGTTTTGAAAGAACAATTATTGGCAATTCGTTAATGTTTAGGTCTTCCAAGTGCTTGAAATTTTTGGAGATCTAGATCTCACTTAAAATCTAATTTTCATGTTCAGAAATCCCCTCTGCACATCCTATAATGTAATAATTATTGTAAGGAAGAATTTTGTTTTTCGCCTTTTTGGAACTAAAATTTCTTAGTGGAATTTTTGCTCATTGCTTTGCTGGAAAAGGGTGCAGTGTTATTGTCTCTTTATTGTTGTTTGTTGTTTCTATTATTATAATTATTGTTATTATTATTATTATTATAATTATTATCATCATTATTGGTACTATTATTATTATCATCATTATTATTATCATATTTGTTTGCTTTGCAAGGAAGTTTGTTTAGTACTGACTATTTTTCTTCCCTTGTAATTCTAGGAACTTACCTGCCTTTAAGTGGACCAAAGAACATGATGTGCTCTTAGCCAGAGAGATGCTAACAGTTGAGCCATATAAATGTAAGAACAGAAGTCGTGAGAGTGGCCAGGCATGGGATCTCATTGCAGCAAACCTAAATTCTGTCCATGCACCACGTTTCCGAGTGGGTCAAAAATCTGTAAGGGACAGGGCCAGGATCCTGCTAAAGAACTTTAAATTGAAAATAAGAGAAGAAGAAAAAGCTTCAGGAATCGAAGTAGAAGAACTTTCCGAATTAGATCTTGCCTTAGAGGAGATCATAGAAAAAGAAAAGGCAGCAAATGTGCAGCTAGATCTTGAGGAATCAGTAAAAAAGAATGAATTGCAAGACAAGGCAAATGCAGAAGAAATGCGCCTTCAAGCTATGGAAAGACTTGGAGAGAGCAAGAAGCGCAGAGAAGCTTCAGAACTAACAGCTGGAGATCAGAAGAAAAAGAAGGCAAGACGTAGTGGATCAGACACCCTTGACTTTATGAGAGAAAAAATGGAAAAAGACATGACAATGAAGCAAGAGGAAATGGCACAAAGACGGTCAGAGCAGCAAAAAATGCTAGAACAACAGAACAATTTGTTGCAACAGATGCAACTACAACAGGTTAATCAACGACAGCATATGCAAGACATGTTATCAGCATTCATGCAACAAAGTCAACTGCAAAACCAAACTATGTTGACCATTGTTGAAAAGTTTACCAAAAAAGACTGAATCATAGGCAACACTAACTAAAAAGATATCTTGTGTTCCTCTATTTTATGTACTTACACCTTATGCATGTTGTGTTCCTTGCACAAAAACTGTTAAAGATTTTTGCAAGTTATTAGTTGTTTTGTAAGGCTTAAGACAATAATTCTTGTTAATAGCAGAGGCTTCAGATGATTGACACAATAGAGTGTAGTTGTTTTCTATGATGTTTTTTGAGTCAGAACAAATGACCAGTTCTGTACAGTTTGATATTGTGTGCTTGTCATTTGTTGGACATTTTTGTGCAAGATATCAGTAGTATTGCTCAACAGGAAGGGGGGGGGGGGGGGGGGGGGAGGGTGCTCCGGATTTCAAGTGATAGGTGATGATTGAAAGAGTTTTTTAACTTTGAAATTTTCTATCCCTGGATTTCTTGGGTAGGGAAATTTGGATTAAAAGTATTTTTTGGGGTGCATTGATTCAAGTAAAGATTTGTTTTGATATTCAAAACAAACTGAAGATTCGTGGTAGTACCTACGTATCCTGCCTGCTTAATGTTTATCAATTTTTTGTGTTATATCATTTAATGCTTTCTAGAATTTTCAAGGTTTGGAAATTCAGCATGGGATATTTTTTCGGGTTCTGAGTTTTACCCCCATTCAATCATCCCTGTCACTTGAAATCTGGAGTACCCCCCCCCCCCCCCCACCGGGTTGTATTGTTAGACGTTTTTGTTACTTGGAGGCAAGTATTCGTGTTATATAGCAGAGGCAACAGATGATGTACAATATAGTTTAGTTGTTTTTTTATTACATTTATTAGCTCATAACAAATTATCAGACCCAATTGTTCAAAAGGTGGATTGCACTATCCACTGGATAACACAATTGGATTCCCAAAGAGTTATCAACTGGATAGCAATTTATTTATCTGGTGAATAGTACTATCTAACTTTTGAACGACTGCGGGCAGTTTTGCTGTTGTTATGTTGTTAAGTACTAGCTTGTAATTTGTTGGACATTAAAGATTTTTTAGTAAACCATACTTGACATTAAAGGAATCCGTTCAATTGAAAATGTTGTCATGTTTAGGCAAAGTAATCCTCGAGGCTTGGAGGCTGAATATCAAAAAACTTTGACGTGCTATTGCCATACAGGCATGTGAGAGCGTTGCGAAGGAGACCTGATACAATGTACATTTTGCCTACATTGCTTAAGCCAACCTTGAGATTTTTCTTAAAATCCATGAACTTAAAATAATTAACGATGTCATTGAAAAGCCATTCAACAGAAATTCTAACTTCGCTCATAGACTTGTTAAACTGTTGCATCTGAGGAGTTAAGTAGGCATTCTTGAATGGGCCCTGCAAATGCACCCTTAATGGGTATGCAGGGTCCCCATAGACACAGAGAGGCTGCCCAGTGGGTGATATTGCATTCTGCTGTAGTTCTCTTAGCAGGCCAGATTCTGTCAACATGCTTGCATCATGCTTTCTTCCTTCTTTACAGTGGTGACAAACATGCAAGAAAAAAAGCTTTTGTCAACAAAAATTATCACGTGATATTTTGTGCATGTGATTGTGAAGGGAGTAGTAGGCATGTTCATAAAACCATAGGTGACTCACTTGCTGGGTAGGTAATCACAAAAACGTACTCTAAACAATCTGTTACCTTTTAGCACCAGTGATTGTATTCTTAAAGAACTTCTATTCGCTAGTTTCTAACTGAAAATTAAAATTGCCATTGAAAGCAAACCAAAATTGAGATGAAGATGCAGAAAGGGGTGTATAGGTGGGACTTGCCAAAATTATCTGGTAAACACCTGAATCAAAATTACATTAAATTTACTTTCATATTCTCTCCTCCCTAAAGTGTACATGTGATTATTTCTTACCGACTGGGCCATACATGTTACCAATGAGGCCATTTGGCAGTGTAACTGATTGAAATTTGATACCATGGATTCTTTTGTGGCCGTTGTACATCACTCTTTGTCGTTCACCGGGTTTAGAAATTGCTCTCACAGTCCCATCGATGAACCCGAAACAATTATCTAAGGCTGCTCCTTTGGCTGAAATCGCATCTGCATACATTTGTAAGGAAACGGGGTTCAAGATACCGTTATTCCAGTTAGTTATCTTGCGGTGGTGGGTATCGTATATGTAGTCTATAATTTTGTTGGTAATCATGCATAGGACAGGTACTGGTCTGCCAAAACGATAAATAAGATCTGAATATCTACAAGGGTAAGCCAGCCTTTTCAGGAGCATGCAGAGTCCTTCCGTTCCAGTGAATACTGATCTCTGGTCGCACTTCAAGAAAGCAGGAATCTGTAGCACCTCTTCTAGTTGCAGAATGTGTCGCTTCTCAAAGCGAAATTCTGCAATGCACTCAGCTTCGTCGATATCATCGAGGTTGAACTGATCATATGAATCGTAGGGAAATTCAAGGTTTTCAGACGTATTTAAATCATATAAAGCGAAGAATTCCATTTCATCCAGCCATCCTTCGCAGTATCCCAACAGTAAAGCTTCTCGAGTATTCCTTAGAGATGCCATTCTAACTGAGGAAAGCGGCAGTGAAAGCAGAAAAATTGCTTCGTCGACACGTCGTCGTCAAGTTTGCTTAGTTTTGTTTTTCCCGCCAAAAGACGTCGACCTCGACCCAGGTCTTGGCGCGCTTGGCGGGCGTCCACAAAGCGGTCGTCGTGAGTTGCTTAAAGTCTCTATTAAGCCACTACGCTGGGAAAGATCTAGGTTGAAAAAGATCAAGGCTGTTCTTGATGCCTCTTATGAGGCACGTATGACAAAAAGGCAAAAAAGAACAGCCGTAAAAGTAACCAGAGGCTGATAAAAACCTTTCAGACAGACCAGTACCAAAAAACTCTCCCTCATGGGCAGGATGTCAGTAATAAAGACTTAAAACAAATTGCTACAGTGACTGCTACTTTGGAAACTGGAAGTAAAGTGACGCAGGGCACATGCTTGAAAATGACCTTTCGCCACAGAACCTAATGTGATGGCATAGTCGTTTCTACATGAGAATAAAAATGCGCTTTTCCCCTATTTTGCAGTGGTTTAAAACCTGTCATATTGTTTTTCACTAATCAAGGAAGTATTTGACACTTCTAGTTCCCCAGCAATTTAGTCTTCCCTGTGTTTTACTAACAGCAAAAGCAAACGAACGAGAAACCCTGTAGTCACTTTTTGGGTGCCACTTGCATAAGGTTAAAATTTGATGGGCCACAGTGACATACTCTCTTCAGGACTCGCATCCACGACCATAGTAGAGGTCGCTGTAGCAATTTGCTTAAAGTCCCAAATGGATTAATAATATTAATTGCCTTCTTTAGTTAGGATAACCCTGTGATGATCAACTGTAACTAAATTGCACGATCTGTTTGGAAAGGTGATAATAGTTTTATTCTTAATAACAACCTTTACTCGACTGTTTTCATTAAAATTGCAGAAATTACAAGACAGTCATTGGCTTATCCTAAAGTAATAAAACAGGAAGTGTAAGGTTAATGCAGTGCAAAAATGAATCCAGGCTAATTCTCACAGAGTACCTTGTATGCCATAGCCAGGTCCAAGTTGTTGCCATCCAATTGCAGCAGAGTGACAACAAAAAGTGAGATACATGTATAGAGATGTTGGCTTGTACGTTGTGTACTACAGTCTATGGCGATTTTTGTTTGCATCACTATTGTCTTTGTAGCATTAATCTGATACTCCCTAGTGAAGGCCTATCAGCAGTTGTGTGGGGTGTAACAATAACTTTGGGTATGATCCACCTAGTACTGGTACCAGGTATGTAAATGCAACACATTAAAAACATTTCTTTGATTGTCATTTACTGCCAATGTTTTTTTCTTTCAAAATATTTCAAAATATCGCTAATGTTGCATTTAACTGGTACTTGGTGGTGACATGCCTTAAAATAATTTACATTCACGAGTTATTTTTTTTATTAAATCTAGATTTGATAGGTAAAAGGGAAGCAGTTTGCAAAGAGTAGTTAACATCCGTTATTGTGTGTCCAGGAAATTTTTTTGATAAGAAACCTCAACATCATCATGATCAGTAGCACTTTCAAAACCTGGTATTCATGGCTAAACTGCTATAATTATTTGTGCAAAGGTTTACTTAGTGACCTTAAAGAAAGTAGCATACCGTAAAAATATATTTTTAGATTAAAGTATATATTTCATTGTTTCTATTCGTTTTCTTCAAAAACTATATGATGTGACATATGTATTAAGACAGTAATTTGATAAAAATTACCACTAGACATCCTAATGCGATTTTATGCTTTCTTAACTAAGTAAGACCTTACTACATTATTTAGTGATTTTACTGTGAACTACTTGTTAGAGTTATTTTGGAATGGAAATGCACGATACTAGTTTTAAAATACATACTATAATAATGTTATTTAATTAATTGTTATATAACTATTATGTTAATTTAATCATTTCAAGGAGAAAAAAGGTTGAATTTTCTCAATGGCCATTTCAGAGTTCCCCCGGCCTCTGTTTCAAAACGAGGGTAGGTGCTCAGCCTTTGATATGGAAATCATTTTTCAAGGTTGTGCACCTAGCCTCATTTTGAAAGTGACGGTTTTTGGAACTCGGAAGTAGCCTATTCTGAAAGGATTATTAATTGAAATAAAAAAGTTTCAGTATCAGATATAGAAAATAGAAATACATTGTAAGAGTTATTTTTTGCGTAAATATTTCTTATACGAATTTACATATATATATGAAAATGGAGAGATAATTATTTAAATTAAAACTTACCAAAAAGGCACTTAAATCTGAATCTGCTTGATTTGTGTGGTATCAGCGAAAATGGAATCATGAAACGGTCCAGGGTCGGACAAACGTCCACTTTTTTATATACCGGATAGAATGAACCGTATATGATTCTAAACTGGAGAGTTAAGTAAAGTTTCCACATTTAGGAAATGCAGCGAATACTCCACAGAAAGAATCTGCGGAAACATGAAGGCTGCAGAGTATAAACCGATCCGACTGAGTTTCCGCACTCACTCTTCCGGGAACTCAACGGATAATTGAGTATCCTCTGAATTTACGAGCCGCGGAAACATGACGGCAGTTAGCGTTTCCGCAAAAGTAAACCTGACGGAAACGCGAGTATAAGGGATGCGTTTAAGCGCCTCCGCAGAAACTGAAACATGACTTATACACGTGTTCCCCGCAACGGTTAGTTACAATTCCGTCTGCGGATATTCAGGTTTCCGTAAGGTAACCGTTACAAAAACGGAAACGGAAACGCTTTTTTTCAACCTGTGTTCGTACCAGTGGGAAATTAGGTTCCTTCTTTGTCTCTGCAACTTCGTTAAGTTACGCCGAGTCATTGTACGTCATACTTGTCATTTTGGCCGCGCGATAGGGCGAACATTCTTGAAGGGAAATTCGCGAGTTTTGAAGACGAAAAAATAGGTTTTGCAAGATTGTTGACGAGCACTGGTAGCTTTTATCACTTGTTTGCTTGTTTTTTTTTTTTTAAACCACCCGACAATTCTTTTTTAAGTGCATGCCAAGATGGATAATAAGATACTTAATAAGGCCTGGAGCTGAAATAATCCTAAGATTTTCTAGCCAGTTCCCTAGAATTTAAAGTTTTATGGAATTGAGATAGAATTTATTTCCAAAGAAGCAGTTTTAAAATACAATGTATTAAGAAAGAAAGAGTATATGCTTAAGTTATTTTAGCTATGTTGTTCTGACAACAAATAAGGTTTAAAATGTTTTTGGAATTGGTACGTGTTTAGCTCTTTAAGAGTTAAGGGAATTTTGTCCCAGACGGTACATGCAGCATACCCGATTGTTTGTTTCCCCGTATTAGTTCGCACTTTTTTTACGTAAAGATTCTGTTTCGATGCATATCTGGTATTGTATTTGTGGACATTACTGGCGTATTGAAAATAGTTTGAGAACAGCTTTGGCAGGAGGCCTTTACGCCAGAGGTACGTGAATTTTAGATCTGAAATCGATAAACATTATGTACCGTAAGAATGTCTAATAAATTTAAATTTAGGGACGGGGAATTATACGCGTGGTCGTCTTCACATTGCGTTGTTTGGTTCTCTTCTTCTGTGAAATTAAACACTTTATTCTAGAAGTCGAATTTCTTATAAAGAGTTCCGCTGGTAACTCGAACATTAAAATTTGTTACTTCTTGAGAAAATCAAGTGTGCAGGCAAAGAAAACTTGTTTTTAAGGTATTTTTCTATCGGATTGTTTTGTTTTTTTAATTACCGAGAACTGAGATATTTGTGAGATCCGCTTATGATGCCCGGTCGATAAAGTGAAATTTAAAGGTACCCAAAACTACGTAGTTATTTGTTTAAGGTGATTCCCTAGTAAAAGAACCTCACATAGATTGTAGATGAAACTTGGTACACTGATGTAACAAGTCAAGAAGATGATAGAAAGGTAATGAAAAGTGGGGGTCACCGTGCTCGTTTTGATGTCACAATGCCGACAAATACGGCTATTTTGGACCCTTTGACAAAAACCGCGCGCAGTCCAAAACTAGACAAAAAGGAAAGATTTTTTCAATGATGCATGTGGTATCGCACAGAATTTGACTTTAATGTATTGTTTATCCACTGAAGTACTAGAAAAATGCCTTTTAATGCCCTTGTTTTTACTTTACGCTCCGTGATAGCTCAATCCGTACAATTTAGTAAAATTGCCAAAAAACTAAACATAGATTTGTGCCAATTTTTTTCTCACCGAAAGGAAGCACTGTCCTTATTAAAATCATGAAATAAAAAAATGGGGGTCACCGTACTCGTTTTTGCGGTAGAGCTGCAGAAAGTGCGCACCAAATGCATTTTCCTTGATTTTTGAGACTGGACTGGGGCGAGTTTCAAAGTAGAATGCATGCGAAAGTGGGAAGAAAGTATTAAGAAATCCGTTTTTACAAAATTTGCATCGAGATATCACATTTAGGACGCAATGTGATAGAGAAAGCGTTTAAAGTGATTCCCTAGTAAAAGAACCTAACATAGATTGTAGATGGAACTTGGTACACGGATGTAACAAGTCAAGAAGATGATAAAAAGGTAATAAAAAGTGGGGGTCACCGTGCTCGTTTTGACGTCACAATGCCGACAAATACGGCTATTTTGGACCCTTTGACAAAAACCGCGCGCAGCCCAAAACTAGACAAAAAGGAAAGATTTTTTCAATGATGCATGTGGTATCGCACAGAATTTGACTTTAATGTATTGTTTATCCACTGAAGTACTAGAAAAATGCCTTTTAATGCCCTGGTTTTTACTTTACGCTCCAAAGTAGAATTAAATTGGACACGCGCTATTCGACACGTGATAGCTCAATCCGTGCAATTTAGTAAAATTGCCAAAAAACTGAACATAGATTTGTGCCAATTTTTTTCTCACCGAAAGGAAGCACTGTCCTTATTAAAATCGTGAAATAAAAAATGGGGGTCACCGTACTCGTTTTTGCGGTAGAGCTGCAGAAAGTGCGCACCAAATGCAATTTCCTTGATTTTTGAGAGTGGACTGGGGCGAGTTTCAAAGTAGAATGTATGCGAAAGTAGGAAGAAAGTATTAAAAAATCCGTTTTTACAGAATTTACATCGAGATATCTCATTTAGAACACAATGTGATAGAGAAAGCGTTTAAATGAAAATCAAAGTGAATAAGCACAAATTAAACATCCACTATCGAGGTTCTCCGTGAGGAAGTCGAACTCAGCAACACGCGTACTGCTTACGTTATGCACATTCCCACCACATTGAGTCTCACCTCGGCAAGAAACAACCACAAGTAAAGATTGCAATAGCGTTTCTCTTCGGTCAACTTCATTTTAATAATGTTACTTCACATGCTCTTTTTTACGGAGGCCATCTTGTTATGCGCAGTAAGAGGTGCACAGTGCAAAACCAGGGAATCACCTTAAATGAAAATCAAAGTGAATAAGCACAACTTAAACGTTCTCCGTGAGGAAGTCGAACTCAGCAACACGCGTACTGCTTACGTTATGCACATTCCCACCACATTGAGTCTCACCTCGGCAAGAAACAACTGCAAGTAAAAATTGCAATAGCGTTTCTCTTCGGTCAACTTCATTTTAATAATGCTACTTCACATGCTCTTTTTTACGGAGGCCATCTTGTTATGCGCAGTAAGAGGTGCACAGTGCAAAACCAGGGAATCACCTTTAGTGGAGTCCTAGAATGAAAGCAAGAAAGACGGCTTTTGTGTTGTCTTAAAATGAATTCAACGATACGTTCTCACCGAAAACCAAGAAACAAAAAATTTTCTTTGTTTGCAAACACTCCAAAATATCTCTATAAAATCTGAATATTGTCCTTTTGAAGTGTGAATAAGTACATATAATAATTTAGATTTATATTATGAACATGGAAAGGATTTTTAACTCACCCTTAGAAGAAGGATACGTTAGTATAGATGGTCTGAATTATAACGTGACTGTTGATGTAATATTTGCCCCCCTCCACTGTCGGACTCCCTGTTCCAAGGTTGATTGATTGCAAAAACTATTCTGTTGCTTCTGATTGCAAAGGAAGAAGCAAGGGAAGAAACTTCAAAATAAAAAGAAGAGTTATAAAGACCTGGGAGTTTTTTAAAAAGGAACCTGTCTTTATCGCACTGCTGTACAGTAAACGTGTCCCTGTTTTGTTGTTGATGTTTGTGCTCGTGAAAGTGCAAGTAGAGTATGTAGTTTAAATAATGTAGATTTAAGTAGGCAACAGAGAAACTTTGTCTCTTTTTCCCTTCTAATCATTGTGTTCTCTCCCCCACCAAACCAGACTTGTTTTGTTCAGAAATTAGCTTGCAGAGAGGAAAGCACTGCAAACTTAAACATATTGTATATTGACCCGAAAAAAAAAAAAGAAGAAAAACGGATCTTAATTTCCGTGGCATGCAAGATTTCGTGCCATGTCCCTTGGAATGTTAGTTTGTTTAGAACGGGTTTCAGTGATGTGTCGAAAAATAATCTCCAGAATATCCTATCTGCACTCAACCCATTGTGATTGGTCAAAAAAATATCGTGTCAATTTCACTTCCCGCCTTTTGGCAACCTTTCGTCTAGTCTTTTGTGATTGGCTAGAGAGGGTTGTATATTACGTCACTTCAGCGAATACCGTTCTAACAATATATGTATGATCAAGACTGCTGTAGTAGATCTTGTGTCTGTCCCAAAATGTGGAAAGCAGACTGCCAAATGTACTTTCAGAAGTATGCCCCAAACCCTTCCCCTGTTAGTGATTACAACACTTGATATCAGAGTAACTATGTAGGGCTTTAAGCCGGAGCTGTCATATTAAGTTTTATGTCAAAATAAACTTTATAACATAGCGCGCGTGCTTGCCCTATATAAGTCCTATTGAGCCGCTATGAACAAAATCTTTATTTATGCACGCCCGTGCGTAAATAAGATGACGTCAGCAATTTTTTCACATGGCTGCAGAGTTTCTGTCCTGTTAAGCTGCAGTGCAGTTTTCCTTCGCCTTAAGACATGGAAGAAACCAGCGACGAGCTGCCCAATTTTTCTATCGGCATTGACCTTTTACGTCCTGATCCAAGGGCGGCTGCAAAAATAAAGCCGAATTCAAAAAAAATCGCAAGTTATGCGTTTCGCAAATTTGTCGGAAGACCATCTGCAGCAAATTTTGGCCGAGGGACATTCACTGGGAACAGAAAAGACAGCAATTGGTCATTAACAACAATTAAAGGTAAAATTTACGTTTTTACTGTTGTTTTTAAATTTGTTATGCACTTTTGTTATCGCCGAACAATCCGACTAAATCAGGAACATTTCTGTTGCAATAACAAGACAAATTACACCAGAAGACATAGTAATTTTTTTGCTCATAAAAACGACTGCTGGCAGGTCTTCTCAAGTAGCCGTAATGACCAGCCATTGTCGTAAATAAATGTAAAGTAGAATGACAGTCGTCTTCGCCAAAAATACAAGTTTTCTGGATTTCGCCGAGCAAAACATAAACATCATCTCAGCGCCGGATCCAAACCATGCTCCACGACGTGTTACGAACATGCGAGTATTTTAACTTTAGGTGGACTTTAAGACACTTTTGTCTTTGTTTCTACTTAGTTTCAATTAATTGTTAACGAATAAATAAGCAAATTTTCGTTCTCAGTTTTACAGAAAGAATTTTCTTTCAAACTAGGCGATTGTGGCGTACTTGTAACCAGCCAGTAGAAGCGTTTGTTTTTCTGTGGCGCGCGTCACGAGAATTTTGCAGTTAAATAAAAAAGCAAGCATTTTTGTCAGCTATGTTATAAAAGAATTTGCTCATGCTTTTAGCTGTGCGTATATCGAGTTATTGATGCACTTGGGAAGTTTGGAGAGCACTCAAGAAGCTTTCGTGCTCTCCAAACTTCCCGCGTGCATCAATAACTCGATATACGAACGCTAAGCATGAACAAATTCTTAAATTATTCAATATTTCGTGTACAGTCACAAAATGTGTTGTTTTTCCGCCCCTCATTTCTGGTTTCTGGGGCACCCAACGACTGTTTTCTGTGAAATATCTGTTCGGAGAGGCAAATATTGCCTTGAATTTTCTATTGCTTGAGGACGGCTAAAAATTTCTAGGGGATCGTTGCACTCCTTTACAATTTTCGAAGCTTAACTAATAAATTACCTAAATCAGAAAATGTCTCAGTTTCGTAATACTTGAAATTGCATCTAAGATTTTCGGAAAAATAATCCTGAAGCCCTTTGAAGCCTTTGTAATTTCGAAGACTCAAGTTTCCCTAGGATGTCCGAACACATACAAATTTTAAAACGCCGCTTAGAATGCATTTCTAAACATCTAAACGTAATCTGGATAGTGCTAACAATGTATTTAGAAGGAAACCGTCGTTGGGTGTCCCTGCCGGAGCGCAGCCTATGTTTTTCGAGTCACGTGCTATAAGCGAGAAGGCCTGGTGGACAAGGAGGAAACGCCAGCACTATACGACCCCTTGTGAACAAAACTTAAGTTCAATTATTTCCTCTGTGAGTATCTGAGGTTCATTATTTTCAAAGAGCTAAATTTATATGAAATGCGGCTTGACGATGGAAGCAGTTTATTTGCCCGTCCAAATGGGCTAAACCACTGGCTTGTCCCTACCCTGGTTTGCCGCTTTTTTCTATTTTTGAATCCGCAATAATACACTCTGTTTGCCTCTCTCCCCCTTCCCAAAGGGGAAGACTGCATATTCCGTTTCCCTAGAGCATGTGAAAACAATAACTTAGCGCAAATTTGGGGGACAAACAGAGTGTATTATGGGAGGGGGGTTGAAAATAGTCAATGGTTTCTTTACTAGCAAAGGTCCTGCTCACGGCGAGAGGAAAATGAGAGGAATTATGTTTGTAAGTTCCCTTGACTCACGGGGTGATTGTGCGGGGCGGGATAACAAATTCTCTTTTCCCTTCCCCCATACCCACCCACGGGGATTATAATTATTTCAATGACGACCGACATGGGTTAACTTATCGGCAAGGTTTGTAGAGCGTGACTAGGGTTCGCCAAGTACTTCCTTGAGATCCTTGAGTGGCCACACAACAGCATCGTTTCTATAAACTGAAAAAAAGGAAGGAATTGCTCTTTGGGAGCCTGAGGAAAATCACATGAAATGAAATGTTCTGGTGTGACGTAATAGGGAAAAAGCATGAGGTAAGAGCAGTGTCATTGAAAGAACCAAAGCGGGTGAAAGCTGTTGAAAGTAGCCAAAGCAGTGGCACGAGACAACTGAGGTTTGGTCAGACAGCGTGGAGGCCTTGTGCGCCCACTGGCGCAACAAAACTACTGATGATGATGAAGTATGCCACTGCCCTTATTCTTTAATTAATGATTGTTTGTCATTAGCTCTTTGGCGAATCTAACAAATAGGTAAAAAAACATTAAAGTGTCAATGCTTCTAGACTTCTGTATTCTTTACAGTACTAATACAGATTTAACAGTAATTTTCGAAGTCCACATGATCACATAACTCGCGCTTACTGCTGAGCAGTAAGGTACTTTTTCAATGCAAATGCGATTTATATGGTTTCTGAATTTAAAAAATTTCAAGGAGCTTTGTTACAATTGTTTGGGACTCTAGTAACAGCTTCCATTGAAAACAGAAAAAAGAACCTAAAGTAATGGTTCAGAACCGGCCTAAAAAATATTAAAGTTGATACCTTTACCTAAATTATTGTACTGTCAAAAAATTAAAGTGGCAAAAATAATAATCATGCTTTGTCGTTTCCCCCCTGAAAAAATCGCCACATATATTATATATTTTTTAGAGCTCCAAGAGAGAAAAGAAGTAAAAGATGACCAAGGATACTTAGTTTCAATTTCACCTCATCTATTGACCCGAAAAAAAAAAGAGCGACACGGAATGGCCGGATGTTCAGATGGACGAGTTAGGGTAGTTGAAGAGAAGGGCAGTTTATAGTCTCACGAAAGGTACTGCGTTGTTAAGACACAATAGGGAAAATGAGTGAGGCAAGTGTAACATTAAACCAACTGAAAACAACAGTGGATGCTCCTGGACTTTATTTTTAGCTGATACAGACTTGATAGCAAACGTTGCTTCACACACCTCATTACCTAGTCAAGACATAACACAAGTCTAACACGCTTCTATTTTAAAAAGTCCAGCTCATTATATGACACGTGCTTACTGCTGAGCTTTCGGTACTTCCTCAATAAAGATACGATTCATTGAATGCCAACCAGTGAGGGCGTCAGCAAGCTTCTGTCCTGTGACGCATTTTCCAACCAAGAATCCCACTCTTACCTTTCCTTTGTGAATGTTGTTGCAGTGACCTTCAATGTGGCGGTGACGGTTAAGATTGTGGTTTCTACCTGTTCGCATGTAGAATGCACCGTCAATAGTTCCAGGAGAGCTGCACTCGGCTCCATTGAAGGTAAAATACCAGCGACTACAGCAGTCGTCACAGCCAAAAATCCTGAGGTTACCAGCATAGTAGACATGGAGGGAAGTGTCCGGGTATTTCTTCACAAAGTCACAGTTCTAAACGAGATATAAAGAAACAGCATCCGTATTGTATTGTATTTTTATTTACTCCATTCTATAAAAGATATTACATCAGTTGTACATATTCAGACTAATTTAATAATGCAAGCTGTTTTGACAAAAAAAAAAAACCACATGTACGTAAGGCTAGCAACGAAATTAATTAAGAATGGAGAAAGGAAAAGTATAATAAAACTAAAAATGGCCCTTTAAACAAAACTACGTAGCTTTAAAAGACGCGGCCATCATCTTCGCTGACTGATGACCAAAGCATTATGGCAATCAATCGTTTTAGTGAAACTTACTTACTTTGAGCTAATAGAATATTTTTAACTTGGGTAACACATGGACGATCCGCACTTACATATATCAGTCCTGAATCTGTGCCGTCTTCCTTTTTCCAAGCGCACTCCTTCCAGTTCATGTGTGAAGCCAGTCGTGCCGTCCCACTGTCGCCTTTGTCCCCTCGCTGTCCTTTTTGTCCAGCGGAACCCTGGATCCCATGCTCTCCCTTTGCTCCTTTCTTCCCATCAGAACCACGTGGTCCCTGGGTCCCAATTTTCCCCGGGCTGCCCAGGTCTCCTTTGGCTCCATCTCGACCAGGTGCCCCAGGTGCTCCTGGAACACATGTCGTGTATGTCCACATCCCGGTTTGTCAACCATTATTACAAGATGGACAAGATTGAACAGGCTGCAAAAGAGGAGAAAATTTAATGACAAAATGCTAGCAGCCTCGGACAATTTTGTCTGTCATCTAGCCGGTTTCAATCCAGGTGAGGAAGTATTTACTGATTCTCGTTAATTGCTTGTTTTAAACGTGAAAATGTTCTTTCTCTATATCGTTCGATTGCAAAAGTAATCATACCATCTTAGAGGGTGATAAAGGGTATATTCGTGACTCATGACCGGCCCGTGAAATGTGAAATGGCTAATTTTTTCCTCGTGAATCGTGATTTCCTTAGTAGCCGTGAAGCGTGGTTTTGCATAATTATTTTCCGTGAAACGAGAAATGTTTAATTCGCCGTGAAAAGTGATTTTCATTATGTCTTTGTTTTTCGTGAATTGTGAAAGCACCGTTTTATTTTCCGTGAAAAGTGATCTAGACCCTCCCTTTACCACCCTCATCATAATTTTTGAACGCATTTTGAGCATTTCTTAATCAACCTGCTGACTGATTTAGTAAAATCAACACATGATACGTTATTCCTAGTTTTCTCCATAAATTAAGATCAACTGTATTACAAAATGTGTCGTGACCATGAGTATGAATGCAGTTACCTTAGTGCCTGATTGTTTGTCGTTCATAGCAGAGCAGAAAGCGGCCATGAGCGATAACATCAGTACGAACAACATGGTGGTCATTTTAACTCCTGATCGCATCATCAAGGTCCTCTAGCTTTGTGCACTAAACGATTGATCATGGTATGAAATATTTTGGTTGGTACAACTAAAATTACAAGAATAAGATTAACGATATATTTGATACTTAAGATACGCCTTGGAAAAATGAGTGGCTTGAATGCTATGGAGTTTTGAGAACTGTTATAGCGTCTTTTGAACTTCACTCTTACCTTCTTTCATAATTGCCAATGCCAAATGATAGCAATGATTATCGTGACAGGTTAATTTATCTCTCTTGCCATAAGTTCTTAACTTTTCATGTTTTTAAATCACGTTTTAGTGAAATCAAGCCCCAATTATTACGTTTCACGTGTGAAAGTCGTCGAGCATTTTGATTGGTTCTTTTTGCTTAACATGAGGAAATTCGTGTTTTGTATTTTTCAGTAACTGAGTTCCTGTGCAGATCATGCTTTTGTTCCATGATCGAGAATCTACCAGCCACAAGCGTTTTACATCCTTTATAATATTATTAAAATCTTATTTCGTGTAGGATCTATCTCTTAGCATAGCTCAATTTTGTCCTTTAACCGCTGGGCGATCTCAGTTTTGATTCGGTGTTGTGGCTTTATGAGGATGGCTGTCAGCTCATCACCTTTTTGTGTAATGGGAAAAAAATTAAACTGGGGACAGTTTGCAAGACTGAGTCTTAACATAATCTGTCGTTGTTTAAATTAGGATTTTTTATCCTATATTGCTGAAAAGCCAAGAGAAGTACAATTTTCTTTGTTCATTTCTCTGTCAAGAATAAAGCACAGAATTTACGCACATCCAAATTCTAAAATTTCCCTTTGCTGAAGTTAAGACAACACTATATCCAAATAACACATATTTCGTAGTTGTTTTATACTGTATTTACTGTTGTTTGATATAGAGGGTAAACAGGAATCAAGTTTTATACCATCATTGGACACCTGATTGAAAACCCTTTCCTTTTTTACCATGATAAATGATTGTTAAATCGTACTTATTGACATTTTGTATTATATTAAAGAGTAATAGCGGAGCACCATGGGTAAATAAATCTACCCATCCCAGAAAATTTGGTAATCACGTGACCGACCGACCGTGCGACCGTCCGTCCGCACCACAGGAAAACCAATGTTTACTCTCACTTTTTTAGCTAGATTGGGAGCCCAAGAGAAAACTAATTGCACATCAATGTTGTAATCAATTGACAGCTGTCAAAACATGGCATCCGCTGACCAGTATCACCTGACCGTACCGCGGGCTTAAGTGTCGACCCATCGAGGTCGAATATTTTTTTGAAGTTATCCGCTGACAAATTGCCAGTTTCAAATGATCGCAGGCTCAAGTTTACTTTCTTCCAAGGATTCATCAAATATGTTGTGTTTATGTCACTATGGCCCCGCACTATTAGGACTTTGATTTCAAACTGGCCTCGGAAGCGAAAATTGAGCCATTTTTTTTTAAAGTACAGGCGGGGAAGACCTTATTCTTACCATGGTCACGCGTTGGTCACGCTCTACGTCCAATTTTTATGCTCTGATTGGTCAAAATTTGACAGGTGAGTTCATGCGGACAAATTATGCAGCATCTTGAAAGTTGTTTACTTTGACCGCTGAAGCTGACAGAGTTTTGTGTCAACTTGTGATGTTTTGTTAACTGTCTTTTCCCTCTGGATGTACAAAATGAAATGCAGCTACTATCAAGAGTCTTCTGTTATTCATGGCTGGTTTGTTTACTGGGTTTTTGGTTGAGAAATGCGTCGCTTGTCAAAACTCGGTAATTCGTTTTTGGATGGCATCGTTTTCGTTTTTCACCTTGCCTCATGCGTAAGAGAGTTTAAAAGTCTCAACCAACTGTGGCCTTCCTTGATAGCTTTCAGGAACTGAATCTCGAATGGTAAGCCTGAGTAATTTGTTTATTTGATGTTTGTTTTTGTTATATCTAATTTTCATGAAGACTTGCACAGTTCACGCTGACAGTTTATGCGGCAAGTTTATGCACGTTTGTAGGATTTGAGTCAATGATCTGACCTAATATCAGGTTTGATATAAGCTTACAGAACTTTAAAAAGCCTTCAGATATATTTGCTCACCACAAATAGAAAGAAAAAGTTCCGAAGAATATTTAGTTATAAATTTGGTTGAAGAAAGAAAACTTTAAGCGCTTTTCTTGCTTCGAGGAGTTCACCTTCGAAAACAGTTAACACCGCCGGGAAGCCGGCTTACCGGTAAGCTTTAGGCTTAAAGACTCTGAGGATTTCTAGAGACACTTTAATACTTGTCTTCGTGAATGAAAATTGTTGTCTCTGTAAATGTTTCACCGAATTATATTTCTTTTTTTGATTCTTAGTAGTCTCTCTTGCAATTTTAATCGCTTGTCCGTGCCGTTTGTTTTCATCGTTCATGAACATCGCTTGCAGGAGTACTCGAAAATGACTCGCGTATCAAACGCTTTATAAGATTACACATCGTTATAACTAAAACCATTAAATAACAAAAATAATAATAATAAATTCGCTTTTATGTTGAAGCGTAACTCTCTTAAAGCTCATTCAAACACTCGACCACACTGACAGCTCGCACTATAGAAACGAGAACCAGCTGGCCGTATGGGTGATTTTGGAAATTCTTCAACGGTTTCGCTTAAAGCCCACGATTGATCGTCCTGAATATTCCTGAGTGCAATTTGTCTTGAAAAATTGTGAAATACCGTATTCTCTCCGCGGTCTGTATGACAAATAGCATTGTTTCACCTCAAATGTGATGTATAAAATAAAAGGTTGGTTTAAACACCCCCAGATTTGTTGGCAAGAATTTGCAAAGTAAACCTATCGAACGCAAAAAAATTTGGCGTGATTTGTTTTCCAAGAATTTGTTTTCGAGGCCTAATCTACTGTGATCTTGAATGTGATCGAAGATGTTTGCTATTTTTTGGGTGTACATGTAAGGTTATCAATTCGATGTAAGATGTTTCACTCTAAAATAACTTAGCCTTTCCCTCAAAAGTCACATGAATGTGCCCTTAAGTTAACTGATTTGTGGACTAAAAGTTTATTGTTTTATTTAAATTACAATTTATTAATTGGAGCTTCGCTTTTAGCCCTGGCTAAATCTATATATTATTCCTACTCTGATCCTTGTACTTTGGAACATGTTTTAGAAAAAACAGACATTACAATGGGCCGAAGGAGATATGAGCACGCGTGGCGTGTATTTGAATTACCTTGTTTGCCATAAGTTTTCATTTTTCAACTGGTGATCTGTCTTCATGAAAGTTATGAGAACTAGGAGAAAAAAGTAAAAAAGAAACATTGAATCAAAAAGCATAATTTAAATAAAGCGAGAGAAAAAAAGAAATTAAGCTTCGTACACTGTACATACCAACACTCTGCTGGGGACTGAATCATAGAATATCCTCGTTTGGATAACAAGTTTCTCGTCTAAACATGCTGCTCCACTGACATAATATTCTAATTTCAATTAAACAATTTCATTCGCTTGCGGAAATATTAGGTTGCTAAGTAATCAATGCGACCAATGAGAGGCCTCTTGTCAAGATTTTTGAACTACTCATAATACACATTTGTTTGTTACAATTCATTGTAACCAACAGATCACAACTTTAACTAGAAATAAAAGATGTTGTTCTTGGATTTTTTTATATATAACCCAAGGTATAACTCTACAATTGAAAGAAAACTTGCAGTCTGAGATCCCGCGAGATGATATCACTTAGGGAAATTACTTCCCTAAACTGACCTCGAATTGAAAGGGTAGTACAATGTCATCATATTGATCCTCATGATTTCAAACTCTCTTCTCGTCCTAGTGGCCATTGTCCATTCTGGTCCATTCTAAAATTCCAACCAGTAAATAATCTGGGTGTTACCAGTTAACTTTAGTGATCTTACACAGTCGCTCGATGATTCACCATCTGTGGCGTGTAGCAATTCGGCTTAGAAAATCTGTACGAAGAGTGTGATGTTAACTGAACAATTATTTGTTGAACATATTCATTAAATTTCCTTTGTAAGTAAGCAGCAAATGATTTGAGACAGTAGATTTTGGTTTTGTAGCTTGGCGAGCTGTAAAAATGAATAAAGTTTTTTTTTCAAATAGCTGTATATTACTCTACACGTCACTCGCTTTTGATTACGAGAGCTTGTGTGTCGCTGGGTTGAACACAATTTTATATTTTTATTTTATTGGTCGTGTCAACAGTTGTTGTAGATATCAATTTTGTTTAAATTAACCTTTTCGAATTTATCATTCACGACCACCATCTTACCGTTAGTCTGATTATTAATACGGTTGGTTTTGTTGGTCAGAGTTTACCTTTTAAAGCTAATTTATGAGACTTAGGTTTGAATAAACCCCCGGCGGCGTTGATTCTCTACTTGCCCTGACTTGTCCTCGATGTTTGTAAAGTGTTTTTTAGCCTAACTTGTAAACCTCTCTTGTCCATGGTCATACATGTACCTAGCAAACTAAAATTGAGCAAAATTTGTGGGAAGGATCATCCACTAGCTAGAGTAGATATACATGCTACTAATACATGTAAGATCAGATGATTCCAACGAACTGTTCTTTAATAAGTGGTGAAAAGTCTTCATTTCATGGAATTTTCTCTGATCCTCCGAAAAATCAAGGTTCGCTTCAAACAACCATACTGCAAGAGAATGTTCTCTTGTCATACTGTTAGTAGATTTATTCTTGGGAAGATTTGTACAACGAATGAATAGCTAGTACTGTTAATTTATTGCTTATTTGAAAGCCTTTAGTTTTGGATTTGGGAAATGACTTCATTCAGTTGCTTATTCATTGTTCGTCTTATTGAATAAACTTTCAATTAGCTTTAAAATAGTATTTCACTCTTGTTTGATATTAAAACTTACGATTTTTTTTTTTTTTCTGATCAATTTTGAGAGCTTTAGCACAACAATAAATCTCTGTACTTTATCCGAGAAATCGTGGATTAAATTGAAGAGCTCTTCATAGACCGAAATTTTTGTAAAAATTTCAACAAAGTTAGATTTGGCGCAAGTCGCCAATGAGTCTGGTCATTTTGGAACTTATAGTGTGGAAATTATGTTTCAAATTGTGTAGCCTCAAAAATAATAAGTTTAAAAATTGCTTAATAGTAAATGCAATCTAAAAATAACTGATTGAAATATCTAGAAAATTTCATCAGAGTATACTGATTTGGAGCTGTGAAGTGTTTTTGCCGCTAAACTGATTTAGAACCGTGACTCGCAGGCAGAAATGTACTGTAATTTTATGCTTCCAAATTAGTGAGTACAAAACCAGAAGAATTTTGAAAATCGCCTTGAGATTCCACGAAACATCGAATATTCACAGAAGATCTAGTTTTACTGGGTTATATATAGAAACTCTTCAGTACCTTTTTCAATACAGTAACAATATTAACAGGAGTCTGGTTAGTGTATTAACGACCAATCCAGAAAAACATAACCCATTCGACTTAAATATAGAAACATTTTGCAGTTCAACCCAAATGGTATGTAAATAAATGATAATTTGAATTTTGGTTACGCTCTTTTGTTCACTGAATAAAATTACAACGGCAATGACGATAAAGGTTTCAGTTTTGCAAAAAAAGTTCTTACCGGTAAAATTGATGTCAGTCGTCTTTTTTGACAGTATTAACCGCATTATTCTATGGAAAATAATTGTTTGATTCATCCAAAATTTTCAGTGTCCTTTCCCTACTTGTTCTTGTTTTCTCCAGTTTACCTTCATTAATGGTCGATATCTTAATTAAAATGGCTATTATTAGCTTCTTGTTCACCAGTGACACATTTGTAAATGAAGCTCATCCTCTTGACAAAGAGAAATGTCACTTTTCTTTGTCTTTCTTAGCTTGTGTTCCGTGAAATTTACTAAACAGGAAAGCATTGTTCAATTTGAATTGTTTGGTGAGCCTTGGCTTTTTTAAAGACAAGGCAAATCCAAATGTGGATAGTCGTTAACATGATCATGGAAATCGACTTTTGATCAGTTAATAAAAAACAGGTCAGCTAAACCGGCGGCCTTCTAGTGTCTCAAACGTTTCACGTATATTGAGGGAGTCTTTATTACCCATTCTAAACTTAACACGCGTTCATTTGTCCTTATTTGATACATTTCTGTTATTGACTGACATAAGCAAAACTCGATCGCCAAGTTTAAATTTTCAGGCAAGTGTTTAAGACTTTTTATATTTCTGTCGGTACCACGAGGAAGGAATCTTTTAAGTAGAGCCCATTTTGAAACTTCGAAACTTGTCCTTAATTTCGGATTTATTTGAATCTTGACAATTCAAATTTCCGTCTTTGAGCTCCACAGATCCGTCCCTGGTCGTGAAATTGAATTATTTCAGTTCCTAATTCTAATGGTAATAAGTATAAATTAAGTAACAGTACATTAAAACTTCAATTCTTTGTTCTTGTGGTAGAAATGGGTCACACAAAACAGAAAATGCGCAAACAACACGTGTTAAAAATGTGGATCAGTGCTTTGCATTTTAAAACGTTATAATTTCTTTCAGTTAAAGTAGAAAACATTTAATCGATGAGCAGCGGAGGATCCAGGGGAGGGACCCGAAGAGCCCGTCCCCCCTTATTTTTAGACCAAAGTTTGAGGCCCGAACTCTCTCCGAAAATTTTTTTTTCCAGACCGGGCCTCCTTCTTTTCTCAGGGTCTGGATTACTGACGCCCCCCCCCCCCCCCCCCCCCACCTTATCTGAAGGTCTGGATGTGTGTAGCGACATTCGTAAAAGGTGTTTAAATTTAACTTTAAGTATTCCCTCTAACGTCCCTCCACTAGTACGTGTGTATTAATGATAGTCCTGTTTTGTTTGGTGGGAAAATGAGTTCGAGTTTTCGACTAGGAGAGGAGTAAAGCTGAAAATATACTGAAAATTAAGAAAGCTGTTGTTAGCTGTGCTTCTTTAAATAGGATCAAAGGCTCAAGATCAAATTGCCTTGAACGAAGAAATAGGCTACACGTCAGCATTGGATACTGGTTTCAAATCTGATGTCTTGAACCAAAGCAACCGATATCAAAATATTTTCCTAAATTTCCTTTGAGGGATAGGTTTCGAGTGGCATTGACATTTCCAGGATTCATACGCAGAGAAAAATGAACGAATTTGACGATTTCAAGTTTCTTATAATACTCTCTCTTATATTTCACAGACAACACATGCAAGTCAAAGCGGAATCGTTGCAAACCAAGTCTTTGCTTCGTCCCATGAAAGGGAATCCAAGACAATCTTGGATTCTGGATTCCATACTGTGGATTCCGGATTCCGGGTACTGGATTCCGGATTCCAGCACAGTGGATTCCGGATTACAAAAAGAGCTGGATTCCATTTTTTTCGGTTTTAATGCTTTTCTTCGCACTTTGTTTTCGTGTTCGAATCTTGCTACATTGAAAGAAGTTGTTAGAAGGCATAACAAGTTTGTTTTACAAAGTTACGGGAAGAAATGTTTTGCAGTTCCGTAAGGGTTTATGGTATGGTAACGAGGGGACATTGGGGGAATGACTACACCGCAACACCAAAGAAAAAAATAACAAACAGCGCATCACCGCAAAAAACGCAGCGGAACACCGACATCGCAATTTAAAGTTTTGTCCTACGATTAAACTAATCCATATCTCCACGTATTGGGGATGGAGGATCTCGGAGCTGGTTAGTGATTAGTAGAGAGTGAGACTGACCTCAGTACTCTATTTTCCGCTTAATCTACTTTTATGAACTCTATTCTCAGCCATGCAGATGGAAAAATGCATGCAACGCCCAGATTTCGCCTGTTAGCCTTTTGTTTTGAAGTCTTTTTGTACAAAAAGACCATACAGATCATCCTTCACTCCGGATATGAAAAAAGCAGTGAAAATATTTATTATTTAATCAATTTTATCCGACGTTCCTAGGAGGGTGGAACTTGTTTTGGCTTGTTGTGGGTCGTTGTGGATCTTTTGTCGATTAGTTTTGATCGTTGTGGATCGTTTAGGTCATTTTGGCTCTTTTTGCCTAGTTTCTCGTTTTATTAGTAACTGACCAAATAAAAATACGCTAGTGGCGTGTGCAATTCATTCGTTGCAAAGTCTTTGGTTCTGTTCCCTAAAGAGTAGTTTTCCGCCTCAACAAAACTTGGAAAACCATTTTTATCTTATCTTTTAAGACTTTTTAAAACTCCCTCTCGGTGTCAATAAAGACTTTCGAAGAGGGTAAAAAATTCTCGCGTAGAAGTTGACGCGTACTGCTTTGAGGTTTTAGCGCCCGCAATGATAATGAAATTCAAACTAACTGTCGCGTTGAATTTGATGTTAAAAACAACAAAAACAACAAAAAATTAGTTAAGATGTGTGTTAAATTACTTAAGATGTGCGTATAACCACGTTTTGTTAGAACAAAACTTCACGGCTCTATCAAATTCGTTGTTTGACACGTCGAAAATTGAGGATTTATTTCGAGCATGCGCTCTTTCATCGCCTGTCACATTCCTGACAGGCAATAATCTGATTTGACCAGATCCCGCCTTCGGCTTCGTCAATAAGACATCTTGGTCTCTGAGATGGTCTGGGATCTCTAGGATCCTTTTCAAACAAAAATATAGTTACGGGCTAAACCGATCTCAGATCGGTCTAATTTCCAAAAGCGACCTCAGTGTGACCGAGGCCTGTTCAGGAGCACAACTGTAGAAAGAAAACATGAAAAATCCGTATGTTCCTCGACCGAGTCTGAGATGACTGAGAGATCAAGAGAGAATTGAGCGTTTCTGACGCTTTGGCTCGTTTTAAGCGTTTTAAAACCATAAAGCGCTCATTTATACGATATTTTTCCAAGGACGACGTAAACTTCATATTACATTCAATTATGATTGAGAAAAAAATCAATCCTTCCGGCGTTCCTGTTTGTGACTTGCTTACCGCCACGTTACAGTCCACAGATCGACACAAACGAAAAATCATGCAGCTTTGCCTTTGGCACGTTTTGATCTAGCTATCAGTCAGCTAAAAATTGGTATAAAAATTCACAGCACAGTGTTACACGTACCTTTCTCTCTCAGCGTTTTGTTTTTGCTTTTGCTTTCCCATAACGTCTTTTTTTTTTTTTTTAATAAAGTAGAAAAGAAAAATCCAACAGGCAACAAACTTCAAACTCGTCTCATCGATGAGGTGGCGAGATTTCACTCGAATGCCGGGGATGAATGAAAAAGACACCCACCGCGTACTTGCACATGATTACTTTAGTGATAGCTGATTGGTACGGTTCTGACAGTTCCTGGCTTATTTCTCAAATAAAGATTATCGAAACCATGAAGCTGTTCTCACCGAAACTACTAGGACCAGGCTAGGAGACTGAATTTTTTTTTCTTTTTTGGTAAAATGTTGAAAGTGGACGTTTATTTTTAACTGTGAACCAGGAGGACCAGGAAGGTTCAAGAAAAGGTTCAACCCAGGTGCCCTTTTTCGGTCCTAGTCCAGGTAAAATCGCTTTTGATTTTTTAAGTTCAGCGAAGCGAGTGAACAACAGAGAATCAAACATAGCCAGAGGTTGAAGCTATTCACAACAATCCAATTTATACCTTAAAAAGGCTGCGCTGTATTCCCTCGAAAACTGCCGAATTTTGTGATCCTGCCAGCCGCTCATAAGCAAGGGTTCCCTCGCTGACCGTGACCTTGATCTTTCATATGGATCTCGTGAACTATGGTTTTGACACCAGATATGCCGATATTACACTGTATGTCATCACGTTGAGGAATATACCCTGGGAAGGTTTTCCATAGATGGTTTTTCTTTCGAGCGAGTGGCTTAATCCAATGTGGATTCCAATCTTTAGTAGGATTCCGGATTCCAAAACCCAGGATTCCGGATTCCACAAGAAAAACTTTCCGGGATTCCGGAATCCGGATTCCCTTACATGGGGCGACTTTGCTTCTGGATCTTTTTCTACTCTTTCATTGCCTAAACGGTTTCTTTTTGTTATATCGATGTAAAATTGGTTAAAGTTTGATTTCAAAACATTTTATCACATAGAAAAGTACCTTATTTCACTTGTACTGCTTGAAATGTAAGAACAGCTTAGAATCATAAGAGAGAGCTTTACTTTAACCAGACATCACTGCCGAGGTAACCACCGTGTTGCTACTTGTTGTCACGAACTGTGAAATGCTATATATATTCAAAGTGAAAGTCGCTACTGGGCTGGAGATTCATTCCTCGGTCACCTTTAACCTGGTGTAAACAAAAAACTCAAAAAGCTTTAGAGTTGGTGTTATGCCGTGAACACGTAGGGACACAACCAAAAACAACTGGGAACGAGTTGTTCATACTTATTCCCAGTGCCCCCGCGCTTTTCGCCTGGCTGAATCGCACACTCAACAGCAATTTGAGGCATATTCGACATTTTTATCAATGTTGCAGTGCTCAGAAACATTGTAATACTTTTGCAAGGTGTTCTGATGGTATTATGTCCATAATGATTACGAAATATCTTCAAAGTGGACTGGAATTTCCCAAATTATGAAGAACGATTTCGTTCTAGTTGACGCTTATGTTTCCCCTCTAAAATGAGAACAAAACTACACACTTTACTGTATATTTTACTACCTGCACTTTAACACGATAGAAGGGGAGAGTGTCTGTTCCAAAAAATGTAAGTAACATTTTAAAGAGAACTCTGTATAAATACTTGGCCATTCGTTATTATAATTATAATTATTATAATTATTATTATTATTATTATTATTATTCGGCCTCGGTGGATAACACCCTCCTCGATCGGCTTAATTCTTCATATCCTACTCAGCCTCATTCATTAATTGATTTATTATTCATTCAAAATAATTCTTAGTTTAAAAACATAGCTAAAACATGCTTACATCGCCCAGAATGCTATTGTCTTTTGCGACATGTACTTACAGTGCGCAGTTTCTCAATGTGTGGCATAATAACTGAATAAATAAACTTTCGGAAAGCCAGCTAAATACCGACTACTCTCGCAAAAGAATCGGTAGCTGTCAATGAAACGGTTTAATGAGTAAAGCGATCTTAGATCTGACTGCGTGCGACGGCCAGACAAATATTTGTCAAATTATGGCAAAAGAAATGAGCGGAACACTTACCTCTATGTCACCGTTGCGTTTCAGTTTCGTAAATTGGTTAAAGCAGCTCATATAAAAGACGCGCTCTTTTACTCGATTGGTTTCCATTACGTTGGTTGCGGAGTTAGAAATAATGAAGAGTTTTTCTATTTGTAAGACGACTAAGACGAAGGAGGTGAAGTAAATGCAAGAAAGAATATTATTCTCTCTTGGAATATGACATTTCATTTTAACATCAACGAGTCGGTTAACATTTAAAAAGCTAGCGCCGCGACTTTCTTAATGCTTGAGGGAACATTGTGTGAGGTAATTATTCAAATTTTTATTCGTTTCAATTCATTAATATGCAGGAGGGAGTTTCAAACCAAGTCGCGCGTGTCCTCGGGGGACTCCGTGGGTCGTATTTTGAGTTTTACGGGAGTAGAATTAGACAAGTTAAAAAATATAGTGCTTCCAACCGCCGGATTTGCGCGAAAAAGGGCCAAGTGATCCTTGAAATGCCACCCATAAAAAGCCATATGAATGCTTTCCTGCCAAGTTGTTTTTTCTCGAGATTTTCAATCCCAAAGTCTCGATCTCATACATGCAGAGCTACAAAATAGCTGCATTTGAGGCCGCAAAATATGATACTTCCCAAACAGTAACAGACGTAAAAAAAAGTCACATTGTCTTTATTAACCCCATTTTTACAAAAGCCATATGAATGGCAACGAGTAAACCAAACCGTTTTCTTGCAAAAGTTGATTTCAAGAGCAGTGGTAACCGTTTTTTGGCCGACTTTCTTTGTTATCATGTGTACTTTCTCTAATGAGCTTTTAAATGTTCGCGCGAGAAGGGCTGTAAAAGTCCCGGATGTGTCGCGGCATTCTGGGCGATGACCTGCATTATTGATGTTAAGTTCATCTTTGATGGTGTACGTTTAGGTTTGTCCAGCTCCTCAAATATTCTCCAAATAGCAGATGTCACCTCTGATGTTGTCTTCTTCCTGTTTTTGCTATGTTTCACAGGAAAAAATAACGGATTCCCATTTTTGGATATTTTAGGGTATTAAAGAATACCCATAAAAATCCCAAATTTGGAAGAGTGAGACAAGTCCCAATCTGGGAGCTTAGTTGGGAATTCCCTGGTTGGGACTTGTCTCACTTTGCCAAATTTGGGATTTTTATGGGTATTCTTTAAATACCCTAAAATATCCAAAAATGGGAATCTGTTATTTTTTCCTGTGTTTTTAGCCATTATTTCGCCTAGTCCCAGCTGTAGTTCTTATTCTTGAAATGAGTGAAGTGTCCGCCATTTTTGCTTTCACAACCGAAACAACTCAACCCCATCCCCATCATGCATTAACCTGTATCAGGCTGCATTTTTGATGTCACTTCCTCGGTAAACGCCAAATTCTTCCAAATTTGGTCGTCAGTATTAACTGGTTATGGTGAATTATGCGTGTGCTTTTAGCCAATTAGAATTGGGGAAATATTTTGAATTAATAATAATAATTATTCATTGCCATATCCTTAATAATGAACAGTTTGCCTAAATATTTAATACAAGAATTAGAATATATGTGTACAGACTGAGAAGAGAGCAATGTCACGAACAACCTCGTTCCCAGGTTCTCTCTCCTACCCGTCAAGAGACCCTGGTTGGGTCTGGTCACGTGTCTCCCAGAATCTGGGAGATTACAAACAAACGACTTGGGGGAGGGGCGGCTAAGTGTGAGATTTGTCTCTACAAAGCGTAGACGTCGAGATCAGTGGAAACTGTGTATCCGACCTTGTCTGAAGGGTCCTGTTTTTTATAGTTCCCGGGCTAGTCAAGACAAAACCTCGGACGCCGAATCCTTTGACAGCGAAAGCGTAACTCCCTGCAGAATATCTGGATGTTTATCGGATGTTGCAAAGGAAATCACGGATTCACCACTTGTGCAGTCAAAAATATTTTAGGCGGTTGTATTCATATCGAAACGCAGTAGACTTGAATTGCCATTTCTATGTTATGGAGGCCACCTTTAGAAAGCAAACGTATGTATTTTCAAAACTATGATTATGCAGTTCGAAGGGGGGCCGAAAAGATGCATCAAGCGTTGCCGTCCTCACCGACCTCGAAAATATTAAAATCAAACAGAAGCAACACGAAGAGAGAATACGCCGCCCGGACTCAGTTTGATTGTTCAAATGAAAAGAGGTAAACAGAATCTTAGAAGAGTATATTTTTATCCAACGGCTCTGTGTTGTATTTTTGTCGTCGTTTGAAATCAACAGAATAGCCGTATAAGTTTCTTTGTTAAAAATATGGCTTGTGAATATAAAATGAATCCTCTGCTCTCAACGTAACTGCTATGTTTTGTCACCGCTAATGGTTTAGGTTTTGCATGTACTGATTCGGGCCGATTACCAGCCGCTGTCACCGACAAACATTGATTCTTTCAATGCAAGTTCAACGAACATGGATTTTCCCTTCAATGCGGATAAACACGCGCTTGTGTCTTAGTCAGGATCGTAGATTTTAGTATCTAATTGTTGTCATCGGTTTAACTGCGATAACACGAGTTTTTTATTTCTCCGCTGGTAATTCGCTTGTTTATCTGGTGATAACTCTGTTTAGGCAGAAATTTCCCGAATTTCAGTTATAGTTGGAGGCTTAGCAAATCTGTCTTGCCCTTTCGATCATTGCGTGAACCCTGGCGTGAACGGTGAAAACGAACCAGACAAAAAAATTGAGAGACAAGGGACTCCTCCCTCTGAATTAATTTTGTTCTGGGACCACGTGACCAGACCCAACCAGGGTCTCTCTCTCGCTCGCTCCGTAGGGACGGGTAGGAGAGAACCCTGGGAACGAGGTTGTGTCACGAAATGAAGAAATGATAGTCACAGTGAAACGCAATTTATGCAATTGCGTAAAGAATCCTGAAAAAATTTCAGGACTTCAACGAGGTTTGAACCCGTGACCTCGCGATACCGGTGCGATGCTCTACCAACTGAGCTATGAAGCCACTGACTTTGGGAGCAGAGCAATGTCAATCATTTGCCCTGGTCACAGCTATCATGAGGCCCTTTGATATTATGACCCATCATGGCAAAATATGTGAGACACTTTTTGACACAATTGTTTGAAATGACAATATGCCAACTTCATAATTTGTTACCTGCACCACATGAAACTACTTATTCGTTAAGGCACACGTGACCTTTTAACATGGCACGGTTCAAAACCGACCTTTTTTAAGAATAGTTATACTATCTTTTTATGTCTTGAAGTGAACACAGTTTAGAGTTTCTGAATTTGTTTTCTTTAATATTTCTTTTTAGCATTTTTTCTCTTTTTTAGTTTCTTTTCATTCTTTTTTAATCAAGTAGATAGATTAAAATAGTTAATAACTAGGGCAAGATTTCTGTATAACCCCACACATTAATTATGCACATGAATACACCTATTGTTCAAAGAAAACAAAGGACAGAACAATACTAAGATTCCCTTTCAGTTTTCATGAATCTTCTGTTTCTGTAATAATTCCATGTTATAGGGCTGTCTTAAAAAAAACCATTCAACATTAGATCCAATTCAATTTTCTCATATTCATTCCGCATGTATCCAGTCAATGCTTGCACTCATTTATTGAATCTTGGAAATTGAGACAATTGTGGGGTACATATTTTCCAACAAAGCTCGTGGAATTTTGTATGGTGACTGCAGCTAGTAGACAGGTAAAATTTGAGGCATGGGTACACCATAACATAAGCCATAACCATGTTAATCTGCTGGGGAAAACAATATATTAAAGAGTTCCCGCTCAAGTGGTAAGAAAGGTCACAAATGCCACTGATTTGATTACCTTTAGATGATAAAAGACTGATGTTTTCTCAACAAATTGAAATATTTCTATAACAGTTTGAATGAACTGCAAATTTTATGGCGAGAGTATTTTTCAGAACGCAGAAGGCTGAATGTAGAACGCCAAATGACTCTGAAGTTTAGTGATTAGGGTAAGGAAACTGAGTGAATCAAGTTTCAGATCAATATTATTTTCCCGGCATAACGCCTCCATCTAAATGGTATCTGATTCACTCAGTTTCCTAATCCTATTAAATCACTAAACTTTAGAGTAATTTGGCCTACAGTTGTAGCTCAGTTTAGCAAGAAAATGGCCAAAGTTTCATAGCTATCCAAACAAAATAGCTAAATAACTGACTGAAAGTGATAGGGAAAAAATGCAAAATGCGTGGTGACGCTTGGAATGTTGGTGACGCTTTGAATGTTGTCACCCTTTTAAGGAGTACCTGCAAGAAAAAAAAAAATATATTTCTTAATTAATCTGCAACAGTGCCAATAAACAAGCGAACGCTTTGAAGCTTTGTTAAAGAGCTTGAAATATTTTAAATTACTAATAACTATTCTAGACTTCGGCTTCGATATGATTTGCAGAATTAGATCTCTGAGACGGTTTACAGACCTTGGCCTTCGGGCTACGTGTAGGCACCTCCTGCTCAGATGTATTAAGGAGTGGGTCAATTAAGGCATGTGTGAAAACGAAGGGGGGTGGTCTATCTTCTACAGTATTCAAGATAATGAAATGAAACGTTGTCAAGGACTTACACTCGACAAGATGAATCAGGTTGACAAGAAGTTGTCACCAATTAGTCACGTGACAGTAAATGATATCAAATTTCCTTATTTTCCTTTAGGTTAAGCGCACACTAACTTAACACAAAGTGAGATGCAAAATGATGCTTGAATGGTTTCATGTGCACGAAATTCTAGATGAAACCAATTGGAATGGGTGTTCAGGTCACGTGACCAATAAAATGTGACATGTTTTGTTCCGCAATAGCCGTTAAAAGTTGATGTCACCTAGATGGCCTTCGATTCCAGTTACATTTGAGAAGAGGCCTTACATACTAAAAACAATACTGCAAAAAAATTTCAGTAAAGTTGATTTTTCCTAGTGTGCAGAAGCCCTAAAAGAACAAACCGGAAGTTAAGCCATAAGTGGTCACGTGATAGGTTACTATGGAAACACTTTTGTGAATAAAGCTCCCTTGACATGTTTTATGTCAAGGCCTAGTTTCATGTTGATCGGACGTTTACTTTCGGAGATAGACCACCCCCCTTATTTTCTTTACAGAATAATGTGTGACCCTCTCCTTAACTTACCTGAGTGTATAATTCCTCATATTATATGCATTCAGTTATTGTTACAACAATACACCTGTAGTGTGTATAGCTTGTTAATTTGCTTATTGTTTTCTTTTCAGATGGCTGAGAACAATCTCAGTAATATTGTTTTTCTTAACAATATATTGACTTGTTAAAAGAAAAGGTGCGGGGCTGGAAAGTCCAAGATTGAGGACTATTTCCCGGACTTTGCTTGGTATAGAACTCCTCCAGATGGTAACATAGGCAAGAATTTTTTATGCCTCTTTCCCAGAGCAAAAACAGTTATATTATTCAATTGCAAGCACTTCCCTTTTTTCATCTTGGTCACGTAAACTGTTACCTGCTTGTTTGAATTGAGTAATTTAAATTTACTGCTTGTGTTCATCCCTATTCATCTCGCCAATCACGCTCTGGTAATCTTTATGCCTCTGTCGATACCACCCAATGTGGCTTATACTCCCTTAAAATTTGCTGGTACCCGCTTTTGGAATTCCCAGCCAACAGAAATAACTAACTTTTAAAACTCTCTTAAACTATTAATTTTGTAAAGTGCTGAAGAACTCTATGCCTAGTTGTTATACTTTTAATCTAAATATTCATCTGCCTTAGCAACATATCGTGAAGAAATACTTTTTTTAAAAAAGCAATAAATTATTCTATTACTCTGTGTGTAATATTATTATTGTACAAATTTTGGCGGTAATCCTAATCCACTAGATAAGCCTTTGCTATTTGGATTATCCTAACTCTCTCCTTATCTGGTTGCTGTAATTTTCATTTTTTATGTCTGTAAATGTTATTTGTCTTTTTTTCAAACTGTGTCACATGTAAACCAAGCTGAGTGAAATAGGCCTTCTTGTCTTGTTTTGTGCAAATAGTTTTTTTAGAGTACTTATGCTCAGTTGTTTTAGACTTTATTCTTTAAACAAATGTTCAAAATTAATTGCAGTAATGCTTGTTATTATTTGTCACCTTGATCACCATATTGTACACATTGTTGTCATCATCAAGATCTTCAGACTGAGTCTGGTATCCTCTTTCCTCCCCTTTTGTTGCCATAATAATCATCTCTGGGATC
The DNA here is from genome assembly GCA_038088405.1 of Porites divaricata. Lineage (NCBI taxonomy): Eukaryota > Metazoa > Cnidaria > Anthozoa > Scleractinia > Poritidae > Porites > Porites divaricata. The sequence goes on along the minus strand of JBBMOI010000006.1, from coordinate 28,690,966 downwards.
CTGATGATAATCCTCCTTAGCTCTATCAATGCCCCTAAGTCTGCGCAGTTGTAGTCGTAGTTTTGAGAGACATGTATTGTAACCAGTGTCATAGTTAGAGCTAAGCATTTTCATGGGAAATGTAGACTGATCACAGTCTCCTCTTGTTGTTTTCGTAAGATCATAAGGATCGAGCACTTTCCACTACGGGCGGCCATCTTGGTTTCATACGTACCGAGGGGACGGGCGTCGGGGTTTTACTTTATAGCGTAACCCCCCTCCCAAACTGTCCCCCGCCCCTAAGTAGATTTGACACTTATCCGCCAGGCAAGACAACCAAGATGGCCGCCCGCAACGCAAAGCGCTCGATCTTGACGATTGTACGGAAAAATAGGGGACTCTGAACAGTGTATGAGAAACAACGTTTTAGCCAGAAGGGTGTCCAGCCGTCCTATGGACGCCCACTTTTGGAAGAAATACAAGGAAAATTCACTTACTCTTATAATTTTATGGAAAAACATGCCTTCTGGAAGGCCAGTTTTCAATGTCTGGCTAAAAGCCTGTTGAAACTCTTGTATCATTGCCTCTCTTTGTTGGCGTTTAACTTTCAGAAATAATATCACACAAGACGGGTCCTTACTTATATGACACCAGATCATTAGGTGCTTCAGGCATAAAATAGGCCTCTCATTTATGATGCTTTCTTTATCCACTGTAGCCACAGTGGAGCCTGGAGATGAGGAATCAGAGACAAGAGCTAAATATTTTATTCGTGATGAATTCCTTGCAAGTAAAGATTTTCCCTGATGTCTTAGAATTTTCAACCCTTCCCTGTTTTTTAGTTTCATGATATGCTAGAACATCTAACACTTTTTGGATTATATATAATTATGTAGCTCGAATTTCAATTGACGTCATAACGGCTCATGCGCATTCGTACCAGTGGGAAATTATGTTCCTTTGTCTCTGCAACTTCGTTAAAGAATGGGGCACTGCAAATTTGGAGGGGGGTGGTCTGTTTTAGTAGGGATTTTACTTTTCGCATTGATATTTTAAATTCAATATTTACTCCCCATAAGCATTCATTTTTCATTATTACTAATGTATTGTCTGCGTCACGTGACTTGCCACACCCATTTTTGACTTTTTATTTGAATCCAAATTTACACCACTTTATAAATAACACTTGTAATTTAATTCACTTTTTGTCAATGACTATTGACATAAAGTTTATGGAATTAATCGGGGTTTTCTTAAATTATCTACGTTTTGTAAACTATAACGTTTCTTGTTAAGAGGGAGACTGGGACGAGAGAGAAAAATATCTAATAATTACGAAGGAATGGATCATTTCACAAATCCCCGATTAATTTAGATTATTTGACTGTAAATGAAATATTGTGGAAGGAAAGACGATTGTGTTCACATTCAGTAAACTGGTGTAATCTGCACAGGAAATTATTTACGTTCTTTGCCACTGCCACTACAGCTGAGCGTTTAGTTCCACCGAATGCAAATTCATTAACGGTTGTATTTTTACTTTTCTCAACGAATCAGTACAGCCAGTGGAGATGGTAAACATTATTGTTATCCACATTTCACATGCGCAGTAGACACGGGGAATATTCGGCGGGTGTTAACGACTGCCGAGACATAATCCAGCGAATGCATTTGCGCCAGTATGAACTTCTGTGGTGGCTTCCCTCTTCTCTCTCCCCAACTTTTCATCGAGCCTTCAGCCCTTTCTAAGGCTGCTTGCGGATATGCGGCAATTAACATTCGGTGGCTGTTTTTATTCCAATACGGGACGGGGGAAACCATAAGGCATCCGCCTCACTGTCTACTCAAAACATACCAGCGAGAAATTATGTCAGATACCACCCTTGTATGTAGTGTACAAAATCATGCAGGATGCGTAGCCTTTAGTTTTCTGTGGTTTGTCACAGAACTTTGTAAGTAAGCTGTGATGTACTGGGCCGAGAGACGGAGAAATTTGTTGGGGTGGGGGACGGGGATAAAACGCGTGGTCGTCTTCACATTGCGTTGTTTCGTTCTCTTCTTCTGTGAAATTAAACACTTTATTCTAGAAGTCGAATTTCTTATAAAGAGTTTCGCTGGTAACTCGAACATTAAAATTTGTTACCTCTTGAGAAAATCAAGTGTGCAGGCAAAGAAAACTTGTTCTTAAGGTATTTTCTATCGGATTGTTTTCTTTTCTTAAGTACAGAGAACTGAGATATTTGTAAGATCCGCTTATGGTGCCCTGTCGATAACGTTAAATTTAAAGGTACCCAAAATTACGTAGTTGTTGTTTAAGTGAAGTTCTAGAATGAAAGCAAGAAAGAAAGCTTTTGTGTTGTCTTAAAATGAATTCAACGATACGTTCTCACCAAAAAACCAAGAAACAACAATTTTTCTTTGTTTGCATACACTCCATAATATCTCTATAAAATCTGAATATTGTCCTTTTGAAGTGTGAATAAGTACATATAATAATTTAGATTTATATTATGAACATGGAAAGGCTTTTTAACTCACCCTTAGAAGAAGGATACGTTAGTATAGATGGTCTGAATTATAACGTGACTGTTGATGTAATATTTGCCCCCCTCCACTGTCGGACTCCCTGTTCCAAGTTTGGTTGATTGCAAAAACTATTCTGTTGCTTCAGATTGCGAAGGAAGAAGCAAGGGAAGAAACTTCAAAACAAAAAGAAGAGTTATAAAGACCTGGGAGTTTTTTAAAAAGGAACCTGTCTTTATCGCACTGCTGTACAGTAAACGTGTCCCTGTTTGTTGTTGATGTTTGTGCTCGTGAAAGTGCAAGTAGAGTATGTAGTTAATAATGTAAATTTAAGTAGGCAACAGAGAAACTTTGTCTCTTTTCCCCTTCTAATCATTGTGTTCTCTCCCCCCACCAAACCAGACTTGCTTTGTTCAGAAATTAGCTTGCAGAGAAGAAAGCACTGCAAACTTAAACATATTGTATATTGACTCGAAAAAAAAAGAAGAAAAACGGATCTTAATTTCCGTGGCATGCAAGATTTCGTGCCATGTCCCTTGGAATGTTAGTTTGTTTAGAACGGGTTTCAGTGATGTGTCGAAAAATAATCTCCAGAATATCCTATCTGCACTCAACCCCTTGTGATTGGTTAAAAAAATATCGTGTCAATTTCAGTTCCCGCCTTTTGGCAACCTTCCGTCCAGTCTTTTGTGATTGGCTAGAGAGGGTTGTACGTCACTTCAGTGAATACCGTTCTAACAATGTATGTATGATCAAGACTGCTGTAGTAGGTCTTGTGTCTGTCCCAAAATGTGGAAAGCAGACCGCCAAATGTACTTTCAGAAGTATGCCCCAAACCCTTCCCCTGTTAGTGATTACAACACTTGATATCAGAGTAACTATGTAGAGCTTTAAGCCGGAGCTGTCATATTAAGTTTTATGTCAAAATAAACTATTACTCAATAGTTCGTGTACAGTCACAAAATGTGTTGTTTTTGTGCCCCTCGTTTCTGGTGATTAAATCGGCCGTCGCTGAAGAAAACCGAATCCATTGCAATTGGGTCATAATTTGGCAGTTGTCAGTGCCATAGAATGGAATAAAACGTCTAGAACGTGTACTTAGGTGATTTTATGACGAAGAGCTTATGAAACTACCCATACTGCCATGCGGTGTCATTTGGCTTTTTGACCTCATCAGTAAGCGATTTCCGAGTTGCCCTAAGTTCAAAGCGAGGTTAAGTGCGCGAAGCCATTGATATGAAAAAATATGACTCGTTGTAACAAGAAAGTTTTTGCACTTAGCCTCGTTTTGAAAGTGAAAGATTTTGAAACTCGTAAATAGCCTATTTAAATAGCTCTAAACGAAGAATGTGCAAACGAAGGAGGTCGTGGGTCCATCCTCCTTCGCGGTTGAATTGGCAGCCACAGTTGACACATGGTGTTGCCAAAACCATCTACTAATTAACCCAGATAAGACTAAGTTCATGCTCTTTGGAACTAGGCAACTTATGAGTAGACAATCAACCACGCCAACTCTGACTTTTTTGGGCAAAACGTTATCACCTGTGACGTCTGCAAAGCACTTGGGCGTAATGTTGGATCCGAATCTTACGTACAATGCCCATATTTCTCAGCTAGTCTCCTCCTGCTTAGCAAAGTTAGTGCAGATCAGTAGGGTAAAACACAGTTTTGATAAGGAATCGCTATCTTTAATGATCAAGTCTCTTGTTTTTATTAAGATGTTTTATTGTTCGTCGGTTTGGGCTAACACGTCATCCTGTAATATAAAACAATTACAATTAATTCAGAACTTTGCTTCTAGAATAATTACAGGAGCAGCTAAATTTGATCATGTAACTCCATTGCTGCACCAATTAAGCTGGCTCTCTGTTAAGCAACAGTTGTATCTCAGAGATTCTGTAATGACTTATAAATGTGTGAACAACCTTACACCAATGTATCTTAGCTCTAACGTAAATCAGAGAACTACTATTCACTCAAGTTACACGCGCAACAGAAATGATCTGGCCATTCCGTTATTCAGGACAGTCTCAGGGCAGCGCTCGTTTGCGTACAGGTCGGTTAAGATCTGGAACGATCTAAAAAGCCCTTTGAAGTCGTCCACATCTGTTGCGACATTTAAAAAGAAACTAATGGACAGTATACAAAGTGCCGACCATTGTAATATAGTATTAATGTATCCATTGATGATTTTTCTTCTTATCTTATAATATTATTTGTAGTTATAGTAGTAAGTAGTTTTTCATTTTATTGTAAATAGTTTCTTAAAAACCTTTTAGAGGAGATAGTCATACTATTAAAGTTTATCAGTTTATCAGTAGCAATGTGTAAAGAAACGATAAAAAGAAAAGAAAAGACTACTCCAACAGATGAAAGGCTACTCCAACAAAAGATGAACTCCGAATAGCTGATCTCTTCACTCCACGTGCCTAATTTAACCTATCCTATTACTTAAACAGTCACTGAATCAACAATTATTAACTCGAAACGACTGTTTTCTGTGAAATATCTGTTCGGAGAGGCAAATATTGCCTAGAATTTTCTATTACTTGAGGACGGCTAAAAATTTCTAGATGATCGTTGCACTCGCGTACAATTTTCGAAGCTTACCTAATAAATTACGTAAATCAGAAAATGTCTCAGTTTCGTAACACGTGAAATTGCATCTAAAATTTTCGGAAAAATGACCTTGAAGCCCTTTGAAGCCCTTGTAATTTGGAAGACTCAAGTTCCCCTAGGATGACCGAACAGATACAAATTTTAAAGCGCCACTTAGAATGCATTTCTTAACATCTAAACGTAATCTGGATAGCCTAAATAGTGCTAACAATGTATTTAGAAGGAAACCGTCGTTGGGTGATCCTGCCGGGGCGCAGCCTATACTTTTCGAGTCACGTGCTATGAGCGAGAAGGCCAGGTGGACAAGGAGGAAACGCCAGCACTATACGACCCCTTGTGAACTGAACTTAAGTTCAATCGTTTCCTCTGTGAGTACCTCAAGTTCGTTATTTTGAAACAACTAAATTTATATGAAATGCGGCTTGACGATGGAAGCAGTTTATTTGCCCGTCCACATGGGCTAAGACTCTGGTTTGCCGCTTTTTTTCTATTTTTGAATCCCCAATAATACACTCTGTTTGCCCCTCTCCCTACCCCCTTCCCAAATGGGAGGATTACATATTCCATTTCCTTAGAGCGTGTGAAAACAATAACTTAGGACAAATTTGGGGGACAAACAGAGTGTATTAAGGGGGGGAGGTCGAAAATAGTCAATGGTTTCTTTGCTAGCAAAGGTCCCGCTCACGGCGAGAGAATAATGAGAGGAATTATGTTTGAAAGTTCCCTTGACTTACGGGGTGATTGTGCGAGGCGGGATAACAAATTCACGTTTCCCTTCCCCCCTACCCACCCACGGGGATTATAATTATTTCAATGACGACCGACATGGATTAACTTATCGGCAAGGTTTGTAGAGCGTGAATTGGGTTCGCCGAGTACTTCCTTGAGATCCTTGAGTGGCCACACCACAGCATCGTTTCTATAAACTGAAAAAAGGAAGGAATTGTTCTTTGGGAGGCTGAGGAAAATCACATGAAATGGAATGTTCTGGTGTAAAGTAGTGGGGAAAAAGCATGAGGTAAGAACAGTGTCGCCCCATGTAAGGGAATCCAGGACATTCTTGGATTCTGGATTCCACGCTGTGGATTCCGGATTCCGGGCACTGGATTCCGGATTCCAAAAAGCGCTGGATTTCAATTTTTTACTGTTTTAATGCTTTTCTTTGCATTTCGTTTTCGTGTTCGAATCTTGCTATATTGAAAGACCTTGTTACAATGCATAACAAGTTTGTTTTCTTTTTCGATTTATAAATTACGGGTTGAATGTATTGGGGGACTGTCCACACCGCAACATCGCGAAAACTGAAAATAACAAACACCGCATCACCGCAAAAAAACGTGGCGAAACAGCGATATCGCAATTTTAAATTTTGTCCTTCACTTAATCTAATCCAAATCTCCATATAATTAAGGATTGAGGATCACGGAGATGGTTAGTGATTAGTAGAGAGTGAGACTGACCTCAAGACTTTATTTTTTACTTACTCTATTTTTGCGAACTCTATTTAATTTTCAGTCATGCAGATAGAAAAATGCTTAATTAACAGAAACAAAAGAACTCTTGAAAATCATTTCTAAATATATTCACGTTTCTTCATTGATTGCTGCCTAATAAAGTATAAATGGGAAAAGGTACAGTCATTGCCAGGGATAATTGAGCTCCAGCTTGCAAGAAAACGCGGTAACAAAGTTCGTGTGTAACTCCAAATCAATTTTTCTTATCTATGCCATATCATAAACCAGCGCAGGTTAATCAAGTCTGTTGCTATCCACTAATAAAATATAATAGAAGGTTCATTTTGCTTGTATATCGTTACATTCGTAGTTTTCCTTGTCCTATCCGAACGCCTGGAACAGGCTACGTCGAAAGATGTTTGCAAATTCTTTTGGAACATTAAAACAAACAACGTCAACAGCCTCCAATCGCTAATCGCCTCCAAACTGTCATGAAGGAAAGCTTGGTTTCTTAACATGTATTTGGACATTGTTTTTCGTTCTCTTTCCACTTTTTATTGGAATCATTGTCATAGCGCAAAACACTAGATTCGGTTACCGCTCTTTCGTAAAACTTTCATTTACAAAGACACATGTACAGTAAGCTGTAGAACACGCGCATTAGATATCACTTCTTAACTGAATTGCTTTCACTCTTTCTCATATGACACATAAGACACGAATTTTAGCCAAATACCATAAAATACACTTCTCCTAGGACGGGATAAGCATATATACTCAGTAAAAGATTGACAATCAAAAAGAGCACTACAGAAGATTAAATTGGACTCCAAGCTGCCAAAAGTGTTGTCCCGGTGAGCGCGGCCCTAAAGTGACTAAAGTTGTGTGTCACATAATCAGTGTCTAAGAATGATAACATATGACTCAAAATAAATTTCGGACAGTGGCTGGACCACGTTGATCGACGAAATAAATTTTTACGCTGTCACGTCTCGACGTTTTTGACTGGTCAAAATAAAGAAAAACAGTTAACTCTGGACAGTCTGCAAGCCCAAAACTATCAGTTACTTGGTCTAGTCGTTGCTGAATCATTTAAGGTGGCTGAACACAGTTTTGGCAGTTTGTGAGTATATGTCATTTGCCAAATCAAGGCAAGAGAAAGATTGCAGCTCACAAGCTAAAACTTGGCAAGTAAAAAATATACTGATGAAAGAGTTTGACTGACAGGTCAAATGTGACGTTTTCGTGGCTTCCATGGCAACATCAACGATTGAATACAACCTTTGACTTGCTTGCCACCACGTTCAATACAGTCCACAGATCGACACAAACGAAAAATCATGCAGCTTTGCCTTTGGCACGTTTAGATCTATCGCAGTCAGCTAAAAATTGGTATGATTTCACAACACAGTATAAAGGTACCTTTCTCTCTCAGCCTTTTGTTTTTGCTTGTGCTTTCCCATAACGTCTTTTTTGAAAAAAAAAAAAAACCGCAGATAATAAAAATCCATCAAACAACAAACTACAAACTGGTCTGATTAATGAGGTGGCGAGATTTTCACTCGAATGCAGAGGATGAATGAAAAAGTCACCCACCGCGTCCTTGCACGTGATTACTTTAGTGACAGCTGATTGACGGTTCTGACAGTTCCTGGCTTATTTCTCAAATAAAGATTATCGAAACCATGAAAATGTTCTCAGCGAAACTATTAGGACCAAATTAGGCACTAGGAGACTGTGAATTTCTTTTTTTCTTTTTAGGTAAACTGTTGAACGTAGACGTTTATTTTCAATTGCGAACCAGGAGGACAAGGAAGGTTCAAGAAAAGGTTCACCGCAGGTCTACCTTTTCCAGTCCTATGCCAAGTCCAAAAGCTTGCATAAAATCGCTTTTGATTTTTTAAAGTTCAGCGAAGCAAGTGAACAGCAGAGAATCAGACATAGCCAGAGGTTGAAGTTATTCGTAACAATTCAATTTATACCTTAAAAAGGCTGCGCTGTGTTCCCTTGAAAACCCCCAAATTTTGCGATCCTGCCAGCCGCTCATAAGCAAGGGTTCCCTCGCTATTGTAGAATTTTAATCATGTGACCGTGACCTCGACCTTTCATATGGAGCTCGTGAGCCATTGTTTTGAAACCAGATATGCTGATATTATGTCGTCACATTCAGGTCTATACCCTGGGGAGGCTTTCTAGAGATGGTTTTTCTTTCGAGCGAGTAGCTCAGTTTAATCTGGAGTGGATCTTTAGTAAGTTGGATTCCGGATTCCAATCTTTAGTAGGATTCCAGATTCTTATTGCTGGATTCCGGATTCCAAAGCCCAGGATTCCGGATTCCAGAAGCAAATAGTTCCTGGATTCCGGAATCCGGATTCCATTACATGGGGCGAACAGTGTCATTGAAAGAACCAAAGCGGGTGAAAGCTGTGGAAAGTAGCCAAAGCGGTGGCACGAAATAGCTGAGTTTAGGTCAGACAGCGTGGAGACCTTGTGCGCCCACTGGCGCGACAAAACTACTGATGATGATGAAGTATGCCACTGCCCTTATTTTTTAATTAATGATTGTTTTTCATTAGCTCTTTGGCGAATCTAACAAATAGGTAAAAAAACATTAAAGTGTCAATGCTTCTGGACGTCTTTATTCTTTACAGTACTAATACAGATTTGACAATAATTTTCGAAGTCCAGATGATCACATAACTCGAGCTTATTGCTGAGCTTTTGGTACTTCTTCAATGAAGATACGATTCATTGAATGCCAACCAGTCCAGGCGTCAGTAAGCTTCTGGCCTGTGACGCATTTTCCAACCGAGAATCCCACTCGCACCTTTCCTTTTTGAATGTTATTGCAGTGACCTTCAATGTGGCGGTGACGGTGAAGATCGTGCTTTCTGCCTGTTGCCATGTAGAATGCACCGTCAATAGTTCCAGGAGAGCTGCACTCGGCTCCATTGAAGGTGAAATACCAGCGACTACAGCAGCCGTCACATCCGTGAATTCTGAGGTTACCAGCATAGTAGACATGAAGGGAAGTGTCGGGGTATTTCTTCACAAAGTCACAGCTCTAAACGAGATATAAAGAAACAGCATCCGTATTGTATTGTATTTCTATTTACTCCATTCTATGAAAGATATTTCATCAGTTGTACATATTCAGACTAATTTAATAATACAAAGTGTTTTGACAGAAAAAAAAAAACTACTTGCACATAAGGTTAGCAAAAAAAATTAATAATGGAGAAGGACACAGTCACAATAAAACCGATTATGGCCCGGCTTTAATACAAACCTACATAACTTCAAAAGACGCAGCCATCATCATAGCTGACCGCGCGGTGACTAAACAATTATAGCAATCAATCATTCCAGTAAAAATTAATGCTTTGATCTAATAGAATATTATTTAACTTGGATAACACAGTGACGATCCACCATTACATATATTAGTCCTGAATCTGTGCCGTATTGCTTTTTCCAAGCACACTCCTTCCAGTTCACGTGTGAAGCCAGTCGTGCCGTTCCACTGTCGCCTTTGTCCGCTCTCTCTCCTTTCTGTCCGGCAGAACCCTGGATCCCATTCTCTCCCTTTGCTCCTTTCTTTCAACGTGATTTCGAGACCAGAATTACGATTATCGTAAAATCTTATTTGCCACCATATTTACGATAATCGTAATTCTTGACACACTTAGAAAGAAAGAAAAACTAAAAGCAGGATTCGGGTAGGATTCGATCCTGGAGCTCCGGATCTATAGTAACCTGCCCTAACCACAAGACCACCGAGGATTTGCTGCAGGATGTTGGTTTGATTTAAGTACTAATGCGAAATCCCTAACCATAAATAGAAGCTAACCATTAACCCTAATCAGTACATATTTTGCAGCGAATCCTCGGTGGTCTTGTGGTTAGGGCAGGTTACTATAGATCCGGAGCTCCAGGATCAAATCCTGTCCAAATTTTTACGCTTTTATTTTTCTTTCTTTCTAAGTGTGTCAAGAATTACGATTATCGTAAATATGGTGGCAAATAAGATTTTACGATAATCGTAATTCTGGTCTCGAGATCACGTTGCAATTCTTTCCATCAGCACCACGTGGTCCCTGGGTCCCAATTTTCCCCAGGATGTCCAGGTCTCCTTTGGCTCCATCTCGACCAGGTGCCCCAGGTGCTCCTGGGACACATGTCATGTATGTCCACATCCCGGTTTGTCCACCATTATTACAAGATGGACATGATTGAACAGGCTGCAAAAGAGGAGAAAATTTAATGACAAAATGCTAGCAGCCTCGGACAGTTTTGTTTGTCATTTAGCGTTTCAACCCAGGTGAGGAAGTACTTACTAATTCTCGTTAATTGCTTGTCTTAAACGTGAAAATGTTCTTTCTCTATATCGTTCGATTGCACAAGTAATCATACCATCTTAATTTTTGAACGCATTTTGAGCATTTCTTAATCAACCTGCAAACTGATTTAGTAAAATCAACAAATGTTAGGTTATTCCTAGTTTTCTCCATAAATTAACATGAACCGTATTAAAAAATGTGTAGTGACCATGAGTATGAATACAGTTACCTTAGTGCCTGATTGTTTGTTGTTCATAGCAGAGCAGAAAGCGGCCATAAGCAATAAAATCAGTACAAACAACATGGTGATCTTTTCAATTCCTGATCGCATCATCAAGGTCCTCTAGCTTTGTGCACTAAACGATTGATCATGGTATGAAATATTTTCGTTAGTTCAACTAAAATTACAAGAATAAGATTAACGATTTTATATTTGATGTTTAAGATATGCCTTGGAAAAATGAGCGGCTTGAATGCTATGGAGTTTTGAGGACTGTTATAGCGCCTTTTGAACTTTACTCTTACCTTCTTGCACAATTGCCAATGCCAAATGATAGCAATGATTATCGTGACAGGTTAATTTATCTCTCTTGCCATAAGTTCTTAACTTTTCATGTTTTTAAATCACGTTTTAACGAAATCAAGCCCCAATTATTACGTTTCACGTGTGAAGGACGTCGAGCATTTTGATTGGTTCTTTTTGCTTAACATTAGGAAATTCGTGTTTTGCATTTTTCAGTAACTGAGTTCCTGTGCAGATCATGCTTTTGTTCCATGATCGCAAATCTACCAGCCACAACATCATTTATAATATTTATTAAAATTTTATTTCGTGTAGGATCTATCTCTTAGCATAGCTCAATTTTGTCCTTTAAGCGCTGGTCGATCTTTTGATTCGGTGTTGTGGCTTTACGAGGATGGCTGTCAGCTCATCACCCTTTTGTGTAATGGGAAAAAAAATTAAACTGAGGACAGTTTGCAAGACTGAGTCTTAGCATAATCTGTCGTTGTTTAAATTAGGATTTTTTATACTATATTACTGAAAAGCCAAGAGAAGTACAATTTTCTTTGTTCATTTCTCTATCAAGAATAAAGCACAGAATTTACGCACACCCAAATTCAAAACTTTCCCTTTGCTGAAGTTAAGACAACACTATATCCAAATAAGACATTTCGTAGTTGTTTTATACCGTATTTACTGTCATTAAAGATGTGAATATTGTTCATCGTGATGTTCCCTCAGAGGTCCGCTTTGTAGTTGAACGGCTGTTATGCTTTCTGATACACAAACCTCCGCAGTTTCGGAGCACGCAAACGAAACGGGGCATCTTCCTTTATGGAATCAAGTCAAGTTTATCGATCGTGACCCTCACCGATACACACGTAGGGTCAAAGAGGCTATCCAAATAAGACTTCATTCTAATAACATCAATAGAGACAACGGAATCGAAATTCCGGAAGCATGGATGCCTACGATCAGAAAGCATAACACCCGTTCAACTACAAAGCGGACCTCTCAGGGAACATCATCTGCTAGTCGGAATAATGAGGATCGAAATACACCAATCACAGTGAACCAACGTGCATAAAAATAGCTACACGTAAACAATCGACCTCTTCGCCTGATGAAGACTAGCAGTATTGCAGTCGAAACGTCGCGATCAATATCTCAAAGCGATTCTATCGTGAGACAAACGAATAAACGTTCATTCCTACCGTATTTACTGTTGTTTGATATAGAGGGTAAACAGGAATCAAGTTTTATACCATCATTGGACACCTGAAAACCCTTTCCTTTTTAACCATGATAAATGATTGTTAAATTGTGCTTATTGACATTTTGTATTATATTGAAGAGTAATTTCTACTCTGATCCGTGTACTTGGAATATGTTTTAGAAAAAATAGACATTACTATATATGGGCCGAAGGAGATATGAACACGCGTATCGTATATTTGAATTACCTTGTTTGCCATACGTTTTCACTCCTCAACTGGTGATCTGTCTTTATGAAAGTTATGAGAACTGGGAGAAAAAAGTAATAAAGAAACATTGAATCAAAAAGCATAATTTAAATAAAGCGAGAGAAAAAAAGAAAGCTTCGTACACTCTACATACCAACACTCTGCTAGGGACTGAATCATAGAATTTCCTTGTTTGAATAACAAGTTTCTCGTCTAAACATGCTGCTCCACTGACATAATATTCTAATTTCAATTAAACAATTTCATTCGCTTGCGGAAATATTATATTATGCGCGTGGTCGTCATCACATTGCTTTGTTTGGTTCTCTTCTTCTGTGAAATTAAACACTTTATTCTTGACGTCGAATTTCTTATAAAGAGTTCTGCTGGTAACTCGAGCATTAAAATTTGTTACTTCTTGAGAAAATCAAGTGTGCAGGCAAAGTAAACTTGTTCTTAAGGTATTTTCTATCGGATTGTTTTGTTTTTACCGATAACTGAGATATTTGTAAGATCCACTAACGGTGCCCGGTCGATAAAGTTAAATTTAAAGGTACCCAAGATTACGTAGTTAATTGTTTAAGTGGAGTTCTAGATTGAAAGCAAGAAAGACGGCTTTTATGTTGTCTTAAAATGAATTCAACGATACGTTCTCACCGAAAACCAAGAAACAACAATTTTTCTTTGTTTGCAAACACTCCAAAATATCTCCATAAAATCTGAATATTGTCCTTTTGAAGTGTGAATAAGTACATATAATAATTTAGATTTATATTATGAACATGGAAAGGCTTTTTAACTCACCCTTAGAAGAAGGATACATTAGTATAGATGGTCTGAATTATAACGTGACTGTTGATGTAATATTTGCCCCCCTCCACTGTCGTCAGACTCCCTGTTCCAAGTTTGGTTGATTGCAAAAACTATTCTGTTGCTTCTGATTGCGAAGGAAGAAGCAAGGGAAGAAACTTCAAAACAAAAAGAAGAGTTATAAAGACCTGGGAGTTTTTTAAAAAGGAACCTGTCTTTATCGCACTGCTGTACAGTAAACGCGTCCCTGTTTGTTGTTGATGTTTGTGCCCGGGAAAGTGCAAGTAGAGTATGTAGTTAATAATGTAGATTTAAGTAGGCAACAGAGAAACTTTGTCTCCTTTTCCCTTCTAATCATTGTGTTCTCTCCCCCCACCAAACCAGACTTGTTTCGTTCAGAAATTAGCTTGCAGAGAAGAAAGCACTGCAAACTCAAACATATTGTATATTGACTCGAAAAAAAAAGAAGAAAAACGGATCTTAATTTCCGTGGCATGCAAGATTTCGTGCCATGTCCCTTGGAATGTTAGTTTGTTTAGAACGGGTTTCAGTGATGTGTCGAAAAATAATCTCCAGAATATCCTATCTGCACTCAACCCCTTGTGATTGGTTAAAAATATGTCGTGTCAATTTCAGTTCCCGTCTTTTGGCAACCTTCCGTCCAGTCTTTCGTGATTGGCTAGAGAGGGTTGTATACGTCACTTCAGTGAATACCGTTCTAACAATGTATGTATGATCAAGACTGCTGTAGTAGATCTTGTGTCTGTCCCAAAATGTGGAAAGCAGACCGCCAAATGTACTTTCAGAAGTATGCCCCAAACCCTTTCCCAGTTAGTGATTACAACACTTGATATCAGAGTAACTATGTAGAGCTTTAAGCCGGAGCTGCCATATTAAGTTTTATGTCAAAATAAACTATTACTCAATAGTTCGTGTACAGTCACAAAATGTGTTGTTTTTGTGCCGCTCTTTTCTGGTGATTAAATCGACGGTCGCTGAAGAAAACCGAATTCATTGCAATTCCGTCATAATTTAGCAGTCGTCAGTGCCATAGAACGGAATAAAATGTCTAGAACGTGTACTTATGTGATTTTATGACGAAGAGCTTATGAAACTACCCATACTGCCATGCGGTGTTATTTGGCTTTTCGACCTCATCAGTAAGCGATTTCCGAGTTCCCCTAAGTTCAAAGCGGGGTTAAGTGCGAAGCCATTGATATGAAAGAATAGGACTCGTTATCACAAGAAAGTATTTACACTTAGCCTCGTTTTGAAAGTGAAAGATTTTGAAACTCGTAAATAGCCTATTGAAATAGTCCACTCCAGACGAAGAATGTGCAAACGACGGAGGTCGTGGGTCCATTTTCCTTCGCGGTTGAATTGGCAACAAGTGACGTATGACTTTCGGGCTCCGGAAAGTCACTGAAGCTCATCCAGATTAACTGCAGATGCCATTTTAAGTTTTAGCGCTGGCTATCTACATGAACTGTTTTGTAAATACCATAAGCGAATTATTCGAGCGTCTGAGTGAACCTTTGAATACTGTAATTGAAAAAGGAATTTTTTGAAGTCAATGTTTCTGGGCTCAAAGCGCTGTCAACATGCATCCCACATTTGATTGCAGCATAGTTCCAGGTCATTTTGATAAGTGACCAAATGACGGACTATTAATGGCTAAAATCGAGCACACCACAAGATCTGTCAGCACTTGTCTGGGCCATGGGGCACCCAACGACTGTTTGCAGTGAAATATCTGTTCGGAGAGGCAAATATTGCCTAGTATTTTCTATTACTTGAGGACGGCTAAAAATGTCTAGATGATCTTTGCACTCGTGTACAATTTTCGAAGCTTGCCTAATAAATTACCTAAATCAGAAAATGTCTCAGTTTCGTAATACGTGAAATTGCATCTAAAATTTTCGGAAAAATAATCCTGAATCCTTTTGAAAGAAACCGTCGTCGGGTGCCCCTGCCTGGGCGCAGCCTATACTTTTTCGAGTCACGTGCTATAAGCGAGAAGGCCTGGTGGACAAGGAGGAAACGCCAGCACTATACGACCCCGTGTGAACTGAACTCAAGTTGAATTATTTCCTCTGTGAGTACCTGAAGTTCGTTATTTTGAAAGTTTCAAATTTATATGAAATGCAGCTTGACGATGGAAGCAGTTTATTTGCCCGTTCACATGGGCTAAACCACTGGTTTGTCCCTACCCTGGTTTGCTGCTTTTTTTTCTGTTTTTGAATCCCCAATAATACACTCTGTTTGCCCCTCTCCCTACCCCCTTCCCAAATAAGAGGACTGCACATTCCATTTCCTTAGAGCATGTGAAAACAATAACTTAGGACAAATTTGGGGACAAACAGAGTGTATTATGGGAGGGGGGTCGGAAATAGTCAATGGTTTGTTTGCTAGCAAAGGTCCCGCTCACGGCGAGAGAAAAATGAGAGGAATTATGTTTGTAAGTTCCCTTAACTCACGGGGTGATTGTGCGGGGCGGGATAACAAATTATCTTTTCCCTTCCTCCCTACCCACCCACTTGGACTATAATTATTTCAATGATGACCTTCATGGGTTAACTTATCGGCAAGGTTTGTAGAGCGTGACTCGGGTTCGCCGAGTACTTCCTTGGGGTCCCTGAGTGGCCACACCACAGCATCGTTTCTATAAACTGAAAAAAAGGAAGGAATTGCTCTTTGGGAGGCTGAGGAAAATCACATGAAATGAAATGTTGTGGTGTGAAGTAATTGGGGAAAAGCATGAGGTAAGAACAGTGTCATTGAAAGAACCAAAGCAGGTGAAAGCCGTGGAAAGTAGCCAAAGTGGTGGCACGAGACAGCTGAGTTTTGGTCAGACAGCGTGGAGGCCCACTGCGACAAAAATACTGATGATGATGAAGTATGCCACTGCCCTTATTTTTAAATTAATGATTGTTTGTCATTAGCTCTTTGGCGAATCTCACAAATAGGTAAAAAACATTAAAGTGTCAATGCTTCTGGACTTCTTTATTCTTTACAGCACTAATACAAATTTAACAGTAATTTTGGAAGTCCAGATGATCACAGAACTCTAGCTTACTGCTGAGCTTTTGGTACTTCTTCAATGAAAATGCGATTCATTGAAAGCCAACCAGTGTAGGCGTCAGCAAGCTTATATCCTGTGACGCATTTTCCAACCGAGAATCCCACCCGCACCTTTCCTTTCTGAATGTTATTGCAGTGACCTTCAATGTGGCGGTGACGGTGAAGATTGAGGTTTCTGCCTGCTTCCATGTAGAATGCACCGTCAATAGTTCCAGGAGAGCTGCACTCGGCTCCATTGAAGGTGAAATACCAGCGACTACAGCAGCCGTCACAAAAACCAACCCTGAGATTACCAGCATAGTAGACATGAAGGGAAGTGTCTGGGTATTTCTTCACAAAGTCACAGTTCTAAACGAGATATAAAGAAACAACATCCGTATTGTATTGTCATGATTTTTATTTACTCTATTCTATAAAAGATATTACATCAGTTGTACATATTCAGACTAATTTAATAATACAAGGTGTTTTGACAAAAAAAAAAAAAACTACATGTACATAAGGTTAGCAACGAAATATGGCAATCAATCGTTTTAGTGAAAATTACTTGCTTTGAGCTAATAGAATATTTTAACTTGGGTAACTCACTAACGATCCGCACTTACATATATCAGTCCTGAATCTGTGGTGTATATCTTTTTCCAAGTGCACTCCTTCCAGTTCATGTATGAAGCCAGTCGTGGCGTTCCACTGTCGCCTTTGTCCCCTCGCTCTCCCTTTTGTCCGGCGGAACCCTGGATCCCAGGCTCTCCCTTTGCTCCTTTCTTTCCATCAGCACCACGTGGTCCCTGGGTCCCAGGTTTCCCCGGGCTGCCCAGCTCTCCTCTGGCTCCATCACGACCAGGTGCCCCAGGGGCTCCTGGGATGCATGTCATGCATGTCCACATCCCGGTTTGTCCACCATTATTACACGATGGACAGGATTGAACAGGCTGCCAAAAAGCGTAAAAGTCAATAACAAACTGCCAGTAGCTCTTCACAATTTCACCTGTCACCTAGCGTTTCAATTCAGGCGAGGAAGTTGTTCCTTTATTTTCCAAGTTTTAACTGTTTTTTTTTTTTTCTATTGAAATCGTCAATTGTGATTTTGTAAGAAGAAGTTTATTTTCCAGTAAAGAAGCTGTTTTTGTAAAGATGTTAATTTTGATTGATTGAAACGTGAAAATGTTCCCTCTCTTTGTGGAGTCCAGTGAATTCACTTGCAATGGCCCATTCGACCCCTCTGTCCACCTCACTTCCAACTACATCACACTGGTACCCAACTCCCACTCACCCAACCACATGCTAGTCCACATAAAACAATCCAAAACTGACCCATTCAGACAGGGCCACAAAATCACCATTGCAAAGTCCTCGTCACCTATCTGTTCGGTGATGACCATGAAAGACTATCTCCTGCAAGCCCAGCCACCATCACGCCAACCTCTGTTTGCCTTCGTCCAACCCAGACAATGGCTTACACGGAACAATCTAAAAACAGAGCTTAGGACAATTCTTCAACACTGTGGCCTCCCGCCAACAATTTCTACTCCCACAGTTTCCGTATCGGAGCCGCCACAACAGCAGCCAAAGCCGGTCTTCCACCCTGGCTTATTAAAGTCTTAAGCCGCTGGAGCTCAGACTGTTATGAACGCTATATAAGGACCCCGAAATGTACCATTTTAGAAGTACCTAGGCTCTTAGCTAATTCTAGTCCATAACTAACATTAAGACAGCTAGTGCCGTCCTTAACTTTCGTCGGAACATTTGCAAAGTCACATAGGAGCTGTAGGTACGGCTCCCTCTGCCTACAAGAGCCCAACTTTATGCGCCTTCTACTGTGGGGGGATTGTGTCCCCTGTGTCCCCATGCCCCACAATCCGTGGCAGGGAAGGAACCCCTGGCTGCACTTTACCCCACAGTAAGGCTTAGCCCTTGGAGACAGGTCCGGAAAAATATCCACTCCAGGGTATGGACCCCCGGTCCCACCTGATCTGTACTCCACCCAGGAGGGCCACCCCTCCTGGTTCCCCCTAGTTCCTAGTGACTGGGGGATATGGGCCTCACCCCCGGAGACTGATCAGGACTCCTGTCCAGGGTGGCTACCCCCGGTACCACTCGATCTTGTCTCCCTCTAGGAGGGCTTCTCTCCTGTGTGGTACACGGCATATTGTTGGTTTTCACATGACGTCACTAAAATTCAAACTAAAAAACTATCGATCCTTCCGAGATTTTACCTTCACGATGCATTAGAGCAGCTCAAAACTAATTTTCATACAAATTCTCGCTTCAAAAGGGTTCTTGGTTTTGTGATAGAGTACGCTTGAATTTGTAAGTTTTTGCGTGACGCGGCATTTACATGACGGCCAAGAGAGCTGTCATGTGGGTTAAAAAAATGACTTATTTCAGGAAATTTTGCTATTTAAACAGTTCATGTATTAGAAAAAGTATTACTTTAATGTTTATGAGTTTCTCGAGAAATAAATTCACGCTTTTGTAGCAAAACTCGGTAACAGATGTTTCTGTTGGTTTCCTTCCGCCATGTTGGAGCTCATCCAGGTGAGCACCAGCATGGCGTCTCCATACAAATCTCTATAAATTTGGGTAAAACATTTCTTCGGATATCTCGTATACGAAATATTCCTCTGACCTGAATTTTGGCGAGGGTCTTTGTATATGTACCTCCTTTCATTTCCCAGATTGTGGACTTTATCTATTGCATAGTTTTCATTTTTATTTTGATCTATTTTGAATGGCGTGACACTGAAAACCAAGAATAGCCTTTTTGCAAAAACACTGCCAATGGGAAGAGTTTATTAAGTTCAAGTTTATGGTGGCATAAACTGATGTTAATAAACCTGAGAATTAGGGCCTATGAAAGCACACTTATTGACATACTAGCAACAATCATGTCTCTGTTCTTATGTCACACAACGCGCAACATTTGGATAAGCCTTTGTACTAAGTAAGGGTAGATACTAGTTGAACAGTAAATAGTTGTTCAATTACAATGTATCCTTCTTCTTTGGCAAAGTCCACTGTAACTTAGCATGAGATATCTACTAGACTCCGCAAAGGTTCCATTCATATTATCACATGCTCATCATGCACATGAGCTCCTCTTTTTGCCGTACACTGTCCTTTCCCAGTCAGTTCGTTTAGGGCTTCGGTTCATTCACAACAGCGTTTTTTCCATCCCACCCTCCCTTTGCTCTGACTGGAACCTTTGTTTAGCTCCTCGGTTATTCCTTAGTTACACTACATATTTAACACAACCAGAACGTATTCCAAGCAGATCATTATTTTATTTCTGTTCACCTATATGTATCTTTAGATTAATCATTTATACTATGGTATTTTACTGGACTAGGTCTCATTCCTTCATTAGGTTCCGGGGATGTGGAACTACAGTCTCGTTTCCCAATAAAAGGAGTGGCAGGGAAGTGCAACCCCTGGCTGCACTTTACCGCACAGTAAGGCTTAGCCCTTGGAGACAGGTCCGGAAAAATATCCACTCCAGGGTGTGGACTCCCGGTCCCACCTGATCTGTACTCCACCCAGGAGGACCACCCCTCCTGGTTCCTCCTAGTTCCTAGTGACTGGGGGATATGGGCCTCACCCCGGAAACTGATCAGGACTCCTTTCCAGGGTGGCAACCCCCGGTATCACTCGATCTTGTCTCCCCCCAGGAGGGCTTCTCTCCTGGTCCCCTTACCCCTAGATTTAAGCGCTTCCCTGCCACCAGAATTTTGCCATTACCTTTTGTGTGTTTTCTGTGTGGTACACGGCATATAGCCTTTTTGCAAAAACACTGCCAATGGGAAGAGTTCATTAACTGTTTTTTTTTTTTAATGAAATCGTCAATTGTGATTTTGTAAGAAGAAATTTATTTTCCAGTAAAGAAGCTGTTTTTGTAAAAATGTTAATTTTTATTGTTTCAAACGTGAAAATGTTCCCTCTCAGGTTGTACAGTCAAGTAATCATACCATCTTATTTTTTGTTTGAAACTGGTAGTCTTCTTAATCAACCTGCAGACTGATTTAGTTAAATTTACATATAATGCGTCATTCCTAGTTGTCTCTATAAACTAACATTGTTTAACTGTAAAAAAAAAAAATGTGCAGTGGCAACATTTGATTTATGTATAAATGCAGTTACCTTGGTGTCTGATGGTTTGTTGTCCTTAGCAGAACAGAGACCAGTGAGCGAAAAAATCAGCATAAGCAACATGGTGGTCACTTTAAATCGTGATCGCATCATCAAGGTCCTCTAACTTGTGCACTAAAATTAAAGTTTGATCATGATAGGAAAGATCTTGAGTAGGTCAAACGAAAACCCAATATGATTAACACTTCGCAATTATTGAATGTGGCTGAGTAGGATGTGAAGGATTATGCAGATCGAGGACGTTATCCACCGAGGCTTAAGGCTCTAATTCCCTTCCCCCCCCCCCCCCCCAAAAAAAAAAAAAAAAAAAAAAACAATTCTTCATGACGAACTGGCGCTTACCATTCTGATATACTGGGAAAAAAGGCTGCTAGGGCTAAACCATCGCCAAGCCGCCAAGCTGTTTATTCACGTGTGAACTAAAACAAATGGCGTTCACGGCTATCCGAAGACAAGATAGATCATTTTTAACTAAATATGAGCAGAAGTAATACAAGAATGCTCTAAACATATCGCTCGATGATTTTTATCTACTTTCTAAGGAGTATCTGGAAGGACAAATATCTGTACCGTACTGAGAAATAGACCAATAGGTTAGAAAAAAGTCTACCAGGAGGTAATCTTGTTCAGAACTCAAAAATATTTCGAATGAATAATAACTTTATATTTAATATAAGATATACCTTGGGAAAATGAACGGTTTGAATCCAATGGAATCTCTGTTACAGCGTCTTTTGAAGTTAACTTACCTTCGTTTTACGATTGCCAAAGCCAAATGATAACAATGATTATTGTTACCGATTAGTATATTTGCGCTCTTGCAATAATTAAATTTTCATGTTTTTAAAACAAGTTTCTACGAAATCCTATCCCCCAATCATTACATCGCACGTCTAAAAGACGTCGAGCATTTTGATTGGTTCTTTTGGCTTTACATGAGAAATTCTTGTTTTTTGTTTTTCAGGAACTGAGTTCCTGTGCATGCAGATCATGCTTTTGTTCCATGGTGAAGGATGTACCAGCCAATACATCATTTATTATATTTATCAAAACTTTATGTGTACGATCTATCCCTTGGTATAGTTCAATTTTTGCCTTTAATAGCTGGGCAATCTTTTGTACCGGTGTTGTAGCTTCACAAGGATAATTTTAAAAGGGTAAACCAGTGAGCAGCGCCACCTCTGCGAACTTGTTAAGTTGTAAAAAACTTTTATTTTCTCCTACGCGTTTCGTGTGACTAACGCACACTTCATCAGGGAGTTTTATAATACAACTAAGCGTACCTGTATATATACCTAAAAACACAACACACCTACGGATTTGAGTATAGGAACTGCAAACCTCGTGGTTATACGTCTAGGAAACAGGCGGAAAATATTTGCAAGGTGTGACATGTTTGTAATGTTTTGGGGCCCACGGTTTTAGCTAAAACATAAAAGTTTCTATGCAGTGGGAAAAAAATTAAACCGAGGACAGGACGTTGTTAAATTATGATTTTTTTTATACTATATTACTTTAAACCCAAGCGAAGTACAATTAGAAGTTACAGAAAAACAAGGAAAAGAAATTACAATAATTATTACAAGTTCTTACGTCATTCATTTCTGTATCCAGCATATAGCCCCGAATTTATCCACATCCAAATCTGAAAATTTCTCTTTGCGAAGGTCAACACAACAGTATATCCAAATAAGCAATGTTGCAATAATTCTGGCCCCAGTTGTTCAAAAGCTGGATAGCACTATCCACCGGATAAATCTCTATCCAGTGGATAATTGTTCGGGAAACCAATTGCGCTATCCACTGGATAGTGATTTATACGGTGGATAGAGCTATCCACCTTTTGAACAGCTGGGGCCTGAACTATTCAGAATTGTTTGATAAAGACGCTTAATATGAATCATGTTTTATGCTATCATTGGAATCTGAAAATCCTTTCTTTTTGTTAAATACTGCTTATTAACATTTTACCCGCTTAAATCGTTCTGTGCATTATAACATAATATAATATATTGAAGAGTCATTTCTACTCTGATCCGTGTACTTGGAATATGTTTTAGAAACAACAGAAATTAGTATGGGCCGGAGGAGATACGAGAACGCTTGGCCTATATATGATTTACCTAGTTTGCCATGAGTTTTCATTCCTCATTTGTGATCTGTCTTCATGAAAGTTATGAAAACTGGATGAACGAAGAAATGAAGAAACATTGCATCAAAACGCATAATTTAACTGAAGCCAGAGAAGAAAAGAAAGCTTCGAGCACTGTACATACCAACACTCTGCTAGCTACTGAATCATAGAATTTCCTTGTTTGAATAAGTTTGTCGTCAAAACATGCTCACTAAACAGCCTACAGTCTGTACGTATGTATTCTAATTTCAGTTATAAACAATTTCATTCGCTTGCGGAAATATTAGGTTGCTAAGTAATCGATGCGCCCAATGAAACGCCTCTGCATGATTTTTGACCTACACATTTGTTTCTCACAACTAATTCATTGTCACCAACAGATCACAACTTTTACTAGAAATAAATTGATTTTGTTCGCGGATTTTTTTCCTCCAAAAAGAAAATGCTCTTACCGGTAAAATTGATATCAGTCGTGTTTTTTTGACAGTATCAACCGCAATATTCTGTAGAAAATAGTTATTTGATTTATCTAAAATTTTGGTCTTTCCTTATTAACTTGTTCTTGTTTTGTCCAGTTCATCTTGAAATAAATGGCTATTGTTAGCCAATGACACATTTGTAAATGAAGCTCATCCTCTTAACAAACAGAAATGTCACTTTTCTTTCTCTTCCTTGTCAGTCAAATTTACCAAACAGTAAAGCTTTTGTTCACAGTTTTGAACTTTGAGTTGTTTATCATCAATCCTACGCTGTATAGTATCATTACTTCTGGTATCTACTTTGTTTATGAATCATGTTTTGTAAGTGACTACGCCACGTCATTCATCAGTGAGCCTTGGCTTTTTTTAAAGACAAAGGAAATCCAACTGTGGATATCCGTTAACATGATCATGGGAAAGTCAGCCAAACGGCCTTTTAGTGTCTTGAAAGTTTCAGGTTTATCTAGGGATTCTTTAGATTTATTAGCAAGTATACGCGTTCATTTGTCCTTATTTCATACATTTCTGTTATTGACTGACAGCAGCCAGGTTCACTTTTTCAGGCAAGTGTTTTTAAACGCTTCTAGAAAGTCTTAAAAGACTTTGTAGATTTTTGTCAGTACCACGCGGAAGGAGTAATTTGAAACTTCGAAACTAGTCAGCCTTTAATAATTCGTTTGATTCTTGACAAATTTCTACAAGTCCATCCCTGGTCGTCAAATTGAATTTTTCTGTTTCTCATTCTAATGAATAATGTCAAGAACAAAACATTAAAACTTCGATTCTTTACTTCTGTGGTAGAAATGGGTCACGCAAAGCAGAAAATGCGCAAACAATACGCGTTAAGTGGATCAGTGCTTCGGGTTTTAAAATGCTATTCCTTTCAGTTAAAGTAGAAACATTCATCCATATAGCGACATTCGTAAACGTTGTGTAAATTTAACTTCAAATATTCTCCCACACCCCTCCACTGGTACGTGTGTAGCAGTAGTTGAATATTTGTTATGGTAGAATGAGAATTTTGATTGTCTCGATGAGCTAATGAGTAATATGGGTTGGGTAGTTGAAGCCACTTTCTCAAATACTAAAATTATATGTTTACAGTTTACTTCATGATTATCAGGTGTTCCGGCTAAAACAAATTGTTTTCCTCAGCAAAGTAAACTGTTTAGAATTCACCATGCGGTGACGTCCACCGCCATTTTAAACGTTGTTCAGAGAATATTCTATATAAAAAAAACTGTTTATGACTCACTTCTCTAGGAAAAGAGGCCGCCTCCTCTCCATCCAAATCTTGTTTTTTTCAATTTTAACCCACGAAATCGTGTACACCAACATTGGGAGGGCGAGAAGACAACTACAATTTTGACTGAGACTGTACGTAGTTCTCAATGTTTGCGCGGCGGTCTATTAGGCTTTCATTGCAAACCCTTATTTCTCCATGACCGATTCTAAGGGATAAAAAAAATAATAAACAAATTTTGTGGAAAGGATAAATAAGCGGGAGTACTGTTGTACATGTATGTTTTGAATATTGACAAAATATTTACGAGGAGCACTTGCAAATTTTCTGCGGGGAATTTCTAGCTTTTAATTTTCATAAGAACGAGAAATAGCTTGCTCGCGATCGATGTCAGTCAATGCAAATTTAAGCGACAAAACAAGAAAGACTCAACCAAATCAACATAATATTAAATAAAATTTGAAATATGACTCAAGCCTGTTACACTGTACTATTGTTGACGAAAAAAATAATCGGTAACGGTAAAAAAAGGCGCCTTAACCAGTACAATTGATGTCAAAAGTCTGATCATTGACAATGTTAACAGCATTACTGCAAAGAGAATAACTTATGGTTTGCGTGTATTTAATTCACGCAAAAGTTTGGAGATACGTTGTTCTTGTTTTGTCTCGCAGTTTACGTTGATTATATGATTTTTATCCATAAAAAAGAATTTTAATTGCAATAATATATTCACTAGCGTCGCGTAGTGTTATAAAAGTAAGGTGAAAGAGCTTACCGTCTGACGTCTCTTTTGACTAAGCATGGGTGTTCTGGGCTGAAGAAAAAATGTAAAAATAAATCAAGTGTCACAGGGTAATAAAATTAAGTATTCACTAAACAATCCAACACTGAACATAATAAAATAAATATTTACAATTATTTCTCCTGGCTCCCAACCTCCGTTCAGTTAGTCTACCCATTGAAAACTGGACTGAAAATTTATTTTTCTTGCCAGTACAACTTTTTTTAGCAGACGGAGCTTCGTATCTGCTATAAATTGGGTAAATTAATTTTGTCTGCTGTTTGGTCTCAATTAAGGTTCACGTCTGAACAGGTTTGAAGAACAGAGCGTATACATTTTAATAGGTTTCTCAGTTAATAACACACCTTGTTATTCGCTATCTCAGATTTCTTGTTACATTCTGATTTGT
>JBBMOI010000006.1:28412500-28660000 GCA_038088405.1 Porites divaricata | reverse complement strand
AATAGTGCTGGGCCATAATGACATAAACACAATATATTTCATATGAATTTTTTTTAAAAAAATTGAGCCTGCGATCATCTGAAAACTAGTAACTTGTCAGCGGATAACTTCAAAAAAATACTCGCCCTGGACGAGTCGACACCTGAGCCCGCGATACGGCCAGGTGATACTGGTCAGCGGATACCTTGTCTTGACAGCTGTCAATTGATCACAACATTGATAGTTGTCTCCTATCTAGGCTCCCTGGGCTCCCAAACTAGCTAGAAAGTGTGAGATTGAACATTGGTTTCCCTGTGGTGCGGACGGACGGCGGGCGGGCGGGCGGGCGGGTGGGCGGGCGGTCGGTGTACGGTCACGTGATTACCAAATTTTCTGGGATGGGTAGATTACTTAGCTATGGGGCTACGTCCACGCGCGCGCTTCGCGCGCGCGAGGAGCTCCGCTATAAAGATGATGATTTAAATTGCGGAAATACAAAAACCTAAATGTGATAATTTGAAATTGCTTTAATTCAGTTGCTATACAACTGCGATGATCATGCATGCATACCTTCAATTAAGTTATCGGATAATATAGGCATGCAGGATAATAGCATTTATTTTTCCAGACTTGAAATATGCTGTCACATTTGAGAGTTAAAAAGATCCAACATTTTGGGGGCTGCCCTTTTTATGGTTTTTGAAATTTATTAATTCAGTCAAGGAGCTATGCCACAATTGTTTGGAACCTTAGGAACAGCTTACATTAAAAAACCTTAAAATATAATGATTCACAGCAGGCCTAAACGATAAATGGATACCTTAAATTACCTTTCGATAGATCGTGCTCACGTGGTCAGAACGTAAGAACGTTTTTAAACATAAGAAAAGAGTTTAATTGCAAAGGAGTTGTTTCTGTTCACTAACATGGCCGCCTTGACGTTATGTGGAAACGATCTGCTGCTGAAGAACAGACCATATTCCAAGGAATTTTCTTTTTAATGTCTTAGGCTTTAGAACAGGTGCATCACATCTGATTGCCATTTTATATAAAATGTACCAAGGCACTGCAGTGTCTATTTGTGGAATGAAAGAGAGGTTCGAAGTATCAGTCATGTCCAATACTGTCGACATGACACAAGTGGAAAAATACTTTCCACAACTTGTACGAGCGGACTAGTTGTCTCGACTCGACAGAAGGAGCTGTCGAGTGGAAACTGCATCTCATTAGTTTACTAGGGACGGCAACTAAGTTGTCGAGTCGTACAAGTGGACAAGTTGTCTCCACCCGACAGACAGAGTTGTCGAGTGGAAAATGCATCTCATTAGTTATATTCATTGTTCTTTAAACAAAGATCCGACATAAGCCACGCAAAGGAACAAGCATGCTACACACTGTGTATGCATCGTTTTATAAGCAACGATCCGACATAAGCCACGCGAAGGAACAAGCGAGCGTGCTACACATTGTGTATGCCTCGTTTTATAAGCAAAGATCCGACATAAGCCACGCGAAGGAACAAGCGTGCTACACATTGTGTATGCCTCGTTCTATAAGCAACGATCCGACATAAACCACGCGAAGGAACAAGCGAGTGTGCTACACATTGTGTATGCCTCGTTCTAGAAGCAAAAATCCGACATAAGCCACGCGAAGGAACAAGCGTGCTACACATTGTGTATGCCTCGTTCTATAAGCAACGATCCGACATAAACCACGCGAAGGAACAAGCGAGTGTGCTACACATTGTGTATGCCTCGTTCTAGAAGCAAAAATCCGACATAAGCCACGCGAAGGAACAAGCGTGCTACACACTGTGTATGCATCGTTCTATAAGCAACGATCCTACGCATTCTTCAAATTCAAGAAAACTGAGCCGGCAGAAATTTCATAACGAACTCGCGTGTGTATTCACTGCCGCATTACGCAAACAAAAATGCAGACTGAAATAAACAACAACTAACGGATGGCGGCATTTTGGCCAATGTAAACTGCGCAAATCATTCGTATTGTTTCCTATCCAATCAGCAAAAAGTCCAGATGCTGGCTTTTTTACATGTGATCCGACAAACAAATGTATCATGCTCTCTTCCCGTGAGAGACATAAAGGGTTAATGGGGAGAGGGCATGATCTCAGGCTACACTGCTGGAGGTGCTGATTCCCCTAACTGTATTTTATGTGGTACACGGTATTATACGCAGTTGTAAATAATTTTAAGGTACACTTTATCAAACGAGTGTCTCCGGAGTTTATTTAACGCACAAAAAGGTAAATAAGGCACGTCACTCTACACATAACAGATCTCTACCACAAAATATTCTTTAATTATCATACATATCTTGGGAGACGTTAAGAAAAGCTGAAAACTTCCCCTTTATTTATCTACGATATTCCCCATTTTGCAATCAACTCCCCTACCATTTTCGGTGGGTGAGTTGGGTCATTTAATAAAATCAGGTAGCATGGAAGTGGTGGCCGCAAGAAAGAACGGGGCGTGCGAGGGACACGCCAGAGAATTTAGGTCCCTCTTCCCTCGCGCGTTCAGCTCTTCCATGCGCCTACTAATCACGCTAAAGATCAGGCAATTATTGGTAAAAATAGCCTCCTTAAAATTTAATAGGTATTATGAAAATAATAGGAAAGACCTTTCGGGAGGACCCAATAAGAACCGTAAATGTTTTTGATGGGCCGAAAAGAATCAGTTCAAAAGTAGCACAGAATAGTTCTTAAACATACAAATAACGATTTCAGATTTCAGCTTGAGAGGCATTTAGAAATATTAATTATTGGGTTCTTCCGATACGGGCTTTTACGAAGTGTTTCCAACATCTTCATTATGGTTGTCTAACAAGTATAGCATGAGGAAAAGAAAACGCCATCTGTTCATATGCTTAGTAATATGGGAAAATCGTGAGAGCCATGAGAAGAGCTGCTGGCAGACCTCTGTGTTTACATCCTAAAGGGAAAACAACACAAAGGCCAATATCGTTAGTTCAGCGGGTCAGCAAGACAGATAGTGGAGTCAGGGCATCCAGTTGTACCTACCAGCCCTTATGGTTATTCCAGGCGGTTGTAATATAATGTATTTTTAACAAATTCTTTGTCTAATATGGTCCTGGATAATGTTACAGTACAAATAAAGATTGTTGTTCTTTTCAACCCAACTTTTTCTTCGCATGACTTTATTCACAGGATGGCGGACACGGTGTGTTTGAGCTGTAAGCTACAAACACTTCAACTTCAAAAGCCATAGTGGTGAAAGCTATGTTATCATTCCTTTATTAACAAAGTGCTCAATTTGTAATGCATCAGTCAATTCCACCTGCGCCCAGCCCCCCCCCCCGGCTAACCCCCGGGAATTAGCCTTTTTTTTCTCATGGATGGCAAATTCCCGGGGGCTGGAGCACTTAAGCTGTCAAATGCCCGGCGGTGGGGACGAAAGTAGAGGGCGAATGCCCCGCCCCCGGGATCGTTTTAATCCCAGTTTTCATTTCCGTACGCTGCAATAGATCGCAAAGTTGTTCTAGCAAAGAAATGAAGCGTGTTTTGAGGCCCAATTCACGTTTTCTGGAATTCGAAGGTCGCAAAATGAGTTGAATGAGTTGGCAGCAGTTGCAAAACCGATGATAAAAAACCATTCAGGCACAAAAACACCGCTAAAATTGTGGCCTCATGTGAAACGCGTAAATATTTTCTAACACAGACGTTTTTAATTATACATATTGTAGTCCTTGATTTCAAATTTGCAAGCTTTTAATATTTCCAAAAGCCGGAATTTTATTAATTACCATATAGAATTAATCAAATGCGGCCTGTTGCGAAAAACGCGACAATTCATTCACGCTCTTGCTATTTGCTTTGAAATTATGGCTTTTTAGATTACAGTACATATTGAAATTTAAAAAAGACATATCTTTAAAAATGTCGACAAGTTTTTCTAGCCCTTGCTGGACAAGCCAATCCGCCACGAACTGCTGATCTTTATCTCGGAAATTCTCCATGTCGACCACGTTTTAAAGTTAACAACGCGCGTGTCAAAAGCCCGGGGGTGCCCCCGGGGTTGGCCAATGCCCGGCCCCCGGGTCGCGCTAAATTAGCTAAAGCCCCTCCCCCGGGACTGACAAGGCTGGCAAATGCCCCGCGGTTGCCCGGGGGGGCTGGGCGCAGGTGGAATTGACTGATGCATAAAGTTAGTCTACCTTTTGAAAAATTTCACTTCAATTACCTTAATCCTTAATATTATTTTCTTTGGTTACACAATTGTTATTTACCTCAAAATTGGCAGTCTTGTAGGGATTGTATATTCCTTATCAAACAAATACTCTTTTTGCATAGTTCATCCTTAATCAAAATAGTGTTTATTCAAAAGAACATTTTTTCTTCACATTGTTATTCGACGAACACACTCGTCAACTTTTTTCACTAGCGTCTCCGGATTTAAATCTCTCCAAATAACTTTTTTTAAGGTTTTAACCGTCTACTATTTTATTTCAATGTAAAAATAACTTATAGTTAGCTTATTTGGGGCAATAATTCGAGTCAAATGTGGTTCTGGGAAGCGGGCAAAATTTTAGCCTCGTTTCCATGTCAAGAAATAAGGTCATTTTTTCAAGGTCAGGTTTTGTGGTTAAAAACTCAAAATCAGGCTTGGTAAACAATTTTTTCGTGTTCAGCACATAATTTTCATCTAGAAAAAAGCATTTACCAACTTTTCCTCGAGTTTGCCGACAGAAGTTTTATTAGCGGCTTTTTACCAAAAGTTGTCCCAGTCTATACATTGAAGGTGAAGAAACCTACTCTATTGAAGAAGACAAGAAAGTAGTGACAGTCATAGTGGAACGCAAGAAATATCAATTAACACAAGAAGCCATGGATCTATTTGAGGAAGTGCATGACAACTGGGAACTAGAAGTGTGCAAAAAGTACCCTCATGATGTTCTAATAGGAGGTACATAACACTTAATGTGATAGAAATTTTCCAGTTGTTTTACAGTGCAATAAAAAAAATTGCAGTCATCTCATAGTACACACCAAACAAATAAAACAAGAAAACCAAATAAGGTCAAGCTTACCAACCAACCATTTTATAATCACAAAACCCTTCACTGTTTCATATATCACAGAGTTCCACAACAAATTTCAGTCTTTCCTTCTCTCCTTGAACTACTCACTGAAGGTAATACAATTTTAAAAACAAAGAACACTCATCTCTTTGGGCTTACAATATCATTTTCTAAATAAAATGGCTTTTTTGAACTGATGTCTTTCCATCACTGTCACACATTAAACCTACCACCCACATAACTCACTATCCAACAACAGAAACATCTTTTGCTTAATATTGGAGAAAATATCACCAAATGTACAACTCCCAGAACAGGGTCAATCAATACAAAAATCAAATACAACTACATAACATTTTGCGGGATTACTTTCACATCAGCCATATCTAAGGGATGACAATTTTTGCTAAAAACAAAACCCCATTTTAACTCCACTGAAGATTTTTCCCACACCAAAACAGCAAGGCCCCCCCCCCCCCCCCCCCTATAGTCTTTAGACGTATTGTCTACAATAACATCACTACTATCACCACTGGTTTCTCAAATGAGATGCTTCTTCAACACATGAAACTTCTTCTTTTAAAAGGAATTATGTACTCTACAAAACCAGTGAGCATATTACCTTAAAATTAAAAAAAATATCCACCCAGGTAGAAATCTTATTAAGATCTTGTAAGAACTTGTAAGAATCTTGTAAGATTCTTATTAAGATTAAGATCTTGTTAAGTTCTTGTAAGATCTTATTAAGAAATCATATCTTAAAAGATCTCTTAATAAGATCTTGACAATATCTTAAATGTCTTTGCCATTCATAAGATCTTACAAGATCTTAATACGATCTTAGTAAGTTCTTATTAAGTGACTGTAGGAATCTTAGTAAAATTCTTTAGTAAGAAGCTCTAAGATCTTGAAGAAAACTTACAAGATCTTAATACGATATTAATAAGATCTTATTAAGTGACTGTAAGAATCTTGGTAAACATTTCCTTGTAAGAAGCTCAAAGCTCTTAAAGAAAACTTATTGATCTTAAATAAAAAAAAGGTGCCAAAAGTTTTCACCTATCTCAGACTGGCCTTCTTATTAAGATTTTGTTGTAAATCATGCATCTCATAGAATCCTAATGAGAATTTGAGCTGCAAAAAGTACAGTTAATAACATCTTTAATTTTAAATGAAAACTTATATTATTACTGTAAGGTTAATTCACTCAGTTACAAATCTTACTTTTTTCAAAAATAGCTAAGAACTTAGTATACGCTGATCTTGTAATAAGGCAGAGTACTTGGGCTGAAAATAAGCCACTGTGTACAGTAACCTTTTTTCTATCCAAAAAATGATTTGACCTAGGCTTACCCTAAACTACCTGTTAACATTATCTTGCAAATCACAATTTTCGGGCTTTCCTTGAGAAGAGAAGAGAACAGAGAACAGTGTGAATTCCAATTTTGATTCCCTCAATGAAAAGATCAGTTAGGGTTAAGGAAACTATCCCTTACAGAAATTAAGTTAAAGTAATACTCTCAGAAAAAAAGTACATTTGAAGTATATTTGGCAAATGTAATTCATTTATACTTCAAATGTAATGAATTTAATGAAGGCCCGCATCGTGTAACCTCCTTTTTATCAGGATCTAAAGAAAGAGAACGAGAACTGGAAGCAAACTCATCGGACAAACAATCGGCCATCTTTACGTGCAGTGAAATGCCGTGCATATGAAGGTATTGAATTACCGCTGCCTTGCAGTACTGTTGGAACATATACGGGATCTTGTGGATTTCCTAATACGGTCATGTATGAATCATTTACAAAATACCTAACTTCCATATATGGTTTTGGCGGGCGATACAGACTTCAACGTTCGAAAACGTTCGTTGTTTCGTATGGCGTACGATCCCCGCCAAAATTCATGTTTTGTATTTACAACACAACATTTTGATTTTAACACAAAACTTTTGTATTTCAAACTCGACATTTGAATTTAATACAAGACTTTTGTATTTACAACTCGACATTTCCAATTTAACACAAGACTTTTGTATTTACAACACGACATTTCGAATTTAATACAAGACTTTTGTATTTACAACTCGACATTTCCAATTTAACACAAGACTTTTGTATTTACAACACGACATTTCGAATTTAATACAAGACTTTTGTATTTCAAACTCGACATTTGAATTTAACACAAGACTTTTGTATTTACAACTCGACATTTCCAATTTAACACAAGACTTTTGTATTTACAACACGACATTTCAAATTTAATACAAGACTTTTGTATTTCAAACTCGACATTTGAATTTAACACAAGACTTTTGTATTTACAACTCGACATTTCCAATTTAACACAAGACTTTTGTATTTACAACACGACATTTCGAATTTAATACAAGACTTTTGTATTTCAAACTCGACATTTGAATTTAATACAAGACTTTTGTATTTACAACACGACATTTCGAATTTAATACAAGACTTTTGTATTTCAAACTCGACATTTGAATTTAACACAAGACTTTGGGTGTTCTCGAGAACATCGTCGAATTTCAACTTGTCACCGCTCCTCGACTTCAGCTACTCGTATTTCAAACACCGCTTTTAAATTCTACATGTCAAGTTCATATTTTACATAAGACTTTACGCTTCAATGACCTTAGAGGTAGGTGGGGAGGGGTGGGAGGGGAAGAATGTAGTCGCAGGTAACCAGGCCATCAAATTACCCATCATCGTTTGCCAAGAATTGTCATTTTAACACCATCTTCACGTGGTAATCACCAATACAACGATCAGTAGCCCTTGAAAGTTATCTAGAAGAGGTTAAGAGCGACCTTGCAGAAATAGAAATAACAAAGCCAAAAATAATCTGCCTCCGGCCGAACGTGAGGCTCTCAGAGCCCTAAAACGTGACACTGAAATAAACCTTAAAAAGGCCGATAAAGGAACAACAACCGTAGTCATGAACACACAAGACAAAATTAAAGAAGGCCAAACTCTACTAGACAACAAAGACAACTACAGGCCTCTTGCATCACCTATGGTCACTGAGACAGACCATAAAGTTAAACAACTTATTACAGACCTCCGCAACGGAGATCACATAGACGACATGACTAAAAAATGGCTTTGTCAAACACCAAATCCGCCTCGAATTCCAGAATTTTACACCCTCACTAAGATACACAAGCCGTCCCCGGTCGGCAGACCGATAGTATCAGGGTGTGATGGCCCAACGGAGAAACTATCATCATTTGTCGACAGACTCCTTCAGCCGATAGCACAACAACAAAAGTCGTATCTTAAAGATACTACCGACTTTGTCAATTTCATAGAAAATACGAAAGCCCCAGCAGACGTCATACTTGTTTCAATGGACGTTACGAGCTTGTATACAAATATACCGCAAGAGGAGGGCATAGATACGGTATGCAGAGCATACGAAATATTCTATAGAAACGAACCTCCTACCCCTACACAACTACTAAAACGAGCGCTCAGGCTAATTCTCCAAGAAAATTCTTTCCAGTTTAATGGAAAAAACTACCTTCAAACACATGGTACGGCCATGGGCACGAAAATGGCAGTCGCCTTTTCTAATATATTCATGAACAAGGTAGAGACGGAAATCTTTAGCCAAAGCCTTTTTAAACCGCTCGTTTGGAAACGTTACATAGACGACATCTTCTCGCTCTGGACTACAAACAGAGACAGAATAGAACATTTCATTGAACAAGCAAACAATCATCACCCTACGATCACATTTACGGCTGAAATTTCCGATAAGGAAACAACATTCCTGGACGCCTACATCTACAAAGGGGAAAGATTCGAAAGAGACGCAATCCTTGATGTGCGTACTCATTTCAAACCAACTGAAACATTTCAGTATACCCATTATGCTTCCTGTCACCCACAAGGAGTTAAAAAAGGCTTCATTAAAGGGGAAGCCCTCCGACTCCTCAGAACAAACTCTTCCAAAATAATATTCGAAGAGAAAATTACAAATTTCAAAGCGCATCTGCTACAGAGGGGTTACCCAGAGGATCTTATTAAAACAACCCTCTCAGAGGTGAACTTCAAAGACAGGAAACTAGCCCTTCAACAGAAACCAAAGACAAACCACCGAATCTTGCTTTTTGT
The DNA here is from genome assembly GCA_038088405.1 of Porites divaricata. Taxonomy (NCBI): domain Eukaryota; kingdom Metazoa; phylum Cnidaria; class Anthozoa; order Scleractinia; family Poritidae; genus Porites; species Porites divaricata. The sequence goes on along the minus strand of JBBMOI010000006.1, from coordinate 28,650,817 downwards.
CACACAATACCAACCATCAGTGCCAAACCTAAAACAAATTCTCATGAAAAACTGGCATTTAATAGAACAACAACCATTACTGAGCGGAATCTACAAAAAACCGCCCCTTGTATCTTATAAAAGAGGGCGGTCGCTCAAAGACATACTCGTGAGAGCCAAACTATAAAAAGGCTATTTTGAACACGCGCTGGGGAGTCGTGTAGGCCTGTCAACCCCATTTTACACTGACTTACCTGCGACTCCATTCTTCCCCTCCCACCCCTCCCCACCTACCTCTAAGGTCATTGAAGCGTAAAGTCTTATGTAAAATATGAACTTGACATGTAGAATTTAAAAGCGGTGTTTGAAATACGAGTAGCTGAGGTCGAGGAGCGGTGACAAGTTGAAATTCGACGATGTTCTCGAGAACACCAAAAGTCTTGTGTTAAATTCAAATGTCGAGTTTGAAATACAAAAGTCTTGTATTAAATTCGAAATGTCGTGTTGTAAATACAAAAGTCTTGTGTTAAATTGGAAATGTCGAGTTGTAAATACAAAAGTCTTGTATTAAATTCAAATGTCGAGTTTGAAATACAAAAGTTTTGTGTTAAATTCAAAATGTTGTGTTGTAAATACAAAACATGAATTTTGGCGGGGATCGTACGCCATAGTTTCGTGCGTACTGCACTTTCTCCAAGATGTTTATATGCTTGAAATATTGTTTTATCTTCACAATTTGAGTACAGCATGAGTGCCACGAGAAAACAGTATATCATCACTGAAATTTGGCGATACAAGTAAGTTATGTTGTGAGAAATATATCGGTTCTAGTTGTTATCGATTCTCCCAAAACATTGCACACGAGTTAAGCCTCAGGTTTTATTAAGATAAGTGAAAGCTTGTTTTCTTTGCTTTAAGTGCCGAGTAAGTTCAAAAAAATATAAAACCCAAGTCCTGTTTTCTTTTGAGGCATTTCTTTCCAGTTTTAGTGCGTAAAAGTTAGACATATTTCTTTAATCAGTTTAATAAAGTAATGGAGCAACCTTTGTTGTAGCCAAAGAGTAATAAACAGATATGGCATACATGCATATATACTTTGGGTGTTCAAGTTATTTATATGTGTATTTAGAGACCTATGCCTATGAGAGCTAAGAGAGCCTATACAATGTAGACATGTCTCTTCTGTTTTGTAGAAGTGTTTCAAGGAATTGTGAACTATTATTGCACTAAACTGAGCTATGAATTATAAATGGTTACATTGGACAGGGTTAACTCCTTTAAATGAAGTTGAACATAGGTATGCCTACAAGCAGGAATTTTGATTTAAGAGAAACCCTTCCCCTCTTCCCTGGTTTTTAGGGGTGGGTCACTGAAACAAAAAAAAAATATGGTTTATTGGCATTAGTTCGATTGATAATATGGATTGTTTCTTTGCTTTGCAGGAGCCATCAGAGAAAAGTATGGTGAGAGTGTTTTAAGTAAAATGTGGAGTGCCATGAGGCTTTCTCTGAACCAGAAATGCATTGACTAAAATAATAAAAAGAACCTAAAATGGAGTATGTATAACGCCTGTTTCAAATGTCGTGCTACTGCCGTGCCAAACTCAATTGATCAAATTAAATTCAACTTTAGCAGGGCAGTAGCGCAACATTTAAAACCAAGTCATGCTACTGCCATGCAGCACGGCAAGCCTTGCCGTGCTACACAGCAGCAGCTTGACTTATTTTCAAGCATTGTGCTACCGCCTTGCCAAACTCAATTCATAAATTATAAATACATTAGAATACATTTAAAAGTTTTGTTTCTTTAATTTTGAGTTTTGTTTTTGGCAACAGCCGTTCTATTTGAATGAATGAAATTCGACATCTGAAACCAAGTCGTGCTGCAGTCAAGCTAAAGGCCTAAATCAGAGTAAAAATTGACAACAGCGGAACCCCAGTAACTCAAATAACTCAAATTATAAGTTCTGTTTCTTCTGAATTTCAACCCACTTTTCATTCGTTTTACTCTGTTAACTTGAATTCCCTGATAACTTAATTAAACTAAATTTTGTTTCCCTCGATCATAGTTTACCCTGAGTTACAACCAGTTCTTGTCACTTGACACAACCTATGCCATTCCATTAGGCCTTCTTGTTGTGCAAAACACCTGAAACTTACTCAAAGCAATTTGATTTTAATTAGTGTGATGAACATTTCATATAGTTAACAGTCACTTTCCGATATTATGAGGATCATGTATACAGTTTCTTACCAGATCATGAATACAGTTTATTACGAGATAAGTTTACTTTTTATTGCAGTGGTCTATACACTGATGTGCTAAAAAAGTAAACCATCAGTAACAGTACAGTAACTGAAAGTGAAGAATGATCATCACAGTGAATTTTCCAGTTTAAGCAATTGGAAGAAGAAGCCTGAAAAAAAAAAAATTCAGGGCTTCAACGGGATTCAAACCCGTGACCTCCGCGTTGCCGGTGCGTTGCTCTACCAACTGATCTATGAAGCCACTTGAACTTCAACTTCAAATGTTTTTGCATTTTCTTAGGGAGTTTAAGTTTCTTGGGTTCTACTGTATAATTAAAGAGAATAGGGATAGAACATTGATATCATAAGGATTGGTTTATGGGTGTATTACATGTAGAAATTATAATTTAATAAGATGTTTTGAATAGTACAGTCAAATTTCTGTTAATTTTATGTTCTTTCTCCTAGATTTATTAGCTATATAATTGCCAAGTTTGCAATGATTAGAGTCAATTTTATAAAAAAAGTGTGATAATCTACATAGCAATTCACAATTTTCTTTCATAATATTTACAAACTGAGATATCTTATGTTTTGTTTTTACTCTTCTTTTCCTTGATTTTTGTGGAGGAAATACATGTAGATGGACACATCAAATGAATTGAACGTCAACTTGTTTAAGTAACTGGTAAAATAGCATGTAGCGTGCGTAGCAGGTGCATGGAAGTAGTGGGCGAAAGAGCATGGGTCTGTGCAAGGGAGACACCAGAGGGGTGAGGGGGCTCCCTGTCTCCTCATGTGCCCTTTTTTTCTTAAGCCCACTACTTCCAAGAACCTGCTATGCAGGCTGAATAGCATGATTTCCAGAAGATAATTAAAACTACATGATGTCAATTCATTGAAAGATACAAATGTGCATTATGGTCAGGGTTGTCAAAAGTAGCCGGCTGCCAGTAAAAATCAGTGCCTACTTGGTTAGTATCGGCCTGCTACTCTGCTTGGCATTTCTTTATCGATGGTGTTTTTTTAAATGAAATATCCCTGGACTTGCCGCTTACTTTGACAACTCAGCCGTCTACTTCAAAACTTTCTGACAACCCTGATGGTGTTTTTGCGACAGGGGTGTACTGGACTTGAACTAATAATCTGCCCTTTCTGTTTTGTTTCTGAACTAGAGGGCACCTGTCTATCAAAATGTACATTTGAATTAAAAATAGCTTGTTTTGTGGAAGGATTTTTTGTCAGCCATACCTTTTAATGAGTAAAATCATAAATTAAGAAACTGTTCTTTTTTTTCAAACTCCAGCACCTTGACTTAATAAAAGTTTTTTTTAAAAAAATATATGTTTTGGTACTTGCAATGTTACTCATTCTTGAATTCACTATTTTAATTCATGAGACAAACATGGAGATTGACTGAAAAGGTCTTTACAATTGGCTTGGGGGACTCTTTTTTAAAAAACCAGGTATTGATCTATTATCGAGGAAACATTGAAGAATCCTGACCAAGAAATACCTTTTTTTCATCTTGCAAGATTGTGTTAGAATCTTGACCAAGATCTTGAAAAATCTAGAACTTGAGAGACAAAATCTTAAAATGCTGATAAGATTCTAGTTACACTTGAAACCAAGTTCTTGACAAGTTTATTAATCAAGATCTTGTAAGATTTTGGTAAGATTCTTGTAAGATCTTAAAAAGTCTTAAAAGAATCTTGATTAAGATCTTACAAGATCTTTGTTAAGATTCTTGTAAGATCTTAGAACTATCTTGTAAGATCTTAGAACTTATCTTGTAAGATCTTAATTAAGATTCTTACAAGATCTTGTAAGATTCTTGACAAGAATCTTACAAGAATCTTAATTAAGAACTTCTTAAGATCTTGGTAAGAATCTTAATAAGAATCTTGTTAAGATCTTAATAAGATTTCCACCTGGGCACACTTTGATTTCTGTTTTTGACAAGGTTTGTACTCAAGAGGCAAATCCCATCTCATAAGGTTAGCAGTAGCAGTCCACTTACTGCTAACCTTTTGGAACAATTATGAGAAATCTGCCATGAGCAGAAGTTCTGACATAGAACCAGAATCAGTGAATTATGCCTGCAACCCAGGGCCATCTGGTATAGACACCACTCATTCAGATCCTGGTAATGATGAGGAGAGTGACGTGGAAGAAGATGAGAAGGAAGACGATTCAAACACTGCTTCAGCCACCACTGACAGACAAGCAATTGAGATTGCCTCCTCCCTAGTCAAGACTTGCTTATTGCAATTGTGTAAGTGCCTACATGACTACAAGACATCATCTAACAATGCCAAGAACCAAACTATTTATGTACAAAGGAAAGATTTCAATTTCATGAAACTTTACTGACAAATCTTGCCACTGCGTACTGAAAATACACCAGAAATGTATATCACCAAAACACAACCTTCTCAATTTAATAAATTTAATATTTTCATCATTCTTTATATTTACCTAACTCCTTTAGGTGTACTAAACAGCAGAAAATTTGTTGTTACTGATGAAGATCACCAACTTGAAGGTCAGCCAAGCATGAGTGAAGACCTTTTGGAATTTAAACAATAATTCCACAAAACAGTACTTCTCTCCCCTGGAAAAGTCATAAGTATGACAATACTCAACCAAAGAGGGTCTTTCCGACACAAGACTGCGAGTGGAATAAAGGGAAAAACACTGATGGCAAAGGCAAGAAAACTTTTTAATATAGAAAAATATAGTCTTATGTAACAAACCCTTACACAAATATTGCATAATATTTAATTGATGTTTATGTATCATATAATATTATTTCTATATATTACAAAGATTAGCCTGACAAATTTAACCGAAGATTCTCCATCTTTAATGCTCCAAAAATGTTTCCCCAACAGACATACAATAAATCTCTTGTTTAATAATTATTGCAAAAAAACAGGCTTACAAAAAAAACCTCATTTCAAAAAAAGGATTTACAGTTATAGAAAGCCTCTCCATAAATGGAATTACACTTTCAAATTACAATAATAATATTCACAATAAAAATGAACTATCAAGTTACTTTCAATTTCACTTGCAGTTGGCTCTAACCCTACCTAAACTACAGCTAGGAGATATGGAAACCATTGAAATTCAGTCCAACAAAAGCAAGGTAATCAAAAAACCCTTTATAACTTGTGCACACATCACAAGCAAAATCCTATATAGCACAACCATCATTGCTCCTTGTCAAAACTACAACTACCACAAGAGTTTATAAAATGGCAGCAACACTTGCAAATCATAAAAATGTATTATAATAACAATATATTTAAAGTTATAACAAACAAATTTTTGACATTAACATAGCTTCTGCTAGTTATGAATACATCCTTCATGCAGACACAAAAACCTTCCCTAATATTCCTTGCTTTTCAAAGGTACATTTCTTCCACAAACAACCTCTGCCAGAATCTGTTCATGAGCAGACAACATTTGTTCAACGGCTGGCACAAGTGGGGATTGACATGGAGGCATATACAAAATAATGCTTATGATAACAATGACACAGAAAGGTATAATATTTACTTCATCACGCACACAGCAACCTGCAAAGAAAATAAATTTCTTTCCCCTACTTTGCTTCCTGTAACCTTAATGTAAATATTCCACATGAGAAACAATTTCATCCATTACTGAGGGTCATTATATGTTTATTAGTTTCTTGTTGCTTAGTAATGTTATTTCATCACCTATACATTCATTGCCCACAACAACTTTCTGCAGGTCAGTATATTCCATTTGCAAACTTATCATCCACATAGTGGTCTCTCTTTTTTCTACATGAAATAAAATGTTCTTACACTAATTTTGTGTACCGTTAAAATATCTTTCCCACATAATTATATTGTTGTTACTGATTACTTATGTTAAAATCAAAGCCTGGAGTATTTCCACAAAATGACTCACTTAAAATAACCTTCACATATTGTTGTTACTGATTACTTATGTTTACATCAAAGCCCCAAATATTCCAGAATAACTTACATACCCTTGTCAAACTCACTAACACCTTTTTTTCTCTCCTTCCACAGCACAAAACACATAGATGAATACGAACAAAGAAAAGAAACCACAACCAATGGAGCAAAAAGAATGAGATCTCAATAATAATTACAGTGTTTGGTGCATTACATCATGAATATGTTTTTGTTAAGGCTCTTTTTAACTCTCTTTTATAATTGGAACAATGTTTAGTATTAGGCTTTGTAGATAATAGAGGAACTGATATTGTTTTCAAATGTTATGTTCATTGTCTCCCATATAGAAAAGTCATTTTCCACTGATCAAAATTCCATATTTTATAAATACACTTTTGTCACTTAAAAGACACAATGCAATCAGCCTTTATTTATATTAACAATTCAATAAATGTGCAACTTGCATTCTTGATGTTATAGAATGATACATCACAAGCAAAATTAATACAACAACAGAGCAAATACAAAACTTGCTTGTTTGAAACAAGCATTAGGGGTTACGAATGGTCTTTGCGAGCATTCGTGAGCATGCCAAGCACTGCGATTTTTTTTGCGAGCACGAGCAGAAATAAAAAATTTGCTTTGCGAGCTTGCGAGCAATGCAAAAATTTGGGGAGCACGAGTAAGCGAGCACTCGTTTAAATTTTGTGAGCAAATTGAGCAAAGGTAAAATTTTGAGAGCAGTTAAATATTTTAATGGACCATTCATCACCCCTAAGCATTGGGGTAATTCAACATAAAAAAGGTCATTGTCATGTCATATTCATGTCAATAGACTTCATGCATAGTTGTAACTTTCCGTGCGTGAAATTACTTCTAAATGAAAGATCCCTTCCATACAATGATCAAGAAGGAAACCAGTGCGATTTTTGTTTAACCCCTTGTGACCCTTTTAAAGTTGATGCTCCAGTTTTTCCACTAAAACCAATCAACTTTTTATCATGCATGTTTTGCAGGTTTTCGAAAGACAAATAAAATAAAAAACAAAGTTTTAGTTGATCACTACAAAGAACATAGGTTAACAAACTTGTCTTGCATTTTGCAATAACCCCTAACAGTTTCATCCCAGGTGAACAGTCACATTCCCCTGGAATAATGGACACCCTTTGTGAAAAGGCATTCAAGAGAGCTTTCAAGTCAAATGGCTGCTAAAATTCTTAAGCATGAGCAAGCTGAAAAATTAATTTTTAAAATAGCCAAAAAAAATCGAAGCCTCTTCTTTTAACAACATTAAATGAATAGGGTTTTACTGCCTGCTTAAGCTGCGTTTTTGCATGGCCCAGAATGCTGGTTATTTCAATAAAGCAAATCAACCCTATTATTCTTTTCATCAGTTTTAAAAAGAATTGCCTCAAAAATAGATAAACACGTAAAGTTCAGTTATTTACTGTTGTTCAACAAACGCCTTGAATTTGGTTGTTTTTTTTTTTTTATCTCCATCCAAAATTCCCACGTGCAAGAGCCAAGCCAACTCATTAAAAATTGGCAGCATTTGTATATTACCACAGAGGAAAACCTAACCTCAAATCACTGTCTGAAAAAGCACCGCAAGCTATGAAACATGGATCATGCATCATTGTTCTCTGAATAGGTGTATACCTCCATAACAGGAGATTGTAGCTCGAATCCATGAATACGTATAAAGCTTCACTTTTGAAATATTAAATTTATTACCCCTAACAAAAATAAGTGAAACATTATCCCTCCTTAAAATTTCTTACCTCATTCCGAGTTTGGTGCCTTCGCAAACAAACAGACCTTGTTTTTCACATCCTTTACAGTACTATACGCCATTTTGTCCCATATTTTTCAGGAGCAACTCGCACCAAGCCTCGCTCGTCAATGCTTTGCAACCCAAAATGGCGACGTATCTCACCAATTTCAAAGTAGTTCAAAACCAATGAATGTCCTGTCCAAAAGTGACCAATGTCCTAACACAACTTCACATCAAACTCTACCTTGTATCTTCCAATCTCCATAACAGTACTATTTGAACGCAATACAGTAGACAAAATCGCTTCACTCAGTCATGCATATAACTTCACCACGCCACCCAAATTGAATCTTCACCTACAGTGTGTGTTTGCACTTCATTTTATTGCCCAGTACAAAAAATGCAGGTCCTCTCGTATAAAACAACACAAGCAAGACAAATTCTAAGTTGCCTGAATGACGTGTATGTGTTGACAGGACAGCTCATGTCGGTAATAACAAGCACTTTCCATGACTTTCTCCCCTCCATTGTACGAATCGTACTACAACCCGACTTTAAACACACACCGTGTGTTGCCAACAAGACAACCTCATCAATTTTAATTCTCCTTAATGAGATGCAAAAGTCCACTCGACAGTTCACTCTGTCGGGTGGACAAGCACTTCATGAGCACTTTGTCCACTCGTACGGCTCGTACGACTCGACTACCATTACACGGGGTCTCTTACCAACAAAACAAGCGACAAAATTTCTAAGTCTCCTTAATGAGATGCAAAAGTCCACTCGACAGTTCACTCTGTCGGGTGGACAAGCACTTCATGAGCACTTTGTCCACTCGTACGGCTCGTACGACTCGACTACCATTACACGGGGTCTCTTACCAACAAAACAAGCGACAAAATTTCTAAGTCTCCCTAATGAGATGCAAAAGTCCGCTCGACAGTTCACTCTGTCGGGTGGACAAGCACTTTGTCCACTCGTACGGCTCGTACGACTCGACTACCATTACACGGGATCTCTTACCAACAAATCAAGCGACAAAATTTCTAAGTCTCCCTAATGAGATGCAAAAGTCCGCTCGACAGTTCACTTTGTCGGGTGGACAAGCACTTTGTCCACTCGTACGGCTCGTACGACTCGACTACCATTACACTGGGTCTCTTACCAACAAGACAAGCGACAAAATTTCTAAGTCTCCCTAATGAGATGCAAAAGTCCACTCGACAGTTCACTCTGTCCACTCGTATCATGTCGACAGTATTGGACAACCCTCGATTCGCTCGTTAGTTTTTTTGGGAAAACCTCTCGAATTCTCTTCTTCAAGCGTGATCTGCGTTGAAATTTTCAAACACGAACCATATTTTCTTCCACGGAAAGGTTACGATTCATTTTCTATATCAGCTTCATTCTCATTCAAACAAAGCTAGGTTAAAATCTGGAAAGGCAAAGTCAACATTCCAGTCTTCAGGGTTTACAGGCATATTTTTAAGTATATTCGGTTAAAACTAAGAGCACTGTAAGTATTCACTCGCCAATGTGACGCTAGAGTCTTTTGAAAACTGGACATTGTGTCTGGCTTGGAGTCGCTTCTATCTTTCTTTTGTTGGTCTTTGGAAAAACACTGCAAATGACAAAGAACCTCGTCAAGATGATCGAATGCAGGCATGTTTGTTATCGTATTTGTCGAAGGAATTACTCATTTTCTCTTAGGCAAAGCATCTCGAATCTCTGTCAGTCGATTTTCGTCTTCTTAACTGTGTACTACGATAACATTTTCAAACACTGGCTAGAATCCTCTTCGATAAGATTACGAGTTACTTTCTTCATTGCCTTCTTCACAAATAAACACAGTTTAAAATGTTGAAGGACAAAGTCAAAATCTAAGTCCTCAAGGTTGATAGACGTCTTGTAACTTAATTTTAACCTTTTTTCCAAGGTAAAGAGATTTAGAGCTCCGAATGAGCTTTTTCTTTGAAATTTTGGTCCGTATAGCAAGTTACGGACCGCAAATTGACCAATCGCATGGCGAAGACAGACTCAGCCATATAATAACTGTTCATAGCTGGCCTTAACAGTAAGTGGATACTTTTATTTAAATTGTTGTGCTGTCGAAAAATTAACAAATAAAATATATTCTTTGTTTTCCCCTTAATGAAATAATAACCAGGTGGACGAATTAGGGGAGTTAAAGAAAAAGGCAGTTTATAATACCACGAAAGGCACGGTTTTGTTAAAACTCAATGGGAAAATGGATGAGGCAAGTATGAACCAAAATAACAGAGGATTTGTCTGGACCTTATTATATACCTGACACAGACTTGAAAACAACCCTTGCTTTAGAAACCTCATTACATCATAACACAAGTCTAACGTCTTTGTTTCAAAGTCCAGATGATCACATGACACATGCTTACTGCTGAGCTTTTGCTACTTCCTCAATGAAGATACGATTCCTTGGATGTCAACCAGTGTAGGCGTCAGCAAGCTTATGGCCTGTGACGCACTTTCCAACCCAGAAACCCACTCGCACCTTTCCTTTCTGAATGTTATTGCAGTGACCTTCAATGTGACGGTGACGGTGAAGATTGTGGTTTTTACTTGTTCGCATGAAGAATGCACCGTCAATAGTTCCAGGAGAGCTGCACTCGGCTCCATTAAAGCTGAAATACCTGCGACTACAGCATCCGGCACAGTTGTAAATCCCGATATTACCATCATAGTAGACATGGAGGGAAGTGTCCGGGTATTTCTTCACAAAATCACAGCTCTGAACAACAAAAAAAAGACAAGAAAGAAAGAAAAAGAAAGAAAATATTTAAAATCATGTCACCTATGGCACCATGGAAGCCAATTATATTGAGCAATTCTTCGAAATTTATCAACAGTATTGTTTTTCTTATTACACAGGCATATTGCTCGTTTACATATATCAATCCTGAATCTTTGTGGTCGTCCTTTTTCCAAGTGCACTCCTTCCAGTTCATGTCTGAAGCCAGTCGTGGCGTTCCACGGTCGCCTTTGTCCCCTCGCTGTCCTTTTTGTCCGGCGGAACCCTGGATCCCAGGCTCTCCCTTTGCTCCTTTCTTTCCATCAGCATCACGTGGTCCATGGGTCCCAGTTTTCCCTGGGCTGCCCAGGTCTCCTTTGGTTCCATCACGACCAGGTGCCCCAGGGGCTCCTGGGACGCATGTCATGTATGTCCACATCCCGGTTTGTCCGCCATTACAAGTTGGACAAGATGAAACAGGCTGTCAAAGAGAGAAAAGTCATTGACAAAATGCCTTTAGCTCTTGGCAATTTTATCTGTCATTTAGCGTTTCAATCCAAATGAGAAAGTAGTTCCTTGATTTTGCAAGTTTTAAGTTGGATTTCTTTCATGAAATAGTTAATTGTGATAAAAGAAATTCACTTTTTCACCAAAGAGGATATACATTTCTACCACGTTAGTAACGAGGTTACCTTTAATTATTTTAGACGTGAAATAATTTCTCTCTTTTCAAAATATTGATCGATTTTTTCTGAGGTTTTACAAGTGGTCATACCACCTTTAGTTTGTGTTTGAATCTATTTATTCCTATTTTTTCCATAACGTACTAACATTATTCAACTGTAATCAATCAAGGTGCAGTGGCCATGAGTATAAATGCAGTTACCTCGGTGTCTGATGGTTTTTTGTCCTTAGCAGAGCAGAAAGCGGCCATGACCGATAAAATCAGTACAAACAACATGGTGGACAGTTCAACTTGTGATTTCATCGTCAACGTCCTCTAACTTGATTATGAAGTATTGGATTATGAAGTATTTTAGATTATTTTAAATGGAAGCCCAATAAATATGGTTAACACTATATTTCAGTCCGTATTTAAGATATGCCTCTAAAAAAATGAACGGATTGAATGCTATGGAATCTCCAAGATTATATATTTTTCATGCCAAATTTTAGGTCGATTAACCTTTTTTTACAGCGTGTTTAGAAGTTAACTTACCTTCGCTTCAGGATTGTCAAAACCAGATGATAGCAATGATGATCGCTACTGGTTAATTTATCTCTCTTGCAATAATTAGTTAATGTTTCACGTTTTTAAACGAGTTTCAAAGAAATAGGGCTTCAATTACGTTTCGTGCGTAAAAGACGTTGAGCATTTTGATTGGTTCTTTTGCCTTACCATAAAGAAATTCGTGTTTTGTGTTTTTCACTCACTGAGTTCCTGTGCAGATCATGCTTTTGTTCCTTGTCGAGAGTCTACCAACCACAACACCATTTTTTTTATGGTTTATTATAATTATATTACGTGTAGGTTCTATCCCTTAATATAGCTTAATTTTGTCCTTACACCACCCGGCAATCTTTTTATTCGGTGTTGTAGCTTTATGAGGATGGCTGTCAGCGCATCACCTTTTTGTGCAGTGAGAAAAAAATAAATTGAGGACAGTTTGCAGGGCTGAGTCTTAGTATAATCCAAACGCTGCCGTTGTTTAAATTAGGATTTGATTTTCCAAACTATATTACTGAAAACTTAAAAGAAGTACAATTTTCTTTGTCTATTTTTCAATCCAGAATAAATAAAGCACAGATCTTTTCTCCTCAGCAAACGGTCTAGCATTGAAATATGTGTACAGAAAATCAATTGAATGATTCGTAATGGTCTTAAGCTAAATGAGGAAAAAACGAGCTGCTTCTACTCAGTTCACTTATCATTTGTTTGTTCGTGTCGGGGGTGAAAATATTCAACCGTCCTCTTCTGTTCGCAATCATCTTGGAGTGATACTCGGTCCCAGTGCTGATATGGACGACATTATTAAAAAGATAGGCAAGACATGTCGTTTCCAATGAACTAATATTAGTAAGATAATAACAATGTTTGGATCGTGAATCTACTGCAGCAATTATTCATGCTTTCGTGACTACCTAAGTGGATTACTGTAATGCGATTCTATATCTTCCATATGGACTGTCTAAAGTTCTCTTAAACCGCCTACAGCTAGTTCAGAATAGAGCAGCGCGTATCGTAACATCCACCAAGAAGTATGAACATATAACACCCAGCTTAATAGAGTTACATTGGGTGCCTTTTGAATACCGTATTATCTATAAAATCTTATTGTTAGTATACAAGGCTATCAATGGATTTTCACCAAGTTATATAATTATACAATTTGCTTAGTTTTTGTAACAGTTCTTACTCTTAACAGTTCAGTTGCTCGAATAAGTTACTTCAAGTCCCGAGATCTAAGCTAAAGTCTTATGGTGATCGCTTTTTTTTTTTTGCTATTGCAGGACCTAAATTATGGAACAGCATACCAGCATCTTTAAGAAATGCTAGTTCCTTGAATTTCCTTCAAAAAACACTTTAAGACATATTTATTTCACCAAGCCTTTTCTTAATTAGTAAATAGATTTTTTATTTAATTTTCATACTTATAGTTACTTACTTATTTTATATTTGTATCTTTTTTTTTGTAATATTGTAAAGCGCCTAGAACAGCTAGTGATATAGACGCTTTAGAAATAAAGTTAACACAATTAACCTGCGGTATATATCCAAATAAGACATTTCTTAGTCGTACTTACTGTTGTTCGGTAAAGAAGCTAAACATGAATCAAGTTTTATACTGGTCGGCATTTGACACTGAAAACACTTTCTTTTTTCAACGTGGTAAATGATATCTAGTGCGTATTGACAAAATACCCGTGTATTGAAGAGTCATTTCTACTCGTCTCTGATCTGTGCCCGTACCAAACCAAACACTATTTTTTACATAGTTTTAATATATTTTTAAAACTGTTTGTATTCTATTTAGAAACAATATTAAAAACAGTTAATAAATTATGTTTTAAATGGTGTTTAAACCTGCTTTTAATGGTGTTTTAACCTGCTTTTAATGGTGTTTTAACCTGCTTTTAATGTTGTTTTAACCTGCTTTTAATGGTGTTTTAACCTGCTTTTAATGGTGTTTTAACCTGTTTTTAATGGTGTTTTAAGCTGATTAAAACCATGTTAAAATATATTTAAGACTGTTTTAAAATTATACAAGCAATTTGTCAAATTCAGCCAAACCATTCTAAAATACATTCTAATGTTGCTTCAAACAGGTTAAAACACCATTAAAAGCAGGTTAAAACACCATTTAAAACAGGTTAAAACACCATTAAAAGCAGGTTAAAACACCATTAAAAGCAGGTTTAAACACCATTAAAAGCAGGTTAAAACACCATTTAAAACAGGTTAAAACACCATTAAAAGCAGGTTAAAACACCATTAAAAGCAGGTTAAAACACCATTTAAAGCAGGTTAAAACACCATTTAAAACAGGTTTTACTGGTGTTTTAACCCGCTTTTAATGGTGTTTTAACCTGTTTTAATTGGTGTTTTAACCTGCTTTTAATGATGTTAAAACATACTTTTAATGGTGTTGTATCCTGTTCAATGGTGGTTTAAATATGATTTTAAAAAAATAAAATAAAAAATAAAGCATTTTCTATATGTAACAAAAGTGAAAACTTTAAAATAAAAGCAAGGTTAAAAAAACCCTTTAAAAATGTAATCACTTATATCTGGAGTTGTCTAAACCACCTTCATGTATTTCTTGGGAATTTTCTTTAAAACTCACCATATTGATATTGATCAGAGTTATAAACGCTTGTTTGTTAAAAATTAAAATAGTGCTAGAAAAGTGTGTTCTAAAATTGTCCAATCAAATCCCCAAGGTTCAATAAAGTTTTCTAAATTTTTCTTTCCTACTATAATACAACTGATGTAAAGAATATGAAATAATTCATATTTGAACTGCGGTTGTAGGTGAAAGTAAAGAATGATCATCGCAGTAAATTTTCAATTTAAGCAATTGGAAAGAAGAAGCCTGAAAAAAATCAGGGCTTCAACAGGATTCAAACCCATGACCTCCGTGTTGCCGGTGCGTTGCTCTACCAACTGAGCTATGAAGCCACACATTGGGAGCGAGGTCAATTTATTGAGTTCATGTCTCCCGTAAGGAGTGAAATGATGTAAAGTATATGAAATAATTCATATTTGAACTGCGGTTGTAGATGAAAGTAAAGAATGTGATCATCATTCATATACTTTACATCATTTCACTCCTTACGGGAGACATGAACTCAATAAATTGACCTCGCTCCCAATGTGTGGCTTCATAGCTCAGTTGGTAGAGCAACGCACCAGCAACGCGGAGGTCATGGGTTCGAATCCCGTTGAAGCCCTGGTTTTTTTTCAGGCTTCTTCTTTCCAATTTTTTATGATACAACTATTAGCCAAATGCATTTGAATAAAACAAACTAGGTAATAGTAGTAGTAGTAAACTAGGTACAGTAATAACTGGCTAAAAAACGAAAGGATCATTCAATGAAACAAAAGCTACAGATCTTGAAACAGATAGACTGAATTAACAAAACCCTAGAATAGACTGCACTGGTATAACTGAAATAAATAAAAATGCTAGAAAGATATAATTATTTTTGTTTGTTCTACATGAAGCTTGATTGAATATTGCTTAGAGGTAATTTCCATTCTAAGGCCAAGGTTCATAATAACAAGTACTGTAATTGGCAAAACTAATTGAAATATAATAATATTCCTTGTAGCTGCATGCTGCCTTATCCAACAATCAATAAGTTGTACTGTTGCTGGGACAAGAAATTTTCCACCACCATTAATTCAGGAATGAGGGTTCAAGGGTACAAAATATAACTACACTGTATTGACAGAGTTCTTGTACATAGCACTGTTTTTTGTTATTAATTTTCATGACACTGTCCTACTTTCACAAGACCTCTGCATGATTTTTTGACATATATTATACTTTTAATCAAACATTGAAACTCTACAAACACTGAAGCAACAATACATGTAAAAAAGATTAAAAAGCTGCTGCTAGAGAAATAAAACAGGACACTAGCATCATTAAACTAAACAATCTGTGAACATTGACATGCTATCTCAATGAAGTAATATTCTTTTTTCAAGTTGAAAAAGGCACATGTACACTGTAGGTCTTATTACAGCAAACAGTTGATAAGAAAGAAACCGTATTAGCAAGATTAAGATTAGTTGTGACTGAATCTGTTGGCTGAAAAAAAATAATGCTAGATACAGTGTAGCAGGCTATACAAAGAAACTGGCCGGGACATCTATGTAGCTTTGGATTATCAGAAAAGGACATTACTTGTATATTTTCAAAGCACTTAGTACAAGAATGGTGCAACATAATGCTTTGGTGGCTTACTTTTCAATGGAAAAGTTGGAGGCGTGAACTCAACTATATATTCAGTGATTTTGGCTACAAATAATTATGGTGAGTCCTGGGACTCATCTTATGAAAAATATTGAGTCCCAGATAAAATAAGTATACAAGTCTGTAATTGAAACTGCTTGGGCCTTTGTGTAACCAGGCAGTCACTCAAAATATTTTTCCATTTCTGATTGGCTAAAAGCACATGCATAACTTACCATAACCAGCTACTGTTGACCACATTTGGAAGAATTTTGCAATTAATCAACCGACGACGTCAAAAGTACAGCACAGTTGCAGGTTAATGCACCGTCAACCAAGAAGACCTGGGGATGAGGTTGAGTTGTTTTGGTTGTGGAAAGAAAAATGGTCAAACAGTTGGCGGAACATTTTACTCATTTCAAGATGAACTATTGTTTACACACATATTAAGAAGACAACTTGTCTTATTTGGAGTACATATGCAGACCTGAACTGCCCTTTATCTAAACATGCACTATTGAGGTGAACTTTAATAACATTGACAAAGGTAAGCATGTTAAGCATGTTATCCACCTCGCAGCCAATAAAAACCTCCTTGATCTACATAATTCCTCATATCCTACTCAACCATTCATTAATTGCTAATTATTAGCTTGACAGACTCCAAAACTCAGTATTACTGCAGTAGACAGATATTAAAATATAGTCCTTCTAAAAGCTAAAAGAAATATGCATCCTTCAACAACAGCCATAATAACTACCACTGAATACACAAACAGGATATTTCTACAAATACACATGTTCAGATTTTGCTTCCATTGGAATGCATGCCATTATTATTTTGCATCTTTGGGAATTTTTATGCATCAGGGATGTAGGATGCAGAGGTTAAAGTTAACAAGTCACTGCATATTTTTTTGTATGGACAAGAGATTATTATATAGGAAGATTTTGTTTTAGAATGTAATCAATGAAATTACTGGATGTCATTCATAGCTTGCGGTTGTCGCTTCTCCAAAAGCTACACTCTATATAGCTGATTCAGTAAAGCTTGGCTATTGCATGGGCATACCAAAAAATGCAATGATTTTCCTGAGTGACCACAAAACAATAGCTTACTATTGTTCAATTCCCAATGCCCAATGCAATGTATGAAAAAGGTCCTGATTGTTTACATGTAACAAACTACATGTAAATGTCAAAATATGTTCCTGAAACTTTTTAGGAATTCCCAAGCAGAAAATAAGTATAATAAATTAAACACGTAATGAGTTCAGTGTCTATAATATATAATTTCATTAATTGAATTTTACTGCCAACTATACATTGCTTCTCTCAAGACCTAACACAATAATATTTGATTCCACTAAATCATCATGAAGTTTGCAAGGCCTGGTTTTGTGGTTTGGTATTGCTATGTGTGAGCCAAAGAGGACAGACACAAAGCTCTTAATTAACGTGACACATTTGGTGTGAGAGCAAGAATGTAATCTGATCAATTAACTGTAAAGGAAACGAGTCGTTTCGATACGAACTTATGTAGTGAAAGTGCAAAAATATTGCAATTATCTGATGTATAGTTATAGCGCGTGAACAAGAAAACATATGTCGCGAAATATTGATTGTGCACCTCGACTGAATCAATTTGTATCTGAACGAGTTGTATCGCCTGGTGCATTACATTGTATCAAAATGAAGGTAAGCGAACACATATAAGCAAAAGCCAAAACGGCTCTAATTAACAGCGCTCTTCGAAAGGCCATATATCCAACTGTCCTTTTCATAATGCGTATGCCTATACGTTCCAATAACAGATTATTCTAAAATAAGGAACAATCGTACTCACACTTTATTCCCATCGCGAAGACTCAAACAGTCCATGTGTGTCCAATGGTTGAACTTACATCCGTTCCTTGTGAAAGTAAATCCCAGTCGCTGACGATTCGGAGACATTTTGATTCGTGATTAAAACAAAATCTGCAAGTCTGGATAGTCCACAGAGTTGACAAATACTCTTTTAGCGCAAAAAGAGGAATTCAACGCCAGTATGCAACCATCAACAGCCGTCCGCCATAATTTTAAAATACAAAGATGCTTTGTTCATTAGCACGTGGTTGTACCACGTGACTCTATTGCGCGGGAAGTAGCGCGTGCTGTGACATAGTCGAACTCAGGAGCTGACAAAATTTGATTCATCCAGTGTCATTTACAAACGTAAGACTGAATAATGTGGAGGAATTTCTTGAGCGTTTGGTTCTTCATGCAACACGAGAGGTGAGCGTTTATTTACATCATTTTGCTTAGGGCTTATTTTATCTTGTTTACCGTATCTGGTTCTACGCGCGCGCGGTTAACTGCGGATCTGTGTCTAAATCAATTAGATTATTTAGATGACGCTGTATGTTAATGTTACGTTATGGTTGACGCGAATTTTAGAAGTTTCAAAACTTAGTAACTGATCAATGATTGATTTAAATTCTGGCTGTGTAGAGGAGAGATTCGATGAATAAGGATTTATAGGGTTCGATTGATCTTTCACACTGTCACACTCTGTGACACAACGCGCGTTATCAAACCTGTCGATGGGCTCGAAATGCATGCATATTTCGATACTTTATTCGACTGATGAGATTTAAGGCTGATTGTTCGTTTTTGTTTGGAGACACATTAGCTCCCAACTGTATGACAGCTCTGTGTCTTGTTTCTAGCGGACTTAGGCTTAACAATTTTGTGGCGTTTATACTTACTGGTTACTTATTAAGTACTCGCAAGATTAGAAATCGGATGTGTTCAGAATCGGAGAATTCTCTTCAATTTTCTTTTGGACTGACGACGAAATAACTAAAACTTTATAATTAAATAAAAATAATTAAAACCCTTAAACACTTCTGTCCGAGATGGCTCAACTACTAATAGTGCCTTTGCAAAATGGGCTGTGCCTACGACGACGCGTTCTTATTTCTTTTGGTTGGCTCTATATGCATGACTGTCTACTGAATTTTGTTTGTCAAGTCCGTGACTGCGGGTATCAATTTTTAAAAATACTCCGAAAACAGTATTTGAAATCTGTTTAAAAATAAATTTGGTTGAATTTTTTTTCCTTTAAAGTAATTTTTACCATTGAGACAACCGGGTTTTTTCAAAACACCCTATAAACAGCCTGTTTAAGTTAGGCTTGAAAACAGGTTTCCATTTTAAATACCTTTTAAATTAGGATAGTTTGTGAAATACTATAAAAGCAGCCAGTTTTAATCCTGTTTGAAAACATTTCAAGGTGCTCCTTATTTCAAATCACGATTTAAATTGAACTGCCTCTCAAACCCTCTTCAAACATGTTTTAACTATGCTAGTTATGAGCTGTTTAAGGTCGTAGACGGGGAAGTGTATTCAAAATAGTATCTAAACATCCTAATTAAAAACTGATTTTGAACTTTACTTGCAAAAACTACTTTTTAAATCTTTGATTTTAGGTTCTTGTTTCCGAAATGCAGTTTAAATACGGTATTTGAAAAAATTTTAGCAACCCGCCAGTACTCTGTTTCTGAATATACAGTTTAAATACTGTATTTAAAATGTAGTTTGGATAGCAAATATGTCTCAAATACAAGGAAAGCCCAGCAAAATGTTATAAATACTATTCAAATAGATGTCAAATAGTTTCAAATACAATTCAAGCTTCTAACGCTATTTTGGTTTTAGTCGTAAAATATAATAAAAACACCTCAAATTGTGGTAAAAATACTTTTTAAATCGTTTAAATAGCTTTAAACTACTTCACAGACAGTTTTCAAATACAGTTGATTTGGTGCGGGTGCACTAACTTGGAATATGTCTGGGAAACAACAGATTGACGTTGCTCTATGGGCGTAAGGAGATAAGAGTACGAGCAGTTCACATGTGATTTACCTCAGTTGTTTACCATGTTTTCATTCCTCAACTACTGATCTGTCTTAATGAAAGAAACGAGAACAAAGCGGAAATAAAATAAAACTTTGTATTAATGGGCATAATTTCAGTAAAGCGAGATTAAAAGAAGAAAGTTTCGTACTATTACCAACACTAGTGAGTCAATCACAGAATTTCCTTGTTTAAATAAGTTTCTCGTCGACACATGCTCACTAAACAGCCTTCATGTACTTGACAATGTGTATTCTTTCTGTTAAACAATTTCAATTTCGCTTCCGGAAATATTAGGTTGCTAAGTAGTCGATGCGCCTAATGAAAGGCCTCTTTGATATCATAGTTTGAACTAAACATTTGTTTCTGGAGTTCTACTAAATCATTGTAATCAAGACATCACAACTTTTACTAAAATTAAATTGATGTTATTTTTATATACCCAGAGACACCTGATTGCCGATAATTGAAAGAACTGTGATATCTCGTGATTATATAACTTGAATAGGTAAATTATTCCCTAAATTAAACTGAACTCGCATTGAAAGAGTGGTACCGATTATTGTCCTCATAATTTCCAACCCTCTTCCCATCTCAGTGGTCTTGTCCCGCTATTCTGCTCCATTCGAATTTCAACCAGTAAATAATCTCAGTGTAACCAGTTAACTTTAGTGATCTTATACAGTCGCTCGATCATTCACCCAACTGTGGCGTGTAGCTTCATGCTTCGTGTTCAAGAACTAATTGCTTCATTTTCTTGAAGAGAGTCATGTTTAAGGAATCATTTTTTTTAAATATGTATTAATTTTCCTTTAAGGAGCTGTGTCTCAATTCGTTGGTATTGCTTTAAGAAACGGTCCAGATAAGAACGATAGCAACAACGGCAACGAACATGTTGGAATGCAAAAAAGGTGCTAACTTTTTTATTGTCTGTACTTACTTCTGATTGGCTTAAACAGCAAAAGTTAACAAAACTTCATAAAGCGATACATATATTCATCCTTACTTTCCAACCATCTTCCATATAACAAAATCTGGTCTTAGTTTGAATAACAAAGAAATCCTATGTGGGGAACATGTAAAATTGTAAACTTTTCTTGGCTATTGTTTTCAACTCTTGTGATTGGTCAAAATCTTTTAACACAAAAAAAAAACCTTTTCAAAGTGGAGTGTAAATGCATTTTATTGTGTAAACGGCCTTCATGTAGGTTTATGCATTCTCTGTGTAAAAATGAGAACATTCCTATGTGGGGAAAGCACCGTTGCCGCAAAACAAAAGAAATTGCTATCCACCTTACCCGGATCATTACTTAAAATTCTTAGGAACGCCTTTTATTTGAAAGGATTATGGTTTAGTCTTAAACATATTAAATTACTTTACTGGTCCACCTAAACAGTGGGATGATATCTTTCTTCTGTTAAGTTTCACTTGTATGCAATCGAATTTTTTCTTAAAACTAATTAATCATGCCTTGATTGCCCTCTGAGAGAATCGTCCAATAGTAATAAAATATTATTTTCTTTTTAACCGAGATTACGTAGTTTTATTTTCAGCTCAACATTGGCCCGAAACTGAAAAATTCAGCTTGACATATAATTAAGGCCTTCGATCTCAAAGTTTTATTTGCATCTGACTGGTTCAGAATTCAATTTTCAATTCTTTTGGGCTTTATTTTTTAACAGACACAGATTTGATAGCAACTGTTGCTTTACAAACATTATTACCTCACTACATAGCATACGTCTAACACGCTTTTTAGAAAAGTCCAGATGATCACGTGACAAGAGCTCACTGCTGAGCTTTTGCTACTTCTTCAATGAAGATACGATTCATTGAATGCCAACCAGTGTGGGCGTTAGCAAGTTTATGTCCTGTGACACACTTTCCAACCGAAAATCCCACTCGTACATTTCCTTTCTGAATGTTATTGCAGTGACCTTCAATGTGGCGGTGACGGTGAAGATTGTGGTTTTTGCCTGTTCGCATGTAGAATGCACCGTCAATAGTTCCAGGGGAGCTGCACTCGGTTCCATTGAAGGTAAAATACCAGCGACTACAGCAGGTGTCACATCCGTAAATCCTAAGGTTACCAGCATAGTAGACATGGAGGGAAGTGTCCGCGTATTTCTTCACAAAGTCACAGTTCTGAACAAAAAAAAGAATCGAAAAGGAAGAAAGGAAATGTTTAGAATGGTGTCATCTCTGGCACCATGAAGGTAAATTATACTAATGAATTCTGCGTTTTGAGAAATTCATCAACAGTATTTTTTTCTTATTACACAGGTATATTGCTCACTTACATAGATCAATCCTGAATCTTTGTCGTCTCCCTTTTTCCAAGCACACTCCTTCCAGTTCATGTGTGAAGCCAGTAGCTGCGATTGACTGTCGCCTTTGTCCCCTGGCTCTCCTTTTTGTCCGGCGGAACCCTGGATCCCAGGCTCTCCCTTTACTCCTTTTTTTCCGTCAGCACCACGTGGTCCCTGGGTCCCATTTTTCCCCTGGCTACCAAGGTCCCCTTTGGCTCCATCTCGACCAGGTGGCCCAGGGGCTCCTGGGACGCATGTCATGTATGTCCACATCCCGGTTTGCCCGCCATTATTACAAGATGGACAAGATGGAACAGGCTGCCAAATAGTAACGAGTCAGTTAGTAACGTCTGAGAAGCAGCGCCGATATCCTTGCACAGCAGCGGACTCAAAGAATTACCGGAAATGGGTTTCGAATTTCCTTTCATCTTGATTGGCAAGTCGACAAAAGCTTTTTTAACTGGCCAATTATAGCGCATACTCAAATCCTGGTACACAGGTGGGGGCTAAGAACAAGGATTCCGGCGCTCTTTCACAGGCGGACTTTACCAGCAGTTATGACGCAGGCTACCAAAGAGAGAACAATGTTAATAATACACTAGTTGCTCTCAATAATTTATCTGTCAATTGAAAACAACTATATAGCGTTTAATTCAAATGAATAAACTGAGCGATTTTCCTTAATTTGCAAATTTGTTTAACTTATTATAAAATTTCTGACTCTTTTTAAAATATCCATTGACGTTGACTTAGTACATGAAATCATACCACGTAAACGTTTCTATTTTGTAACCTTGAGATTTTAAACAGCCTAAGAAAATGTGTAGGTTCCGTGATGATTAATTTTGGTTTGAAATGCACTTACCTTGGTGTCTGGTGTTTTGCTGTCCATAGCAGAGCAGGAAGCAGTCATGAACGATAAAAACAGAACAAACAACATGGTGGACAAAGAGAAGTCAACTCGTGATTGCACCATCATGGTCCTCAGTCTAGCTTCTCCGAACATAATGTGAAATAATTTCAAAACCTAGTAAGTTAGTTCCTCGATTTTATTACTACAGAAAAAATAATCCAGTAGTAGTAAAAAATAAATCTATAGACTGAAAGTAGTGAAACTCATCCTTAAAATTCAACAAAATAACAATTTAAGACTTTCAACCTTAAATTCTGTTAAACCAAGGTAAGGATCCACTGACAGTAAATCACTTTACAGAAAACAAATTCTATAACCTCCAATGGAAGACAAGCGACGAAATAAAACCGATTTCCTCAGTCAATTCCGAGAATTCTCCAAAAAGTGCTCTACCTTTTAAAAGCAAAAAAGGGAGAATACAACATTTTGACATGAGGTAAAAGCACCTTGAGAAAGGTAAAGAAAAAAAAAATGTTGGTGGGAAGCGCGTCAGCCTGGCATGTCACTAACTCCTTTACAGCAGCTGTGAAATTTAAAAGACTAGCACTGATTATGCTTGAAAGTTAGCATAAATGGTTTTCCTGAAGTCAACTGAATAAACAAGTAATTTTTGGTAAAGTAAATTCAAGCTTTCGTGGCATCTTTTAATCCAATGCTCAAGACAGCCTTTTACTTAACCGTAACGACTAAATCACGCTGACAACTCAGAACGAAATGAAAACTTGTGTCTTATCTACTAGTTCTAGAAGGAAAAAAGGTTAGGACTCACAATCACGGGATTGCAGACGTCTGAAATTTCCTTAGAAAACTTAAGGCAATAAATATTTTCTTTAAACAATCTATAGGAAGCCCCGCTTTAGGAATACCTGTCTGTTCACCGATGCCCTAATTGTTTCACTTTATTAAATGTGTGCATGATTAAATTTCAGTTTTTGCTAGTTTTGTTTTCATCGCATCATTTCTTATGTACTGTTCTTATAGCATTCACTCCGGCTTAAGTTTGCGACTGGATATTGTTTCAGGTCTGATTCTAGTCTCGCTGGTTGATGTTTTCCTGATTAATTCGCGATCGAGAAATCACCGTGACTTTATAGAGAGCAGATTACTTCTGCAGTGACTCTCGACTTTCCACAACTTAAATCTTGAAGAATGTCTAATACACATTAGGAACCTTACGGTCCGACAACGGGGACGTCCATGAAAACTTCCCTGAAAAGTAGACCTCGCATCCTTTCTAACTATTTCGAGATTATCCGAAGTCACCCTGTTACTTGAAAGAAGCTAAAAGGGAATTTACGTCAGAGCTGGAGAGAAGGGAATGCACCCGACTTCAGACAAAGGTGGTAGAATTTATTCGCCTTAATTACCGTTCCCGTTCTCCAATAAACTTAAAATTTGGTCTTTTAACGTCGCAGTTGTACAGGAACGGCAAATATATTTTACAAAAAGGTGTGATACACTTGCAGAGTTGTTGTTTTGCTCACCCATTGTTTTTTTTTTTTTTACGTTCCTGTAGCCGTCGCCGTCGTGAGTTTCGTAAGGTCCCTTTGTGATGAATTCAAAGAACGAAATTCGGCCTTCAACTGATAAATTCTAAGGCTTAAGCACACTATTAAATTCATCTGTTCTCGTAGAATACTTCATATTGTTAGCTAAATAATCTTTTATTTTAGGTTCTGAGTAGAGCACTGTTGGTTGCTTTTTTGTTGTTTTCACTGTTCTCGATAACGTTTTTGTGGGTCTTTTTGTAGGTACCGTCATCACAAAATTAACAAAGGAACTAAACAATAGTTAATAAGAGTTCTTGTGGGGATCGCTTTAATTGTTTGGATGGTTGTATTGTTTCTTTTGTTGTACGTAATCTGTGCCCGGTACCTACAGATTAGGAAACCGTTTTTTTGCAGAGCTTTTAACCAACAAAGGGTGGTATATTAAAACAAGTTACGAAAACAGAGTCTACAAACTAAGAGAAGGTTTTTCAGACACCAATCTTACCTCCTTCCCTTCGTTGTTTCCGAGAAAAATGATTTTGGCTGGAGAACGTGTTGGTTCAAGGCCTTTCAGACAAATCCAGTGTACGTCATTATTTACGTACTTCAAAAAAGGTAATGCGAAAATACTATTGGTTGCTTCCTAACTAGTTACCAAGTAACAGAACATATTAATGCAAACTGTGTTGGGCTTGTTTGTGTCGTTTGTCATTTTTGGGCTTTGCAAATCTTAACTAACGACTTGAAAATGCCTAATTTCACGTTTAGTGGAGGCTGAAAAGAACACAGCGACAATTTTTCTTTTCCCGAACTTCTATATAGCTTTAAGAATTCAACTCCAGAAAAATTGCCGGCAATTACGAGTTGAACGAGATGGAATGAGCGCGATAGAGTTTGAAGCAGCCCGAATTCCCTTTGTAAGTGACGTTTTGGTAGCCGTCGGTGTGCGTGGTTGTTGCTTAAACTCCCTAATATAGAGTGTTTTCACTCACGTGGCCAGCATCTATGCAAATTTGTTGGAACAAAAGAAAGCGTTTGCATAAGAAAAGAGTTCAACTCCCAGAGGATTGGTTTGGGACACCAACATGGCCGCCATTTCATTGTTTTTGGACACCAATATGGCCGCCGTGACGTCATGTGAAAACGCTCTATATGTCGACTGTGGTTTACTTGCAGGCAACAAAAATGCTAGGATTCTCTTCGAAAACTTGAAGTCTTCTTAGTCGTTATCATTAAGAAACAAAAATACATTTCAGTGAAGCCAGTCTTGACCAGTACACCCGCTTCCTTATTGCAATTATTGGGTGAGATTGAATATGAAGAATTATGCAGATCGAGGAGGGTGATCTGTTTATAATTATAATTATTCATTCAAAATATTTGCAAGTTTATTAAACACGCTTACCTCCATAGGTGTCAATTTCTTGTCTTTAACAGACCCGACAAATTCAGATGTAAAGGGATTATCAGTTGGGCAGATGTTCTCGTTAAATTGTATTTTTGCCATTTTTGTCATATTTTTAGGAAATAAGAAGATCGAGAGTCCTCTTATGAGAATCAGTGTTTTTCTCAGTTGCAAGCAGAACTCGCAGCTACATTGTTGTCTCTTAGGGACACCCCAGATAGGTGACGTAACATGTATCGAGTCACCCCACCTATCATGTAAACGTGATAAGATTAAAATGAGAGATTATATGGACAGGGAGGTTACCCCACCTAAGAAGGTTACCTCCTCGGGGGGTGGGGGTACTCCCTTATATAAGCCATATAGGTACATTGTATGTTCCGCCCCATCGGGTAGGGTTTTTGCGCCATTTTGATCTAAAAACGGGTATACACTTTTCCGCATTTCGGTCTGGAATCGGGTATGGTTTTCGAGAGAACTACGGATTATATGAACGTAAAGAAAGAGAAATCTTCGAATTCGAAATGGATTTTAATAATTGTTTTGTTTGTGTTCTTATCTAAGTAATTATAACATAATTTCTGCTTAAAGGCCATGCCTGAAAAAGGGTATTGATTTTAGAGGTCTAGTCTGAAAACGGGTGAGGAAAATTACATTTTTTGATCTGAGATCGAGTCAGGATTTTGAGAACCGGGCGGCAGACCCCCACCAAGATTTCCCAGGAGTTCTCCCTCGGGGTTACCTTACCTACCTGGGGTCCCCTACCTCCATGTAAACAGGCCCTAATAGGCTATGTCCACACGCGCGAATCCGGATATTTCTGAGACCGCGGACTTTTTTTACACGAAACGGCCTTCCGTCCACACGAAACCAGTAAATCCGGTCACCGAAGTTACCGGTCTCCAGAGGCGGTTTAAGGCCCTGTTCACACGAATCCGGATAAAAAATAAGCGGTTTTAAAAATGCCCGGGTTGGCGAAGACATGACCGTAGAGAGGGTAGTGCCAACACTGCTCCCCTCATACTTAATTGCATAAATTTGGGTAAAACCTTAGTTAATTTATTTGCATTTCTCGTGTATGACATATCTGCAGAGGCAGAATTATTTTCATATCAATATTCTACGATCTCTGAGATTCTTGGTTTGATTATGAATGATTTCAGTTTCATTTTTGAAGGCGTGAGAGTGGAAACCAGCAGTATAATTCCACTCCGCACTTCGCAGATCGATTTTTCCAAGATAAAAAAAGAGTTTCCATAACAGACCATAACAAATCTCTTTTAACAGACGTGTTGCCAAAATGTTGGCATTTATTCAATTCTTCTTAGCTTTACTTTGTACATAAGCTTTTAAAATTAGCATGGCTCATTTTTAACTATTTTCGAATCTGTATCACATTAAATTAATTTCATTATAATGACCATCTTAGAAAAACGACGCGATTCATTTACGTTACACATCTGACATGTTTCTATCGATCAGCCGCGTCGCGTGACATTTTTCTCAAGAGGTTTAAGAACATTGATTCTCATTTTTATAAAAAGATGAATCGGAAATACATGTATAAACTAAAATAGGCAGTAAACGATGAGTTTAAAAACAAAGAAGATTTAAAAGAGCGAAAACCTTTGACTTAATAAAGACAGATCTTCAAATAACTCTTGTTAAGTGGAGAGTCTCTTCCAGTCAAGTTTCTAAGTTGGCTTGGAGGCCCTAGTGCTACGGGCCTCTCCCCTAGATCCGCGCCTTTAAGAGGATTTTAACCCTTAAATTCAGAATATCTGATAAGGACACCCCGTTAATAGGAACACATTCTATAGATCCCTTATATAGTGTCCCTCATTCTCTCTTGGTGTCCACAGTAGACCCTTGCATGGTTTTTGTTTTCAACTTTTGATAAAGAGCGGTTAGCGAATATCAATCAACACTGCCCTGGAAGGAGGGCCTTGAATTAAGGTACCTTACCAAGTTTAATGGTGCTAAGTCCGAAGAGAGCAAAATATATTGCTCAATAAAGTCGACCCTTTACAGACGTTTCTATCGTGGTGGCACGAACAGTTGCACCCCCCCCCCCCACCCCTCCCACCATCAAAACGTCTGTAAATTTCGTGGACTTCGCAGTGCTGTATCCTCGTTAGTTTTCAACAAATCGCATTAAGGTCCAAAATCATTTACGGGAGCTTTTTCCAGTTGTGTAGGAGCTGCTCGTAAGGTCTCTCCTAATTGGTTGCTGGAAACAATGACGTGTCATTCTTCCCATTGTTTTAGTATTGTTTGGGGTTAGGGAAACGCACCATTGGTGACTTCTCTTCCGAGCAGCTGCTACATGCCACGCTTTTTCCTCCAATAGCGGCCTCGATGTTCGTGAAGTTTAAGCGAAACCTGTAAGAGCGTTATTGAGATATTTTGGGATGAAGTTTTTATGGTTAGAAAAGCGTTTGTGAAAGATCATGGAGATAGCTCCAGCCCGTGATTGCTAGAAAGAAAGGTTTGATTAGTGTGTATAGAAGCGCTCTTGTTAGCGGTTTTGTAAACATTTTGGTCTTATTTAATAAATTAGCGAATAATTTTTAAACCACTCGATAATTTTGTTTTTAAATTTAATGTTCTTGAGATTACCCTTCCTTTTATACGACCTTTTAGTTTCAAGATTATTGATATATTGTAAGGCAGTAAAATAAGGGCTACAATTCGCTAATTTTTTATCGGAAGATTCATCATTACAAGTAAAAACCTCTCATTATTTAAGGTATTGTCTCCAAGTTTCATTTTCACGTGAACAGCAGTAACTAACAATGCATTTGAAGATGCAAAAATGCTAGCTATTGTTGTGCACTAAAATATGGAACTTGGAGACAATACCCTGAATATTGAGAGGCTCTCACTTGTAAACACAAAATTTCTGACAAAATATTAGTGAATTGTACTCCTTAGTTTATTGCCTTACAATTTATTAATAATCTTGAAACTAAGAGGTCATATTGCTGGTTTTCAGTACGTGTCACGCCATTCAAAATAGATCAAAATAACAATGAAAACCGTTCAATACGGATAATGTCCAGAATCTGCGAAATGAGAGGAGGTATATATACAAAGACCCTCGCCAAGATTCAGGTCAGAGGAATATTTCGTATACGAGATATCCGAAGAAATGTTTCAACCAAACTTCTAGGGATTTGTATGGAGACGCCATGCTGGTGCTCACCTGGATGAGCTCCAACATGGCGGACGGAAACCAACAGAAACATCTGTTACCGAATTTTGCTACAAAAGCGGGAATTTATTCTTCGAGAAACTCCTAAACATAAAATTAATACTTTTTCTAATACAAGAACTGTTTAGATAGCAAAATTTCCTGAAATAAGTCATTTTTTAAACCTACATGACAGCTCTCTTGGCCGTCATGTAAATGCCGCGTCACGCAAAAGCTTAGAAATTCAAGCGTACTCTAACACAAAACCAAGAACTCTTTTGAAGTGAAAGTTTGAAGTGAAAAAATATATATTCAAATGTTTGTAAAGTGAGAGAAAAAAGAAGAAACTTTTGTGGGCTATGATTGTAGGCAGGAGTTAAACAAAAATTGAATTAAATAGCTAAATAACTTGATAATTACAGTCAAAATGTTCTTTTCTTCATTTCAAAAATTATTTCATCTAAATCATAATAAGTGTCACCAGTTTCAAGTATATCAAATAATAGGGAACGAATTTTACAAAAATTTAAAAGTGAAATTAGTTCCCTATTATTTGATATACTTGAAACTGGTGATACTTATTATGATTTAGATGAAATAATTTTTGAAATGAAGAAAAGAACATTTTGACTGTATTTCTCAAGCTATTTAGCTATTTAATTCAATTTTTGTTTAACTCCTGCCTAGAATCATGGCCCACAAATGTTTCTTCTTCTTTTTTCTCTCACTTTACAAACATTTGAATATATATATATATATATATATATATATATATATATAGGAAGCTTGTGTTACGATTTTTCCGTAGTAAAGTGCTCGATACGTTAAAGTAGAGCGTGATATATAAATATAGGAAATAGGAAAAAAAACTACACTTTCATCCCGACAAGCCTGTTTCGTGATCGCTCACTCTTCAGGGGATTAATGATAAGAATATTCAAAACCATCGGCTATATGCTTTTACATTACATCGTTGGGGAAAATTTAAATTAAATGTTTAGTTGTTACATAGCAACGCTTTGTTTCTGTGGCGACAAGAGGATACAAGCTCGTTACGTTTGTTAAGTGATGATAGATCGGGACGACAGATAATTAAAAATTTCTCTTTGAGGCAAAGGTTACATCTTTTACATGAACTGTTGTAGGATGAGCTAGATGAAATGATACGCCATGAAATAGAATAGTCAATGTTGTTGTCTTTCAGGGACCAGACATGTTTGCTGAGTTCCGTAGAGTTCCTGTGTTTTGTGTGACGAAATGACGCAGTGTGGTTTCTGTATCTAGTTTTGAAGGTCTTTTCTGTGAGTCCGATGTATGTTTCAGAAGTGTTAATGTCGTTACGTTTGACGGTTGCTTGGTAGATAACTGACGATTGAAGGCAGTTTCCGTTAAGAGGGCATGTGTTCTTTTGTCGGCAGTTGCATGATTTATTGACAACAGAGTTATCTGTGGATATATCTCTGTGTTCGGGTGAATTGAGGATACGTTTGTTGTGGTTGTCGATAATTTGTTTAGTGTTATTCATGCAACCGTAGCTGATCTTGATGGTATTGCGGTTAAAAATTTTTCTGAGTTTGTTCTCTTTAGGGAAGTGTTTGTCTACAAGGGTGAGGAATCTTTAACGTATCGAGCACTTTACTACGGAAAAATCGTAACACAAGCTTCCTATTATCCGCTCCAATCTAAGAATTGTCGAGCACTCTACGATAATCCGCAATGGAAAAATTCAACATTGGATACTCCACAAAGAATATTCCCCTCCCATCGCAGAACCACTTCTTGCAGCGCCTAATTGAAAAAACCGAGCACTTTCTACGAAGAATGCGCCGGAAAGCGTACTTCTTTCTCAACCCTGATGTATCTACCTCCTCCAAGGACACATATGGCTTCAAGTCTACCAAGAACCCTCCTCCGGTCGACGAGCTAAAGCAATTTGAAGACGACATGCTTAAGATGGTACAATCGACGAAATTTAAACAAGTTACCAACCCTTTTCTTACCAAGCTCGAAAATGACACCGAACACATTAAAAAAGAAACCAAGGTACTCATCGCCGCTGATAAAACAACGAACTTTTACAAACTGGAACCGTCAAAGTACAATGACCTGCTAGAACAAAACATCACTAAGTCCTACAAAAAGGCCCATCCTAGCACCGTACGAGACATCCATACAGAAAACAAAAAAATCGCAACGAAGTTGGGTATCGATGACAGAGTAGACACTACTGCTAACAAGGACGCATTTATAACACTGAAGGACCACAAACCAAACTTCGCTAACAAACCGGCCTGCAGACTAATCAACCCCACTAAATCCGAGATAGGCAAAATCAGCAAAGTAACCCTCGACAGAATCAACAGCAAAATCACGAGAGCATCCAAATTCAACCAATGGAAAAACTCCACCTCCGTGATCGAGTGGTTTAAAGCTATTGAAAACAAACAACACCACAGCTTTATTTGCTTCGACATCGTGGAATTCTACCCCTCCATCAGCCAAGACCTTCTCAACAAAGCACTTGACTTTGCCTCAGCCTACGACAACATCACAAACGACGAACGTAACATCATCATACACGCTAAGAACTCAATCCTAATACACAAGCAGCAAGCATGGCAAAAGAAGGGCGACACAGCATTTGACGTTACTATGGGCAGCTACGATGGCGCTGAGACATGTGAGCTAGTAGGAAGTTTCCTGCTTTCACAATTGCAAAACCTTGACGTCAACATAGGGCTCTACAGAGACGACGGTCTAGCCATTTCTAATGCCTCACCGAGAGATACAGAAAACATCAAGAAGGAAATATGCCGTGTCTTTAACCAAAATGGGCTACGTATCACAATTGAAGCCAATAAACAGGTCATTAACTTCCTAGACGTCGCCTTTAACCTCAACAACAACACCTACCAACCCTTCACAAAGCCTAACACCACACTACTGTACGTCCACCGTGAGAGCAACCACCCACCGATCACCACAAAGAACATACCCGCCGGAATCAACAAACGGCTGTCATCCCTTTCATCGGACAAAGCATCTTTCGACCTAGCCACCCCCCCCATACCAAAAAGCACTCGACGAAAGCGGATAC
This sequence comes from Porites divaricata, assembly GCA_038088405.1. Lineage (NCBI taxonomy): Eukaryota > Metazoa > Cnidaria > Anthozoa > Scleractinia > Poritidae > Porites > Porites divaricata. The sequence continues at coordinate 28,618,325 of JBBMOI010000006.1, read as the reverse complement.
CGCTCACACTCTACACTACGAACCTTCTACATCTGCTAAACGGAGGAACAGGCAACGCAACAACATCCTCTGGTACAACCCTCCATTCAGCAAAAACGTCAGCACCGACATCGGTCACAGATTCCTCACCCTTGTAGACAAACACTTCCCTAAAGAGAACAAACTCAGAAAAATTTTTAACCGCAATACCATCAAGATCAGCTACGGTTGCATGAATAACACTAAACAAATTATCGACAACCACAACAAACGTATCCTCAATTCACCCGAACACAGAGATATATCCACAGATAACTCTGTTGTCAATAAATCATGCAACTGCCGACAAAAGAACACATGCCCTCTTAACGGAAACTGCCTTCAATCGTCAGTTATCTACCAAGCAACCGTCAAACGTAACGACATTAACACTTCTGAAACATACATCGGACTCACAGAAAAGACCTTCAAAACTAGATACAGAAACCACACTGCGTCATTTCGTCACACAAAACACAGGAACTCTACGGAACTCAGCAAACATGTCTGGTCCCTGAAAGACAACAACATTGACTATTCTATTTCATGGCGTATCATTTCATCTAGCTCATCCTACAACAGTTCATGTAAAAGATGTAACCTTTGCCTCAAAGAGAAATTTTTAATTATCTGTCGTCCCGATCTATCATCACTTAACAAACGTAACGAGCTTGTATCCTCTTGTCGCCACAGAAACAAAGCGTTGCTATGTAACAACTAAACATTTAATTTAAATTTTCCCCAACGATGTAATGTAAAAGCATATAGCCGATGGTTTTGAATATTCTTATCATTAAATCCCCTGAAGAGTGAGCGATCACGAAACAGGCTTGTCGGGATGAAAGTGTAGTTTTTTTTCCTATTTCCTATATTTATATATATATATATATATATTTCTTTTTTACTTTTAATTTGTCTTATCATTTTAAATTATAGCAGTCTTCTCTTTTTTCCTATATATTTCCTGGCCCACCTAGACTAGCTCTGCTATTTGCGGTGCCAGGAAACCTGTAATATTATTTGTCCTTATAATACAATAAACTCAAAACTCAAAACTCAAACTCAAAACTCAAACTCAAAACTCAAATCTCGGTAGGATCGATAGTTTTTTAGTTTGAATTTTAGTGACGTCATTGTGAAAACCAACAATAAAAGGAAGGTTAATCTCAGGAATATTAATTTTTAATACGAAAAAATCTATCGAGCGGTTTAAAAATTATTCGCTAATTTCTTAAAGTAGACCAAAATGTTTACAAACCGATAACAACAGGGCCTCAATACATACTAATGAAATCCTTCTTTCTAGCAATCGGCTGGAGCAATCTCAATAATCTTTCACACACGTTTTTAAAAGGGCTAAAGCCACTATGAGGTGAAATTGCATGTCAAAAGCGCTTCGTTTTCTACAGATAACAGCCGAACATCACGATTGTCCATTTTTTACCGTATTTCTAACCATAAAAACTTCATCCCAAAATATCTCCATAACGCTCTTACAGATTTCGCTTAAACTTCAAGAACATCGAGGCGGCTATTGGAGGAAAAAGCTCCCGTAAACGATTTTGGAAGAAAAATTCCCAGTGCCGAGATATACTGCTGCAAGTAAAGGAGATAACAGCGTCATTTCGTTGCTATGACAACTCCGATGTCATTGCAACCTTGATCATAACAAATTTTCATCTTTATCTGATACAACTGTGGTGGCAATTTTTCCAAATCTTTGTTTATGGCGACGTAGTTTATGCTCAAACGTAGGAGGTATTGACCCTGAAAAACTGTATCGAGCCACCTTAAACCTTGGCAACTTTGTTGCTTTTAAATCGTTATATTTCCGTCTGTAGAGATTTTGCTTGCTGGTCCCACCCAAAAGGAGGAAAATTCTTAACATTTGGCTGATCCATTTGCCTGTTGCCATCACCAGTATTCTGGACCACATTTTGATATTATAAGGAGTTTCAATCACTCTTGAATGGCAGAAAGTTGAATTAGGATTGACTTTTTTAACATAAATGGTCATTGTATCTTCATCTTTTCTACATGAAGGCTGTTTAATGTCTCTCTATCCTACGCAATTGATGCACTCATTTAACCGGACAAACTTAGAACCGCGTGTTGACCGGTTCTGATTAGAGGTGGCTTTTAAAAGTTTTCTGACTCCACGGAGAGTGTTCAAGAAATTCACACCCAGTATGAATTGATTCCACTTGTCGTGTTCCCCTCTACATGTTTGTCATTTAAGCTGTACTGTGTTAACTGTTTCCCCCGTACTGACGCACGTTTGGCTACCAGCGGAAATAATCTTGCTGGATATCCACCAGAGCCGGTCGGTGGCACAATGTACTCGCCACGCTTACTGTGCGTTCGAACACACATTATAACGCGAGGAAGACCTAATTTCATGGATAATAGAACAATAACTACTAATGCGCCGGAAATCATCACGATAGCGATTGTAGACAATTCTCCGGTTCCGTTATCTACAGTTAATTCCTTTGGCCATCGTGTGAATAGTATTTCTTTTGTAGACGTTTTAGTGTAGATAGTTGCCATGGTAACATTTGGCGTGGAGGTTGGGGATGTTTTGCACTCGTCATAGAAATTGCCGTCATCTGTTGGACAAGTTTTCGGTGTGGAAACTTCATTGGTGGAGCTAAGAGAAGTCGCGAGGCTGGTCGGTTCCGTTGGTTTCGGACCATTCGAACAAACTTTCTCTAAAGGATTATCAGTCGCCATTCCACTTGGCTCAGGCTGTATAATCGAAATTTTATGTTTATCGAAACCTCCCCAACATTCCAGTGGACCTACTGTGAAGTCAGATCTTCCGCTTTTGGCGTTAAATTCCAGAGCAGTGACGGGAAGAGTGCTTTTATCGGTCAAATATCCTTCATCCACTTGCCATATTTTGGCCTTGTTGTCACAATTGCAAAATTTGGCGGTACTCTTACAAGTTGGTGGGTCATGCATTCCGCATGCGCATTTTTTACTTCCGGGATCTGCTCCACCCCAATAGTTTTGTCTCTCCGAGTCACGTGACAGCCACGACGCGTGAGGAGGTCCATTGGGCGAATTTAGAAGCTTAGAAAAGAAGCAATGAAACCTAACATGTTGGCGACATTTCCTGCTTTTCTTAATTAGTTGTTCAATTTGTTCCATGTCGATGGAGTACGTTATTTTATGTAGATAATCAGATTCTTTCATAATCCCATCTCCTACTCTCGTTTTAGTCATTTTATCGTGACGTATTGTCGTTTTTGCGGCATCTTGGCTTAAATTACAAAATGCTGTATATGGCGTTCCCCAACCTACTGAGTCAAGCAAACATAAAGCACTTTTATTCAACCCCATGGCTTTGTAATATTCGCATGTGGCCTTGTAAATGGAAATATCGCATCGTTCCCCTTCAAAAAATTTGGTGTATTCACAATTACAGTTAAACCTTTTCCAAGTCTGTGTACATATGCCTCCGTTTTTACACGGATTGGGCTGGCAGCGATTCTGTAGGCGGCAAGTGTTTCGCAAATTTATGTTTGTGTGTTTCCCGCTTTTCTTGAGATTTTTCACCGTAATTCTATGACTGTCTATCTGTAAGTTGTAAACGCACCCAACGAAACCGGGAATATCTCTCTCTTCAAAGGCACCAAGAAATATTTTTAGGCGAGATTTATTTGCGAAGTCCAGCATTAAAGGCCGTGATTGGTTCAAAGGTTCTGTCCGGAATTTTTCGTCGAGTTGCAAGCGAACTTCTCGCCCTCTGACACTAGCGTTGACTTTATGCCATTCTCCATCGTCAAGTTCAGAACCCAGTTTTAATGTTGTCCTTGAGCCGTTTGGAGCCATAAGATTATAGATCAAAGCGCCATTTGACAATCGCAAATTTAACTTGACCTTAATCGCGCTTCGGGACAACAGAAGGCCTTGTTTAAAGTATGTACGAAAGTAAAAACTCGTTGAAAATGTGTCGTTGTCTGCGTGTAACTTACGTACAGTCACTCGATAGCCTGTGTTCGGATTCGGAAGTGTTACTACCCTATAATCGAGTTCCTCGCACTTAAATGCCACATTCCCGTACACTCTGACTTCTGGACTTTTGATTTCAGCTTTTCTGATCAGGTGTGCACCACGGAATGTAAGGTCTTCAATGCATCCACTAAAATTACGGCTCTCGGGACGGTGGATCTTATAGTCGGAAGACCTCATTCCACCAATGAAAATGTCGCCGTCGAGGTGAAGATCTTGGTGTTCTGTTTGAACGATTTTTGAACTCCGCAACTTATCCACCTCAAGACTAGCAGTTCTTCCATGTTGTTCTAAGGTGACATTGTGCCATTCGCCGTCGTTCAACTCTTTTTTTGCGTTTAACATTTTCACCTCTCCGTGGATGCCTCCAATATATGCTTGATAACTAGAGAATAAAAAGTATATATTTTAAACCTTTTAAAGACATTTTTAATCTTCGTCTAAACCGAAAAGCTCTCAAAGCATTTCTCAGACAACGAATGTCACCAAGAATTTGTAAGAGCCTGTATCCATTGCCAGTCCGTTTGTTTCTAGAGAATAAAAAAAGTAGCCATTCCAGCGTCTGAATTTGGGAAAGTAAAAGTGCAACGCATACAAGTTCTTTCTAATCAATGTGGCCCATTGCTATCGGTTGCTTCTCTTCGTCAACAACTGTACGAAGAAGCTACAGTAACTGTACTCTTGGCAGAACTATAGATATATGGCTACAATTACAGCCATAGTTGCCAGCGCTTCAGTCTTATCCTAATTCTAGCCCTCCGGCTTTAAGAATGACGAAAATGTTACTCTTTGCTACAGATAAACATCTTTCCTGCGTTGATGTCGACCCTGTGTCATTACCTAAATATGTCAAGACTACAAAAGGGGGAGTGTCTCTCTACTGTACTATAATATTAGATATGAATCAAAATCACAGGAACAGCCTTTGCAAATTAAAATGTTAATCAAAATAATTTTGCCGAAATCTTTTGGTGGTCTGGATGGTTTGAGTGGTGAGGCTTTGGGCAAGAATTTCATTAAAGATACTTAAAAGCGACAGTAAAGGGCAAGATATCTTGGATATATCTTTGGTAGCATTTACGTGTAAGCTAATTCAATTTGTACTTTGTTTCACATACCATGCTGGAAGTACCCTAAACTAACTTTTTGATAATCCGAATGAAAAAGGTAGATTTTTGTGGCACTGATTTAGGCATGAAAAAATAAGTAGACAAATCTGCTCGATTCAAGTGGTGTTTCAAACATGAGTAAAAGGGAAAATTGATTTGTATGGCCATCCGACAGTATTGCAGATAAAGCCATTAAGGCCATGTAAATATTTTCCACAAGAAGGGAGTTGATATCTAAAAGCATCAGTACAAAAACATGCAGTGTCTAGAAATGCAATATAATGTATCGAGCAAATAAGTGAGATTTATTTCGCAAAGGAGAACTTGACGGCTGGTGATTATCATTGTTACTTAAGCGGAGACGCACATAAACAATGCACAAAAACAAGAAATACATATTCAAAAGAATTAAACAAAGTCGTTTTACAGAAAAAAGTGCATCAATCCGATTTCCTTTAACGCTTTTTTGTTTGGGTAGGTGTTTTTTATAACTACATAGTTCTTTTCTGTTTCTTTTATGGAGTGCACAATATGGCTAAAGTTTAATTTTGTGTACGTTTTATTGCATGGTTTAGTATTTTGGTAGACAAAAGAAGGTTATTCAGTCTCGAAAACGATAGGGAACAATAATGCGGAGCCTGATTAAACGATTTCTTTAAAAATAAGAGGACGAAGAAATATTTCTGATTTCGACAGAGTTCTCGCTAATTTTAACAACAAATTTCCTCTATGACACAAAATGTTTATTATTGTATGTAAATAGTTAAAGAATACGAGAAATCAAGGTAAACAAATATTTCATTAACAATAAAAAATTCGCCTGGTAAGGAACGGATATTTATAAATTTTAAAAACGTTTTTTCATAACATTTCCTCAGTTATCCATGAACACAGCTTATTTCCTTGAAATCTAATGATTTATCGAAAACATTCCTTAGGATCCCTCCGCTTATTTTTGTTTTGAAAACAAAGTAATCTTATTATATATTTTAAAAACCGATCTAGATATCTATTGCTTTGTTTTTATGTACAGTATTATAGTGCATTCTTTCCATGCAGATCTGAAAATACACCCAAATAAAAATTAAGAGAAAAATAATGTGAGATGGTTAGGAACAACAACCTTAAGAAACTAAAAAAAGAAGTATAACTTTTTCTTTTGCAACTGAATTGCAATTAACTGCCGATGAATGGAAAATATGACGCAGTATTTCCCTTTCAACGGACCTTATATTACATGTAAGTTAACAAAAAGATGCGTTCGATGAAAAACCAAATCAAAACAAAAGGCTTCTTTTCAATTGCTTCCACATCTTCAAGCTTAGCCCAGTAGTTGGTTTTTACAACTGTTTACAAGTTAGCAAGATCTTCTCACACAGCGAACGTATAAGAATTAATAACACACTTACCGCACTTGTCCATGAAACAGGTCAAGCTGAAGGTATTCGTCAGTTTTAGCTCCTTTGGAATACAAAAATAGACCGTTTGGATGAATGGTTCGGAATCGCAGATTAACAACAGTCTGTCTGGACGTTTCACCAGATTTTAGTTTGTAAGTCATAAATTGTCGGCCTCTTAGTTTCACTTGAGAAGCGTGTAATCTCATCGAGGTAACGGCGAGGAGAATCAACAATAACTTTATATTTTTTCTTAGATCCATTGTCTCTTGTTTAGCTCGATCTGGTTTCCCCTGCTGAAATTCGCCTTGAGGTATGGCACAATTGTAGATTTTAAGGAGGGTAATTATAAGGAGCCAAACTTTAGATGGCCGCTGTTGGAGATCAGTGCAGCACTACTTGTCATGCTGATTTGCATGAAAGTAGAAAGCACAATGCGAGCGTCCCCATAAGAATAGCCGAACTGTTTTGGTCAGAGCATCGCAGAGAGTTGAGAATTTAGTTAGGAGGGGGTTTGCAAATTATATGCTAACCAATGGAAACGCTATTTGGTAATAAGCTATAGTTGATTTCAATTTTTTTTTTCAAAACGCCAGCTGTTGTATTTGACCGACACTTCCTCGACTAGGTTCAAGGATGTCTTTCCGCAAAATCAGTGTAATGAAAATGAGCCTAATCACGGCTGAGAATTAAAGGAAATTTGAAATACCGTATATAAAGTTCAAGAGATTTGAGAGTTTGAACTTGCAAGTTGTAAATAGTTTATCAAGCGAAAGATCGAATGCGTTCAATTTCGCCCTGCCCTTGAAAACACCCTAAGTCGATCTACCGATACAGACGAAAAAAAGCTTTTTGTAATAAAATCACGACAAAAGTAGTAATTAAAACCCACATTGATAAGGAAGACAAATCAACTTTTACGATTATTTGATTCTCTTACCGAATCGTGATGTTTGGTCTGTCAAGAGAAATGTCAGTTAGGATTTGTTTTCTATTTTGAGCAGAAATTCAATAATAATAAACGCATCCCCAACCTACATCTCAACAAGAGAGATCGTTCTCATTGGCTAGCGGTGGTTTTATGTATAACTCGACGTTACAATTTGGTCTTGAATGTTAAATGAAGTTTAATAAGTTTCAAGTTTAGTAAAAAGGAAAGAAATTGCTTACTCTCTAGTTGATATTTGATCGATTCTCAATAGCTAGCCCATATTTTGAATATTCTGACACACGAACAATTATTTTTAATTAGTTGAAAATCTATTTAACAATGTATCTTTCTTCGTTGCTTGATAAAATCTTGACCTAAATTTACACGCGAAAAAGAAGTTCAAAATATTGGAGCTCTATCTGTCAGGGTTTTTAACTATATGAGAGTTATTAATAACATTTTGCTGTTCCACTGTATTTTTGAATAAATTGTCAAGCACAACTTCGCGTTTTTTAATTTTACTATGATGATAAAATAATGTGAATTATATCTATAAATTATCCGGCTGTAATTATTTCCTTTGCTAGTTAAGTTTGCAGTCACGCGTAAACAGCAAATTTTAACTCAAAATACTTGTAAATTTTTGTCATGTTAATGATTGCATTTTGTGCACGTATGTCAGGTTTGTAATAAAATATTTTCTTATCGCATAAGGTAAGACCAGGAGGGTGAAATGGAGATTACGGAAAGACACGTCGTTTCCAGATAAAATTTTATTCCCGGTTAGCGAATTACCATTTATGGGTATATGTTTAGCAGATAAGTATCCACCGCCAAAATAGACGATACATTTTTAAAACAGCGCTGATTACATCGTTTCAAAATGCATTTAAATTCTGCTATTTGAAAGCCTGTACACAGACGTTGTTTTCTTTCTCCTTTCGAAAATCCTTCCCCGCTGCCGGTACGCCTGCTCGAAGATCCCTAAAACACAAAATTATGAGAGGGTGTTTGATGTAGTAGTATTGGAGAGACATAAGAGTTTTTATGTAAGAATCAGATTTAAAAAAGGCCGAGATATGTAGTCAAATAATAACGTGAGGGTTTTTTTCTTAATGGGATTCTGAGTTTTATATTTTATTCCAATAATACGCGGCTCTTTGCGTTTCCCTTTACTATGATTTGTGAAAATCTCCGTATAATCTGCAAGGCCACTAATCTGTGATTGAAGAAGTTGTATCAATCTACTATAAGATGTCGCTGATGTAAAAGCAGCTCCATTCGGGTAGCATAATTATTTTCGTACCGCAATTAGAAAATTGATCTTTCAGATATAAGGCCAAAACTCACTAAGTTAAAGGATTAACAGCGCTTCTATGTTAAATTTCACATCATTACACGTGCTATCAAAAAGGACCCACTCAGAGATGAAGTACTATACCGGTTCATCTTTAGCACTTTCCACAATCCTATGCGAGCTCATTCTCTTCCTCAGAGCCACCAGGCTTAATTTGTAACGACCATGTGACCAAATGGAGGGAGCTTTCCTCCCCGCAGCAGTTTTGGTCGGTTTTTAGTAAAACGCGGGGCCGGAAGAGAGTGCTGTTATCTCGCGATTTACATCAGCAGTGTATTTTTTTTATAAAAATGAATGCCGTGAAGCTCATTTGGTTTATTAAGGCAGATCTGAGTTCAAGACAAGCGACCATAGAAACATTTTTCAGCGTCACAGTTTAACGCAGAGGTTTAACATTTTGAATTAAAAGTGTGATGATACTACTTTTTAAGACACATAAATTTATGTGCAAGTTTTTACCCAGGAGTGACCTCATAAGTACTATCGAATTTCCACTAACGACCACCTCCACAACGGTCCCCTCTCTACAACGGTAAAGGCCACGATGCCAAAATAACCTCTCACAACACAACGGCCAGTTTTTTCAGCTGACAAACGAAAAAGTCAAGAATGGTCACGAAAGTTGAAATGCATGGCGCGGCGATGATTAATAGCGACAAGTCTTTCATTTCATTTAAGAAAAAAATTAATTCAGTACACTTTTGTAAGAACCCTTTTTTAGAACATGCTTAGAACATGTAACTCGGGTTGATAGTCTGCTAGAAACATTTTTTTGCATTGATAATTGCGCAGTAGCAATTAATAACTTCTTCTTCTTCTTCTTCTTCTTAATTAGCAATTATTTAATGAGAATTCTGCAGATCGGTGCAATACCAGATAGTGCCAAAACAACTCAAACGCGTTCCCAGGTTTTCTTGGTTAACGGTTCGATAATCTGCAGCTGGGCTAGCTGGTTATGATGAATTATGCGACGTAGGATTTTAGGCAATCTGAAACGGAGAAAAACAAACAAACAAAAAAAACGGCCAGAAAACAATGAAAAGTCTTAATTAAAGAAAAATGGCAACACTTTTTGTTACGAGCTGTTTAAAAACCGGACTGGTTTAGGACAATGTGCAATGCAAGCATCTTCAAAACTGTGCTTGACCTTTTTTGTATTTGTTATCATTTTAGAAAATAAGCGGTTTTTCAACTAGACCCAGTCCCCCAAGGCAATTGTATCCCATCTTGACTTGACGCCATCGCTTTTAAATATCTAAAAAAGACTCTGCCAAGCACAGACATGCGGATATAATAAACGGCCTTAACATTATGCAACCGGTAAAAGAATTGAAGACACATGAAAAAGTGTTGTCGTTTCAAGAACAAGCTTTTTCAGCCGATGGAAGTCCCGTGACCTAATCTGCATAATTTGAAAGCACGAAATTGGCACAAACTAAAAATGTGAGCAGCTGGCAAAAGGTTTATGTGTCTACACCTAAAGCTCTTAGAGACAAACCACCCCCCACCCCCACCTACTTTTGAAGTGAGCAAATTGAGACCCATGCCTTAATATACCTTAGTACAGCTGGCCTTGGGTTTTCCTCTCAAGGGCAAGTGAACCTACAGGGAGGTTTTTTACCCAGCTGTTGTTCCAAGACCCGGCCAATTCATTTAATGTTTACTGAACGTTTGACTGCTTAACTAAGCAGGGTACAAACAGTTCTTGTTACATGTTCATTGGCATGGTCTCCTGGAATAAGGGAGTCCTGGTATTCAAGAGAACTGATTGTGGAACTCCGCTTTCGTTCTGGATTTCAATATCCCAAAACTGATAATTGCAGTAATTTCAGAGTGTAAGAAAGCCAACTCAAAAGAAATTTCTTCCTTGTTTCTTTTTGAGCAAAAAAGGACTGAAAATGATCGTACAGGTGATGCTATAGATAGAAAAAGAAGCTTTTCGAGACCAGAAACATCATTCAATATTCCATAGTCGCCATACTGGCGTTAACCCATGATTCTCGTAAAAAAAGCGAAAGTTTCTATATTTCAATTTTGTGAAAATAAGGCCAGAAAAAATATTGAATGATATGCTAGACAAAAAAGATACATTTCTAGGCTATAAAAATGTCCATTTTCTAAAGTTCCAAAAACGAATTTTTCTGAAAGGTAAACCGGCAATTTTGGTAAAAAAAAAATTAAAATTGTTTCTTCATCTAACTTAGTCGGAAATAATTGATTTTTTTCCACACGACTAAGCCTCGAGATACAAATCTTTTGTTTTCAAGAAAAAGTTCTCTTCATTTTTGTCCATATAATGAGTACTTTAATGATCAAGCCTTTTCGTATAACATGGTTGAATGCTATCCTCTTTTTATTGTTTTTTTTCTTTTTTATTTAGCTGCATTTTGTCTCCCTCCACTGATCCTATATATCCAGATCTCGGCAAATAGCAAGGGCTGACCTACCCACGTCCTGTAAAGTACATCTACGCAGCAAATTAAATAACCATGCAGTTTTTACTACTATTATTCAAATAATGCTGAAATTCTCGAACGAGCTCTAAAATGTACTTCATCAAGACTCAAACCAATTATTCATGTTTTTTCAGTAGAAGATGAACTAGTAACCCAAAAAATTCAGTTCAATGGTTTCTAGAATGAAAACTTCCTTTCCAAGGAATGGATTGAAGTAAAAACGTATAGTGCACAATGAGGAACAATAAACTATCTAAACGAATTTATATGCAGAATTTTCTTAACAGGCTTAAATAATTATCAGTTTAGGTTCCTTTTTGTCAACTAAATTTCCTTTAGTAAAATTTGAAACTTGAATACAGTTTATCATTATGTTTGCCTCTTTAAGGTTTTGGATCGGAGGGGAATTTGTAGGACTGAAAAAGGAAAACAACTACAGTTGGGTGCTGGAGACGCATTTTAAAGATTTATTTGTTTGTTACCGAACCATAAAATTATCAAAAGCAGCGTCGGTCGGTTCTGTTTTAATAAATGAAATTAGGTAAATTTTATAACTCACCCAGCAGGTGAAAATTCCAAGTTTCAAAGCATAACTTGACATACCGTTTCGGAGCTTGACCTATTACGAAAATACCCCTGCTAAACTTACAGCTTCACTGACGTTTGCTAGGTTTAAATTCTGTCTGGTCGGGTCATAATCGATCTAGAATGTCATGATCTAAAAACTCTAATGGCGTATAGATCATTGTAACGTATACTTTACCGCATCTTTATCCAAAGAATTGATACTTCTATGTGGTTGTTTTGCATTATCCACAAGCTTTTACGTTATTGGATATTTCCCGTACACTGTTAACTCAATTGATCGCTGTTACCCAATCCAAAACAACGTCTATTGTCTACTTTTGTTTCGAAAGACCTTTATCGCTTATTAGCGCTGTTTTACCGCTAATTAGCCAAAGAAGGATCACTGAAAACAAACAATGTTTTTCTTACAGAAACGTTTTAGACGCGATAAATAGTGGAGGTGGCTGTGACATATCTTGAAACTTTTTGCGTGAACTTTTTTACGTTCGCGGCGTCACCGATTTCGAGATATGACTTCCAGTCAGGGGTTCGTAAAGTTCGTGATTTTTGTTTCGTGGCTCTTTATAACTGTCTCTCTTTCTTCGGCAGTTGAAGTTAGCATGAAAGGAAATGGCTATATTACTTATGATCTTCGTTCCGACAGCATCACGACAGAAGCAGACAGGATTACGTTTTCTTTTAAAACGATTCATCCCTTCGGTCTATTTCTCCATAGCGCTGGTTCTCAAGGTGACTTAATTACGATCGAACTCATCCATGGACGCATTAGGTGAGTTAAAAATGAAAAGGCATGACTTATTCTAAGCTAATAATTCACTTATAAGAGAGACTATTTCTTTTTTTTCTATCTTTTTTAAGACGTGGACCAGTGTCCACAAAAACTCGTAGCTTGCCAAGCGGAACAAAGGTTATCTACTTTAGTTGATTTAATTGCATTGAATAGAGGTGAAAATTGGACAACTAAAGAAGTGTCATCCCTGTTTTCAAAAATTGATTTATGACACAGTTTTGATTGCAAGATTTATAACAACGCTTAACTTGAAACACATCTTTTCTCTTTTATGGCGAAATTTTGCAAGTATTGAAAAAAGTTCATCCTGGTTAAGGAGAGAGTGTTTCTTTCACACTCATTTCTAAAGCTGTTTTGGTTTTGTTTATGAATGCCGATAGAAAAGCGTATTTTTAAATTAAGCGAGGAGCGATGGGCTTTGCTTCTTTTTTCAGGTACATTCAGACTGAATTTTCAAAGCATTATCGTGTTCCTCAAAACTTCTGACCTGATTTTATGCAACTTATTATATATAATATAATTTTTTGCTTATGATTTCCAAGTGATAGATTAACTACTTTATGAACTATGCAAAAACATGCACCGTGCAGAATTAATGGACAGAAAAGTAAGGATCTTCTAAAAACAGATTATTTTACAAAAATTCAATTTTTATGATTAAATATCAAAGACGTTTTTATAAGCTTCATTTTTCCATGACGATTTCACTAAAATATACCCACCTAGAAATCATTTTAAGAGTGTAAAGCCGTATGTTGAGTCAGGCCATAATTTATTAAATACTATCCTAAGCTACGTGATAATTGCGTTGTCTATTAGATAGACAACAAATAGGAGAGTGCCGTTCTAACTTATGCTAACATGCCCGCTTGCCGTCACACTAAGACCTCTTTTCAACTTCGAAATCCACTTCAACTAAAGGCCAATGAGAAATATCTACTTAGCCCTAGGCTGGCTTACTTTACAATTAGCTTCAGGAACCTATCACGAACTCTAATATGGCCATGGATTCAGAACTGAATTTGTGAAAGGGGATGTCTGATGTCGGCGATAAATTTCCCCAAAGACCGCCGTATTGGAACCAAGGATAGAAACCTTAAATTATTACAGCTCCTTTTGTCGTCAGTTGATTTTAGTATTGGTAGTTAACGGTACTAAAACAGGTGTCTTAAGGAACAAGTGACAAGAAAAGGGTCTTTTGTTTTTGAAAAGCGGGATCTTTCAATTATATGGTAATTAATTTTTCTAAGAATACAAAAACATGCCAAGAGGTGTTTAATTATTAATATTATAACGCGAGTGCTATAAGAAAGGTCCTAAAGACTCTTCAACCAGAAAGTCAATGAGCGACGTCAGCAAATTGTTGACAACACATGACAACCAAAACATTTTATTTTTACAGCACACAAAATTCCCTGTACAAAAGAAAAACATCTTTATAATTAAGCCATATAGTATAGTTTTAATTTCACAACAAATTGTTTTATTTTTTCTCTAATATTCGAGACATTCTCGTCTCCAGGCCTCCCCTTTTTTAAGTGAGCCGTGTATTACGCGGGATACAATGTTGGTAACTGAAAAAAGAAAATAATTCGCACACGCTTTCGTGTTCACCTTCCTAATTGTAGAGAACCAAATTAAGTACCTTCCTCAAGTCACCTCCAGTGAAGGAACTTAACTAGAAATCGTGCATCTCGTCTAGTACCAGCTTCATTTTCGCTGGTTTGTGAATCCTAAATTAGGTGCGAGAAAACGTTGCAAAGCAAATGTTAAAAAATGAAGGCCTATCCTCAATTACTTCATGCCATGAGGGGTCTCTTCAGTGTGAATGCGAAGGGTTCTTGGATAGTATGCCTAACTTTTTTAATGTAAATTTAGAGAAATTTAAAATCAAGTATGGACCAGATCTGACGGCAGTCAGAAAACGTCAAATTGGACCAAAACGACCAATGTTTCCCTTAACGCCCGTTTTTACGTCGGGTAAACCCCCCCAAAATTATTTTCAATATTTAAGCCTCTCATCGCATAATTGAAGAAGCCTGAATAAACGGCGATCATCGGATTCTAGCTTCATTCTGAAACTTTCTTCTCCTGTAAACGTTATAAATCTCACTAATCATAAGCCGCCAGACGATACCTACCTTGCGATAGAAAAAATTATATCAAACATTCTAAACAATGCTTTATAAAACAAAGTGAAGTGTGTCTGAAATACGTGCCTGTAGCGTGAGACTCTTTTGTCTTCCATGTGCAGTAAACCAAACAATAAGTAAAGTAAAATACAAAAACGGAAACCCTATTCCGAAGCTGTAAAATGTCTTTAGAGTGTTTTTGTTTTGCTTGTAGTTTGTTGTCTCCATTATATTGTTACGTAAAGAGATATACTCACTAAAAAGCTTTTAGTAGCAAATGAGTTCTAGCCAATCTGAGGGGCGAACGATATTTTTCATATTTGACAAAAAAATATACGTCTAATCAGAATTGCGAACGATGTTTTTTCACGTGTGAAGAAAATGATATGCTCAATCAAAAGACACAGAGGTGTGCTATTCTCGCGCCAACATGCCCGCCTTTTTATAACTTAGGCTCTTGTACTTTACTTTGTGTGCTGAGACTATCCAGTAGAGTTTTTCAAAGTGAAAAACATCCCGGAAATTTGAGTGGAATATTTGGTATATATGACTATCAATGAAGGAAATTGTACAGTACCAAAAAAAAAACAACAACAACAACAACTGCAGAAGGGGAAAAAGAGAACGAGACGTATTAAGCTTGGCATTATGGAAAGATCTGAAAGAAACGGTTGGCAGATTGATGCATATCTCAGTAGTATGTAAATAATAAAAAAAATACCACGTGGAAAGTGCTTTGAACGGTAGTTGCGCACTCGTTGTTTTTGAATCAGAAATCTTACTACTTCGCCGTGCTCATTCGCGAACGTTTTCTGCGCTCTATTTCTAATACATCAACAGCTCCTGCGTAAATGCCGTACGTGTGCACTTTCCATGGAGTATTCCATATAAAATTCATGCATACCGGGTTGAGGTTTTTCTGCATGCTGTTTTTTCAGACCGATTCTGTTTTTCTGGATGCTAGATGAAATACTCCGTGTTGTTTTTATTTGTCACTAGTGGCATATATCCTGCGAGCAAGCAGCCCATTTGGGGGATATCGTGAAAAGTCCCGCACACGCGCAAGTGGCACGCTTACACAGGCAAGCGTGCCGCAAGCGTCAGAGAAGACACGAGAGTAAGGAGCGCCCAAATGAAGAACTTGCTTGCAGGCTAATTATAGCGTGGTTTCTCTCTTTACTTCTTTAGACTCACCATCGACCTTGGCAGCACAAAACGCAGTTCTGTCATTCTTGGAGACAACCTCTCGGACAACAAATGGCACGAAATCAAAGTCCATCGAAACCAAAAAACTGTGGATCTTGCAATTGATAAACTCAAACGTCGAACAATGGTACCAGGTGACAATGTGCGCCTTGACCTTGATACCACCATATATGTTGGGGGTCTGGACGAGACTGCCTCCGACTACTATGACTCTTTAACTACACCGAATTTTAATGGCTGTATGAAAAATTTGTACTTCAATCATAACGATATTTTCTTCGGCGTTGAGGTGGACCATTCTGATTACAACAAGCATGGTGATGTACGATTTAATTGTTCATCCGTCGAATACGCTCCCGTAAATTTTCCATCGCCAGATAGTTACTTGAAAGTAACAAGTCGTTCCCCAAAAACCTTCAAAGTTGATCTAAGCTTTCGTACCTATGAAGGCGATGGCGTTTTAGTTTATAAATTAAACAGGGTTTCCAAGATGTACCTCATGCTTATTTCGGGAAATCTGGAACTACAAATTCAAGTGGGACGTCATCCACCAATTAGAATTAACAGCGTCGATGAAACTTTGAACGACGGAAAATGGCACACGGTAATCGCTGGAGTAACAAGCAAAGAAATATGGTTTCAGCTGGATAAAAACGCGGAGGTACGCCATGAAAATCCTGAGTTGTCGAATATCGGTGATTTTAGAAACGGCGTTTTTATTGGTTTCGGGACGCAAAAGACAGGCTTCGTTGGATGTATGAACCGGATTACCATTAATGGCAGTCCTGTGATATGGAACACTTTGAAAGATTCTCAAAAGAACGGTGCGGTGGACAATGAGTGCCGCACGTCTTCAAAGTGCTTTCCTAGTCCCTGTAAAAACCAAGGCAAGTGTTCGCAGACGTGGAAATCTTTCAAGTGCGATTGTAAAGGAACATTTTATGAAGGAGAACGTTGTGAAGTTCCGCTCTACCGCGCTACCTGCCAAGGATACAAGGAACTGGGTATGACCCAGGATGCGTACTGTAAAGTGGACCCTGACGGAACTGGACCTTTAGGAGCCTTCGATGTGTTATGTAATATGACGACTTCCGACCAAGCCATGACTGTAATAAAACACGACAAGGAGGGTAAACGTGACGTAACTTTAGGCGCTTTAAGCTTGTCGGGTTATTATTTTCAAACTATTACTTATCAAAGCAACATGGAAAGTGTGCTTGCGCTAATCAAGCGCAGTGCGGGCTGCCGACAGTTTATTAGCTTTCAGTGTCACAATTCCAAACTTCTCAATTCGCCGCGGGGTCCTGAGCATGTGCAGTGGAAGTCCAGTAACGGTCGCTTACAAAACAACTGGGGAGGCGCGCCATCTGGAAGTGGAAAATGTGCATGTGGAAAGAGCAATTCTTGTGATGACCCTTCTAGGTACTGTAACTGTGACGCTGATAGGAAAAATGGACCACGGGAAGATTATGGTGAGTTATAACCGCAGCCTGAGCATTACATATTTAAAACAAGCTCCTTAGCGTCCAAAAAAGTTTTGCAGGGATGGGTAGAAAGACGGGTATTTACTTTCGGTGATTTTTTCTGACGAGCGCCACCGTTCTTAGAAAGCGACGAAGATATTACGCATTCAGAGATTTGGTGTCATCGGAATTCACTAAAACTTTGCGACGCATTTTTCCATCTGTCCGCGTCAAATACACTTTTCACAACCTAAGCACGCAAAACTACATAACACCAGACAGATTGTTGTGGACTGCTTATAGTCCTTAACTTTCTCTCCTTTTCATTGTCACGCTAAATAGAGATGTGTGCTAGTAATGTAAAGGATGGGAGTGGGGTTGGGGGAGATGAAACAAAAAACTGAGAAAAATCTCTCCATTTGTTTTGCCTGTCCCTTCGTGCTTATTTCGCAACCTGTCTCGTACCTTCGGTTACTTTCAGAAAATACAGAAGTATATCGTTAAGTGTCTACTCTTGTCGCACGGCAAATCCCCAATAAAATGTGTGAATAAAATAATCCCCAATAAAATGTGTGTACAAACTACTCTAACCGAGTGAATCTTCCCTGAGGCGCAGAGCTGTACAGTAAGCGTAGATGCTTCTTTCTTTGTGGTGATAGTTAGACGATACGGCGCCATTTTCTATTCATTACTTAACCCCCCAGCCCTGTAGTCATTCTTACATTTCCTCACCAACTTAATAATGCTAATGACAAGTGTTATATGTATCGTGTTCACAGGGTATTTAACAGATAAATCATTATTACCAGTGACTATGATACAGTTTTCCGAAGACGCCGCGAACTCCTTTTTCACTCTCGGACCATTAGAATGCTTCGGTTCCTCGGATCAGACCTCTGACCAGGTGACCAGAGCCAGCTTTGTCTCCTCTGTATGCAAGTTAGTCAATCCACCTCCCACAGTCGATACCACTACCGCGACAAGCGTCCCCATCACTGCCCCACAGAGCACAGTCACGATTCCTCGAGCAAGGAAAACATCCACTGCCACGTCCATATCAACTACAGGTAAATTTACAAATATTGAATTTGCCAAACATCACGTGACCTTGACGACTACTATCGCAACCGATAAAAACTCAACTCTGGTGACATCAGTGATTAGTCATGAAGCCCAGAATGATGGCGTGACAGTTCATTCTTCCATTACTACAGGTAAGAGCGGTGTGACGGTCCATTCGAGCATCACGACGCAAGGCGAGACTGTCACGCTTCCCCCCGTGACAACGGCTCGACCCAGGCCTCCTAGAGTGCTGGTGATTACCAATGGAAGCGTTTCTTACGTCACGCACGTCAAGGGAGGGATAGAGTACGATGCCAGATTTATAATTTTGATCACTTCTGCTGTGCTCGCCTTCATTTTGCTTATTTGGGTGATAATATTCGTTTTCCTCAAACGTTCGGGCCGCAGTTACGTTTGGTGCATTTCCTGTAGAAGCTGCGCAAGAAGGAAAAATATCCCGGATATTGAGGTGTACCGTCACTCCATCCGCACTGATTCCCCGGATGAGCTGACGCTGGATGACATGAATCATGACGCGGAGGAGGTTGGGAACTACAAAATAACCAACGGACAAACGGTATACCATTCAGTTCGAGACTCCCATGTTAGGAAATACGTATCCTTCTCTGCTTCCACTTCCAAACTGTGAATTTTTGGAGAAAGGTAATCATTTTTTAATTACTTAGATACTAACACGCTATTGTTACTACCGGTAAACCCATTTCCAATGTTGTTAGAATCTATTAAGTCAATTTAATAAATTACCTGGAGCGAGCAAGTTGAACAAAACAGAGAAAAAGGTTCACCAACCTCGTCCCGAGGGCGCTTTTCCCTGGCTTTGGAGGATAGAAAAGCGCCCTGGGGACGAGGTTGAAAGTTTTCCGTGACGTCATCCATGTGTCTCTTATTTGATTGTTTCTTTTTTACCGACCAATCACAGCGCGCGTAATATTCACCTCATTGTATAATACTCGCTGGTTTTGCTTTATTTCCGAACCTTCTCATCCTTTTTAATTTTTGCTTTTTTTTCATAGGTCCTTGGTTGTCAGAGATTAGACGCTCGTTATAATCAAAATAGAATTTTGTCTTAATTCATTGGCTACACGTGGTCGCTATCTCACTGGTGAAAGAAGAATGTGTTTCATACTGTAATGTAAACCTTGTGCAACATTATTTATAACCTCTATTTCAAAAAGGTCGTAGACACTAGAGTGCTAGAAAGAAGAAAGATTTTACATTGAAAGAACAACTTTAGCTGCATTTGCAGTGGTACCCTATATTTGATACGCTTGGAACTTTTTTGGGTTATAGGTTAAAGAACAGTTAACGCTATGCATATTTGAACTACGGGGAAAAATATTTGACAAACAAAAGATCCTCGCAACTTAAAAGCAGTTGCGAAAAGAAAGCCTGAAAATAAACAAATAGAAGGCTGTCTTTTCACAAGGCTTGAATGGCGTACATAACCGCGATGATCTTTCAGAGTGGTTACCAGGTCATTGAAAGTAACGTACATGAAGGCTTACAATTCTACATGATTGTAATTAGATTGTTAAATTTTTGAACATGAAAAAGACGTTCCGCAATTCTTAGACAACCAAGCATCAAGAGCCAAATCATACAAGCGGAGTTAGGCGGGCTTAAAAGCAGCCCATTGGAATTTCTGTTGACTGTCTTTTTAACAAACATTAGGTGAGTATTAAAAGGATGTTAAAATATCCCGTCATGTAAGGGAATCCAAGGGAATTCAAGAGGGTCTTGGCTTCTGGATTCTACGCCTTGGATTCCGGATTCCAGGCACTTGATTCCAGTCTTTTTCAGGGGAAGTTGGATTCTGGATTCCAGTCGTTAGTGGGATTCCGGATTCCTTGAGCTGATTCCGCATTAAAAAGTCCAGGATTCCGGATTCCATGAGCAAGATTTTCCCGGATTTCGGATTCCACAAGGATCTAACTACACTCAAACTCCGTGAAAACGGACGATGAGAGGGCCATAAAAAGTTGGGGTATCCGTATTAAGCAGGTGGAATTTAGAGATAATGTAAGCGCTTTCTTTGCCCACAGACAAAGTAAACTGTCCGTAATAATGAGGTGATCGTATTAAAGCGGGTTTGACTATCCAGCTAAGAGGTGTACGCAAGATAAAAGTGATTTCGCTTCATTGGTTGACCGGGCAGTCGTCTATGCAACTGCATTGTAACAAGATTACTCATCGTAGGATCAGACTGTACTTTTCTTGGTTTGCAACCACGTGACAAGACGGCCATGTTGGGGGCCAATACAACACAATTTTTTCTCAAAGAATTTACATGAAAATAGAGTTTAGTTCCCAGAGGAGAAAAATGCTTTTGTTCTTGACCACCAACATGGCCGCCGTGACGTCACGTGCAAACCAGCATGTAGTTTTTCGAAAGAAAGTTAACTTTAACTCAGGCTAAGAAAAAGTTTTAACAAAATCTATTCGTCCGAGAACTAGCAACGTATAAAATTTACACTTTCTACACATGCCCGACAGCTTGGGAAGAAGGTAACATTGACTCCCTCCCAAAGGTAGGCACTCCTCTTCAATATCCGGATTTTCGGGGGAATAACGTGACTCCAGTCATAGCGCGCTGTTTTGTGTACACCATCACCACAGTAAGTCCTTGAGGAAAACTCTGACGGAATCCCATCATGCGTGTAGGGGTGGTTTTGTAGGTGCACGGACGCCTTAATTCAAACACAGTATAACTATTTAAAGGCACTTGATGATAAGGATTGTAACTATGTTAAGGCTTTTTGCAATGGATTTTCGAAAGCCTTCAAGAATGTAAAACACTCATCACTTTGTTAATACGTTTTTTTTTTCAAATTTTAAGAAGCAGTTTAATGTAAAATGCCTTTTAATGTTAATTAATATTCTATACGGAACTTTAAGCTTTTTAACTCTTTCAGCCTTTTTAATTGCGTTTAACTGCAAGTGTTCTTAGTTTTTAGTCTCAAGATTGACCAACCTCAAGTTTCTCCCAACAACAACCGTACACTGTCGAGAGAAATGATTATGAGAATTGGTAAAATGATCAGCTAAGAGAAAATGCTTTGATCTTAAATCAAACTCTCTCAGGTAATTCCCTAAGGAAATGTATAAAGAGACTAGCACCGAGAGCGTACTAGTCATCTGCTCATTACTCATTTTGAAAATTTCTCAATTTGAATCTCGCGTTTGCCGCTAACGCGATGCTTAATCTCACTATTGTTTCAATAACTGTTTGATAATTTTTGGGCGATTTTTTTTTTTTTAAATTTAAAAAACTGGAAAACATTGGGTTTTTGATAATTGAAATACGAAGGGAATAATCAGTAGGCAAATACATGTGTACCAGATTGTCCATCACCACTCGTTAGCGGACTGATTGGTTGATGTTTATACCCTTTGTTTTACAAAAACTGAGCGAATCATCGCGCGCTGATTGGTCGAGAACTATGGTCTATGAGAGTATAGACCATGGAAATGACGAACATGTCACGCGTGATTTTTCGAGACACTTCACAGGAAATTAAAAATAAATGTTATTGTAAAAAACAAATCCACCACAGTTTTCCATGGTCTACACTCTTATTGTTGGTTTTCACATGACGTCACTAAAATTTAAACTAAAAAACTATCGATCCTACCGCGATTTTACTTTCACGATATATTAGGGCAGCTGAAATCTAATTTTCATACAAATTTTCGCGTCAAAAGGGTTCTTGGTTTCGTGATGCAGTACGCTTGAATTTCTAAGCTTTTGCGTGACGTGACATTTACATGACGGCCAGAGAGTTGACATGTACTAGGTTAAAAAAATGACTTATTTCAGGAAATTTTGCTATCTAAACGGTTGGTGTATTAGAAAAAGTATTACTTTAATGTTTATGAGTTTTTCCAAAGAATAAATTCCCGCTGTTGTAGCAAAACTCGGTAACAGATGTTCTTTTGGTTTCCGTCCGTCATGTTGGAGCTCATCTTGGTGAGCACCAGCATGGTGTCTCCATACAAATCTCTATAAGTTTGGGTAAAACATTTCTGCGGATATCTCGTATACGAAATATTCCTCTGACCTGAATCTTGGCGAGGGTCTTTGTATATGTACCTCGATTCATTTCCCAGATTCTGGACTTTATCTATTGAACGGTTTTGATTTTTATATTGATCTATTTTGAATGGCGTGACACTGAAAACCAGCAATAGACCATAGAAATGAGGCCATAAAATGTTCAAAACTTTGCAGTGAAACCACTCTCCTGCGATTCGGGGTTCCACTTGAGTTTTAGACATTTTATGACGTCATTTCTATGGTCTTTCAGAGTGTAGACCATGGAAAATAGACCTTTTTTACCGATACGGCGGCCATATTGAATTAACTCGATTTAAGGAGTATTATAGGATGGGCATGAGAACATTTCGTTTGTATTTTCGAGCGCTTTTCGGGACATTTCTTCTTAAAGTTTTCTTAGAATAAGATTGTAATGGGAAAAAAGATCCTTGTCCCGTGTTTGGATGTTATAATGATCGCCTTTTTCTAGTTTAGTATTAGAAATATGATCTTTCACTGTATATTTCTCGGGAGAAGGCCGATCATTATTACATTCAAAAACCGCACAAGGATCTTTTTTCCCATTACAATCTTATTCAAAGAAAACTTTAAGAAAAAATGTCCCGAAAAGCGCTCGAAAATACAAACGAAATGTGCTCATGCCCCCTGGGCATCCTATAATACTCCTTAAATCGAATTAATTCAATATGGCCACCGTATCGGTAAAAAGGTCTATTGTGGTCGATTTGTTAACTACCCTTCTCTCTTTCATTCCCAAATCAACCCCACTTCCCCTAGAATAGAGAGAGAAAGAAATAAACAGACTGCTCCCTGCCCCCTTAAAACTATACACTGACAGAGTCTCTTTACGTTGGCTCGATAGGGTTTTTTATGGTCATTACCTCCCAAGTTTGAGCAGAAACTACGTTGCTGATTAACAAAGATTTGGAAAAATTACCCACCACAGCTGTATCGGATAAACATAAAAAAATTGTTATGATCAGGGTTACAATGACATCGGAGTTGTCATATAAATGAAATGACGCCACTACCTATTTTACAACTCCGATGTCATTGTAATTTTTATCTTTATCTAATACAGCTGTGGTGGGTTATTTTTCCAAATCTTTGTTAATGGCAATGTAGTTTATGCTCAATGACTTGGGAGGTACTGATCCTGAAAAACCCTATCGAGCCATCTTAACAACCTCGGATATTCACACATCCGCCAAAGAGGTCATTTCATCAGAAGCTTTTTTTAATTAAAAAGTTAGCCATTTACAATAGATCTGCACAATCCTGTTTTCACGTTTCACTAACAACTGCGCATTGTACTTTAGCTAGAATACTGGCACTAGGTATAAAAATAGACTTCTCAAACTGCATATAAATTACATGAAGTAATTTATCCACAAACTAAATAAACTTATTACAGCTTACAAAAATGTATGCATTGTTGTGGCGAATAGCATCTGTTTGAGGGCAAAGCATTGAACATACTCTGCAACTCGTATCACAATATAATATAGGGTTTCAAACAGTACTTTAGTGTAGGACCGATAGGTTTTCAGTATTCCAAGGCAAGGTTGATGTCAGTGGTTCTCTTTCAAATTATTCTAGTTATAACACGTAAGCGCTTTGGAAGCCGACTGCCGGGTGAAACGTGCGTGCGTTTTTCATGTATTCGCGGGATCATAGCTTTCGTCAGCTTCAGAATAACTGCTTTTGTATCCAATGTCCTGTCGCCCTCAAACAGATAAACAGCGATCTAAAGTTACAGCGTTATGTTAGTATTAACAAAATGTAGCGAGCGATCTTGCAAGTTCATCAAAACAATGAGAATGCAATCATTGATACAGCTGTATGTTCTCGGTAGAATTCAGACTGTCGAAAAGAAGAGAAGACCACCTGCTTATATTTTTTGAAAATAAAGATAGAGTTAGCAGAAAAAAAACAAAAACAAAACAAAAACAAAAACTTCGCCAGTTTTAGCGCAAAAAATTCATGTTGGGATATCTGGGAGAATGACTAAAACTCGAAAACCAACAGTAGCCGCTACCACGATAAATATTAATTTCTTCGAGAATAATTTTCCAAAAATAATTAAACTGATATTTTAAAAATGTACCTGATTCAACGTTTACATTCTACTCGCCTACCATCCGTACTCATTGACGAAATTGATTCTACGTAAAAAGCGAACTTGTGATTTTCTATTCGTTTTCACTGATTTGCTTATTATACTATAACAAGTTTTTTTTCAAGACTGAAGAAGTTTTCTCAGGATTATACCGCGGGATATATCGAGGTATATTTTATACTCATGGAAAAATATTATAAACTGAATAGTGGCGTATCTATCATAAATAATCTCATTCTGTCAAATCTTTGCAAAATGCACTTTGCGTAACAAAGATTAAAGCTTTATGTAGAAACAATATATTTATTCTCTGGTCGAATTTATATTAATTCATAATTTATGTTTGAAGAAAATTAATCATATAATACCTTTTAGATATAACTTTGCCGGTTTGCATGTATTTATGCCCAGCAACTGATAATCTAAATGTGTCTGTAAGATCACCAAGGGCAAAGTTGAGGCATTTTCAAAAGGTAAGGGTATGGATCTGTCTTCCTTATTTCACGCCCCATCCACTAATTCCATTTTGGTCTCAACGTTTGACACCGGTAAATGCGCATAAATGAAGATGGTAGCGTTTTCAGTCAACACTGCGTTTTCGTGTGGAAGGGAAAAACGATTAAAAAACGCAACGTGTGGATAGGGATAGGGATTTTTTACACAAAGGGAGAAAAAAATTATCGGCCTTAGAATTTTTAAGCAAGGCTGCGAATAAAGGACGTTTTAAATGGCCAAGCAAATTCGGCAGGTACTATGAAATGAAATCAAAACCGTAGTGGAGCATCATTTCGTTTTAACGACATATATGTAACTGCCATAAAAGCTCAATATGTAACTAAAAATCAGTTGTATTAAACACCATCATTTGGCAGATGAATAAACTCTTGTGAACATGTGACTGAGCCACATCACATTCTTGTTTACCGAAGCCAAAAATACTTCCTTTCAGGAAGGAGAATTATTTTCAGCTCTGTTTATGCGCTTTCAAGAAAAAGAAAGAGATCATATGCATCCCTACTTTAGCCGAGGTTACCTGTGCAGCTAATTTTCTACTATTGCCTCTTGTATTTCGTCCATTTTATCAGCGTTTGTGGTGAGCGATATAGAAACATGAGCTTGGCAAATAAATCTTCCTCAAGTTCCAGTTCTTTGCTTTCTCTCACCATGAAGATATCCAGGCACAATTTAAGGACTTTATCAACGTTTGGCATCTCGTCGAACATGATTCGGTAAGAAATCGACGTAAAGAACAAGCGGACAAACTTGCCAACCAACCAAACGAAACCCACATATAGTCCAATTATTCTGCAAGACAAATGAAGTACAAAACTCAGATCCCTCTACAATATGCGTTTTTTCAGCAGGAATTGTACCAGCACGAAGACTCAGCCAAGAGACTCTCGTGATCCCCTCCACACATCTTTCACGGATTTGTCAAAACAGCTTGCTCACGGTCCAGGGCAGCGAATGTTGTTGTTGTCGAAGTAAAAGCATATAACACCACGCAGGAAGAGGGGGGGGGGGGGGGGGGGGACGCAAAACAAATATTTAGATTCTTCACGATTATAGATGGAACTTGCCCAAATAGTTTTTGGTGTGGTAGATTGACTTTACCAGGAAATATTCTACGCGGTGCCTTCTCCGGGAAATGTTAGAGGCGCGGATCCAGGGGAGGTGAAATGGGTGAATTTTCACCCCCCTTTTTCTGAGCCCCTCTTCAATCATGCTGATGCACAGACCTCAAACACCTCAACCAGGCTTTGGTTCTATTACATTATTACAAAAATTCACACCCCATTTCAAAATCCTGGATCCGCGCCTGTGTTACATCCTTTTACGCAAATATTGGAGTAAGGTATCCTTTGAAACGAGAGATAGAGGTTCTAATTTTGCTTTTCTAACGCTTTTCAGTGGATAGTGCAGCAATACAATTGACCAGGTATTATTGTGTTGCATGCTGTTAGCCATGACCAAGAAGGTCGGGCTGCAAATTTCAGTATAATTGTTTAGAATCAGTAAAAACAGCCATAGGCCTGTTTCAAACGTCGTGTTACTGCCGTTCTAAGCTGGCTCGACTTAGCACGATTTGGTTTCAGACGTTGAATTAACGTCAGTCTATTAAACTGCTGTTGCGGAAAACAAAACTTAAAAATAATAAAAAAAAGGTTTAGTGGACTTTTAAATGTATCATAATGTATTTATAATTAATTTTATGAATTGACTTCAGCACTGCAGCAGCACGGCAGCAGCACGACGTTTGAAACAGGTCATGCTTCTGTTGAAACAAAACAAAACAACGTACCCTGTACTTGTAAAGAACGAGAAGTGGAGAGGCGGGACCAGGTCGTTAAACGTGATCATTTCAAGCACGTTATCTTTGGTGCCGAAAAGTGGGTCAGGCTCCTTCTGCGTCAACTCCCACCAATCAAAGCTGGCTTTAGACCGCATACGCAGGCGACAAGTCACATAGTTGGAGAAGTCTTTACTCAAGACCTGGGTAACCGAGCCGCTTGCTGGGACGCGCACAAAGCTTGGAAACAAGTCTTTAATTACGCTTTAAAAAAAAGCCAGACAACAATGGATCATTTCTCTGAAAAACAGAGCGACGTGGTCGGTTTTTCTTCATTAAGTGACAAAAAAAAAAAAAAACGAAAACGAAAAGACAGATAGAAAACAAAAAATAAAAACATCTCTCCACGAATATAAACATGCAAGCCACATAACAACAGGCTAGTTTTTAGATGAATACCTAAGTATAATTCTTATGAAAGAGGGACTTCAAAAATCCGGCACCGGCTCACTAAGAGCGATAAACGACAGAGAAAAATGGTCACCTAGCACGCGTCAAGTCAAGTCAAGTAAAGAAGAAATGTATTTAAGAGCGCAAAGTTCAGAAATATGTCGCAAAGATATAGAAACTGAGGACTAAATCTCGGGCAAAAAAGGTAAAAGCCACAATTACCTACCTATTTACAACTCCGTGTTTTTTGGAAAGCAAATGTAGCCATTACCGTCTCTACCCTAGATTTGCTATTCAGTTTTCACAATTTTGTGACATATTTGCCGAGAGCAAATTTGTGAAAATCCATTTTTTTGTCCAATGCGTCAACCATGGAAATAATGAAGCAAATATGAGTCACGAAAATTTCCTTTTTGTGCGAGGGATTATTAATTATCAGTTTTTAGAAGAAGATTTATTACTAATAAGGGGGGGGGGGGGGGGGGAGATAGGTTACTTACACAGGCTCATCGCTTGTGGAGTTTCCTTCCAACATGTCCGCCAGCTGAGATTTAGTGGCATTATCAAGCAGAACTTGGGTATCACCAGATATAGTTTCTTGCGCAAGCGCCGTTTTAGGCTCCCTGAATAAGAGATACAGCATAACTTGACACTCAAAAGTACAAAAAATAGTCCTCACAGAGAACATGTGCTTACTGACAACAGTTTGCCATGCGCGATCTGTGAAACGTGGACTATACATCGTGACACATCGCAACAAGTGAAAACGAACGGAATGTCCATCAAGAACCAAGTGATGCAAAACAAAACCACTCGCCACGGCAGTCCCATTGTGTAGCGACTTCATTTCTGCACGTACACTTTTTCACAAACGTGATAGAAGCCTTTTTGGTTCGGCGGCCACAAGCAAAGTTTTTACTTTTACAGATACAGGGACTACTCGTCGAAAAAAAGCGATACCAGGTATTGAACTCGGCACCTATGGCGCCTAAGGTTAAGCGTTAACGCCGCGCGCTTCGAGAACAATAGAAATGGACTTGATGACGGACTTGAACATGCTAGACATAGTGCTGTAAGCATTAAGACGAACTTTGAGTCTTGCGCTTCATTTTTGGAGGAAACATTTTTGCAAATGTACGGTATAACTTTTTTATCTTAAATCTGTAGAACTTACTTGGGTACTCTGTGACATTATGATCCCCCCCCCCCCCCGGCTATTTCGGGTTAAGAGTTTCAAAGAAACAATTACA
This sequence comes from Porites divaricata, assembly GCA_038088405.1. NCBI lineage: Eukaryota > Metazoa > Cnidaria > Anthozoa > Scleractinia > Poritidae > Porites > Porites divaricata. The sequence goes on along the minus strand of JBBMOI010000006.1, from coordinate 28,589,615 downwards.
TAACGTCTTATTCTCTATGTATTCACCTGGTAAATTCATAACTAAATCGCATGGTCACATTGTTATCCGAGAGGGACTTGGTCAAAAGATCCCTTGAAGGAGGGCTTATTGTCCAAATGGAACTGGAGTTCCCCACAATCTTCACTTGTAACACGGTGTTTCTGCCTTTGTAGGTCTGAAAGAACGACTCGATCTGAAATTACAAAAAAAAAAAGAGTATTTCACGTCAACAAAAGCCTCACTGAGAAAAAATTTCCTTAAAACTTTCATTTCCAGAAATGACCAAAGTCAAAATTAGACAAAAATTTCCAATTTCGTTTTGTAAAACGGTGGAAAACAAATAGTTTTCTGTGAAAAAGAAGAAGAGAATTATAAAAACTGTCATCTGGAGTACTCTTCTGCATGGAGTCAAATCGTGGACCTTGAAGAAACCGGACGTGCGGAGGCGGGAGAGGGTCACCATATCTGTTATCAACAGAAGACAGAGAGTCTGACTTGGTCATACCCTATGACTTGGTGGTCTTGTCCTATTAGTCATTGGGGGGAGAATAAAAGGAAAGAGGACAACTGGTAGACCTCGAGGGGGAATGCTGGATAGAGAGAAGGTTACAGCCCTTATGTAGCGGTCAAGAGGTGCGCCTTAGGTCGAGAGCTATAAGAAAGGATCTGCCTGTGAGCAGAACACACACACACTGAGTGAAAGTACTACCAAAGTGGTTTCATTTTAATCAGGGTTGACGGGATTTTGTCTACAGACTCAAGTTAAAGACACCTTACAAGACTGAATAATTCACTCTGGGAATAATGAGATTAACCAGGTGCCAATAACCAGAAGTGAGCAAATCTCATACTACTAGACCTACAAGACGGCGTTCTCAGTCCATTTCTAGTTTTAGAAACATTTTGGAGAATTTTTCCTCCAAAAATAGAATTTCCGCCCCATAATAGTGCCCATCCGAAGCTTTAACTCATAAAACTGCTTTGGATGATTGGTTAACCACATATCTCTTGAATAAAGCATTGTATTGTATTGTATTGTATTATTATACGAACAATATCACCCTTTTGTCGCACGCATCCAGCTTACAGATCACAAAAGACGCCAAAGCCAAAATAAGGTAAGACAAAGACAACTTTTCAATTTCTTCCCCAGTTCGTTTGACATTATCCGCGATACGTTCTCAACAGACAGAAAGGAAATAAAATTTATTGTTTGACAGTACCTCTGTTTCTGACAAGCTATCGTCTCGTTTCTGAACGGCCTTCTTTATTTTGTCAATATCTTCATCACTCAGTGGGTGTAAAGATTTCTCCTGTGCGCTCACTTTGAAAAGAGGCTGGAAATTAATCAAATAACATATAATAAGCAACTGTAACAGAAAATGGTAAGTATTGATATACAACTGTCGGTTTTCTAGAGCGGGCACAGTTTTAATCTTTGACGGGACGACAATGATAACCTTTATATGCCCTATCATGCTTAAAATAACTAAAAGTGACAGCGTCCCCAAAAAAGTTCCATAGTTCATCATCATCATGATCATCATCCTGAACATTTTAATTTGATAAAGCAGATCAAAATTTATTAACATAAGGCAGCTTTAAAGGTAACGCATACATAGGAAAGGTTTACGACGTCCTCTATGAACAGGAGCATGTTATAATAATACAAAGAGAATGGGGGGGGGGGGGGGGGGGAGATAAGAAAAAACAAACAAGTTGAAATAATTTAATGTCAACGATGGAGCATTTTAGAGGTTCATTACTGATCCAAGACCAGAGACATATAATAAAAAGAACAGCATTACTCACCTGGTATCCTCCGATAGAAAGCGTGAAGGTGGCGTCTTGTGGCAAGTTACTGGTGTACACAGAGTTGATATAGGACATGAACAGGAGAGGGAACCATATCACAATCACCAGAAGAGCAACTAACAGTCCTCCTAAGCCCCACTTGCTTATGGTCCAGTACTTTTCGCCGCGAGCTTGGAACCACGTCTAAACAACAAAGATAAATAGGCAAATTAAGGTAAAGAATGTCCAATTAACGCCGCCACAATAATAAGGGATTAGCCAGTGCACGGTCTTCGGTGCGTCCGGGGCGAGCAACTACGCGAACGACTTCGCAAATGCTAAAAGCCCTGCCAGATGTGAAAAACCTCTGTTCGCAGAGGTAGAATTCGAATCCTAGATGTGATCTTAAATCGTTGTTCCGGCATTTTTTCTTTCCGTGTAGCTTTAAATACCTATAAAACGGAGCACTGATGGGGAGAGGAGGGTAAAATGAGCGCTTAGGTCGGGATTAGGTTTGTCCGTCTTCGTGTACTATTAGAAGTTACTGAAGTAAAATGAGCACCTTCACCTTCAATCCTTTAGGGTCAGCCTGGATCTTTGAATACATATTTCTCTTAATCGTATCTTATATACGAACTCCTTTATCTGAATTTATCGATATTCGTCCGAGCAAACAGTTTTATCACAACCCAACAACGTAGAAAGTCAATCCTCACCTTCTCTGACTCTCTGTAGCACTTGAGAACATAAATGTTAGCATAAATATCTTCCATCTTGAGCCAGTGATACAAGGTCAGCGTCGTATCTGTGCAAACCCAGTCCAGCACACTGCGCAACTCCAAAAGGAAGGGAATGGCCTGGAAACTAGTTATAACAGAGAAAAAAAGTGTCAAATTTGAACAACCTACTTAGAAGCCAAGGAAAAACCTGCCAGAATTTTAATGGTGCTGTAGAGTTACTAGTGTGGTGCCAGAAGAAAGCTCTTCAGCAGTTCCACAATTAACCTAGCACCCTAACAAAGTAATGGAAATTGGTTTCCCTGTCTCAGCAAAATTCCGCGCGAAAGTCTTGTCAGGTAAAAAGGACTACCCACCGAAGAAAGCATACGCAGAGAAATGGTAAACATTTCATTTTGCGCTTGCGTTCCGTTGCTAATTGAGTTTAGGCCGTGTCCAGGGTATAATACGGCCTTTGTGTTGCGCTCGATAACCAAAACCAGGTTTAGGTCACCTTTTTAGGCACTTCGGATTCAAGTCGCGATTAAGGTCTCAAGTAAATTATCAACTAACATTATTTGTACTAGTCTCTCTGGCAAAGTACTGTTGTTAGGGGATTACAGTTCAGCCTCTTTGGCGTTTTCTTCGGTTACGCCGATGTTTATGATCGTGTAACCGCAATGCTGAATACTAAATACTTAAGGCGGGTCTAAGGGGACGAGAAGGGGGCGGGGAGAAACAGAAAAATTATATTTTCTTTCGTCCCTCTCCCTCCCCCCCCCCCCCCCCCCCCCCCCGTCGTCACCTTGTTTCGCCAACGCCTATCTCAAGGGTTGTTACTTCTACTCTCCTTAATCTCCCTCAGTGAAAAAATCAAAGATGGCGACTACAGCATCACGAACATAAACAAGCATTGCAGGCTACCTTATTGCTCGCTGGATTGCCTTTTCACGGGCCTGATGTCACTATGGTGACTGTCTCTTACCCTTGGAATAAAATACCGCTGGTCAAGGTATAGCTCTTCGTGAGGAAATTTCCAAGAATTCTCGTGGGATAACCACAACGTACTTGATAAGCAGAAAGGGCAAAGTACATGCAGAAGAAGATGTACATGAAGATTGCTGGGATGTTTTCAATAAACGCTCTGAAAAGGAACATAGAATGTGAACTCCAGTGTTGTAAGTATCGAATGAAAATGACCATCCGTGAGTGTAGGTCTGGTATAGGCTCAGGGTTTCCAGAGTCCCAGTGGCACATTCGCACCCAAAATTCCTACACTCCTCGGGGGGCTTAGTCATCTTCTGAACAACCGAGGCCGGAGAAGGACTGTTGACGAGAGTATATACTGAAGTTTCCACTTCACCCGAGTTATCAACAAGTTATTTAGGCGAAAAGTGGATCATCAAATAATACCAGACAAATAAATCCTTTCGTGCTTGGTATCAGATAAATACTTCTACTCGTGTGATGATCCGACTTTCCAAGGAAAGTGTCGCAAGTCACGTCATCTGGAAGATCCGAGGTGAGTCGTAACGGGGACTCTTCAAACAAAAACTAAAACATTTGCGCTTCCGCGAGTTCCCTTTCTATAAGCTGGTGGGTGACAATTGTTTCAACTGTCGATGTAGGCCCTCCACGACGTTGAAACGTTATTCAACATAGTAGGACAAATTGGTAAACAGCGCTGTCCAATTGATTTTTCGTACTCACGTTCACGTGATTAAAAAGAATTCAACATAACTTCTGCTGTTTGTGCCTGTGATGATGAAGAATCGGCTTCATTTTTTTCGCAGTTTGCGAGCGGGCGAAATTCTCCAAATCCTGCAACATCTTGCAACATTCGTCGAGAAACAAATGTACCAACGCGCGCACCAATTCAATTCAATTCAATCTGTTCCCGTCAGCTTTGGTTTATGGGATACGGCATTAAAATTTCTTTCCCCAGGCCCCCGCAGTGACGTCACAGATCACCTGGTTAAACCGTGTGCTACCAGCTACCGCAAAATTCCGAAAATAAGCCCCGGGGCTTATATTTTTCAAAGGCCCTTTTTGAGGGGCTTATGAACCGAGGGAAATTTGCATTTCAAAATCGGTTGGGCTAGTTTGTAGTGGAAAGATAATTAATTTCAAACTTTTTGCTATGTTTTACTTTGTATTCGAGGGCAAATTCCAAGTACAAGCCCCCTGGGGGCTTATTTTCGGAAATTTACGGTATAATTATAATTGTGCAGTTTAAAAGTACAGTCGAACCATGACGAACGGCAAGCTCTCTACAACGGCCACTGGTGGAAAGTTCACAAATTGACTCTTGTTGCCACTTTCGTCTTTCCCCAAGACGTGTGGAGTGGTTCAACTGTAACTTTGTCAGAAGAAAAAGAAAGAGAAAAAGAGCGTGGCTCGTTCTTACCTTTGCGTTACAAGCGGCACGATGAAAAACATAAACACGTGGAAAAGAATCACTAAACAAACATTGTAAAGCAACTTGGCAATCACAAACTTTCTGAGGTATAAATATCTGAAATATAACCACAGAGGATTAAAAAGGAAATTCAGGATGTGCCAGAAAAGTAAAAAATAATATTTTGCATGAGAATTCAACACGCGTAAAGTCAAGGACTTATGATAACATACCTGTCGACTATGATGAGGATAAACTGTGTTAGCAACATGTAGAGAAAAGTTTTAGGCACCTATAAAAGAACGCGAAATAAGCCTCAATTGGGCAAGCCGTACAGGCAAACTATACTATATAGGTCAATCAATTGAAGGCCGGGAAACTGTAAAAGGTATTACTTGCGCACAGTAAAGGATGTTCATTGTACAAAGTTAGCTTCCTGTTATAGGTATAACGTATAGCACTTAATGAATACTTATACGTATACGGCTATTTTGAGAAAGGTTGACGGAAAAAATGTGCACGCGAGAATCCCGGAAGATGATATGGGATATGATCAATACAATGTTCCTGACACTGTGGCTATCGAATCTACTTTTGTTGCTTTCCTTTAGCACTCACAAACATACGTCCATGGCCTCTTCTGCCATTCTTTCAAATTTCCTTGAAGAACTTGAGTGAACGCAAAATCACCCAAAATACCTTTCGGGATTGTCGCGTGCACTTTTTCCGACAACCTTTCTCAAAATAGCTGTATATCATACTCAAATGGTGTTTCTATTAATGAGGAAAAAGATGAAAGGAAACTTACGACGTTCTGCTCGATAATTTGCATGAATTGAGCTTGGGGCTCCGGCTGAAAAGAAAACAAGAGTTACTGAGTGGGTTGTCAACCTGGGCCGGGTCGTTCGAAGCTGGGTTAAGGTAATCCACGGTTAGCGCGAAATTTCAACTCGGACATGACAACTTGAAAGGCGAATTCAGTTTAATTCTCTTTGCCTACAATTTAATGATTGGATACTCTAAAAAGAATAGAGAAAATTATCCGATAGTGTGCTTTTGATAAAAGGAAAAAGAAACCCGGGTTAAAAATTTAACCGGCCCGGGTTAGCGCTAACTGGGTCCTGGGTCCTGGTGTTAGCAATTACTCTTAAGGCTGTTGGGCAGAAAAAGTAAACCTCTGGTTATTTACCATTTACAAAGATAAACCGGTTAGTCCACGGTAAAGGGTCCGAAAATTTCAGGACTAGCAAATTCGTGGAAGTATCGCGTTTTGCCGTTAACCGAAAAACGATCGCGAAGGCCTGAAACTGGTACCAAAGATGGCTTTCAACAAATGGAACACGAATTTCCGTTTGGAATGTTCCGTTCGGAAAAACGGGACTACCTTAGTTTCAGATGTTCCATTGCTCCCAAAGAGTCGTGTTCCATTATTTTACTCTGCAACCGGATTTTCCGGAAACTTTTTGTAAATGGTAAACATCCCTTGCCACTGAATCATTCCCTGCTGTTTAACTCTGGCCACAATTGTTCAAAAGCTCGATAGCACTATCCACCGGACAAATCGCTATCCAGGCAGTGGATAAATGTTAGGCCGAAAAACAATCGCACTACCCGCAAGATAGTGATTTACCCTCTGGATAGCGCCATCCAGCTCTTGAACTGCACTGGACTTGGAAGGATGAAGTGTAAATGGGGAACCCATCGTTTGTCTTACCTCTGGGGAAGAAAACGCAGACCAACTAGACACGATGATGATGAAGATAATGAATTGGCAAGCAAACATCATGGCATACACATCAACGGCGCCAGAACCAATTTCAGGATCATAAATTCGACGAAAGAATGTTGCAACAGGAAAACAAAGGCCACTAGAGAAGGCAAACGAAAAAGATCAATAACACTAGGACCTCCCGTACGCGACCAACCAAAATGTCAGGATATAGTGGTAGCCTACGAGGGCCGAAACACGAGGGACCAGTGGGGGGGGGGGGGGGGGGGGTCTATATCGAGAACAGGAGTGGACTGAAACATCTTTTTCAGTGACTTGGGAAATTAATAGCTCACAATCTCAAAATTTCAAAACTAACAATGACATGTCATTTTAAGTCTCTTGCACACTCTGAGTTTTAAGTACATACAACGATCATAGAAATGAGACTATGCGTCAAGTGGTCCCTCAAGAGTGACTAGGAAGTCACAAAACCGTGCGTCCCCACTGAACGTGATCGTGATAGCTCGCAAGAGGTGGTCGTTTATTATTGGTTTCACTTACGGGCCTCATGGGCTATTGACTCAGAGCCCATTCGGGCTCGAGGGATAATTGTTAAGTATCATAGTGCGTTTTCAGTGCCAACTTTTGTATCAAGATTTTGATTGAAAAGTATTTTCAAAAAATGCGGCTATGGGATGGTGCCCATAGCCATTTACTCCAATCATTGAATGGTAGTATTTTAGCCCAGTAAACAAAGCTCAGGCAAGGCAGCATTTTGGGTTTATGATAATAATCTGTTAGGAGGAAAGGGCATAAAACAATTATTAGATTCGGTTTTTGTAATATCCTAAATAATCAACGTCTCGGTAAGTGTTATCAGCCTCAACCTTCGGCTACGGCTGATAATACTTACTTGATTATTCCGGATATCACAAAACCTCATCCAATAATTGTTCATAATTTGCCATGTTTTAAACGAGCAGGAGACTGGTACGAATTATCACCGCAAAGGCTCTAGGGATCGTTTGGAGGGATAGTAAAAAGATGGCAGGCAGCAGCAAGCCACCGCAACCTGTTAAAGACGCTCTCAAGGTTATTATGGCCTTTTTTTTTACTAAGGACTAATTACTCACCGTTCCTGAGTCTTGTGCCTGCTATCACCGCCATCCACCTCGATGTCCTGGACAGAGTAAAAATTCATTATCAGTGTTGTCATGACTTTGCACGGGTAAGCAGATCAGTCATTTGACAAGGCCAAAGGTGGAGATGGTTGACTGATCTTTAAAGCGGCAAACGGCGACCTTGTGAACTCCCAACGAGTATATTTCTTTATACATTCACCTTAATAGTTTTATCGATTCAAATCAAATGTTACCCTCCATAAGATTTCAGTAACTTTGGTGATAACACTCGCACGACAAGTCCACACGCTAGACACACGACACGCTCAGAGTGTTAAGATTGACGATATGCGCATAATTAATAAGCAAAAACAAAGGTTATCGTGCCACCCTGTTGCTTAGTATTGTTCTTGCCTTCGTGCAACGGAAAAGCTTTGTTTTTTTGACACGGTATCTTAACACGGAAGAGCCGTGTGTTCTTAAAACGGTAGTTTAACACAGTAGACACCAATCTCAGCTTTGACATCTTTGGCTGCTTGCATACTGAAGCTGAACTTCTTGGTAGTAAAAATTTGACAACCACCAAAATAAAGCCGTGACTGTTTACATTTAAATTTGTCATTGATTAGATGAAGCTTCATTTTTTAAGTTTACATTCTTAATGCCGTAATAGGAAGAACTGTGGATTTCGCCCCTGATTATTTTCGACGGTTCTCCGACGCCATTTTGACGGGTCAATTTTCGATCCAGGCCAGCGCGGTCAGATTGTTACCATAACGACCATAACAACACCGGTTACACAAATCGTCACTTTGTGAAATCAACATGGATTACGAGTACGACTATTCAGTATTCTCGGAAGATGTTGCGGAAAAACTCCATTAAGTCGCCTTCGAATACAACGTTCAGAAGATGAATTTTCAACGGAAAGAAGCTTTGTCTGAAGACGGTGATCTGGCATTTGATTTCTCCGACGCCGATATTTCCGATCGATCAAAATTTGACGCGTTTATCACAGAACTATGCGGATGTAAGCTAGCAGAAAATGAAAAACCGTGTAGCTGCACTATTCCGAAAGAGGAATTTATTGAATTCCGAAACAACTACATGAAACTAACATCACCTGAGCTGGACATGGTGTTACTGGGACTGTCCACAGCGCAATTAATTGCAGCGATATCAGCGTATCTGGCAGAATAGAAACAGTACTAAAACGAACAAGCTAGGATTTCATTTTTCAATCACGGAAGAAGAATATGTGAGCAAACTTTCTTGTTTTTGCATTGAATTCATCAACGAAGACTTTACAGCCTGCTTAAACAGGATAAAAAGAATGGTCTTTCAGTGCGTACGCATGGAAACAAAAAAAGGTTACCGAGTTCTACTTCACCACGTTGTAATACCAACGTAGCCACTCGGGCCGGAGTCACGCAATGCTCTCCGTCACGATTGCGTGACTCCGATCAGAGCGGCTGCGAAAGAGACTAATGTAGCCGAAGATCGGGTACTTCTTGTTCGCGGTCGTGTTCCAGGTTTTAAACGGATTCACGAAGGACAAATGACACGCACAAAATAAAAATAAAAAGATTTTTCCGATGTTCAGTAAGAAAATACTGTAGTGCCTATCAACAGCGAATTTTATTCAAATTCGTTGGTTCACGTGCAAAACGTTAGTATTCACTGTGGATGCGCAAATAACAAAATGCGCCCCAAAACCTGTGGTACTCCTTGAAATAACTGTTAAACGTACCTGTGAATGACGTGTAGAGGTGCTCGTCTCCGTAGACAGGGATCTTTCAAACACTACAGAACCGCCATAACCATGCCCCAATTGACCTGAAAAGGAAATAATAATAATTATTAAAAAATGCACAGAAAAGTAAAAAGGTCTAAAAATTTTTGCGACTTTGAGGAATTATATCTTCGACAGTTTCAGCAAATCGCCTCCAAACGTGACAACTGCAGACTTGTTTTAAAGCGTTCTTTCTAAATGACGACAGATGTTTTTTTTTTTCATAACTGTTTCACGCCAAAAAGTGAAAACGCCGTGGAAGGATCTATCTCATTGGTTCATAAGTTTTAAGTGCCCACGCGAGTTATTATTGAGTGGCTTGTTGACACGCATGTTTCTTCGCCTAGCGTGTGTTACAAAAAAGCGCCACGTCTGTAAAAAATACAGTAGTCTTGCAGCTCATCAGAACCTCTATTTTCATTGAACCCCTACGGGTCGCAGATCTTTTGTTTTCGGGCTAGGTTCATTGTTAACTTTGTTTGTTTATTGTTTTCACAACCAATCCCGCGAGGTCTTCCGAGAGCTGCAAGATCGCCCAAAAAATATGTTGTCTCATGATGTGTGGCCACAAAAAAACTATCGGGGAAACACAAATTTGATCTCTTACGGGTAGGCCTCTTTCTGAATACCGAGAAGAATCTTGCCGCCGAGAAAAAGCGGATAGGTCATATCTTTATTACCATGTGGCGAAAATGGCGACGTTGGCGGTTCGTCTGTGTCATCTCCATCGTCTTTGTTCGCCTTGTCTCTCCACAAACCGTGCACCTGAATAAAAGGGAAGTCTTGAATGCACTAAACCCGATAAAAGCCTCTACGTATCGGGCCTGCCTTAGGGGGGTAGGGGAAGGACTGATTTTAAAAGAAGAATAAGTTTCTATCTCTTTTCCTTTTCTTCCCAAAAACGCTTGATACTCGGGCGACCGTAGGGCGCATTTGCATTATTGCCTATTACCTATTGAAGCGTTTGGTCACTCTTACTGCACAATTTCTGAACACTCGTAACTGTTGTGAAATGTTGGCAAAGCTAGGACATGCCAACCGTCACAGTTCGCAAAATGTTATCATTAATAACTGACAGGTAATCATTTCCAAGTCCGCTTCATGGCAGAGTTTCTTCTTTTGTCTTCAAGAGTTATTAGCACTAAAGTACTAATTGAGGGCACTTTTTTTAGCGGGACCGCCATGTTACGTGGCCATCCGAGCCAGGGCAAAGTAAGTGCTATCTTCATTTCTAAGTTATTAAAAGACCCTAAGAATTGGTTCAGCCCTGGGAATCGAACGGCCTCCTGCTCTTCACCCAAGCAATCTCCCGACTGAGCTAATCCCACCGCGGGTCAAAAAAGCAATGCATCAGCAAAAACAAAGTTACCTTCAAGGAATATCTGTGAAAAAACAGGACCAAAAGAAGTAAGAGATCGTAGGCAGAGGTGTGTCCATCACGTTCAATTCCAATCAACCTGGGCGGACACAGCGGGCTATTCTTATCCAGACCTTCGGCGCGATTACAATCATTGATGTCTATGAACTGAAACTTGAACAAGTACTTCACCACAATCACGACCTGGGTGTAGGTCATTACAGTGATCCAGAAGATCTTGGTCGGCCTGGGGATCGACAACATGCCCCACAGGAACACCAAGAAAGGCAGCGGCATGGACAAGACACTGGCGTATACCATGTGATTGAGAATCATTAACATGTAGCACAGAATGTCGGTGTTCGCCAGTAGTGCGTATACAAACGCTATTGTGAGGCGTGATATGCGCATGTTTGACTTCCGCCAGCTCGCACTTCCGTCAGCTTCATCCAGATCTATATTGGACGCGGACCACGCGTCATCGTCTTCCATTGTGATTCGTGAAGTCATACTCTAATATTAGCAGGAAAACAAAAACAGTAAAAGTGTTAAGATTGGTTCATCTTAAGCCTCATGGCCAGGAATAATCCCTGCTGAAGAAGAGTGACCAGTTAGCTATTTACATAACTCAGCGCCGGGGACTATGGTCGCAAGATGATAACTATTGACGCTTCCACTGTTCATTTTTTTTTTCCAACTTTTGATAAAGAGCAGTAATCGAATATCCATCGAACCTGTAGGAAAGAGGGCCTTTAAGTAAGGTAACTTCTCAAGTTAAAGGATGATACGTCCAAAGAGAGCAAAGCCATTGTTCCACAAAGTCGCGGAGGTTTTCAGACGTTTGTATTGTGGAGGGCAAGTTTCATACAAACGTCTGTAAAATTCCGCGACCTTGCGGAGCTATATCTTCAATAGTTTTCAACAAATCACTTTCAATCTTGGCAACTTTTACAGTTAAGGCGTTCTTTGCAGCCGTGTTGACATATTTTTGCTAACTGGTCGCAGGCAAAAATTGTAAAAACCGTGGAAATGTCTATGGTGCTGCAGTATAAATTGGGTCCCCTCTGAGCATGCGCAATCCTTTATTCACACTGAGATTATGACTGAATAGATTACTATCTATTGCTAAGTTTTTAGGTCAAAATGATGAGAATGCTAGTGAAAGTTGTGCACGGTCACGTCCAAAAAAGGCTAACAAATACATAAAATAAAGACGTCTAACAGATTTTATAACCATTGCACTTTAGTAACTGTGATATAATACTACAAAATTATTGTCAGTGACACAAACCTTCGCATCTGCATCAGGGTCCGAAGCATCCTCGAGCCGAAGCCGACCACTCGTATAACCGAACTTAGCACGACGAAGCTTCTCGATTCGTTTCGCCTTGCGTTCTCTCTTGAGCTGGTCAGCTATCTCCCGGTAGTCTTTAGAAATGTCATTTAACAAGTTTATAACTTTGTCCACTGCAATAGCGATGTAATAATAAAGCCAGCTACACCACTTCTTGATCTTGTTCACAATTCCGTCGTTTTGTCCTTCGTCGTCGGGCATTTCCGGAGCAATGACAGTCAGAAAGTCATCTTCGTCTTCTGATGAAGCTGCCGCCCCTGTGGCTTCGGTTGGTTTTCCTGTGAACATAACAGCTGCGAGGTTGATAATAACATTCATGCTTGCCTCTAAGGCTTGAGAATAAAACATAGAAATGGAATATTCATACACTCATCCCCCAAACCTCTCGCTGACTTCATTTGTTTTATTCCCCAAGCCTATGAGACAAAGTGTCAATTAAAAAAAATCAAATTGGTCTGCTCATCTACCTTTGTCGCCAGTCTCGTCGATCCCAGCTGGTTCTCCTGTTGGTGCTGAGGGAGTAGGACTTCTCCCGCGGCTTGGTGACCCTGTGGGGGAGTCACTCTCTACTTCTTCCTCGGATTCTGACTCGAACCACTTGTAATCACCAGAGTATACAGCTGTAAGAATACAATACACATGACGGTACTAAATATCTTGCCATTTGATAAAAGACTGGAGTATTGGAGGAATATCTTAGTTTTTACGGCCCTCAACGATATTACATAAGAGCTATGTTAACAATGTCTAATGAAATTCATAATGCGGGCACGAGAAACGGAAAGCATAATTTGATACAACCAAAAGTTAGGACCAGTAGGGCCAAAAATACTTTCAAGTTTTAAGCAGCTAGGAGATGGAACGAACTCCCAGGTCCAGTCGATCAGTACATTTTCGCCAAAAACTAAAAACGTACCTTCCATGAACATAATCTTTGCAAATATTGTTTGTAAGTATAAATTTCTAGAATTACGTATATCGTATAAATATATTTTTATGTTATTTACTTTTTGATTTTTTTATTTACTATTGAGGGCCACGCGTATATTATCTGTGGATACCAAGTGAGACAATCATTAAAAATAGTTTCTATGTATTTATGGTCTACTTAGGGCCTGTCTACATGAAGGTAAGGGACCCCAGGTAGTTGAAGTAACCCGCCTGTCCACATAATCTCCATTATAATTCAATCACGTGGGGTGATCATATGGGAGATTATATGGACAGACGGGTTCCCCAACATACGCGGGTTACCTCACCTACCTGGGGTCCCCCACCTTCATGTAAATAAGCAGACCAAAAGCGGCTTTCAGTGCGTTCGATGTCAAGAAAGAGCATCCTAAACTTGACGCAGGAAGCCAGAGAACGTGCAATTAAAAGAGAAAGAAACTCGATTCCGGTGTAGACGGACAGAAGCGCAAGGTACCGGATACGGAAATACGTCACAGACCTTGGACGGACAGCGAGTGAGGTGAATGCGCACCTTTCTTCTCAAGCTACAGGAACTGAGCGAAGATGAACATTTTCTATTGTTAATTCTTAGAAAGGTTTACAGCTTTTTTCTCACTTTCTTCGCCATTAGGCGAAAGCTCTATCCTCCATACAAGAAATGCAGTAGATGAACCCCTTTGTTGCTTTAAAACAAATGAGGTAAAACTTACCTTCATAGTGGGACTGAGGCTCGTACTGTTCTCCTTCTGGGTGCAGCTTAGCAAGTTTCTTCTTTAATTTGTAAACCCTGTTGGAAGGAAACACGAGCAGTAGAGGGATTAAGCATCGCGTTTACGGCAAACGTGAATTTGTAGCACCTGCCCAAGTATCTTCTTTACTTGTCGTTTACCGTTCATTACAACTACACGAAAATCGGTAGATTCACGCCAATTCTTTCCATAATAATTGCTTTTAGCTGTTTTTAACTGCTCATTTCTCATTTTAATAATTTCGCAACTAGAATCTCACGTTTGCCGCTTGCCGTAAACGCGATGCCTAAGTCTAAGGCCCCGTCCACAATAATACATACATTTCGATGCGTTTTGGCCTTCTGTCCACTCTAATACCTTGAGCTTTTTCATCGAAAACGCATCGGTTTGAAAACGCTCTTGAAAGTGGATCAAAACGAAAACGCACACATATCGTATCAGTGCGGACGATCAAAACCCGGCGAACACTTATCAAAATTAAAACGATGACGAAAAATATCGTAAGCGCGTGTGTTTGTAGCACGTGCATTGAGTTCAATTTATGTCACAACGTGCAATTCTATCGTTTTCCAACGTTTTGGTGTGGACAGTCGAAAACTCATCAAAACGGTAGTGTGGACGCGAATCGATCGATAACGAAAACGCAATAGAGTGGACAGGGCCAAAGTTAACAAAACATTGACTGGTACAGATGCAGTTATACTTACGACTTTTTGATTCGATCCATTTTTCCTTTGTCCTCTCGCCTCACGGCTTCCAACTGAGCGCGAACATGCTCATCAACTAACTCAGCTCCCCTAGGCGAAAAAAATGGGCGCGTTATGCAACTAGATGTTCTTTGTAGACTACAGAATATATTATAGTTTCGGACCAAACTTCGCATTTACAATCCGTTCACAATGCCTCATTTTCATTGCTGTTCCTCCATATGGCATCACTGTTTAAAGTCTGATAGTAAAACACTGGATAGGTTGCATGAACGAGCACTTCGTTACGTGTACAGTGAAGAGTCCTCACAAAATAGCTCTCTTTTTGATCGTATTGGTTACAGCCTTGTGGATCGACGTATGATATTTAAGACAATAAACAATTATCCACCTGAATATCTGAGAGACCTATTCAGGTTAAGAGACAACATAAAAAACCTGAGAGGGGTTAACAAGCTGCAAGTACGTACCCAAACCTAATAGAACTTGTCTTGGCAAGGCCTCAGTAAAGTACTTGGCGGCTATTACTTGGAACAATATTTCTGATACCTTAAGATCCCTAAGTACACTGTCAGCTTTGAAAAAAGCAGTCCGACAGCTAAGGTTCTAGCTAATTCTCAATAATATATTTGTTCTATTATGTAATTAGGCTTTTTATTGTCAATAGCTATGTCAAGTAATTTTAGGCTTTATACTGTATATAAGTTTTTGGATTTCTCTTTCTTTCTCTATTTTTTTTTTTTTTTTTTTTTTTTTTCTTCTCGGCTTATTAGCATATTTTGCTAGAGGTCTAACCAACCTCATCAACCCGAGATTAAATAAAGCTTCATTCATTCAGGTAAAAAAGAAAAACTCCTGTCATCATTCCATTTAAATGCATAACAGCCAGAAGTTCTGTTCTTCCAGTCATCGCTTCTCTCTAGACAAAAAGGAAAGAGTAGCGACGACCGGAAATACGTCATGTGTTCGCAGGCAAATGCTTAACTGATTGTGCCACAAATTATGCAATTGGAAACAACATATACATTATGCTGGAGTCCTGTGGGTGCTAAGCCCTTTGGGTTAAGGTAGACAGCCCGTGGTCAGATCTTTTGCGTACTATAGCAAACACAAGGAACAGTGTTTTATAGGTTATACAACACTTACTAACGACTTCGTGGTAAGTGGATATCAGATGAAACACAATTTCGAGTGTTCTGACAGTTGAATTACAAAAATAATGGTCTAGTTTTGTTCTTCAAGACTATATCACGGCTTTGAAACTATTTCCTGTCGCCTGTTGCAAAAAGATGATAAGGATAGACATGGATTAAAACTTGAAAAAGTCGGGCCAACCTTTTAAAGTTTTAATACTACGCCTGCTCCCTGGTGCTATTTGTTTGATATCTTCTCTACAACTCTGCAGGAGCTTTCCGTGTATGGGTAAAGACGATAAGTAATGACCTCAGTACAGACTTGATCTGAAACAGCAATATTATCGTGCCATAGACCACTATCCCCTTAAAACCAACCATCACATGTTAATAGCCTAAAAGGCTCACCTGCTGGCCATGTCTGACTGTTCTCTGTGGTCGCGCACCACGTGTTTAAAATAGTCCGATGTGAACACACGGTACTGTATGACGAGAAAAGTAAAGCATGCGCAGTCCATAGCAAGTCCCGTGTCTGATGGCGCCACGCAGCCGTCGTTAACCATCCCCGCCGCGATCTTGTTGTAGCCACGCTGCCGCAGGCAGAACAAACTTAACAACTGTAAAGCCCAGCATCCAGTATGCCTCTTGACATACTCTACGTATACGCACGACACGAGCTGCGTGAAGACAGAAGAAAGACTTAAATTAAGGTCAAGGCAAAGAAAGGACGCTTTCATTGAGCGATTTGCCGCACGACAGGAGCTGTGAATTGATTGCAAAACTAGACTAGCTTACAGGTATAAACGACCTAACGGCGATTAGTTGCAGGCTGATCGAAATTTAGTGCCACTAACTTGTGAATAAACTATACTCAAGTCAAGCCAGGTCGAGTGAACCCCCAAAGATTCTGTTAATGAATTGATTATTTGAAAAATGAATCCGTTACAAGTTGTAAATTTCAGATTCATCTCTGCAATCCTGCAGTGAATTCACATGCCAGGAAGTAATGAGATTTTTTTCCAGTTTAGTTTTCTTAAATGTTTATCCACTGAAAGATTGACAAGATTTTTCAATCTCACCTAAATATTCAAAAGTTACAGTCAAACATTCACTACTCACTACGCCTGCGGAAATGCAGGTTTGAAATTGACACTAGATAAGGGAACGACTAACGGATTCATTACTCAAATAATCAATTCATTAATAGAATCAAGGCGAGGGGGGGGGGGGGGGGGTTACATGACTTGGCTTACGACCTCATTTTATTTCTCATCATGAAACCCCAATAACAGCTCATAAAAAGGACGATTATGAGTGATTATCTATTTCAATCAGAATCTACTCTGTTGTGAACTTTGAAGTTATTCCTATCAAGCCTGGGAAACGCCCCATTCTCGCGATTTCCGGTCAACTAAATTCCAGTGGCTTCAAATATAATTTGCACAGCTCTGATATGCTACGCCCTTATACGCTCACAAAAGTGGCTTTTCGCCTTATCGAACGGCCTGCGTGCTCACGCTTTACATGCATCTAACCCTACCTGAAGACAAACTTTCGCCAAAAGTGTGAAATAGTTGTATCCTATGAAGATTTTCCACAGTTTAAACAGTCTTGTTCTTGGCTGGAGATAGAGGGCTTGTCCGTGCCATAAAAAGAAGAAGCACCATAGAATGAAGCCAAAGTTAAAGATGCTGATGGTGCTCTGGACTGTGATGTAAACTACCGCTAAGGTCACCCAGTACATGTGTTGAAACACGAACACCTGCAGAGGGAAAACAATGAGCCACCTTGAGGCAGCGTCTGAGACTGGTTCGGTCTTGAACCGAATTGCATTATGGGTCTGTTTGAGGAAGAAGTATGACCCACTTTCCCACCAGAACTTTCAAAAGGCATGAGAGTCCCATGATATAACTTGACAAAACACCGAACTTTACATGGACAGATAGCCATCTCTCCTCGCTCCTTGTCCCTAGGGATGTTTTGCGGGAGAGACGTTTGCGCCTCAACGACAGAAATTCCATACCGATGACGTAATTCAAATTCAAACTTCAGTGAAAGGCTAAGCAACCTAGCCTATGAATGGAAGCGAGGCTGGTGGTGACTGCTTCGATAGAAACCTCGGTGTTTTTCATATGTCTAAAAGTATACATACATACATACACACATACATACATACATACATACATACATACTTACTTTATTGGAACTCCCTTCAACAGGGCTTTTCAGTCACAATAACCTAACTATTTTAACTTAATCACAATAACAATTTAAATTAAAAATTCAATCATTTCTTATAGAACATATTATTAAAAAGGGTCTTCTTAAAACTATTAATTTCTGTTATATTCTTAATATTCCCAGCTAGCCCATTCCATTCCCTTGGACCCCGATAATAAAACGTCCTTTGTCCCGTTGACAGTCTACATCGAGGAACCACAAAATCAATACATCCCCTAGTGTTCCTATTGTGGACTGCTGAACGTTTAACAAAGCATTTAACTAAATAATCTGGAGCTAGAAGTATGTCTTGCATTTGAAAAAAAGTAATGTTTCAGTCAAAACGAGATCACCTCTGCCCTCACTTCCACAAACTGTAAATGATCTACACAAATCTGAGACAAGCCGTTTGTTAATATTAATTTTAATCTTTTGGCAAAAAATTGAAATAGTGATACGAAAGAATTTAGAGGCTACCTTTAGATCGGCTGTAAATCTTTAGGACTTCGTCAGGTGAATTGAATTCGAGGTAATGAAAAAACGTCTTCTACGATAACTAGGGAATAAGGACAATTGAATTCATCGAACAATAAGATGCTATATACCTTAAAGAAATCTAGCCAAGTTATGTTCCACATAAAGTCTGGAGTAGTTGTTGTTTTTCCTCGGCTGCCGCGTCTGGTGGGGTTGATAGATACCCTTCCTGTTCCTTGCTCGGCGGACCGCTGAAATCGTTCGATAGAAAAAACGTTTTCTTGACAGCAGGCGAACAGCAACTGGAAGAAGTCGCCTAGAAACAGATATAAACAAAGTTGTACTAAAAGTCTGGACAGACACTATGCTTGATTTGAAATGGTATTTGCCTTAGTTCTTGTACCTAATTTCTAACGAAACTAACCTTAATTGCGAATCATATCGAATATTTTGACTAGGGTGACGAGCAGCCATCTTGGTCCAGTGATTATGTTACAATTAGTATAATTACATCGATGACTATCGAAAATAGAGCGCTGTGATTGGCTAGGAGCTTCGCACTATCCCGCTATAATCACCGCGCGGTCATTATAGCATTGAAGGCTAGCAGTTTTCAAAATG
The DNA here is from genome assembly GCA_038088405.1 of Porites divaricata. Lineage (NCBI taxonomy): Eukaryota > Metazoa > Cnidaria > Anthozoa > Scleractinia > Poritidae > Porites > Porites divaricata. The sequence goes on along the minus strand of JBBMOI010000006.1, from coordinate 28,570,517 downwards.
GTAGCCAGATTTTTTGATGTTTCGGGGTCGGAAATTGATCAATAATTTTATTTTCTCGAATAATCATCAATGTAATTATACTAAAACAATTAGTCGCCTCAGGCGACGTGAATATTGGCGAATAGTCACCTCGACTTCGTCTCGGTGACTATTCACCGATATTCACGTCGCCTTCGGCGACTAATTTGTTAAATAGTTATGGTGAGTCCTGGGACTCATCTTATGAAAAATCATGAGTCCCAGTCCAGAACCATTGATTCCCAGTTCAAGGAACAACGAGGCCTTGGGTCTTTATGTAACCACACAGTTAAACTGAAGACAAACTCCAAACTCTGTATACAGTTCACTGAAATTAAAATATACCCCTTCTATGATGTAGCACAACAAAGGCTACAAGAAATATGGGTCGTTAAACAACAGCCTCAAGAACAGCCTCAGAAATTTAAACAATCAGGATAAAAAAAACATCTTCAGATCGATCATCCAACGGGGCGCATACCACAAATTCTTTTGTGTCTTTGGGAATTTTTATGCGTCTGGGACGCAGGACGCAGAAGTAACAAAATCACTGTTGGTCATTCAAGGCCATGTCTACACGAATCCGGTTATTTTTGAAGCCGCATATATTTTATCCTGATTCGTGTGAAAGGGACCTTTTAAAACTGCCTCTGGAGACCGGTTTCGTTGAGCAGATTCACTGGTTTCGTGTGGATGAAAGGCCGATTCGTGTTTAAAGGTACCATATATATAAGAGTATATATCAAAGCACGTGACAAAACAAACTTGCTTACTGCCGAAAATGGAAGCCCGCCGCACACACAGACAAAGACGCCGTGTTTTGGCGAAGCTATTTTCGAGTTACGTTCCAACGCTTAGAAATTAGAACTTGGTCGACTGTCGTCAGTTTGCTAAAGCTACTCGACAGACGAAATCAGCCTTTCCCGAATTCCCCTCCAGCGATCACACACAATAAAACAAGGTCGGGTCAAGGGTGGACAGTTTCTTTCAAGTCAAGGTCTTTCGTCACCCCAAGGCTCGATTTGTGCCTTTGTTCGCAAGACTGCAAGAATGGGGGTGGGGTGTGTTACCTCTAGGCGAACCTTATAAAAGCATTGTTTCCTTTACTCTAAAGGCCCCGTTGGAGAAAAGTCGTCCCAAGAAGGGAAAGAGGGTCACCCAGCCGATTCAACTTTAGCGAGCTTTTATATGAGAAAAAGGTTGACCCCTTTGCCCTAGCCAACAGGGCTCATGCATGCTCTGATTGTCTTGCCTTAGCTGGGCGAGCCAAAGTGTTTATATGGAGAATAGTTGGCCCGGCCAAAGGGGGACCCCTACTGTCGGTTAAGTGTGACCCAGCTAGGCGGGTCACCCCTTCTAGCCGAGCCAACTTTTTTGTTTCTTATGTAAATGGTTCAAAACCTTTACTAAAGAAGTAAGAAAGAACGCGCGCGCGCGAGGGCGGTCAGGGAGCACTTGCCCGAGAGGCCCACGAAAATCGTTTCCCGCCCCCCTATCTAATTACTTGGCAGAGCTGCGTGATCCTTTCCATGCTCCCTCTCCCCTCGCGTGTCTCCCTCGTGCGCACCCGTTCTCTTTTGCGGCATTACTTCATAGTGCCTGCTACGAAGGCTCAGGGTAGCTGGGGTGGACGAGTGACCCTAGGACAAGTTTTCTCCACAAAAACGGGGGCCAATTATATTACGTAAAACGTGTGGCTGTTCATTAAATACGAAGAAATGAGAGATTGCTGTTTCTTATAGACTTACTGAAAAGCATCTTAGGGTCGGGTGGTAGCTTTACATCCGTCAGGTAAAGCCAGTGTACAAGATTACTGTTTAAAGCGTTAGTCCAAGGATATGCTGCAATTGGATAAACAAATGAATAAACATTGAACAAACATGAACAACAACACGAAATAAACTGGCCACAGCAGTGACAACATCGCCTAACCACACAATATGCACTTGGCTTACAGCCTTTGGGTTCGTACCTGACGCATACCGTCAATTACCTAATAAACGCCCGGGGCTTCTACAGAACCCGTGTACAACGGTCACCCTAGGGAAATGGCACGGTGACCGTTATATACAGGGTAACCGCTAAATACAGGTCAACTTTGCAAAAAATATAAACCAACTGAAAATTTTTGGGAATCGTCCGGTGACCGTAATATACATCGTCACTGCTATATACAGGGCTCTCATATACAGGTTTGACTGTTTAATTTTAAGGGTCTAAGCGGGACCTTTAATAGATAGGAGGAGTTAATTTGAGAAAGCCGTTTATTCTCGTACATTGACGAACTCAACAAAACTTATAGAGTATTTTTTCGGCGAAAATGTAGTCCATCTATTGATATTTCCAGGCCGTCTTTTGACACTCGTTTTCATTGCTTAAGCATTTTAAATACTAGATTACTGCAGAGAGAAGACCAATGAGCGCTATCCGTACTTTGAACTTGAAAGTGAACAAGACATAATACATAAACCGTTGTTAATCAAGCAGTGAAATGAATAAATTAACTGATTTCGCTCTATTTCGCCATTTCCTTTTATTTTGGAACAATATTCAAAAGGGTGAGCGATGGGGGCGTCTATTACACCGGGGGCGCTTATCAGAGAAGGGCGTCTAATGCAGTTTAACAGCGTAGAGGGAGCGTTTATTAGTGAAGAGGAGTTTATTTGGAAGTGGGCGTTTATAAGGCCATTTGCGGTACACTTCTTATACACTCCCTACCCAAGTCAAGAGTGAGTTGTTTGCAGGAAAGATACAGTCGAGTAGATGACGATGATGATGATGGTGAAGATGATGATGGTGAAGATGATGATGGTGATGAAGATGATGATGATGATGATGATGATGATGATGATGATGGTGATGATGATGCCGAAAATCGGACTGAATTTGCTATAAAGGTTGTTTAAAAACACTAACCTTTAAACTGTGCTCACCAAAACTGTTTTCTAGTACAGTAACTCTTGACTTCAAAGAAGTAACAAAGAGGCAATCTCAATACATCAGTTTAAAGTCAAATCCAAACGAGCTCTTACCCAGACACAGGGCAGGAGGCCATCCAAGTACAAGAAGATACTGCAGTGGTAAGAGCACTGCCAGGAAGCCCACGTACACAGGCCACACAATAGACGAGTTCTGTCGGCCCAGTACTAAAAAGACCCCGAGCCATATAGCGTACACTACGGAAGAGATATCACAACGGACAGCCATGTTTATGACGATCATGACTAGACAAACCTGAAAAGAAAAAATATCAACAGCTGAGCCAAAGAGTGATAATCCGAACCCTCGCTAACTCGAACCAAAGTCGATTTTCCTTGGATTTTCTTTTACTGTAATTTGACCCTCGGGAACTCAAACCTCCCGCTAACTAGAAGAAATTTTTGTTTCCTTTCAGGTTATTTCTATATAATTTTACCCTCGATAACTCGAACCATGTTTTGAGCGCGTGACAAGCAGGAAAAAAAGAGTATTCTGAAGTCCAAAACATTAAATTTATTTCAAAACAACCGTGGCAATTTTTTTGTCTTTACTTTTATGTCACTCCAATTCAAATTCCGTGTCCATCCCTGTATATCAATCAAGCTTTATTGCTTAAGTTTTTTTCAAAATAGCAATCTATAGTCTCTACTTCCTGCAGCCCTTGAAGTCTAAGAGTGCAGGATACTCGCATTCCTTCCCCATCTACTAGTTTATTTCCTTATTGCTAGTTATTTGCTTCGAAATCCCGACTGGATATACAACTCGAACCTTTTTCGATTTCCCTAGTAGGTTTGAATTATCGGGAGTCAAATTAACCGTAATGTATGCATTGAGTGACCCTATACATTTTAAGCGCACGCCCAGTATTAAGAAGATACTAGAAGAGCGTCCCAGACTTTGATCTTCAAACTAAAGGTCATATAAAAGGAAGGGTAATATCAAGAACATTAAATTTTTATAAAAATTTATCGAGCGGTTTAAAAATTATTCGCTAATTTGTTTAAGAAGACCAAAATTTTTAGAAAACCGCTAACAAGAGCGCCTCGATACATAACAATCAAACCCTTCTTTTTAGCAATCAGCTGGAGCTATCTCCATGATCCTTCACACACGTTTTTAAAAAGATTGAAACTACTATGAGGTGAAATTGCATGTCAAAAGCGCCTCGTTTTCTACAGATAACGGCCAAATATCACGATTGTCCATTTTTACCGTATTTCTAACCATAAAAACTTCATCCCAAAATACCTCAATAACGCTCTTACAGATTTCGCTTAAACTTCACAAACATCGAGGCCGCTATTGGAGGAAAAAGCTCCCGTAAACGATTTTGGAAGATCAGTTCCCAGTGCCGAGATATACTGCTGCAAGTAAAGTAGATAATAGCGTCATTTCTTTGCTATGACGACTCCGATGTCGTTGCAACCCTGATAATAGGGAACTTAAGAACCACGACGACGGCTTTGTCTACGACAACCGGAAGTGAGTTACAGTGTACTGCGCAAGCGCGACTAGTAAATTTCGTCGTCGTGGTGTTGTCGACGACGCCAAACAAAGTAGAATCACGTCGTCCTGCAATCCACAAGCTTCGGCAGGTATAAATCCACTGTTTTAAGCGATTTTTGAAGTCCTTTTTATTTGTTTATTTTCGTAAATCCAGGTATCGTTCTTTTTTTCTCCTAACAAGCGATGTTGATTGAAAATTCGACTAATGAATTGTTTTTACTTCGAAGAATGACAACAGCTGTGGAGGTCGAGCGAGCGAACTCGTAAGTGATAAATTTATTTGTACGTTTAGGTAAGGCAAATCAAGACCAAATGTGCTTAATATAGAGGAAATAAACTTTGTATGGAAAACAGCTATTACATCAGCTTGTCTCTTTTTCCAAATCTAAACTCTGACAGATACTCGGACTCGGTCATCTCATTCAGTTGAAAGCTGAATAATCTTCGTGCGGAAAGCAGGTTTTTCCACTCGAAAAGGTCAGACAACACCAAAAATTCTTCATCGTCAATGAAATTAGATGTACGGCTAAAAAAATAAGATCTTGCATTGTTTTAAAAGACGCCAGTGCGGAAAAGTTTGTTGCGAACGGACATTGCAGTTTTACATTTGTGTTTACATTCAGTGTCATCGTCGTCGACCTACCGACCGACTGCATCTTAAGTTACCTTTTTCCCGCCGAAACTGACGTTCTCGTTCCAGTCTTTTCCCAGTCAACAGACGTCGTCGTCGTGAACTTGGTCGTGGTTCTTAAGTTCCCTAATAACAAATTTTCATCTTCACCTAATACAACTGTGGTAGCAATTTTTCCAAATCTTTGTTTATGTTGACGTAGTTTATGCTCAAACTTGGGAGGTGTTGACCCTGAAAAACTGTATCGAGCCACTTTAAGCTCGCGGGGGACACCTATATTTATGCTAATTACCGTTTATGTAAGAACCTGTTTAGGATAACTTGGAAAAATGCAGGTTCTTACTCGCGGGTTTTTACTGTATTTTAAAGGGCCCGCCATTATGAAAGATGTCTATTCTTACCTCCCAACCAAAGTGAAAGAAGAATTTGTTAAACAAATATTTGATGCAGCTCACACATCCCTCGTCTGCATCAGGTCGTGTGATTCCAGGGAACAGAATTCCTGGTTCAGGCTCCTTTAAGTTTCTTCTCCAACGGTAAAGTTTCTGAAAACAAGCGTAAAGAGGAACATCCACAGTGATCAAAAAAATGTTCGGGGGCCTTAAAATAGCCCATTTTACAGTTACAGGTGGAAACGAGGCTAGAGTTGACCTTGTTTTGATACATTCCTTCTTGCTTTATTATGTAAATCAAGTTGTTCTCATGCTAACTTGTATGTTTCAAGCATAATTTCCATTAAAAAAGAAAGGAGGTTTGTATCAAAACAAGGCCAACCTCAGCCTCGCGTTCACTCAAAGGCTAGGTTACTAAGTCCGCAACTGTAAAATGGTCTATTGTATATTTGTAGCCCAACATTGTTGCTTGCACTGTTTAACACGATTATCATTAGATCCCATCGACCGTAGCCCCTTCGGAGACCTCATGAAATTTAGACAACGTAGTTTTCCCCTTTACTAATTAGGGTTAAGCACTGCCTTTTACAGACTAGGGTTAAGCACTCCCTCTACTGATTGGGGCTAAGCACTGCCTTTACAGATTAGGGTTAAGCACTCCCTCTACTGATTGGGGCTAAGCACTGCCTCTACTGATTAGGGTTAAGCACTGCCTTTACTGATTAGGGTTAAGCACTGCCTTTTACAGATTAGGGTTAAGCACTCCCTCTACTGATTGGGGCTAAGCACTGCCTTTACAGATTAGGGTTAAGCACTCCCTCTACTGATTAGGGCTAAGCACTGCCTCTACTGATTAGGATTAAGCACTGCCTTTACTGATTAGGGTTAAGCACTGTCTCGAAACTGGTTAGGTTTTTTTTTGGGATTGGGGTTGATGACATATGTACTTAAATTATTTTTCCTCTATACAGCAAATCCTCCGTGGTCTAGTGGTTAGCGTAGAATACTGAACCATCTGGGTTGTGGGTTCGAATCCAAATGTCTTTCGTATCAATTTTTGTCTCTTTCAAATTGAAGAGACTTGCACTTTCATGAACATTTCCAGCCTGAATTATCATCTAAGTATGATACAAACTAAAGCAGAAAACAGTTCTACCTTGTGTAAATTTCACAAGGGGAGAAAGACGCTACGGCCGATGGAATCTAATGCTGACCGTTTATCACTTTATTCCTTTAGTCTGTACTCGAAAATGGCTTTGCTGAACTTGAAAATAGTTTTTAATGGGAAGGAACTGCAAACAGGTTTCAGTATTTAGTCAGTTTGTAGTCAACAAAAAGTTATTTCTTCATTATCATCATCATCATAATAATAAACTGTTACGCGGGTAATCTTTTAGAGGACGAGTAGCTTGCAAACTAAACTGAACGCAGGGTTGTCGGAACAGCAACAAGAAGATTTATTCCAAAAATGAACGTAGTTTCCACGAAGTAAAACTCCACAACAGCACTTAACTCGATAAACTTACACGGCCTCCGCCAACTTCAATAAAATCACACGGCCTCTGCCAACTTGATAAACACTGCTTCAGTCACACTTGACTACACACGGCTGATCGTCAAACTCTCTTCGCTTGTGGTAAACTAGTTAAAACTTCGCTCGAAATCGCTTACTTATATACGTTTACAATAATATTCTAGAAGTTTCTAAATAGTCTATTTATAGAAAGATTACAAAAAGATTACAAAATATCCCACTTTAGAAACGCTGACACAAGATCCTAAAATAAACAAACTATGAACTCTCGCGAAGCTTCTAGAAAGTCACGCTAGTCACGCAACAGAGTTTTTCGTAACATAAACATTTACCGCAGTTCACATGGTTGAACAATGTGTTCGAGATTCAAGGAATGTGTCCTTATGCACAAGCCACCTTGAATGCAAATATTACTTTTCTATTACATGCGGATATGAAAATGTGTGGCTCATTTTTCTGTAACCATAACAATAGCAACGACAGTGACAACAAAAATAAAAATAAACAAACAAAACCCAATGAACATCAAAACAAATACACTTTTGCACTTTAGAGTACAGTTGATATTTAAAACGTCCGTAGTCACTATTATACTAAATATTTGATGGAGTACAATCTCACCCCAGGAGGCATGATTTGTACTAAGATGTTAAAATCACCTAGGAAGTAAGTTTGTCTACTTAAAAATATTTCTTTCATTGCAAGGATGAAGGTGAATATGTTCAATATTTGTTTACATTCGTGCTCGTTTCCGCTTCGCGCTGATTGGCGGAAACCTGACAGCTCAGTCGACGGGGAGCCACAGGGGAATTGGAGGTGGAATCCAAGCTCTCCTTCCTTTCCCCGCCCCGCCACCAGAGCGCGGTATGGATCGACCAACACAAGGAAAAAAGTTTTCAAGCAAAAGAAGATATCACTGTTAAGTGAGAAGCGAAGAAGGGATGGTTACGATTTGCCTGGAAATACTTAAAGCTCACTGCAGAGGATTCGGAGAATATCAAATTTACAGGTGAGCGTCCTAAGTATCTGCTTTTCAGTACCGAACACCAGAAACGACATTGTATGGTGCAATGTCTCCATGGGATACAAGGTGAAACAAAAGTGCGTGGGAAGATGATAATACCCAAGGACGACTGACCGGCAAACTCACCTGATCTGAACCCTATAGCAAGAGAACAACTGGGATACCATTAAAAGGACAATTTATAAGGATCCAGCCCCCAAAACACTTGACGAGCTAAGAAGACGACTACACTTCGCCTAGAAAAGTGTGCTTTAGACACGCTTAAGGAACTCGCGCAATCTATGCGCCGGCGCTTAGAAAATTTCAGGAAATAAAAAACAACAATAAAAAAAAATAATTCTGTTTACTAATGTCTATTTCATTCAATGTAATCAAAATCTATAAGGAATATCATACTAATTTTCGAAATGGTAGTCTAAAAATAACTAAAATGTAAGCGAACAAAGAATTGGAACGAACGTTTGAAACAATTTGTAGCCTCGGCAGATATAAACTAAGCTCGAGCTGTGTGAAGAGAATATAGCTGAAGATAATAAAATTCAAGGGATTTGCTTAGGTGTTTGTTTTCATTTCCAAGACCAACCAGTCTCGCGCCTGCTAATAATAATTATACAAAGGTTTCAACTTACCCCCTTTTTTTATAAGAATGTTGTTTTACCGGCTGAATATTCATATTTTCTTTGACCGGGTTTAGGCTGAAAGTATCCTTGTATCATTCTTAAATTATAGCTTATGACATTTCCGTTTTAGAATATATTGGGGTATCAATTATAGTTAGTGCAGGTTTCTTCGTTTTGTTGGTTAGGGAAGTTCGCGTTTAGTTAAGTTAAAAACACTTTGTATTGAGTTTATAGATTTAAAACAAACAATATTTTACCCTGAACAAAATCTCAGCCTGGGGTTTATTCTTAAGATGTTCTTAAAATTTCGCAAAGTTCAGCCTCGACTTTCTTATAAAAAAAATGAATATGCCGAAATTCTCTCAATCGTCCGTGGAAAATAGTCTGTTCGCTCGATATTTCCTCTTATCTTCCGTTTCCTAAGATGGTCATCGTTCTTAAGGATCGGCTCTTTGTGGGAGTAGTTCTGAATCATATTCTCGCAGAGGAACTTCAAACGGCGCTCTTGGCGCCATGGACCATGCTTCTAGTTAATCTTCGCCCGAAATGCGACCTACATGTATTAACGGAGCCGACATAGTTCTCTTAGCTAACATTTTACAGCGATCGATATAAGGTCGATCACAAAGTGGGGTCAAATCACAGGATGCTGATCTCGTCAAACAGATATTTCCATCTACTTCTTGTATGATCTCCACCCTATCTTTCAGTGGACCATCTACATCTTTTCGTTCAGTGAATCGCAATATGTCCACTGCATTCTTTGGTTTAGGGTTCTTAATCCTCAATAACTCGAGAACAACTTTCTTAAACCGGCAATCTCTGTAACAGTAAATGAGTGGATTAACTAAAGAGTTAGAAAACACTAGTGTTTCCACTACAAGCCATGAAGACATTTTACGAAGTACGGGATAAACTCTTCCCAATAAAGGTAGAGAAACAACAGGAACGAAAGAAAGAAACACAGCTGCCGTAACCAAAGCAGTGGTCTTCGCAACTTTCTATTCTGTTTTCAATAACACTAACACGCTGACCTGAAGAATCTGATTGAATTTTCGCTTGCGAATTTCAAGGTACACCATGACGTAAAAATATACGATAAGTGACAGGATAAAACATGTTGAAACAACAAAAACTACTAACGTAGTCTGTCCTCTGGCCGCTACGGAAATAAGGAATGGGATCAAAACGAAAGCTGTTCCTGAAACCCAAGCTATCGCTGCCAGCTTTTTCAAGCGGCTTTTAGTCAGTGTATCTCTGTGGTACCTCCATTTTCGAATGACCACGTACCTCTCCCATGCAATCAGCACCAGATGGAACAGAGAACAAAATGTTAGAGTGAGTGAGAACCAGACTGTTGCCACGTCGAGCGTGCAAATATGCTGAGCAGCTAAAATTTGATAGGGAAGTAAGAATCCATCTATAGCAGATAACGGTATACATATAGCACCTACAAGGAGATCCGTAACGGCCATACTTGACAACAGGATATTGGAAAGTTTCTGCAGTTCTCTCCTTTTCATAATTGCTATGATAACTAACGCGTTCAAAAGAACTGTAGCGGGTGAGATTATAGATGCGAAAGCAGCAAATATCCAAGGAGAAATGGTGTCACGCGTATCCCATATTAATTGTGGAATATGTGGGCAATAAAACACTGACTTGGTCGTAGTCGATGACATGATGGACGTGTCTGGTTGTGCTCCATAATGAAGCCGTTCTAAAACTGACTGACAAACAAGCACTTTCAAGCTATGAAGTACGCACACCTTGGCTTCAACTGATTTTGAAAGGTTTCAAAATTAATTCCGTTATAAATCTTTATGATTATTAAAAGATTTAAGTCTTTTATATCTGAAACGAAAATGTCAAAAGACAATTACACGGATAGCCATTATCGATCTTAACTCAAATCCAAATTTAACACTAATTAGTAAGACCACAGGTACCCGATAGGTAAAGGTACGAGGACTCAAGTTTGCTAATCAATGCATTACTGCTGCTAAGTGCTATCACCACGAAATTAATGATTAAAATCTAATTCAGATACTGGAAGAAAAACAAACAAAATAACAAACAAACACGCACAGAGTGTACGCCATTGTAACTCAGCGGTATGGATAGAAACTTAAAGAAAACAATAAAATCAAACCTGACCAGCTGCGAAGTGGCAATGGGTTTAAATTAAATTGCACATCAACTAATCCTCTTCTTTATTTCTTAATGTGGGTAAAATAATTGACAATAGTTCGTACTGACGTTGCTGATAAGAATGAATGCAAAAAACTACGACGGACTATATCCGGACTTAACTAAAGGTAAAACCTCTCGATAACATACAGCAAACTAAGCCACACGAAAGCATAGCACGGAAACTTGAAAATGGAATCGCACTTAAGATGGCAAGGATTGTTTCCAAGTTCAAAACTAGGACCATCGATTACAGCACTTTACAGGAGAGTGTTACTTGCTAAAATATGACAAAGCAACGATATATATAAGTACGTACCGCGCTTTCATAGGCGCAAGATAAAAAAAAAAAAAATTCAGTTCAAGAGAGAGCGCTTCATGCATTCCGGCTTTCTTGACAATCCAAAAAAATATTTCCAAAACAAAACTTCACTTGAACACTTTGGCGAGAGCCAAGAAAACCGCCTTTCAATCAAATCCTCTTTTTTGGACCTGTTTCCCGCCAATTAGAATTGATAAAAATGGCCAAAAGGACATTTCTAACATAAAAGGCAAAGCTTTCTTTTTCATGGCGAATTGAAATCTATTTGATGTTGATGTTTTTCAAAACTGAACCTATACTTAAATATATATCGTACGAAATTTAATAAAGTTACTTTCCACAGAAAAAAAATTAATACATATGTTTGAAAATTGTCTCTATCCTTTATGGTACCTGCCGAATTTACAAATAGAAAAGAAGAAAAGATAAGAAACTTCTGCTTGCAAAAGCTGTTTAACCACGTCTAAGTTGTTCCAGGAATTTCAAAAATTTTCAATAATTTAAGGAGGACGGTCGGAGAGTAATTGAACGATATTCAAGAAATTCTTGGATTTTTAACGGGACGTGGTTTTGCGAACGGACTTTTCAAAGCCAGCTGTTTGGTAACAGTAAGATTTCTAAATTTCCATTTCATTATTGAAGTGGAAAAATATAATACACCCACTTGATTAAAATATCCTGTCGTTTCTCTGGGCCCAAAATAGTAAAAGTATTTCTTTACAACGTCCGTCCATGTTTAATGGTTATATCTTATCAATCATTTAGAACTGTCTTATGTAAGAGGAGGTTTGCTTAAATAAACGGATGAACTTCCCCTTATATGCCCTAGGCTAATACAACTTCCTATGGGGTTTTTAGAGGGCTTATAAACAAAGGGGCTTATCTCCGAGGGAGGCTAAAAATAGCGTCTCAAAACAAGCAACATCACAGGACTGATTAAAACAATTTTGGAATTTATTCGTCTTTTTAAGCATCAAAACGTCCTAGAAATCGAATTCCTTTCAATACAAGCCAGAGGGGAGGGGGGGGGGGGCTTATATCCGGGGTAAATGATGGGCATATAAGTGGGTAGGGGCTTATGAACGGAAGTTTACGGTATAGGCCTTTTGCATTCGTTGATCACGTGATCAACTTTCGGTAAACACGAAAACAGTTCGCTTTTGAAAAAGTTTGTTTGCACGAGCTGCAGGAGCATATTAAAATTAAATAACCTGTAAATTTTCAGCCGCACATCTCAAAGGTAGCGATTGCAACGGCCGCTGAAAATTAAAAGGATTTTTATGAGAAAAACAACTCTGGCCACCCAGTCACCCTTCGGTGGTTTTCCATAGAAATCCACAAATCTGAAACTTGAAGACTTGATCAACTAATGCAAAACGCCTATTATAACCAAACAAAAGAGTCACTACTTTTAACAAAAAAAAATTGAAAAAGTCATCCAGTGCTGAACAAGATACTTTTTGAATATCCGAGCATTCCTGGGTAGAGAGGAGGTAAGTGGGCCTCCTCTCCGATTGGAGGTAGTGGGTCCCCCAAGTAACCTAACTCAAGTGGATAGACATTGGAAGGTGTTGGGCTCTTGAAAAACCCTAATTAAAGTAATTGGTTTGTCTCAGGTGATTATAGTTCATTCACAGAAGAGACAATCTGTAGCAACAATCTTTGGAAATATAAATGACCATTTTGGTAGGACTTGGTTTCTCTGAGATTGGGAATGCCATTTAATACGTATAGTGCTTAACCTTGCAAAATTCAAAAACTATCACTAATATTAATTACTCTAGAATTTAATGCGACAATACTGCAAGCTATAAAACCTAGACTCGCCGATAGGCGACTTCTCTGGGCTGCCCGTCATAAAAACTGTACTGTATGAAAACGAAAACTTTTCTAGAACAGCAAGCCAACAGCTTATAATAAAAGGAATTAACCCATCCAACCTATCCCCGGATCTCATTCTACCGACTGCAGCGAGACTACAAATAGATGTATATCTTATTATGTTCGACACGAAAACGCATTTTGCCACAAGAAAAACTTGTATTTTTCAACATTTTTCCATTCATTTCATGCTATTTTTCTTTAACTTAAAGAAATTAGCTGTTTGCATTTTCCGACCTCGAAAAGTTTAAAGATTTGATGAGTCACACGTCGATTTCATCGGAACGAACTTATTTTAAAAAAGATATAAACAGATCAAACGTCGATAACACAAATTCTTTTTAATCGTAAAACGAGTTGAAGTTTCGCTTTTATTCTCAGACGTATTTTCATGCAAGACAATTATTCTGTTTTTTGCTCATCCGAAATTTTAGGCCAAACGATTTTCACAGCTAAATCCCTGGGTGGCTAAAGACTGAAAAAAGCACACCTTGAAATTCAATAGCTCGTGACCTTGTTTAAATCTAGGCATAATGCTGATTACACGAACTAAGCGATTTATCTCGACTGACCTTTACATTAATTGAAACCCTATGGGCTCAGCAAACACTGGACGAGCTGAGAAGACGACTACGCTTCGCCCTGAAAAATGTGTTCAAGACACACTTAACGAGCTCAAGTAAACTATGCCCCGGCGCTTAGAAAATGTCAGGAAAAAAATAATAAAAAATAGTCATTCTGGTTGCTAATCTTTAATTCATTCAATGTAATCAAAATCTGTCGGATCGAGCAGATAGGAACGAAGTTTTGAAAAAATTTGTAGTCTCGGTGTTTGTACGCGTTTCCAAGACTAACTAGTCTCGCGCCTGCTGATAACAATTATACAAAGATTTTTAAATGTAGGAACACACTTTTTTTTACAAGACTGTTGCTGAATATTAATACTTGAATATTTTATAAGAATGTTGCTGAATATTCTTATTTTTTTCGCCAATTTTACTGAGGCTGAAAGCATTCTTGTGTTATTCCTAAATTATAGCTTATGACATTTCCGTTTTTGAATATATTGGGGTATCAATTATAGTTAGTGCAGTTTTTTTCGTTTTGTTGGCTAGGGAAGTTGCCGTTTAGAGAAAGGAGTAAGTTAAAAACACATTCCATTGTGTATGATTATAGATTTTCAGCACACAAAATTATATCCTTTTCAAAATCTCAGCCTGGGGTTTATTCTTAAGATATTCTTAAAATTTCCCAAATTTCAGCCTCGATATTCTTATAATATATATTCTCATATATAAAAAAGAATCTCATGAAATTCTCTCAATCGTGTGTGGAAAATAGTCTGTTCGCTCGATATTTGCTCTTATCATCCGTTTCTTAATATGGTCATCGTTCTTAAGGATCGGCTCTTTGTAACAGCAGTTCTGAATCATATTCCCGCTGAGGTTCTTCACACACCGTTCTTGGTGCTATAACCCACGATGGCCGATGGTCTTACACGCTTATAGTTAGTCTTCGCCCGAAATGCCACCTACATATGTTAACGAAGCCGACATACTTCTCTTAGCCAACATTTTATTGGGATCGATATAAGATCGATCATAAAGTCGGGTCAAATCACAGGATGCTGATCTCGTCAAACAGATATTTCCATCTACTTCTTGTATGATCTTCACCCTATCTTTCAGTGGACCATCTACATCTTTTCGTTCAGTGAATCGCACTATGTCCACTACATTTTTTGGTTTAGGGTTTTTAATCCTCAATATCTCGAGAACAACTTTCTTAAAACGACAATCTCTGTAACAGTAAATGAGTGGATTAACTAAAGAGTTAGAAAACACTAGTGTTTCCACCACGCGCCATAAGGACATTTTACGAAGTACGGGATAAACTCTTCCCAGTAAAGGGAGAAAAACAACAGGGAGGAAGGAAAGAAACAGGGCTGCCGTAACCAAAGCAGTGGTCTTCGCAACTCTGTATTCTGTTTTCAATAATACTAACACGCTGACCTGAAGAATCTGATTGAATTTTCGCTTGCGAATTTCAAGGTACACCATGACGTAAAAATATACGATAAGTGACAGGATAAAACATGTTGAAACAATAAAAACTACTAACGTAGTCCGCCCTCTGACCGCTATGGAAATAAGGAATGGGATCAAAACGAAAGCTGTTCCTGAAACCCAAGCTATCGCTGCCAGCTTTTTCAAGCGGCTTTTAGTCAGTGTATCTCTGTGGTACCTCCATATTCGAATGGCCGCGTACCTCTCCCATGCAATCAGCACCAGATGGAAGAGCGAACAAAATGTCAGAGTGAGTGAGAACCAGGCTGTTGCCACGTCGAGCGTGCAAATATGCTGAGCAGCAAGAATTTGATAGGGAAGTAAGAATCCATCTATAGCAGATAACGGTATACATATAGCACCTACAAGGAGATCCGTAACGGCCATACTTGACAACAGGATATTGGAAAGTTTCTGCAGTTCTCTCCTTTTCATAATTGCTATGATAACTAACGCGTTCAAAAGAACTGTAGCGGGTGAGATTATAGATGCGAAAGCAGCAAATATCCAAGGAGAAATGGTGTCACGCGTATCCCATATTAATTGTGGAATATGTGGGCAATAAAACACTGACTTGGTCGTAGTCGATGACATGATGGACGTTTCTGTCTGGTTGTGCTCCATAATGAAGCCGTTTTATAACTGACTGTTTACTTTAAATCTTTACGATTATTAAAAGATTTAAGTCTTTTATATCTGAAACGAAAATGTCATAAGACAATTACGCGGATGGCTTATTATCGGTCTTAACTTAACTCCAAATTTAACACTCTCATTAGTGAGATTACAATTGTAATCATAACTATAACAAAATTGTCAAATCTGATTGGCTATCAACTGCCCTGATTTCAGCCTTAATTGGACAGTTTAATAGGACAGTACACATCATGCCTAAGTAATTGGACAGTACGCGCCATTACGCGCACGCTTAAATGGCTTTTTTTTTTTTCACTGCTAGCAAAACAAAAGTTCGAATTTCTTGTGTTTTGATTTAAAAAATAGCCAATTATATCACAAATTTTGTTAATGTTATGATTAATTGGTAACAGAACTTCGTGTCGTCCAATTCGGTCTGTAATCATACTCGTGATTAAACAAATCGGACTCCCGCTACGCGGTCGTCCAATTTTGTTAATCACTCGTATGATTACAGACCGAATTGGACTCCACTCAGTCCTGTTACCATTACTTATTGTTGTTGTACGCAATTGTTACTTAGCGGTTTGGGTAGAAAATTAAAGAAAACAATCCATTCAAACCCGACCAGCTGCTAAGTGGCAATGGGTTTAAATTAAATTGTACATCAACTAATCGTCTTTTTTATTTCTTAATGTGGCCGAAAAAATTGGCAATAGTTTGTAATGATGCCACTGATAAGAATGCATATACAATAAAACTACGACAGGACCATCCGGACTTCATTAAAGGTAAAACCACCTGATAAGGTACAACAATCTAAGCCACAGGAAAGCAGAACACGGAAGCTTGACTGAAACGGAATCGCACTTACGATAGCCAGGATTGTTTCCAAGTTCAAAAAGGGAACCATCGTCTACAGCACTTTACGGAAAAGTATTGCTAAAATACAGTAGGACACAGCACCCACATATATGAGCACATATCGCGTACACGTATCGTATCATAGGCGCTAAGATAAAAGAAAATTCAGTTCAAGAGAGAACGTTTTTTTTTTTTCCGGCTTTCTTGACAATAAAAATATATTTGCAAAACAAAACTTTCATTCAACACTTTGGCAAGGGCAAAAAAACCGCCTTTTAACCAAATCCTCTTTTTTGGACCTGTTTTCCGCCAATTAGAATTGATAAAAATGGCTAAAAGGACATTTCCAACATAAAAGGCAAACTTTACTGCCATTTCAATGCAATGAAGCTTCCATTTTCATGATGAATTTAAATCTATTTGATGTTTTCCAAAACTAAACCTATACTTATAAAATATATATCGTACGAAGCTAAAGTTACTTTTCAACAGAAAAATATTAATACAAATGTTTGAAATCTGTTAAAATTGTGTCTATCCTTTATGGCACCAGCCGAATTACAAAAAGAAAAAAAACAAGAAGAAAAAACAAGAACGTTCTGCTCGCAAGAAGCTGTTTTACCACGTCTACGATATTAAAGAAATTTAAAGAATTTTCAACAACTTAAGGAGTAAGTAATTCAACGATATTCAAGAAGTTTTTGGATTTTTAACGACGCCTGATAGTTTTTCGAAGACTTTTCGAGGTCAGCTGTTCAGTAATAGTAACATTTCTAAATTTGCATTTCATCAATGAAGTGGAAAAATATAATACACCCACTTGATTACAAGATCCTGTCAATTCGCTGGGCCCAAAAAAGTAAAAGCATTTCTTTACAACGTCCATATTTAATAGTTATATATTATCAATCATTTAGAACTGCCTTATGCAAGAGGAGCTTTCTCGCCTGCAGAGCAGGCGTTTTTTAACGAAAACTCGGAGGTACATTGATCGTGGCTGCCATCTTGAAAAGCAACAAAAAAGACTAAGGGGGAGGGGCGGTGGAAGGGGGGAGGGGCGGGGAGGCGAGAGGAGAAAACGCCTGCCAGCAAAGCCTATGAAATTACCGAACGCCCCCTAATTAGTCACGCCTGACTACTTTTCCGGAAATGCAAACAGCCAATGAAAATCGATTTCACTTCTTTTCCGGTAGCCTCAAATTACTTCGGATAATAACATTGGCACGTGTTTGGAACGGTACTTTACCGGGCATTGACAACTCTAGGGAAATCTAGCGAGCGATGTACGTGTAAAAGTTATGTCGGAAACGCGTCCTAGCGACAGTTGTAGGATCTGTAAATTCTCTTTTAGAGTGAAGTTTGGGAACGTCAGCGGTAAACAATTTTACTCATCGTCACAAAATCTGTTCAAACCGTCACAGCGCAAAGATTCCTTTGGAATTGTACTTGCGGACGTTTGCAAACAAGTGGGATTGGTTTTGCTGGAAGATCCACAAGAATATTCTGATCGTGTATGCAACTCCTGTGCGCGAAAAATTCTAAATCTGGGTAATTTGTTTGAGATCGTAAAAACCGCAACTCTTCCAACAATATCTGGTACTAAACGTTCGCTTGCAACCCCTGAGAAAGCGAGTCCATCATGGAGAAAAGCGAAGCAAGTGCGGGTTAATTCCCCTGAAACGCATCTCGGATGAGACAACCCAAGAAATCGCGCAAGTCGCTGGCATTTACTGGAGAAAGTGGTTCAATGTCGACGCTGGCTGAAAAAGAAGAGGAAATGTTGAGAAGACTTAACGTAGATGACTTGCCGCAGACAGGACTTCAGGTAAAAGTTGTTTACCTAAATCCTTCAGGGAATGTTATTGTAAGAATTCCGCGAGACGATCAAACCAAAACACTGGTGAAAAACCTGGCATGTGAAAACTGGCGTGAAGTGTCTAATGCGATATTACAGCACGCTGAACTTGCACCCGAATTAAGAACCAGCATCCGCACAGTTTTATCCAAGGAATTCTGTGAATATCTGAAGTCTGAAAAATGAGGCTTTTTCCAAAGCCTGTTGGAAGAACTGCTAATAAATCTTGCCTCGACAACAGCGTCGTAACCGCTTCCTTTTGTTCCGATCGTAATTTAAGCGATATTCCCAATCCAGCGAGCGCAGAAAGAGGTTTCTCCACGGCAGAATCGAAGTCTTCCAAGTCCGCCATGTTTTAAAATTTCGGATGAATCAGACTAAAAATACTCCTCTCGTAATATTCTCTCGTAGGGCCCGTTGAAAAAAGGTCCCCCTGATTGGCAGCTCGCAATCAAACATCCGAAACCGCACCAATCAGAGTCCCCGTCGATCTGGTGTACGGGTTCGCCAAACGAACAATGGCTGCGGGCAGGCGTATTTTTTCCTTCCCTCCCCCTCCCCCTCTCCTATTTTACACCCATCAACCTCTCCCTTAAAATCAGTTTTTGACTCGTCCCAACTCTCTGGTAGTATTAACGTCCAAGATGGCGGGACAACGTTATTCCTGAAAACAATTCATGGATCGCGCTCCAAAATACGCCTCCTTTGCAGGGTAGGAGCTTTCCTTATTATGGCAGGTCTAAACTCCCTAAAGCGATTTCTTAAAAAAAATTCTTGGTACAGAGAAACACAAAGATAAATAAAAAAACGTAATGGCGTAGTTACGTTGCCATGGCGACTCCGATTGCAATAAAACCCAGATCATAAGAAATTTTCATCTTTATATAATACATTGTCATTAAAGATGTGAATATTGTTCATCGTGGTGTCAGATAGGAATGAACGTTTATTCGTTTGTCTCACGATAGAATCGCTTTGAGATATTGATCGCGACGTTTCGACTGCAATACTGCTAGTCTTCATCAGGCGATGAGGTCGATTGTTTACGTGTAGCTATTTATGCACGTTGGTTCGCTGTGATTGGTGTATTTCGATCCTCATTATTCCGACTAGCAGATGATGTTTCCTCATGCGATAGCAAGTGCGATAGCAAGTGCGATCTACAAACCTAAGATCTGGAAGCGATATGTAGATGACACTTTTACTATATGAGATCGAGACCGAGTCGACGGCTTTTTACAACATCTTTATAACCAACAGCCCACTATTCGTTTTAACCATGGAAACCGAGAAAGATAACAGCATTCCCTTTCTCGATACGTCAGTTATAAGGGACTCAAACGGCCTTCTTACTACCAGTTTGTACAGAAAGCCCACACACACTGATCAATACTTAGCCTATGACTCACACCATCCTCAGTCAGTGAAGCGTGGTATTGTTAAGTGTCTATATGACCGAGCCAAACACCTCATAACAAAACCATCAGTTATCTCTAAAGAAAAGAAACATTTATCATCGGTACTTGTTTCCAACGGTTATCCTTTTTCGTTCATACGAAAACTTGTTAAAACCACAAGACCAACAGCCAACAACGAACCCACGCAGGAATTTAAATCTACTGCGGTTTTACCCTACATTAAAGGTGTATCAGAGGTTCTTCGCCGCTGCCTACAACAACAAGGCGTTCGCACCGTCTTTAAATCTGACTCAACTCTTCGGTCTTACTTAGTACGACCGAAAGACGCCCTAGAACCAGGCAAACAAGAAGGTGTTGTATACAGAATTCCATGTGAATGCGGCAAAGTATATATAGGCGAAACAGGGAGAGCAATGCAAGACAGGATAAAAGAACATGACAGAGATATACGGCTTGCTCATACACAAACCTCCGCAGTTTCGGAGCACGCAAACGAAACGGGGCATCTTCCTTTATGGAATCAAGTCAAGTTTATCGATCGTGACCCTCACCGATACACACGTAGGGTCAAAGAGGCTATCCAAATAAGACTTCATTCTAATAACATCAATAGAGACAATGGAATCGAAATTCCTGAAGCATGGATGCCTACGATCAGAAAGCATAACAGCCGTTCAACTACAAAGCGGACCCCCGAGGGAACATCATCTGCTAGTCGGAATAATGAGGATCGAAATACACCAATCACAGCGAACCAACGTGCATAAATAGCTACACGTAAACAATCGACCTCATCGCCTGATGAAGACTAGCAGTATTGCAGTCGAAACGTCGCGATCAATATCTCAAAGCGATTCTATCGTGAGACAAACGAATAAACGTTCATTCCTTTATATAATACAGTTGTAGTAATCTTTTTCCCATATCTTTGCTCATGGCGACGTAGTTAATGCTCAAACTTGGAAGGTATCCCCCCAAACAAATCCAGTCGAGCCACTTTAATTGAAACCCTATGGCCTCAGCAAAAACTGGACGAGCTGAGAAGACGACTACGCTACGCTATGAAATTCCCCTTATGTACCCTGGGCTAATACAACTTCGTATAGGGTTATACGAGGGCTTATAAACGAGGGGGGGTCTATATCCCAGGGGCTTATGACCGGACCAAAAAAAAAAGCGTTTCGAAACAAGGAACATACCAGTGCTGATCAAAATACTTTTGGAATTTACTCGTCTTTTTGGGCTTCAAAACGTAGTACAAATCCATTTCATTTCAATACAAGCTGAAGGGGGGGGGGGGGGGGTGGGGGAGGGCTTATATCCGGGGTAAATGGACACATAACTAGCTGGGGTGGCTTACGAGCGGAAGTTCACGGTATTATAACTCGGCAAGAGTCACTGCGTTAAACGAAAATAAATCGAAAAAAGTGCAAAAAATAGACCCGTCCTCGTTTTTTTTCAACTGCAGACTGGGACAAGTAAGCGAAATTCCGTCAACACGGCTAAAAAACGCCTTAAAAATCGATGAAGTTGCCAAGTTTGAAAGTGATTCGCTGATACAAACGTCTGTAAAATTCCGTGACTTTGTGGAGCGATATCTTCGCTCGCTTTGGACGTATCACCGTTAAACTTGGTAAATTTACTGACTCTAAGACGCTCTATCCAGCAGAGTCAACGATGTCAGTACCAAAAGTAAAAAAAAAACGTGGGGGGGGGGGGGAGGGGAGGGTCTATTTTTTCACTTGTCTTGAGTTTTACCTGATGATGTTTAATGACTGCGTGTAAGACGATGACTATTACAATCAACAGGTACCCCTAGCATTAAAACAGAGACAAATGTTAGTTTTATTCTACAAAACAATAGTAAAAACCAACTACAAGAGATCACCATTTACCAACCACTGTATTCACAAGACTTGTTTTCTTTTTCGATCACTCATTAAATATTCCCTACGTTAAATTTACTAATCGACAAGCAGTAAACGTGGTTAGTTTACATACAACACACAGAACAATGTTCCGCGCGCGCTCGCTTCATTTTGACACAACACAATGTTAAACTAGTAAATAATTACAAACGAGAAGTGCATCCAAAACTGAAGGAGGGGGAGGGGAAATGATTTCACTGCGTGATCATCCACGTGATTTAGCGCGGGACAAAATAGATACCAGCTCCCGGCCCAGAGAAAGAATTCTTCGGGGGCAGCTAAACAGGTTTGTAACACGATCGCATGACGGTTTGATAAGTCAAGTTCATAGTCGATTCGACAGTAAACAGAGGCGACTCGTGCGGTTGGCTGTTACATTTTCTCTTCGCTTGCTAACACAAATAACTCCTCTGTGCCCTGTGTTTTAAGTAGCTTCGAAAGTGCTCAAACGTCTTCTGGAACATCTGCGGACATTTAATTTTCGGCAACCTTCGGAAGTCGCCGAGACGTTTCCGGAAATCTCGGTCATCACAAGGTGAAAATCATTTGACTCAGAAAAAGCTGGCAGGTATAATATTGGGACGCAGATCGTAGGAAGACCAAGAAAACCGTCGTTGAATCATCTTAGTAAAAACTTGCAATTGCCTTTGTAACGCCCTCATTCTGAGCAGCCATCGTATGCTGGCGAAAATTTGAGATCATAGGTCATTTACAACAGATAGTACATGACACACATCGGTTTTACAGTAAAATAATTAACGAAACAGGAAAATAATGCGTCTTATCATTCGATGCAAATGTTTCTTCCTTTTCATTGGCCGAGAGCCAACCACGTGACCTGCAAATAACTGCCTACAAATAATGGTGTGCTCATGCGCAATGTCGTTCAACTTTTTTTGGCTGCAAATACTATTCTGCTCATGCGTAGATGAAACCACGCTTGCTCCTTGCTCGTTTATGTGATCTCTGTCATTACTCCTGGAAGGCAGCGCGCGCTAACCGCTTCCCGAAGATATCATTTATTAAAAAACTGAGGGATCGAATGATAAAACAATTATTAAACTCGGTTATCGCAAAATATCGTGATTCGTCAGTGTCTCGCAGATCAATTATTTGCCGAAGCCGAAGGCTGAGGCAAATAATTGATCTGCTGGCCACTGACAAATCAGGACATGTTCCTCAACCTCGTCCAATAATTGCTAATTGCTGGTAAGATTACCCCTAAAAACACACATTTGATCACATTATCTGATGATAAGAATGGAACAATGCTATTTAAGGCCTTAATAAACATTCAAGTTTTGTAGAAAATAAGAGACAATTAGGTCCTTTGTCAATTGACAGTAAAGACCTAAGGGAAATGTCCGTAATCAGTTAAATTTTCGGCTATTTGTCAGTTGTCAGTTAACCCCATCCAGACCCTCCTAAAACATTCCCACACTTTTCCCTGACTTTTCACTGACTTCTAAGTAATTTCCACTGACCTTACTTTAGGTGAATAATTATAAAAAAACAATCTATGTTTACATTTTCTTCGGCTTTTTTGTTAGCACATCAAAATTCCTGCCTTCACTTTCAAACTTTTGAAGTTTTTCGCGGGATTTTGTGCGCAAAGAAAAATATTGGAATTCCCTGACTTTGACATTATCGAAGATTATCCCTGACTTGTCCCTGACCCTTAAAACCTTTTTGTTTTTCCATATACTTCCCTGACCCGGGCAACTATGAAGTTTGTGAGCTGGCAGCTAAAGCGACGTCGAAACAGAGAAAGGCTCGAGCGCGATTCGGACTGTGCTCTTCTGACGTAAAAAGCATCA
This sequence comes from Porites divaricata, assembly GCA_038088405.1. NCBI lineage: Eukaryota > Metazoa > Cnidaria > Anthozoa > Scleractinia > Poritidae > Porites > Porites divaricata. Next base: position 28,546,836 of record JBBMOI010000006.1, on the reverse strand, counting down.
CCAGAGGTCACCCATAATCTCTTCAAGCCGGTTTTTTTAGAAGTTCACTGGTATTTAGATGGCCTAGTGCACGAGCAGTCCCTTATATTGGTTGCACCACAGAGTACTACAGCTCTATATTGAATCAAAACAGGCCTTGGTGCCAAGGAAATGACATTGGTCAACAGCGTACACTGAAAGTCTATTTCCGTATGACCCTCGTGATAATAGAGAGATTATTGGTGCACGATTACGGAGAACGGCAAACGGGAGATCCAAGTTGACATTTCTCAAATTAGGAAATGAGCAGGTAAAAACTGTACCAAATAATTTTGGGGGTGAACCTGACATGAAACTACTTATTTATGTATTGTCAGTAATGGTTTGCAATTACATCGAAAACTTAGGCCTGGGGACAACGTCGAACTTTTCATGAGACGAACCAAACTCTAATTTGGGCCCCACTTAAATTAAGTAAAATCGTCTGCTGGGTCAGTTGTCGAACTTAGGACGCGCCCAATCAATCAAGTGAATCAGATCAGTTATAAATTTTCTCCCCGACGAGGCTACATATATATTACCATACAAATTTTTAATATATTAGTTTGGTTCCTCGCATGTCAAGATCGACGTTTGTCCCGGAGACAATTTTAACGACGTCCTAACGGTCTGAAGCAGACGGATAAAACGTGTTGGACGATCCAAACTCATTCAGACGAACTTAACTGAGCCAGAAGTCGAACTTTACATGCTCACTAAGTTTGGCTCGTCTTATGAAAAGTTCGACGTTTAGCCTAGGCCTTAGTAATGTGGTACAATTTGACATACCTACAGCAAATAGTTGTCAAGCGATCTGACAATCACAACAGACGTACACGTAACAGTGTCAAGCTGCAAGGCCCTAAACGCCCTACCGCCCCTTGTACTTAGAACTCTCTTAAGTATGGATCTACTACCTTGCCAGTTGCCTAGCAACATTCGTAACTCACCCTCCCTTTCCCAGTTGAAATTGTCACTAAAACACTTTTCTATTGGAAAAGTGGCCGGAGGGTTAATATCGTTTTTATTCCATTTTAGCTATTTTATTGTAATTTTAAAACTTGTGAATTGATTCTGAAAACCCCTTTCTTAGAGAATCAATAAAGTCATTTATATTTGTGTTTTCTTTGCCGTTTGCCGTAAACGTAGCTGACAGCTACAATCATAGACAAAAGTCGTTGGGACCGTAATGCATTATTCATAATTTTCTGTAATTTCCGTTTTCCCTCATAAAACACTGCATCCTTTTCGAAATTTTCTTGCAGTTCTCCCTCTCCTCCCACCCTATACAAAGTTGAAACTCGGAAATAATTCTTGATACACGCGTCCAAAGTTGTTTGTGGGGTGAGGGGAGGGATTAGGCTTGTGTGAATTGAAAAACGCCCCAGAAATGCAAAAGTGTCCCAAGACTTTTGTCCATGATTGCAGCTTTTTCGGGTTTCAACTCCGTACAGAAAATACGGATTACAACCTATTGCATCAACGAAGTAACGCGAAATTAAACAAAACTCTTGAAACGTCATCACGCTGAAAAACATAACAATAATAACGAACGCCAAGCGATGTAAATTAATGATTTCTCACCTTAATGTCTTCAGAGATGCTGTCCGTCTTATAAAATCCAACCCACAATGCATTGTTGATAAAGTGATTTAAAGAAGATGGTCGAGGCAAACTCTGAAGACGAAAGAAAATAGGAGCTTATCTTAGAAGTCTAGCAGCTCTAAGAAGTTTTAAAAATTTATTTGCCCTTACAGTGAAGCAGGTGCCATTGAACATTATTCGGATGTGCATGAATCGTGGTCGGTGTAGGACTGTTCGGGACCATTAGCGCTTCTTTTATTGCCTGTTACAGTGGAACCTCGATATAAAGAAGGGCCAAGGGACTGGCAAAATTTGTTCGCTATTACGAGGTTGTTTTTCATATATTTTACTATTACTGGGGTGAAGAAAATCGTTCGTTATACCGAGGACTTCGTTATATAGAGGTTCGTTATATCGAGGTTCCACTGTACGAGTACAATAGGCCGGGGGGGGGGGGGTTCTTCCTCATAACAGGCTAATGTGGGTGTGCCGCTGGATGGGGTCGCATTTTCACTACTGGGTTGAGTATAAAGGGGACGCATTTTCAATAGAGTTACTAGAATGGGGTCGCACATTTTCGGATTTTTTTTAGGTAAGACGGTTCTTCATATTTACAGTTAGCAAACGTACCAGAATGTTTGTACTGCAGATGAAAAGTAAATTGTTCTTCATTCAATCTAAAAAATGGGTCCATTCATACAAAAAAGGAAGTGACTAAGTTGGGATCGCGAAAATTACATATTTGCCAAAAGTGACTAAGATGGGGTATATAATTGGCCACAGAATAGACTATAATGGGGTAAGGGCTCTGAGAGGCCAGGGGCACATACCCAGCAAAAACTAACCCAAGTACCCCCCCCCCCCCCCCCCTCCGGGACGATAGGCCAGTTCCGAGTTGCCCTAAGGCTTCATTGTACAGCCAGGCCAAGTGCGAAGTTATTCATATGAAAATGTTAATGTTCATGCATCAAAACTCACAAGGGTTTTGCACTTAGCCTCGTTTTGAAAGTGAGAGTTTTTGAAAACATCGGCCAGAACTACAATGCTGGTCAAAAGCTTTGGGAATGCTACCCTTTTGTCTCGTGTTTATGTACTGATTTTGCAAGTAACCAGTGATTCACATTCCTAAACACTGCCTAACCAAGGTTCCCCAACTCCATCCCCCTGAACAAATGGATGTTACTAAAACCCAAAACCGTCCAGGGGGTGGGGGAGGGGGTTGATTTACAATCATCATGCATGAAAGACAAATTGTCTCAACATTCTGACCAAGACTGTAGCTTAAATGATTTCATAATACCAGGCTGCCTGGGAATGAAAAGGTTTCAACACTGTTTTTCTTTCTTTTTTCGGTAGGTCCAAGACCTATTCGTATTCAAAACATTTTTATCCCTGGAAATTAAAAGCTTACACTCACCTGGTCAGTACAATTGTGTTGGAATAAGTCCGCCTGCACAAATCTTAGCTGATAAATCATTTTACTCAGAATCACGAGTGAGCTCCAGATTAGAAAGCAGTAGGATAAAGCTCTTTGAAGAAGACGTGACGGCATGGATATGCCAAGCAGGATGATAATAACTGCGTTTATCGCGCACACCTGGAAGAAACAAGCCGTGAAAGAAGACGATTAACAAAAGAGCCAAAGAAAGTTTCACAAATAAGTTTGGCAAATTAGAAAGAGAAGTCAGACAAAGTGTATATTACACGAATTTTTTTCAAACTGATTTTGGTCCAGAGTTAAGTTTAATCAACAATAATTTTTGAACTTAAGAATTGTCTCCCAAAAAATTTCTTGAATTTTGGCCATCTAAAAACTGCTTTTTCCCCTTCAGAATTGTCACAAGGACTGGGAACAAGTACAGGATGGAAAAAAATGCTGATGATGTCATGTGACGCCAGTTTGTCTACTCAGCCTTTTCTTCTGATTCTGGTCATTGTTTAGTGTTTTGTAGAATTAGGCGATCTAACTGACTATAACGAAGGTATAGCGAATTGAAGTAAATGAAGATTCTGAAGATGATTGGGGAGTTTTCGACAAAGACGATCCTTTGAATTTGCCGCCATCTAGTTAATTATTCTACATTCTTGCAAATAATTCTACGTCATACTGGTCAAATTGGCCACGCGAGACGGCGGACATTTTTGAAAGCAAATTCGCGTGTTTTGAAGACGAAAAAATAGGTTTCGCAAGCTTATTGACGAGTTTCAATTTCTGATACATATTTTACACAAAAAAGGTTCATGCTCTTTTGAGCTCCTTAAAGTTTCCTTGACCTTAATCTTGCTGTCACTTACGAACATTTTTAATACTTTCCTTGTTTTAGGGTATTTTCTTTCCCAACTCAGTCCAGCAGACACAAACTCTGGTGTTCGCCAAAATGCGCATCTATCTTACATTGGCCTTGCTTTGACATCTGCAGTAACTGATCTCAAATAGACAGCCAACACCAGCAGAGACAGCACAAGATAGCCGACGTCGGACGAGCTATGCATGCGTGATGCTTGCCAACCACGGGACCGAATAACCCAAGCGAACACGAGTAAAGAGCATCAACCGCTGATCACTCTTTGTTGCTAACTTAATTAAATGGCATTTAAGATTAAATGCCTAAATGAAAATGTATAAGGATCAAACTCCAAACAAACTATAGTGCTGCATCGAAGGGGTAGTGAAACAAAAATTTACTTTTATCAACAGATGGAGTCCATAAAGCAAAATTTGCCTGAGATGAGATTCCCAAAGTGACAATTTATTAAAGAGCATCAGCCGTTGGTTGGAGTGAATCGCGAAAAAACCGCTGTAGCCAACTCATCCAGACTATATCGGACTCACTGATAAAACATTGATTGCAACTTCGGCGTTCTGAAGATTTTTATACTCACTCGATAGCATACTATATACTGTAACGCAATTGACCACTCCTGAAATTCCATAACATACCATAATGCTCTTTGTTTGTCAACCCAAAATTTTGCATAAGCATTGTTTTCAGTTTCTCTTGGGGCCATTTTAACTCCCAAGAGAAATTGAAGACAATGCTTATGCAAAATGTTGGGGTGACAAACAAAGAGCATTATGGTATGTTATGGTATTTCTTGGAGTGCCTGTGGTCAATAAGGTACAGGGGACATAAATCGAAATCTGACCTGATAGAGCACCACACAGATCAGCGTCAAATTCACAAGTTTCAACATGTGTAGTTCGCCAACTCTCCACAAAAACACAGTTAACTCGTTATAAAAGTTGGCAATCTTGACAAGTGCCGCAACCAGAAGGGACTTCTGGGTACCCGGCCTATGCTCCCTCGGAATTTCTGAAGGCGTGGCACCTTCGTGTTGTTGTGAGGTGGAGGGGCCATTCTCGGGTTCTACAGCATTTCTGGCAGACGATTGGTAGGATGTAGAATTAGGTCTTACTCGCAGATCTATCATTGCCAAAAATGGACGATGGAAGAAGTGAAGTTGTATAACAATGACGATCGAAAAAGCGGTGGGAGTAAGAAGCTCCAGTAGCAGACTGGCTTTGGTGTGTTGACGAAGACCAAGGTTGTACAGCCTAGTGTAAAAGAAAAGGCAAATGAATTTCACTGCGGGTCTCAAATAACTCAGCCAATTGGTACTTAAAAATGGAGTACAAGAAATGTCACAGGAGTATTAACAATGCAATTACGTAACCGTCTCGGGCGTCCAATGACCAGATTAACGAGACCCATCAGACTTGTGTGATCACGTGTTAATTGTAAAATTTCAAGCACTTTTTTTCTTGTGTCTAGTTTCCACGTATGCGCTAGTGAATGAAATCCTAGAACGTGACCAGTAGTGCACAAACCACGGAACAGCAGACTACTATACTAAAGCGGCAGGGCTGTCATTAAGATTTCAAGGTGTCGGGTATAGGTGGGGAGTTGGGGAATTTTCCTTTTGTTTGCTATGAGAGTAGCCGGGGATCATTTTTGTAATAGCCGAGGCAAATCTCCGTCCCTGGGGCCTGTTTCTCGAACGTCCCGGTCACTTTTCGGGCCCGGAAAGCTGTTTTGAGCTTGTTGTATTTACACTCAAGACTAATACAATGAAACTACTAGTTGATGAAGCAAAATTGACTGGTTTTTGGGCCATGAACTGTGCTCCTATTCAACAGGTTTGGAATTTAAAAATTTGCCTTCGGGCCAGAAAAGTCCCCGGGCCTTTCGAGATATACTAATACTAATACTAATACTAATAATAATACCGTATTTTCTCGATTTAACGCCGGGCCCTGAATAAACGCCGGGTCTTGGAGGGGAAGTTGTAGATACATCCCCCAGACGTTTATTTGTGGTATAATAAGCTAACGGTAGAAAGTTAAGATACAAGGATGTCAAGAAAAAGGCATGAAAACTCTTCTTTAGTAAGAGTAAGCTCGAACAAGCTGCAAATTCAAACAAACGCCGGTTCACAAGGCCAAGTTTGAATTAAACGCCGGGGGCGTTAAATTGAGAAAATACGGTAATAGTAATAATAATAATAATAATAATTCCTTTATTTACCCTCGGCAATATTTATATAGCACTGAAACAAATAATTCAAATCAAACATGACGGGGTTAACTCTTTAAGTCACAATAGTGTGCAAGATCAATTTTCTCCTTACAATTATCCATACACTGTAAAGAGATAAGTTATGAGAATCAATAAAATGATCAGCCAAGAGAAAATACTTTGATCAAATTCTCTCAACTAATTATTTAAGGAAATGTATGGAGATCAGTTTGGAGAATTTGTATATGGATACTGGGGCTTAAAGGGTTAAGAGTCCCAACTAGCCAGAGGCAAACCAGCTGGCAATTTACCAGCAGCTGGTCGAGGATTTGAACTCAGGGCCACCGTGAACAAACCCAGCTAGCGGTCTAACCGCTCGGCCACGCTTACCATTAGTCCATACTTACCATTGATCCGATAGTCCAGTAGCATTATGCCAGTACAAAGGCATGTTGTCAAACTGATAGGTGTATATCAACAGCAAGATACATATCGAGTAGATTACCATCACCCACCACAGAGGACGCAGAATCAGTCTCCATGTGGCGATAGATATCTAGCAACAATCAAAAACAAGAAGACCATAAACAATAGCTCCCTTTCAAAGTATCCCAAAATATAACTCCTCAATTTAAAACGGTGTCTCCACAAGTTTAGATACTTAAAAGCTTCGGGAAAGCTAGAAGAAGGGATTCTAGACTCTCCACAGTCCCATTTTTTCCTGTAAGATCGTCGGAATCGAGCACCTGCCCTTGCGGGAGGCCATCTTGGTTTCAAATGCAAGAAGTCTGGCCTAGGGAAGAGTATCAAATCTACTTATAGGGTGGGGAACGACTTGCCTCCCACTACCACTACAAAAACCCCCACGCCCACCCCCTCGATACGTTTAAAACCAAGATGGCAGCCCGTAAGAGTAAGCACTCGATCTTGACAATCTTATTGAAATATGGGACTGTTAACAGTATGCAGTCCCTACGCTTTCAAGCAATATGTAACTGAATTTGTGCAGACGATCCTTTAATTGTGAATTTGTTTCAGGATACTTTGAAAGGGAGCTATTAGAGGGATTTTTAGTCACGTTTACGGCAAACGGCAAACGGCAAACGTGAATTAAAGATCTTTTTACTTTTGTCTTATCATTTTAAATTATAGCAGTCTTCTCTTTTTTCCTATATATTTCCTGGCCCGCCTAGACTAGCTCTGCTATTTGCGGTGCCAGGAAACCTGTAATATTATTTGTTTTTAAAATACAATAAACTCAACTCAACTCAACTTTCAGAAATGGCGAGGAAAAGTTTGAGTGCCTCATTTAATTATGAGACGTTGTTAATTAAGGAAAAGAGACCATCCTTAAACACTCAAACCGACTCCATTCCAGCAAAACTTTTCACTTACTTATTTCATTCTTTTGTTCTTCAAAGTTAATGTTGTGTTTCACACTTTCGTTTGCTATATATAGCGGGTCATAGTCTCTTTCATTCGCATTTGATAATGGTGACATGTCGTCGCCGGTCATGTTTAAATAGCGCTGCTTTTTATCCTTAAATAAATAAACAAATACGTTTTGTCAATAAGAATTGTTTTCGATAGCTTTTATTCGCTAACCTCCTATTTTGAGAAATTATCAACTTCAATCTGACGTTTGCTGTTTGCCGTAAACGTGACTCTTAATCTCTCTATTGTTGTCCTCACTTGTTCTTTAAACAAAACAAACTCGCAATTTTGGAGAAAACTTTGTGGCTATGCCTGGAGTCCTAGTTCTCTAACTTATCGACCATATTGTACGTTCTGTTGTAGTTCCGATCAAACAGGACGAACGTATAAGATTCAATAAGTTACACGTAAGTCACAAGATTAAAAGGAATACATTTATGTACGATAAGGGCCTGGACTACAGTGGAAAACAGCAGAACAATCAACCTCGTTCCCAGGTTCTCTCTCCTACCCGTCTCTCTCTCTCGCCTCGTAGGGACGGGTAGGAGAGAACCCTGGGAACAAGGTTGCAGAACAATAACACTACAAAGCAGTCTGTAAAATGATCAATTACCTGATAACAGATGAGTATAAACAGGAATATCGCCATGTATCCAATCTGATAAACTGACACCTCGTTCTGCAAACCGACCAATAAGAACGCGCCACAGCAGAGTAAGATCCAGTACTTTGCGAGGACGGATTTTACCCACATCATGAGCGCTTTTGCGTCATCGGAAGCTTTAGGATCCAGGGCATCGCCTTCTTCAGCTAAATTGTGTGTAAATAATTTCAAAGACGCAAAACATTACCACCACGGCAAGGATCAATGGTAAGAGAATGTGACAGCGCTATCCACCAGGGTCCAGTAGTTTAAAAGTGGATAACGCTATCCACTGGATAAGTATCTATCCAATGGATAATGCAATGGGTCTGCGATAGCGCTGTCCACCGTTTGAACAACGGGGGCCAAATAAATAGCTGTCCAGTTGCATTATCCATTGCACAGAGATTCAAGAAGTGGATAGCGCTGAACACCTTTTGAACTACCGGGACCAAGACCTTAACTTATATTTAAAATAGAAACGCAGGAAAAGAAGGAGGAAGTAGCCCCAGTCTAAATGTTTCCCAGTGTAAATGCATCTGTAATGAACGCAATAGCAAAGTTCAAATGAAGAAATTTGTCAAAACGATTAAAAGAAAAATAATTGTTTTACGCAATTAAGGGTTTCTCAAGTTGGGTGTTAACTGGGGTTAAGAAAATTAACACTGGTTAGCTATTGTTTGGGGGAAGACACGGGGATAGGAGCCCAGGAGAATAGGGGGGGTACGGCAGGCGGGAGGTATGGACCCCCTGTATCTCGTCTGTGGGTCATTCAATCATTTGTAATTTTCTTTGCACTCCACTTTGAATGAAGGGACAGGAATTGATGTTAACATTAGCTCCATGTCGAAAGAAAGGTTTTACACAGACTTGAATTCAATTATTATAACGATTTGCATTAGTGTAAATTAACATTAGATGCGAATATTTTGTTTGTTTTTTTTTTTGTAAATTATTTCACTTCACATGTTTATAAATTTTTAACTGTTTTACCAAAATCCTGATAAGTTAGATCACTAATAACCATTAAAATCAGTTTATGGTTCTAAGAAATTTGACTACTGAATTTACTGTTTTAATATTTCAAACCATCAAAAATGAAATTTTAGAGATTTTAAAGTTATTAAAAGAAAAGATTCTACCAACAAACACTTCAACGTAAATGAAATAAGCAGTAAGATTTATTTTTAATACCTGAGGAAGACGATGTTCCCAAGGAGGCTTTTGTTTAAAGAGAAAACACATATTTTAGAAAGCGTTAACAACTAACATAGTGAGAGTAAAGAATGATCATCGCAGTAAATTTTCCAATTTAAGCAATTGGAAAGAAGAAGCCTGAAAAAAATCAGGGCTTCAACGGGATTCGAACTCATGACCCCCGCGTTGCCGGTGCGTTGCTCTACCAACTGAGCTATGAAGCCACGCATTGGGAGCGAGGTCAATTTATGGAGTTCATGTCTCCCGTGAGGAGTGAAGTGATGTGAAGTATATGAAATAATTCACTCTTTACTCTCATCTACAACCGCAGTTCAAATATGAATCATTTCATATACTTCACATCAACTAACATAGTACTGGGATAAGACTTTCTTCGAAGTACATGTACTAAAATTCAACGTTATTGTGAAGCTCATGGGACACAAAGACAGTAGACTATGAAGTTAAATTTTAATTCACCACGACAAAAAGGAACAATGAATCAGATATTATATTTTTAACTGCATAAAGCTGTACATGCGTCGTTACCACGGGAAAAACTACACTTAATTAGTACATGTAGCTCATTTTTACGATTTTTATTTATAATGTTCCTACATTTAGTAATACAATTACGTTTAATGATAACGAATTAGGATTCTCTGATTTCAGTCAAACAAAACGTCTATGTACAGTGTGCATGCATTGGATACTTACACATTTTCCTAAGCGCCTTTAAAAATGGATGTGCAAGGTTTCTCAGTGGAAGCGATCCTTCATTTTCCCTTTCTCTTCTTTTCATTTTCTTCTCTCTGATATGCTGTCGTAATGTCACCCAGAATACCCACGTAAAGAGAGTCTATGAAAAATCACAGTATTACTTGAATGTTACAACGGTACGTTGAGAGGCCTTTCTGTCAGTAGACTATAAGTACTCCATCATTTTTCGAAGGCATTATAGAGAAAGGAAAATACGCGAGCGCGCGTGAAAATCACGACCAATTTTCTTTCCCTCCTCCGCGTGCCGCTTCTCTTGGCATGTGTCAATTTTCTCGCGCGATCGCTCGCTCAACTATCCTCGTGGAAAATGAGGAACTAGATATAATCGTAGTCTATTCGGCCAGCAGTCCTTTAGTCTGTTGGCTTAAATGTCTAACGTAAAAGCAGTGGAGTAGACTGTTAGCAGGCTCTCCATTTGGGGGAGTCGCGAGAAGTCACGCGAGAGCAACACCCGAAAAGAGACGCGAGAGCGAGGGGCTTTACTGCTCGCTCGCGCGTCCTCTCGCGGGGCTTGTTTCGCTCGTCACACATGAAGAGCTTGCTAGCAGGCTATCAGTGAGGCTAAGGTTGACAGGAACGCACCAGACAATTCCTTTTACCACAACATGGCACTTCGGCAGCAGTCCTTTTCCGTTCTCTTTTAGACAAACGGGAGACGCGCAGGAAACGCGCGAGGGCATGGGGTGAAAAGGAGCAAAAAACTGATGCAGGGTGATGGGGAAGGAAAGGAAAGTCCACGCTCCTCCCCTCCCCCCCCCCCCCCCCTCCTCACCGTTACAGGTCCATCTACCCATAAAGAAAAAAGATACATCCGATTACAGGACTCCAAAATTAATGACTTTTTAAACCTTAATTGCTAACTCCAGAAATACCATAGCATAGCATAAGCGAGTTTACAGTAACTCACTTGAGCACCCAAGTGTAAAAAGGGAAATTGCCATTTCTTCAGTCCGAGCTCAGCATAATCAAATGTTCCAGTGGGGTCCTGCAGTGGTAACTCATCATCAGTCAGTTGAAGGCCATAAACATACTGGACAAGAAGCAACAACTCAGCATAGATCACAAGTCCTGGTGAGGAGACCATACAGAACCACCGTGCGAATGGGGTGATCCATATAAGACACGCCCATAGAAGAAGAACAAATGTCAGCCATGAATGGTATGTGATACTCCAAGCCTGCAAGAAACAAAGTTGGTCAGAGTTTGAGGATGGCTCAAGACTATTTCCATCTTTATCACCGCATTATCAGGTTTAGAAGACCATGACGTTTTCAAGTCTTCTACACGAGGTCTAAGGTAAAAGCTGCTTTAATAACAGGAAACTTGACCTAAGTCCTGCGCTTAATGATGACTTTCTTAACCCAGCTTTAAACTTTGTTTCAATAATCGACCCAAAAATACTGAGTCTAGAAATCAATACATCACAACTTTACCATCATTATAATGAGGGCTGCAATGTAGCTCTGCCTCATCAGGAACATCATAATGCTTCCCAGAGTTCCTTGCACACCTGGATATTCATCTGGCTCACGGATTGGTTGAACAGGTTCCTCTGCAACAACATTCTCACGGAGGGATTCAAGGGTGTTGTAGTTCGTTTGGCCAGGTCCCGCCATCAAGGACTACAGGTATACAAACAAAACAGACAATGTGTTAAACAGAATTCACACTTCACCAATTTATAAATTTAATGGAAACGTTATGTCCATGTACTTTATATACTTTGATGGGCCCACTGATATTAACAAAAATACACGAGATTCTTAATTCAATTAATATATAAATTAAAAAATAAAATGAAAATTATTGAGTCAACCCTTCCACCTGATATCATTTCAGCCATGTTAGCCTGTTCATGTACAATAAGCTCAACAGAAACCAAGGCTGTCATTAAAATTTCAAGTTGCCGGGCTAATGATACAAGTAGATGGGGAATCCAACAGCTAGGGAGTTTGTTTGGTTCTATTTTTCTTCTATTTTCCTATAAAAGCAGGACAGCATCACGTTCATATAGCCAGGGAAAATTCCTGGCCCCGGCCATTAATGACATCCCTGAGAAACACACTTACAAGTCAAAATCTATTTTTTCTAAAAGCAGACATTTTTAGGGCTTTCTCACACATTTGTCTCCCATGGATGTTCATAGGGGACGAACCATGGCAGATAAATGTTGGGCCAACCTTTATCCACCCTGGGAGGAACACTACAATGCAGCCATCAGAATGTCTATGTGGGAGGCTAAAATGTACCTGTCTTTCTGACGTGTATGAAGGGGGCCATGTCCTTGGGTCCCACCAATGAGTTTGATTACCACCATATTTAGGGCTATTTTCCTGAAACATTTTCAAAACATCAAAAAATAAATATAAATATTATATACAATAATGCAAAGTGAATATAATTGAACAAATCCTTCTTCCTGTTATCGGCTCAGCAAGTCCTTGCATACCTAACAAACATTTCTATAGCTCACTCTTTTTTCTCAAGCAAACCACCACTGCACCAGCATACAGGAAAAAATAAAATCAACATCAACATCTTCACTGCACACCAATGTATTCACAAAAGCCGTACAAGCACATGTGAAAAGAATGCACTTCGTCAAAAAACTTTTGTCATTTCTCATCGACACTGTAGACCATTTCTGCCCAGCATTCTACAAACAGATGCTGCAGATAAAAATTCCTGTTAATCCTTATTATTTAGGCCAGGTTGGTCCCTAACAAGTACAAATACATGTCTCGTCTCATCCACTAGTAGCTTAACAAAATTACAGAAGGGGAAGTACAATGTATTGTACAATACTGGAAACTTGAATTCAACTAAATTGCAGCCAAGGTTAGGTGGACACAGAGTGCAGAAGGTAGAAAATGTGGAGTGTGAGAAATGCAGAGTGAGATAGAAAAAAAACCAAAACAAAATCATTAAAAGCTTCTACTTTGTAAATGCTCATAACAGAATGCTATAAAAAAATTACTTTATTCTGTGAAAGTTGATTTGACTCTATTAGTCTTCAGTTACTGTGTTCTTTGAAACAATATTTAATTGCAAGCACCCCCCCCCCCCCAAAAAAAAATGTTTTTTTTGGTTTGCTGAAACATAGCGTCTTCCTTTTAGAAAATGGATTTTTATGCCAAAAAATAATGCATAGAAGGAGGATATCTACATGTACATATCTTTTGTTTGCTGAACAAACTATCCTTATAATTCTTACTAATTGTGCAAAAGTTTTTCACATAGCATCTTTCTTTTAGAAAATGGATTTTTATGCCAAAAAATAATGCATAGAAGGAGGATATCTACATGTACATATCTTTTGTTTGCTGGACAAACTATCCTTATAATTCTTATTAACTGTGCAAAAGTTTTCACATGGCATCTTTGTTTAGAAAATGGATTTTTATGTCAAAAATGCATACAAAAAGGATATTTAACAATTATTCCTCGAGCCCGAATGGGCTCTGAGTCAATAGCCCATGAGGCCAAAGGCCGAATGGGCTATTGACTCAGACAGGGCTTCTGATATTTCGCACGGTCGCGGACCTGCGAAATTCCCCAAAAAACGCGAAATACCGCGAAATCCGCCAGAAATATTTCCAAATACATGTCCGCAAAACATATGTCATACTTATCTTGGCTAATAGACCAGTTTTATTCACCCCAAACGTCCACATGTATCTTGAAACTTCGTCACTGCAAAGAGTAAACAACGTTCCAAAACTACCAGGCATTTTTAGATGAACGTTGCGAAGAACTGGGCAGTAACCATAAGCATTTGCTCATTTTTCGAGCGAACTGTTGTTTAAAAAAGCAAATTATTATCCCTGTTAAAAAAAAAACGTCAAACAACGCTGGTCACATCAACGCGAAAATTGAGTCGATTTTAGCGAAATTTGCCAAAAACAATCCCGCAAAATCGGCTGTTTGCCCCTGAAAATCCTTCGAAATTTGAATTTTTTCCGCTAAAATCCCGTGAAATCGGCCGATTTTTCCACAAATTTGCCCCTGAAAATCCCGCAAAATTTTGATTTTTTTTTCCACGAAATATCAGAAGCCCTGCTCAGAGGCCATGAGGGCAAGAGGAATAATCGTTTTAGTAAAATCCAACTAGTTGGTCAAAAATATCGAGACAAAACAAGTTTAGCTAGTTAAAAAATCCTTTTTTGCCACCAACAAGTCAGTGCTTTTCGCTACTAGTAGGCTATAACATATAGCCTAGTAGTAGCTCAACCAATCAGAACGCAGCATTGATATTAGACCACTAGTTGGATTTTACTAAATACATTTACATGTACATGTACAAGTACGAGCTGTAACAACAAAACATTTAAAACTATTGTTATTATCCATCAAAGCAAAAGGTAGCGTACATACATCAAAGAAGTAAAATCTCGTTTCCGTTGCCAGCAGCCAGTAAAGTGCTAATAGAACACCGGGCGATGCACACTGGGGCCAGTCTAAATATGGTCTTACATGAAGCACTAATGGAGCACTGCAGTCAGTGTAAATAATTCCCACAAGACCAAATAACCTAACAGAGGAAATACAAAATGCATTTTAATTTAGTTACTTGTATAGAGCTAAAAATACAACATGTACTTTATGGTTAATAAGTAGTAGAGCTGAGATTTTGTGGCTTTCTAGAACAAGAAAGGATTACAATAATTATTATAAATAATTGCAACTGTATTTTGTTTATTAAAGTTCATTTGTGCAAAGTTCTAGTATACCCAAGGTTTTATCCAGAAGGGTAATGCCAATGCCCATAATATTTCATTTGAAAAATAAAAAAATATTCCAGGACAAACAGTTTTCAATGACCTGGGGTCCATTTAATAAAACTTTTACATGTGTAATTTACAAGTGTAGAGCTTTCGTTTTCAGATGCTAAAACAATGGCCACACTTGTAAATTACATGTGTAAAAGTTTTATTAAATTGACCCCTGGCTAGAAGCTTAATTATTAGATGTATTCTCTGGCTGTGGGACTGATCTGGTGATTATTATTAAATTTTATTGGTTGGGGGTATATGTAAAAAGACCTTCATTGAAACAAGATACACGCAAAAACAACACTCCAAACTACATGTATTTCAAGCACTCACTATAGTTAAGGCATATTACAGATCTTATTAAAGTCTCACCTGGCAAGTAAATTATCAGGAGGGAGTGAACTCTGAAAAAACTGGAATTGATATAAGTAGAATGTAATAACATGGACGCCAGAGTATACCATAAGAGCAAATCGTACGGAAGCAAAAGCTCTCTTTCGTCGCAGTCTAACAGCTTTGTGGCAAGCCCACATTGTTCCTAAAATCAGGAACATTATAAAGTATATAGCAGAGGCTAGTGATGGTAGCATTATTCCACCAACTAACAACATTACTGCAAGGAAGTACGGCATGATGTTATCCCACGTGGATGAATCAGGTGATGCTCTGATGAGCTGTGGAGTTTGTTGATGAAGTGGTGAGGAGCCGATTAAGCTTCGGCAGCAAATGACACATGTTATCGATACTGCAATTACCACCACATCAGGTGCAATAATCCTGAAGATATCAAGAGCTGGAACACCATCAAATCTATAGAACAGTAAAAAATAAATAGAGTGCTACATTTACAAGGTACAAAGCCTTGACTTTGCAGTTTAGGCAACTCACATAAAAACAGCTGTACACTAAGTAGTTCTTTATAATCTACTAGATCTCTTGGTTCCCCATAATTTATCGTTCTGGTTATTCTGCATGTAATCATGCTGCCATCATAACATTCACTTCCTATATTATTTTATTTACATTAAGTACAATGTTCTACGAAAGCTACATAATAAAATTACATTTTATGTACCGAACCTTATCCCTTCAATTAAGTACATGAAAATATCGACATTTGAATTAAATTAACTCCAACATATCTAATTTTGGTTGACCCATGAACTATGTTGAAGTGGACCACAAGGGAATTTCAACTGTGGAGCGACCTCGTTTCAAACATCAAACCTTTCAAGTGCCAAATATAATGCATAGATTACCATAATTTACTTTGACTTGTAAGCATTGCACGCCATTTAGCATCGTGAAAATGAACTGAGTCTGATTTTTTATTAGTTTGATGTCTGATTCAACCCTTGAACTTATCTCATCTGGGTTGACCTAAAAAGGTATGGTACATGAAAGGTTCGCAGCAAGAACCCAGACCTCAAGGTAAAAAACTGAAAAAAAAATCCAGTACCCAACATGTAGAATCTTTAATACTCACCTGCTCAGACCAATTTGCCTAGTCAGCCTTTCATAAGTGGAACCTATCAAGCAAATTATTGCTGATTAAATTTATAATGTTGAGGGCAAGACATCACCATACTCAAAAACAAAAGGAAATATAATTGAACCAAGGATAAAATTAATTGAACCAACAACATACATGATTGTATACATTGTATAGTAAAGATACAAAAATAATGCCTCCTATTGGTTCGATGACAAACAAAAGTACTGAAAGCAAAGCACTGAAAGGTGCATGTAACTGGATAAAACAAATGCCTTTCAGTTTAAAACTTAATTGTAGCCAGGGATCATGCATCTAGGGACAACTTGGGATCTAGGGACATTTTGAAATTTAGAGTCTCAACTTAATTTACCAAAATCAATCTACATTGCAAACTTACAGTTTGGAAAGAAATGACCATATGGTGGAAGAGCTCCCAGAACAATCTGGAAAATAATCTGTGCCATTAAGGCAAACACTGATAAGCCCAACAAAGCTTTCTGAAAATGACCTGTGGAGGCCACAGCTGTAAAGATGAAAAACAGACAAAATAATATCAACAAATATCATGGAAAATGATAATCTGCATGAGCAACCAGCCAAATGCACCCTAGCAATAAAGCCTTTGTTTCGCTTCCTCCATATTGACATAATTGACTCCGCGTGAATCTACAGGTACAGATAGTAAGATCTTTATTGAGCATGCATGCACTGAATGTTACTAGAATACACAGGGTTCATACATGTACTATATTGAGCTCTTCAAATTCCATGACTTAATCCCATGACTTTTTTCATGAACTTTCAAAGTTTTCCATGACCTTAGGTTTAGCTGTGAATTTCGAAATTTTTCAAAACTTTTTTTAAGTTTACAAAATGTGGGCTATTTTTTGGCCAAGGTCACTTCAAAAGACATAAGGGAGCTTAAGCAACTACAACAGACCACAACAACGACTTAAAAAAAAAAATAGGTTTAACGATCAAAACAACAGCTCAGCACGTGCATCATGCTTTTTAGTGCATTTCTTTGATGTCCTCTGCATGACTACGACGTGAAAACTCCTAATTTGCCATTTTGTGGAGGACGTGGACATGCCACAACGAATTTTCCTTCCTCTTTTTGAACTTGAATAAAAATAAATCCTTAAGAATTCAACTCCAGGAAAAGTCGCCTGCATTTGACATATTGAGAGGGTCCAAATAGACGCGATTATGTTTGAAAGAACGCAAATTCATTTTTTTAGAAACATTTTCACTGCTGTCGTCATTGTCCTTGCTTAAGGTCCCTATAAACTCTGGTGATCACCAAAATGTGTATTTTTTGCACTGTTTAATTACTCGCCACTATCTTATATTTTCCTTACTTTGACATCTGCAGTAACTAATCTACCAGTTGTAAATTCAATTTTCCATGACTTTCCAGGCCTGGAAAATGAAATTCTTAAATTTCATGACTTTCCAGGTTTTCCATGACCGGTACAAACCCTGGATACAGAGTAGGGGAGCAGGGCTAGCTATTGACCAGGATAGTGTAAAGGAAGGTGTGCGCATACACTGTAACTTGAGAATAATAAAGTAGAGATCTACATTGTAGCAATGACTAACCTCGAGTAGAATATGGGAAATAAGCCAGCCAAATGTCTTTAGAAGTACTATAAACCCACAATTAATACAATTCATGTATACTGTAGCTGTGCTATGCGGAAATTTAGTTGTTGACAAGGCTGAGACTGCCTAAGACAATTTTTTGGGAGCCCTTATTAGCACCCCTAAAGTAAAAAGTTAGGAGCCCAAGCCACATTTCTAGGAGCCTATTGATTGATTAACTTAAATGTGACCCTCCACAGGATTTTGGCTATTGGTGATAACACGCGCATGACACGTTCAAAAGGTAAGACAAAAGAAGCAGGAGTTAACATGAAACAACCGTGTAGGATTTCGCTTATTAAAAATTTCCTTTGTTTGAGACAACATGGTAGAAACAAGGGCCTTTTATCGTGCGAGTAAATATTAACCCGCATACTGTGCAACTACAACATGTTCATTGTGTCAACTACAACACGCTTACCTTGCCAACAACAAAAATTACTGCTTACCATGTCAACAATTACAACATGTTATGCCATATGAGCACAGTTTTACACATACCATGCAGAGAATGAGCGTGAGCACACTTAACATGGAAATAACTGTTTTCATTACAGACAGAAGTCAGAAACACCCGAGGCACACAACTTTCTCACAGAAAATTTAGGACTCAACTCTATCGTGATCGGAAGGGAATTAAACCAGTTAAATGGCCTAAAAAATTAGCCTTAGTCCCCTTTAAATTAGCCAAACGTTTTACACAGACCTTCTTGTAATAAAATCAGTACATGAACTGTTAATTATGTACATGTAATTAACCATTTCTCTACATCACTAATCACTTACTGTAAACCTTGGCAGAATGGAATAAACACCGCAAAACGTAAACAGTTCAGTCTGATCGATTTCTCTAAAAAAGTATTCTCTGAAAAGTACTTGGAAATATCGAATGAAAGAACTTACTTGAAATTAAAAACTTAAGACTGTTTTAAGTTGCAGTCTCCTTGTTTATCATGATCTGTGAAGCAATCGAGAGTTACAAGTGTACAGTGTAGCCGCCAGGTTTGTGTGTCATTGCATGGCCTTCTTGTTTTCTTTTTCAAAAAAGAAATGTTAACCATACCAGAGATTTGCATTATCATCAGAGTAATTTAACTGAAAACATTCATCAATTTCTAATTGCCAACGACGCAACCAAGCTAAGAGGCGAGGTTGACTCGGCGGCAGAATTATAACGCCGCACAATGTAGGCAAAAACTCTCAAATTCTGCGTAACCCTCTAAAATTTGCGTTTTTGACTATATTTGGGTGTAAGTAAGACCCCATATTTGGGTAGTGACGTCATGGTCTTGTATTTACAACTCGTGATCTGAAATTGGGAGATTCAGTGTGCAGCTGTTCGTTGTCTGGTCAAGAGGGCCTAACAGGTGAGCAAGCTTTAATAGATTTCTAGTTTGAAAGGGCAATTAGTGCTCTGGTTTGCTTTATAAATTGCATTTAAAGCAACAGCTTTAAAAAAATAGGGTTTTACGCTCAAATTTTTGTCAGAACCAGCTTGTTCTTTGCAGCTCGATTTACATTGAGGTAGCGTGTTCGCTTCCCGACTCAGAACCAGGGTTTTCATTGTTCTCTTTTCCTTTATGAATTGAATTTTAAGCGGTAGTTGATCAAGGCATAGGATTATATCCTCAAAACTTTTATCAGAACCAGCGTGTTCTTTGCCAGTCAATTTACATTGAGCCAGTCCTCACCTCCCGTGAGGAATGCAACGTATTTGCAGACCTTTTATTTTAGAATTTATTCGAGAGATTTTGTCAACCAGCATGTTTTTTTCCCGCTCGATTTACATTAAGACAGCCCAAAACTCCCCTGAGGAATGCAACGAATTTGCAGACTTTTTGTTTTGAAGACTATCATTGTGCCTTTCAAGAGACTCTTTGTCCTGTGACACTCGCTCATTTGATCTTTGTGTTTTATTCAAGTTTATATTTTTATACCTCTGATACATTCCGTCCCATTCTTGCGCTTTTCACACATTTTACTTTACACCAATTTTTTCTTACTCATATTATCACGCGAAACATTTTAACATTTCTTATCCCTGATGATGCTGTTGCTCGGGATTTAACTATTGTTTATAATATCAGCAGTCAAAGGCCTCATTTGAACTATCTTTTTCTTTCTAACGTTTATAGTTTTGATACAATTGAATTTTCCATGAAACATAAGTACTAATTAATATAACTTGCTCATGTATTTACCAACAAAGCTTCAAGCCATGTTGTTATTTCTTAATAATTAAAAAGTGAAAGCCTACAATGTGCCAAAGTTGTTGTTTTGACAAGTTGGGTGCCATCCTTTTCTATAGTGGAATCCATTTTAAACCTCTAAAATTATGAAAAAAATATCACGGAGATCTGAATAGGCACATTTCACAAAAGATAAATGAATTCGCCTCGTTGGCACTTGCCGGAAGGTACCCCTAGTCTATGCTATTAAATTCATGGAGTTGAATGAAATTGAAAATAATTAACATTCTGAACTGACTGATTTCCACAAGCCAAACACACTGTCACATTGCAACCGCCTTTGTTAATCAGATAGAGTTCCAATGGCTGTTGCTAAAATTAAATTTTTGTAAAGCTAAAAATTTAAAGTAATTACGTTTCATTTTGGTGCTATGCATGTAGGCTTTAAACGAAAAAATAAATTGGCACCTATTAATTAAAACCAAAGAAGTATTTGACATTGAACTCGCCACACAACACTCCTCCCCTCAAAGATGATGATTATGTTGTTATTTTTATTGCTCGTGTAAATGTACAGCTGTATAAACTTCAACTGACAGACATAGAATGCGAAGAAAACTTCTCTTTTGCATTCCGAATGACAACAATTTAGCAACAATCAACTTCAGCTATGTTGCGAGCACATCAAAAGCCAAGTATGAAATGATTTCACATCAATATAAAGAGGCACTCTCTCACAGTGTTAAGCTTTAACCATGAGCTACTGTGTCAAGAACTGAAAACTTTTCAGTGTCAAGCCACCATGTTAAGAATTCAAACTAAAGCTTGTCCATATCAAGCTAACGTGTAAAAATACAAAGCTTATTCATGTCAGACAGGTAGGCCAGGAAAATACAACCCACCAAGGTAACATGGTATCTTCTGTTCTGCTAGAGAAGTATGCACATATCACAGTTTTAAACACGCTCAGTGTGTTGTGCAAATGTGTCACGTCCATGTCATCACCAAAGTGGCTAAAATCCTGTAGATGATGAACACACATTTCACGTGTCCATTTCAAAAGCACAAAATGAGTTGGGAATTCTGTAGTTCATTCATTGGAACTAGTAGGCATCAAGACTATTGTCATAAGAATCATAAGTTTTAGACACCCAGAGGGCTGTTGTTTATAATTTTAGTCGACCCGAGCAAATCGTAGAAGCCTCTGATGACTGGGAACCCATTAGGCAGCAGCCTTGGTTGATCAGAGATGAGAAGTTCAGTTCAGAAACAAAGCAATTTAGAGGCTACTGTAGCTCCCTGAGCTGCAGGGTAGCCACAGCCCCAACATGGCCATCACTGTATTGTTTTTTAATGTTGTTATGGCAGACATGATATCGTGTAAAAATGTCTCTTACCAGTGGAATTTATACTATAGATAATTACATGTATTATCCAGCTGATTGGAGTAAATGTACCTATATGAGACATAATTTGTCTTCAAGTACATGCAGTTGTAACTCTCACATCTAGACATTATTATTTGCCAAAGTATTATAATTCTGCTGACCTGTCTGTCAGCAGATGTCTACAATTTATTACTAAATGTATGTCTTCACGGAAACAAAGATGGATTTATTTCACATTTTTACTTGAGAGAGACTGGCTTTAAAAGTTTTCACAGCATAAATAGTGTTTCAATTCACTCTTTTTCTCTATTTGAATTCATGATTTCATTCCACTTTCTTGATCCTTTCTCCTGCCAAACATTGTTTTGATCTTTTCATCTCCATAAATTATTTTGTTTTCTCTTTGGATTTAGAAAAAAAATAGACAAGCTGATAAATATAACAATAATTTTTCTACTGCTGCCAGTTTAATCATGCCTTTTGTTAGTCATCTAATCTCAAATCCTTCTATCATGAGTTAAATGGGCTTTGAATGCTGCCATCTCTTGTTTATACCCAGTCCCTTCCTTAACTATTGTTGTCAATTAGTTTTGATCATTGACGATTATTGATCATTTTGGATCGTTGTGGATCCTTTAGGTCATAGTTTTGGCTCATTTTGCCTGGTTCCTCATTTTAGTAACTACAGCCAATTGATAAACCACAACACCGCAAAGTGTCCACAAGTTATTTCATTTTACCGAATACCTACCATAGGTTTAACATCAGAAAAACCGCACAACCTACGGTTTAAGATCACCGCAACACCACAAAATGGGACTTTAATCACCACAACACCACAAAACCAAAATGCTACATCGCAAAACCGCAAATCCCCATGTCCCCCTCTCTAAGCATCTTCCCTTTGGTGATCATGCTTAGAACTCTCATAACCTTTTCTCTGATGATATTCTTTGGAGAAAATTAATGTTGGTCACTATCTTGGGACTTAAGGGGTTTTAAAACAAAACATCCATCTAAATTCATCTCTCAAATTTAAACCAAGACCAATTATTCATCTGAGAGATAGCTCGTCTAGACGGTTCTCAGGTATGCATGTGAATTTGGCCAGGTTTAATTTAACAATATAAATATAATTGTAAACCTTTCAAACCTCTTGATGGATTTGGTAAAAGAGGAATAGCCAGAAGACAACACAAATATATAAAAGAAAAGCCATTGAATCTGAAGCAACAAGCTGAAAAGCAAACAAACAGAGAAACAATTTTTTAAAAAAATGTCAAGTAATAATAAATATCCAATAAATTACGTCACCGACGATTCATTGATACGTTGCTTTAAATCGACATATTGCTGTACGCTAAATTAAATTTCTTTCGATACTTGAAAGAAACATTAGACAAACACGTGTACTGATCACTTTTCAAAATCTTCAGAAATTTACAACGTAGAAAGCGACTCACGATTAGTGGCAATTTATTTGCGTTACGTGCCTCCCAGCAGGTCTGTGAACTTTAAACTGATCATGAAAGGCGAGCAGACGTTTTAGGGGCCAACCTTAACAGAAAGTCACTAAGTTTTAAAAATTAGGCGCTGTTAGCAAAATGTAATCAATAAAATCCACTTTCAAGCCTGATTTTTGGATTGATTTATAACAACGATACGATCGAAAAACGTCTGCAAGTTTGTTTGTAGGTACGCTGTATTGCGCAAAGCAGAGCCACACTGGACACTGAAACAACACACCCACCTCCTAACAAGACTAGTGGAAGAATCCATCTGAATAAAAGCGTACAAACTAAGGGTGAAGACATCCTATTGAAGTCCAGCAAATGTTTCAGAACCAAGAAAAAGAAAAGCTGGCGGTTTCCATGTCAGTCTTCAGTTTCTCAGCCCCCTTACCGGGGGACATGTCTAAACAGCTTCATAAAAACGTTATGAGCGCAAAGCCAGAAAAGAAAAGACGTTTAAAATGGATGCTATCCCTGCAAAAGGAACTAGTGAGCCAATATTTCAACCGCAAATTACGAAGACGAAACCAAGAAAACTCCGAAAAATCTCAACTCAACAGCAGTGAAAACATAATGAGCCCGCGATTTACCTTAGTATGCGTTTCATAGCAACTTTCCTTCATGTAAAGCATCCTTTTGTGTCAAATTGACTGACGAAGAACAAAGTCAAATCAGCGTTTATTGATCAGATTACCACTGAAAGTGGCAGGGCAGCCCGGATAGAAAGCCATGGGGCTTATTATATTCAGGCTACCCGCTTACAACAAATTTGAGATTTAAATATACTAAATGACAAGAGTAAGCTAAGTATAAGTAATAAGGTTAAGAGGTATAAATTATCAATCAATAATATCAAATTAATTTAGGGTATCTAATTATTGATTCAAATTAATAGTACAGGAAAAAGAAAATTCTAGTTAATAGTCTAAAAATAAATTTTTTTTTTTTTTTTTCAATATTCATTACATAAAAATGGGAGATCTCCTAGTGACCCGGCTGATGACGATCACTTTTTAGGAGCGAGACCTTATTCTGTATCTAATTAACACCGGATATAAGGTCATTCAAAATTCACGCATGACAGGGGCCAATCTGCGCGACTTATTACACATTGTACTCATTAGCTGTCTTCTCATTGGTTAAGAGCCTACAGCTAATTTTGGAAATCACTGCAACTCACAAAGTAGTTAGTTATCTACTAGCAGATAATTACGGTGGCTCAAAACGACAAAACACTTCGAATTCCCAGATTCCAAAACACTTCCCAGAATACAAAACACATCCCAGGATCCAAAAAGATTTTCCAGAATCCAAAACCGAAATAGGTCCCAGAATCCAAAACACATCCCAGAATCTGGATTCTGGAAAGTGTTGTTGTAATTCCAGAACGTGTTTTGGGTTCCGTGAAGTGTTTTTGGATTCTGGGAAGTGTTTTTGGATTATGGGACGTGTTTGGGAGTCTGGGACGTGTTTTGGATTCTGGGATGTGTTTTGTCCTTACGAGCCACCGTAGGTAACTGACCTATCTGTAGGTTGCGCGCGAAATGCAACATCAAAAGCAATAAATTCATACTTGGCTATGAGGCTTAAGTGAATAAAAAACAAGAAATCATCTTGAGGCTCAAAAATGAATAGTGCATTTCTTTTTTGTTATTCCCCAAGCCACAGAGCCAACTGTGAATTTTAATGTATCGAAAATGGTCTAGTTCCTTGCGACGTGGGCTTTCTCAAAGCCCGTTTCCGGTTTCAGCTAGTTACAAGTCGCTAGTTTCGCTCGCTTCGTGAAGGTACCTCGCGCCTTCGGCGCTCACGCGGTCAACTTGTGGCAAGTCTACATGCGACGGTGTGTTTGCTCGTTATTTTCTTCAAAACAATGTATATAATAAAACAAAATGTTATATTTGGTTTTTGTGATATCCTAAACAAGCAAGGTCTCGGTAAGTGATATCATATCAGCCTCGGCAATCGGCTCGGCTGATAACATTTACCTTGACATAGATTATTCCGGATATCACAAAAACCTCATCCATAATTGTTTTTAGTAAAATCCAACTAGTGGTCT
The DNA here is from genome assembly GCA_038088405.1 of Porites divaricata. Taxonomy (NCBI): domain Eukaryota; kingdom Metazoa; phylum Cnidaria; class Anthozoa; order Scleractinia; family Poritidae; genus Porites; species Porites divaricata. Next base: position 28,521,602 of record JBBMOI010000006.1, on the reverse strand, counting down.
ATTATCAATGCTGCAGTCTGATTGGTTGAGCTACTAGTAGGCTATATGATATAGCCCACTAGTAGCAAAAAGCGTGGGCTTTTTGGCTGTAAAAAGGGATTAAAGTCTAACTTTAACTAGCTAAAATTCTTTCATTCTCGATGTTTTTGACTAACTAGTTGGATTTTACTAAAACAATTATTCCTCTCGCCCTCATAGCCTGTGAGTCAATAGCCCATTCGGCCGTCGGCCTCATGGGCTATTGACTCAGAGCCCATTTGGGCTCGAGGAATAATTGTTAAACAATCTTTTCATCGCCTGCAATGCACTCAGCGTGGTATTTGGATCCTCACGGGCGGCCTTGCGCGGCAGTTCAGGGGCGATTGGATAAGGGGGTGTTTACATGACACCAGAGGCGACTTTCGCCCCGGAGCGAGTTCACTCCGGTTCCCTCTCATGGCTCTATATTTGTTTACATGATATCACCACAAAATGCCATGCCGGCGCGAGTCACCCCGGTGTGAGTTCACCCCGGTTCTTGTACAGAGGCGAGAATTTCACTGCAGTACGAAATCTCGCAGCGGTATCATGTAAACGCGAAAGAACTATCCGTTTCGGTGTGAAATCGGTCTGCCGTTAGACTGGAACGGCTAGCGCACGCGTAATGTTTGCGATTTTGAATCACACGTGTATTTTATCAACATGAAGTGTACCTTCAAATAACGAGGTATGAAATGACCCTGTCATCATGTAAACGCGATTCGAAATCAAAAAGTCATCCCGGTATGAAACTCGCGCCGGTGCGAGTTTTCTCATGTAAACACGCCCTCAGTCATTGAACTGAAGCTTATGCCCCAGGGGATACTCCCGATAATCGCCAAAACGGGGAGGCACTTGCTTAAAAAGAAAACCTTTTTAGGCTTCTGGTATGTGAAAGGATATTGATTTCATAAGTCGTTTAAGTCTGTAGAAAAAAATCAAAATGGGTGGCTAAGTAACAGACACATTTTATGGCTGTGAAAGAGACAAGGAAATTGCCTGGTTCGATATATCACGGTGCATTTACAACAGTTGAAAGGGACAGAGTGTTCTAAACTAGGTACATAGACCTTTTCCCCTTTCTCCCTCCCCCTCCCCCCCCCCCCCCCCCCCAGGAACGTAGACCACACGAACGTGCAAACTAATTGATACTATTTTTCACCTTTTTGACTGACCTTCGACCGTGTTTTTATTTCCATTCCATCTCCGTACGTGCACAAATGATTTAGCTTTAGACTGAACTTTAAGAGGCCAGTTCCTTCCATGAATATAACGTCGTTATTGTAATCACACAATTGTTTTATAAAGCGGCACTGATTATTTCAAAACTAGGCTACCTAATAAATTTTCTTTCCATAAGTACTTCAGATTAAACAATGAGTATTATAAACTCAAACATTGGAAGTCACATCAAAACTTCATACTATAGCAACAAGAGAAAAAAAGAACAAATAAGCCCATAAAAATAACAAAGACTTTGACCACTTTGACTGCCAATTCTTGTTTTCGCTGAGCTAGAGCTCGCAAGGTGCCTCTTTGTCCTCTATTCACCCAAGGAAAGCTTTCTTGAGGGATCTCACATCCAAGAAACGAGCACAATGGTTCCCAGCCTTTTTTCACGTTGTGCACCAAGAGCCGCTCCTTAGGAATGACGGTCTGCACTCGTTCATTGTACTCGCGATATTTTTTCCTGAACAAAACGGTAGATTCTGTTTGTAAGCTGCCAACCGCTGCAACATTCACGCAATCTAACAATGCATAATATTTGCGGTGAGACCAGTTCCTCATCAACCACCTAACCAAGAATCCAGCATTTAAATACATATCCACATCGTTTTCTCTGACGTGACTTTTCAGCCAGCCATCCTCGCTGTCTCGTACATTTAGAATCACTTTGGCGTCTGGGAAAGCCTGTAAGATTTCTTCATACCAAAAACCCGCTGGATGATCGGTGACAGCATCAACATCTTTATACATGAAAGCGAAGTCAGGAGTTTTGCCTTTCAAGTAGATATCAAGCCATTCATCAACATGGATCGTTACGTGTTCTTTCCAATCGTAGACTTTAAAACCCAGTATCTCTAAAGCCTTTGCCATGGATGTAGTTCCTGTTTTTGATAGTCCTGCACATATAATTTTCATGCTTGAAAAGTTACCTTTTAAAACAGAAAGAATGATTTATTATCTTAAATGCAAAGAAGATCATCGCAGTTAAGGACACGGCTTTTTCACATGCCGCCGCAAAAAGAAAAACCTGAAACTGAAATTCACGCTTGTAGGGACTCGATCCCTGCCGTCTGTTAAACCAGCGGAACGCTTTTACCAACTGAGCTAGCGAGCCAATAAACTGGGAGCTGGTCATGATTAAACTGCATGATTGGTAATATACCCGGAAAGATGAAAATATAGGATAATGAATGTACGAAATTTATACAATCATGATGCGAAATTTATAAAATCATATCGCTCTTTTTTCCTTTTTTCTTCTTCTTTTTTTATCTCCTTAACTTATTCGATCGATCTTCTCGCACACGTTTTTGAAAAGTCTAGTAAGATTCAGGTGAAACTTTTGTAAGGTGAAAAATGCATTTGAAGAGCACTTCATGTTATATAGACACATGACAACTGAATATATAGATTGTCCAGGTTTTACTGTTTTACTGTTTTTACTCGGTAATTCTAACCTAATCGTAGCTATAACAAAATGTGTCAAATTTTATCCGCAATCAACTATCCTGATTTCAGCACTAATAGGAAAATCAAGCCTAAGTCTGAATTGGACCGGTACACGCCGTCGGAGTTTCCTGTGTTTCAATTTAAAAACGCCTAAAATATCACAAATTTTGTTATTAAGTTATGACTGATTGGTAACAAAACTTCGTGTCGTCCAATTCGGTCTGTAATCATACTCAAGAATGAAAAAATTGGACTTCAGCTATATATACTGTCGTCCGACTTTGTTAATCACTCGTACGATTAGAGACCGAATTGGACTCTACACAGTCCTACTGCCATTATATATGTTGTTGTAGTTAATTTTTTGTCTCGAGGAAATTGTTATTTTTTCTTTGTTTCATTTTTGTTAGCATATACATTACCATGCCTAGAAACAAAGGATATAAAAAAACCTGAGATAAAAAATTGACTACAGCATAATTATACGCACAATAGTCTGATTGGTCAGTGATTGGTTGAAAAAGCGTGCTTGACATGAGAGCATAAAACACACAGCTAAAGCTATTACACCAAATGCCAATAATTTGCCTTGAAAATTAGAAAGTAAGTACGTGGGGAATTTAACATCTTTATTTATCCCCAGTGATAGAAAAACCGATCAGCTGAGCACACAGGACCAGCTGGTATTAAAAAGAGAGCACAGCAACTTATAGTCGCGCTAAGTGGCTGCATGGCCTTGCGGGAAAAGATGAATATTTACATAAGTAATAGTTTAAGGTCAATAAAGAAATAAACCGGTACTCACACATAAAGAAAAGAAAAAACAAAAACCAAGCAAGGGCTGAGTACATAATCAGCTGTAAATAAAGTACACCCGTACACAGACTTGTATTTGCTATTCATGAGGGATTGGTCTGTAAGGGTAAAACACTGACCTTGCTGATTAGGGTTAGGGCTTGAGAATAGTTTATTGAATGTCATTATAGAAACCTTTGACTTGTTGCTCATTTCCACGATAACCTTCTTCCCCATAAAGATCTATTTGGTCGTCGGCCGCAAATCAAACGAATTTTTCTTCGAAATTTCATGTCTTTAATTTAAAACTTAGAAAGTGTCTTGGGATGCAAGTGCCGACAAAATAGAAAGAGTTTATTGAGCGTGAACTTGAGAAACTCTAGATCTTATGTATGGAAAGCTTATACAAATCAATCGCAGTCATTAAAGTCGAAGTAGCTTCCATCCGAGTAACCATTTTATTTGAAGTATGTTCATTGGCAGAATGCCTAAAATGTAACATCGCAGAGAGACAGTACAACGCTGTGGAGAGTTAAAAAGTTAATTTCGTCGGCTAAACTATTATAGCAAACGTTATTAAGATTAATTATATAAAACTAACGATGTAACATAGTTTAGGATTTGAAGGATTGCGACCGTACTTTAATGGATGGTTTCGTTCCGTTTTTAGAAGTAATGCATTTTATCGTCTTAATTAATAGCGATCTCCTGAAATTTTAGCTCAACAAATGTTCAATAGGAAAGTGTAAGCCTCTTCGATTCAGTCAACTGTAGCGTGAGTGGGACTCGAATCCAGAGCGTACGCTCTGCAGCCTACCCAAACCACAAGAACACTGAGGAAGAACTGCTAACGAAAGGTTTGATTTGAGGTTATTTATCAACAATCCTTAACCCTAAATAGAAGCTAACCGTTTCGAGTCAGTGTTTAAACCAAATCACTATATTCATTCAGTTATTTATATGTCGCTGATTGATTCTGGTCAGTCCTGTTCTGGCAAAAAACAGAAGCAATTAATGCAATCCGAAAAAGAAGTTAGATAGCGTGCTCACCTGTATAAGCTACAGAAACTGCAAGGTTCTTTCAATTCTTTTCTCCGACAAAAGCAAAATGATAGATTATGCCGCACCCAAAACTTCGTGACAGTCCGTCTTGTTTTATAATTATTTCGTCATACATAGCTTATTCTTTTAAGGTTGCTTGCGTTGGATATTGTGCACTGCAAAGCTATTGTTTGGTGGTCGCTCAAGCAAATCACTGCAGTGGGTTCCGTGTGCAAAAATGCCCCTGTCCGGTCCATTAAACTGCGTAAATCTTTATCCAAAGGATAACGAAATTGATTTCCCTAACACTTATCTGGTGGATAGGGCTAAAGAACTTTTGAAAACGTGTTCCAAGCCAGCCACGTGGGGTAGCCAGCCATTTTTTTCCTCTTATAATAAGCCCAAGTCCTTGAGGTCCCTGGGGATGGGCGACAGATGCAAAACCAGATTAACCCTCGAACGTACACGCAAATTCATACCCCCACCGTGGTATGGGGGGGGGGGGGGGTGGTGGATGGAACCCCTCCCCGGAGTTTTTGATTTGTTGCGGTATTTTGAAACGATTTTACTTTTAGTGGAAAGCCTTTGATCTTCTTAATAAGATGAGGTATATTTTAGGGGTGGTGGCGCTGCTGGAGGCATGTGACGTCACCGATAATGGTCTCCATCTTGGATTTTGCGAAGAATTAGAAATCAGGTTAAAACGGCGAGAAATGGTAATTTTTGTGCTTTACATGAAAAATAACACAAGATTTATTTTTATTGTTGAAAGAAGTTGAAATAAACATCTCTACTAATGACGTCATATTTCGTAACCAAAGCAACTGACCATTACTAAAGTTGTCTCAAAATTTGCGCGAGGGATGAATGAACATGCCAGGAGCCCTAAAAAATGTCAGGTGCTGATGTTTTATCCTCGAGGAGAAAACTCAGAAAAACCTTATGGGGGTGGCATACCCCCCCCCCCTCTTTTACGTCCGAGGGTTAAGGGCCCGTTTACATGGAAGTGGGGGACCCCAGATAGGTGAGGTAACATGCAGCGGGTCACCCCCCCTATCATATAAACATGATCAAATTAAAATGACACATTATATAAACAGGCGGGTTACCTCACTACCTGGTGTCCTCCACCTCCATGTAAACAGGCGCTAAATACGCCAGTCACTGTCAACACAGTCCTATCATGAGCACTACGTTCATTCGGACGATCATTCTCAGACTTACTTATGAACTGACCCCAGCTGGGTTCAAACCTTTCACAAACACTCGACTGACGCCTCATTCCCACCAAAGCTTAAAACTGTCTAAAATCTGTTTAGTTAAACAAGGTTTTAATTTGTTTTCTTCACGAAAGCTGTTTACTGTTCTTTTATGATGACCAGTTTAGTTATGTTCTAGTTTCTGTTTCTGTTTTTATTTTTTAAAACCAAGTTTAATAAATATGCTTGGTTTTGTTTCCCCGTTATTACAATTCCAGTCTTTCGTGGTCCAGCCTCTTCCTTTGTGCTTTACACCTAAACAGAACGTAGTCGAGGCTGGCTTCCCTATTCATTACAGTGAGAAGAAAACGATATGTATGTAAACACGCCTACTCTCCATGAGAGCTGCTCCTATTACTAAACTAGATTACGGATCGGCGTTTGTCACTTACGGAAAAATTATGGAAACGAAATCGAGTTGAAAGGAGTCCAGTTTCCCGGCCGAGGCGCCCCTGATAAATTAATAGGGGCGGCTAATTTGCAGTCGCTTGTGATGGCTCGAAAATTTCTGCCTTAGTGCCACAGGAACACCACATTAGGATGCGTTCTGACAAACGCGACTAAAACAACTAGAAAAAGAAAAATAGCTAATGCAGAATTCCTGCCGCAACTCGATAGGGAAGTTGTTCCGCAGCACCACACCCCTGTAGCCAAGGAATATCCAGTTTGCTTCCAATGTCTCTTTAGCAAGTATAGTGTAAGAGGTGATTCTATCATTGTTATTATTCATGGTGTTCAAATAGTCCTACTTTTAAGGTTAACGTTTACATTTCTGGAGGGTAAAACTAGATGAAAACGGACAAGAAAGGTCTTTGAGGCGGGACAGGGAATCATCAACAAAGGCAGCCCAACTTTAAACTCTCGGGACCAAGGTTATGGTCGAGGGTTGATCGAGAGCAGAGTACAGTACTATTTTAACGTTTTCTTGACTTGATATTTCAGGGCCAATAACTCCCAAGTTCGCACATCAACTAATAGTTCACCATTAATTACCAACAAAGGTCAGGGTTTGATTCACGGAAGCCTGAATTTTCTTCGGGTTCCTTTTCAACCGTTTAGGTTGCTTATTCTGAACTGCGAGGAACAGTGCTTGTTTTCAATGATCTTGAAACTTAAGAGCGGCTGTCTGTAAATATCGACCAGGGGTGGGAAAAATAAAAATTTCGAAAAATCCAAAAAAAATTCAGTGAACCACCCTAGATACCTTAGTAATGAAAATATAAATTTTACTTTCATCGGTTAAATATTTTTGCAATACAGCGAGTGTAAAGATTGACCGCTTCACGGCCTCCACAGGGCCTCTTTTTCGGGACGCGCGACAGGGTAACGAAAAAAGCTCGATTTTAGTCTACTTCAAACATCATTCAATTCACAATGCTTCTCATCGTATTAAAGGGATTTCAAAATACATTTTGACTGGTAATATGCTTCAATTGATTGCAACCAGAATATTTTACGGATTTTAAGATACTTGAATAATTTTGAGGATTTCACCCGAGCAAAATTTTGTCGAAATTCGAAGGCCTAAAATTCAACCCGATACATCGTTTTAAGAAGAAATAGATATCTGACATTAAAAAGCAATCTTTAAGCCTTCGAAATATGGGTTCAAAACTTTGGGCAACAAGTGAAATGAATTTTTGGGAAAGCGAAATTCAGGGAGCACTTGAGTGTGATGTTATCACACCTACTATACAGTTGAAATTTTCTAACAGAGCGGATGCAAAATCTTGAATGTGTATTTGAAGTAAACCAAACGACTCATTCAGTGGATAATTACTTATCAGGACGGGGCGCGTTCTGCACACAGTCCATGTGCATTTTAAGGAAGTTAAACCGGTTTGAACAAAGATGTCTAGGTTAAGTTTATTTTTAAATTTAACTTACATTATTTTCGATAAAAACTGTGCGAGAGTACAAAAACGTGCACGCAGTTGACCACAGCGTTTGGTACAGACGATAATACTAAGCAGTTTAAACTCCACACTACAGATTCACACAAGAGAAAAAGAATAATAACAAGAAGAAAATTTTATAAAAAGGATTCGAGTATTGACATTTTGACACAATATACCATTTTCTTGATTACTTCTTGTTTCTTCTTTTGGCTTCGTGGCTTTTAAATTTTGCTAGCTGTTAGTACCACCAGCTCTTCCCACAGTTTAGTTTTTTGAAACAGATATCCCTTTAGCTTACCCGTAAGGTTTCAGCTTTTAAATCTTGCAGTTTTTTGCTGATTTCTATCGTTTTGCAGCGATTTAGCCTCGACTAACCAATGTTTGTTTGTGTTTTTGCCAAAAAGTTCCCCGCTCTAGCCTCGCAATCATGCTGAAAAGTCTCTCGTCCCAGGGCCGTCGGGGAATACGAATATCGTCTATTAAAGTCGAAGGTATTTTCGCGCCGAAAGAGTCACCTGGCTACTATGGCGGGTGATTATTAAGTTTTGATTTTTGTTTTCTGTTATTAAATTTTGCATCGTATTGACTTCTGTGTGTTTGAATTTTCTGACGGTTTCTTCAGTTTTCTGCTATTTTACCTCTATTTCCATTTGCTCGAATTTTCTGACAGTTGCATCAATTTTCTGGAGGTTATGTGTCCATTTCCATTACGTTTTGAATTTTCTGTTGAATCTATTACTTTTCTGGCAGAACGTATTTGTAATGTGCTCAATACTTTCGTCTTATCACATTTTCGGATTACCCGAAGTTTCTTTCCATTTTGATTTGTGGTTTTCGTCGAGTTTCGGCGAGGGCTTTTTGAACTTTCGATTGCTGTCGAATGCTTTGCATTTTCTCGTGTATTTTTTGCCAGTTCGAATTTTCGGATGCATTCAATTTTGTGCTCGATAGCCTGGTGACTAGCGGATAGTCACCAAATCGAGGTCATTCATTTCCCGCCCTTCTGTCAAGATGGCGGATCCAGGGACAGTGTCCTCGGAAGAAGAGCGACAATCGTTCAGGAATTTGCGAGATCTCTTACTTAATATTATTCGGGAAATTGAGGGAGGAAGTCTTGACTCAAACACAGTGGACGCCTTACACTTTAGGCTGGATTGGCTGCATGGATTAATCGCTCGTCTTATTTGATGTATACGAAATCGATGAACAAATTGTCAATCTGATAAGGGGTGCACGGGACTGCCTTGTTGGAATTCAAGATAGATCCGGCGCTTCTTCACCAGCTACTGCTTTTACAGGACAACGTGGACGCCCAAAATATTCAATTCCAAGGGACCAACTTGAATTTCTCATTGGCAGATGTTTCTCCGTTCTGGATATTGCAACTTTACTCGGTGTCAGTGTCCGGACTATTGAACGACGCTTAGTCGAGTTTGGTTTAAGTGTGAGATCAACATACTCACGCATAGACAACGAAGAACTTGACCAGGTGATTCACAACATCCTTACAGAGTTCCCTAACACCGGTTATAGGCGAATGACTGGATTTCTGATGAGCAGAGGTTTGAGAATTCAGCAATGTAGAATAAGAGAGGCAATGCGGAGGGTCAATCCAGCTGCGGTCCTACTTCGGGCACTTGAGCTTCGTACGATACACAGAAGACGATACCAAGTGTATGGACCACTTGCTTTGTGGCATATAGATGGGAATCATAAGTTAGTAAGGTATGAAACCCCTAGCAATTGTGGGAGTGTAATGCCTGTTGTTCTTTTTATTGGCAATACGTACACACTCTAAATTCGAGAGTGCTCCGAATCTCTCAATGTAAGAAAACGTTTTATAATTTTACGAGAAAAATTTAAAACAAATCGTAGGATAAGAACTCTTTTTTCCTTAATTTAAACAGGCAGTTTGAATTTAAGAGAACAAAATCTTATTTTATGATTTGTCTTTTCTTAAAATAAAAAGACCAGGGGCGCTTTCCATTCAACCCAAAATTCCGGTAATTTCGGTTGGTACATCAAATGGAACGGCCCATTTCGGTTTGGTCCAACCGGAATATTCAGGACCAGCTTTGAAGGTGGTCCTCTTTGACCGGTCTGGTCATTTCGGTCGGTCGGACCGAAATGTTCCTTTCCATTTGACAAAATTGTTGTCCCCAGTACTGCTCTTTTGTATCCTGCTTGCAAGAACAATGACCAAGCGCGCAGTGGCTTGGGTCGGGTCTGTGGAACCGGAATGTACCGTTCCATTGAACACGGAAAATTTCCGGAATTTCAAACCGGAATTTTTGTTGAATGGAAAGCACCCCAGGAATCTCGAATTTAGAATGACGGTGGACTCTCTATAACTCAAAGCTCCAAGTGAAATGACAGGATAGTGAGGTTCGAGTTATTACGGTTTCAAGTTACAAAGGGTAAACATTATTCAGTAAATATTATGTTGTAAATCCAAGGCATTCAGTTTGGTTCAAGTTAGAGTTAAGTTTTTGTTAGCAAGGATTTAACGTATAAGGAGTCAACTTTATACTGTCACCCAAACATTGATCAAGCAACCCTCTGTTATGTGTTAACTTATCGAATTTCCAAGCAAGATTTTCTTATAACATTTACTGAGTGGTCATCTGGATTCTGAAGAATTACTGCTTAATAAAGGCTTGGCTGATGGTACCCAGTGTCTGGATGTACAATTTGCCTATTTGTGTTGATATCTGGGACTGAAAGGTGTTTGGGAAGTCAGTATTTTATTTTCTGTTTCATATCCATAACTGAAGGTGGAGATTTGTTATCCACGGAGGAATAGATGGTTTCACCAGAATGATTGTGTTTTTGGAATGTCACACAAACAACCGTGCTTCTACTGTGTACAGGCTATTTCACAATACAGTGCAGACTTATGGTCTGCCATCAAGGGTCAGATCAGATAAAGGTAGAGAGAACTGTGACGTTGCCTGGTTCATGCTGTCACACCCATTAAGAGGTCCCACTCGTGGTGGCCACATTGCTGGTAGAAGCGTACATAACCAGTGTATCGAGAGACTTTGGCGAGATTTGTACACTGGGTGCACGTATGTGTTTTACCAGTTATTTTACCATATGGAGGAGTGCTTACTTCTAGATCCTTCAAATGAAATTCACATATTTGCATTACACTTTGTGTTCTTGCCAAGAATCAACAGGCATCTAAGAATATTTTCCTCTGGCCACAACAATGGACCCATTAGCACAGAAAGAAATATGACACCTGTTCAGTTGTGGGTCAATGGCTTGATGCAAATACAAAGGTCAACACACAGAGTAGCACAAGAACTACGTGAAAGGGTAAGTGATATTAAACCATTATCTATAATTATTAACTGAACAGAATACAAGGAAATAAATTGCCAACATAATTTATACTCTGTGAATTATTTTCAATTCCCTATTTCCATTATCACCTTTATTGTTTTTACTTTAGTTTATGAATAATTCATAAACAATTATTGTTTCAGTAACAAAATGTGACCCTCCATGCAAAAAGGGGGCTTAACTCAAAGCGTTTCAAAGGCGTTTATGTTTGAAACGCGTTTGAAACCCGTTTATTTTTGTTTTAAACGCTGCGTTTATAGCATTTATTCAAAATTTTGTTAAGCCCCCTTTTCGCGTGGAGGGTCACAAATGCAAGAATCTCAGTCTTGGAATATTTCTTTATGCAAGAGAAAGATTCTGAATAAATGTCACTGGACCAGTTAGTTTCATCCATTTTTTCTTTTTCAGTTGAAGCTGAACAGCTTACCTGGTCACTATTTTTTCATTGATTTTGATTGGTTGTCATGTTCTATGCAGTTAAATTTCATTGGCTAGTGCCATTTGGTAGTTGATTTTCATTGGTTCTTTACCTGTCCGATTTGACCTTTGGAGTTACAATAGCAAAATTAAGCTACAAATATGGACTGTTAAGAACCAATCAGATTCAAGCATTTTGTTATTGACACTATTATTACAATAGTCTGTGGAACTTAAACAGCTGCTTACTAAGTTTGTCTTTTTAACAGGCAGACATAGAAAATTATGGTGTTGATTGGGCGGGTCCATTACCCTCAGAGGAATGGGATGGCCCTCTTGGCAGTACAGATCAGTCAGTGGTCATACCAGAGACCTTGCTGCCTGTTTCTTTGGAAACATATGAGGAACTGGCTAGAACAATAGACCCTTGCCGATATTCAGAATTTCAAGGTGTTGACCTATATATCCAAACACTTACATTCATTGAAAGAGCACAGTAGCTGTTGGGTTCATCATTTCTGCTCTGAAACAAATTTTGCTCAAGCTATTTTATAGAACTGGATGGTATGCATTGTCTACTTCTCAAGAATATAAAAGCACAATGTATGTGATTAATTGAAAGAGTAGTTTCATATTTATAACACTGTACCTGACTAAATGTAGTTAATGTTACAAAACTATGCAGTTTAGAGATTCCTTGGTGATATTAAAATAATGACCTTGCTTTGAAGGTGGTGTCAGAACAGAAATAATATAGAACGTTTCCTCTACTGGCAGTTTTTGCAAGGAAAGGAAACAAAAATCACCATTTTTGAGCCCCGTCTGGAATTGTTTATTCCCCATTTCCAATGTTTGTAGTAAATTTCTCCTAAAGACAGTCTTTCCAGCTTGAATATAGCTACAATCCTAGCAAGGACAGCAGTTACTTGTGGCCAATTTAAGCTAGTTTAATAGTGAATCATTAAAAATTCAGTACAAGATTAAACGTAAGAACTGAGTGTTTTATTTCTGAGCCATGAACTGCCCTTTTAACATTTAGAGACAGTATTTTGTAACATTTCACACAAAGTAAAAGATGGCACAGACACCTTTTCTTCAAGAGGCCTGAACTGACAACCCTCTTCCTTCCAACTATTCAAAAGGTTGCCTTGAATTATTACATTGCATATGCTGCAATTTTACAACTGAAACCTTTACAATGCAAAAACTCAAACACAAGTGGCTAACTGCCATGCTGTTTGCATCACTTTTCAGTGCAATCAAATGATTCCTCGAAATTCTCCTAAAACATGGGTGCATTAGGCACTCTCCAACACTTATGGAAATGACAATTCCAAAAGAGTAAACTGTAACAACAACAACAACAACAACAGAACTGTAACGGAATTTTAATGTAACACGAGAATCACAGTTCCTTTCAATAAAATTGGTAGCCAGTGAAGGCACAGGCTACACACTACTGGTATATCTATTATGGCTTGTTTAAATTGAGGAATATCCTCTTGACCCATATTTTAGGGCTTTTAACAGGGAAAGTTTCAGAGTGGCATATTCATTATGAGTATAATTAATGATCAACTTGTTAAAGCAAGCTTTGCTTTCAGCAAGGCTGGAGGTTGTTCCCTGGTCATGTAGATGTAACCAAAGTTTCTGTCCACGAGATGGCAAAATTTCCCAGCCTGTCCAAAATGACAACAGGTCACGCAAGCCTGCACCATCTGCAATAAAAGCAAATTAAGAGGTGTTTTGTTCTCACTAAAGCAGTTAAGCAGAGAAAATCTAGCAAATGACACAGCTTGCAAGAACATGAGAGACTGGAAACAAACAACGCTAACCACTTACAGTGTAAACCCTTAAACACAGCTGGGCAAAAAGAGACAAAATAAAGTACTGTTTCCCTTTTTTTTAATAATGAAACAGCAGGACACAATCCACAGTACAAGGAATCAAATATCTCTTCCTTTTAAAGTAGGTGATATGATATTCAATTAACCAGGAATACACCCCCATCATGTCTCCAAAAGGTCATGAAATTAGTAACGTACCATCTGCTTCTTGGCTGATTTCATCAATAAACCTGTGCAGGAAATCCATAATAACTTGGCCTTGAGGATGCCCATCATTTTGAAGGATGATCCTACTCTTTAACTCTTCTTTATCAATAACTGCCTCAGCCTGCCGTGGAAACACAGCTGCTGCCAAGGTGGCATTCACTTTTAAGTACTTCAAAAGGCCAATTTCATCCATACCAGATGCCAGGTCCATCAGTTCTTGGCGCCTTTTTTCAATCACATTATACACCAATAACTGTTGAAGAGCGAAGTGCCTTTGTTGTCCTGTCAATGGGACTTGAAGTATGGCTGCTTCATCACGGTATGGCAGCAAGAATGCTTTAAGTTCATTTGATGGTTCTTCAATGTTATCCATAGTGGATAACTGCAAATAAAAAATAATAGTATCTTGCAATCAGTATTTGTGAGTACTCACAAAAATAAAAATGTTTATTTTTGAGAAATTGTAAATGCCGAGGCTAGGAATGTGTTTGAATAACTTGAGCTACTTGTAAAAATGAAACATCACATCTTCACCACATTCTACACACATATGAGAAATATAAAATGTAAAAATCCAAATGTTCTAGAAGTTTTAAAATATATTTCGCTCTTCGAGCGTCTTATGTTTCTTATAAGTGCGTCAAATGTGGTGAAGACGTGATGTCCTATTTTACAAGTACCGGTAGTTCAAGTAAAAAATGTTTAAATTGGTCATTGAAACTTTCCAAAAACATTTCTAGATATGAGTATTTTCTCAATCTGTGAATGCCTTCCTTTTAGTGAACCCTCTCCTTTCAAGCATGCAAAGACAATAATTACAAACACACCCATTGCCCAAAATTAATTACTTCCTTCATGACCCCTTGTAAGACCTTCAATATTTTATTAATGTAATACAATGGATATAATGGTCACTAAAGTTTTCAGAATGAAAATGACTTAACCTAAAAACTACGGTACTCATGAGGTTGTAACTAAACATAGTGAGCTAAAAGGTATGATAACTGCTACTTCAGATGTGAAAAACAGGACTCTAAAAGAATCGTAACTAACGAGATTAAAATCACATTTCTGATAAGCAACTATGGATCCAAGATGCTGGGAAAAAAGTCTGAAGTGTACAAATGGACAGTTATGAAACAGGATAACTGCACAAGGTTCATCTAGTTAAAAAGAACAATGAAGCTTCTGACACCATAAAAATAACTTGCAAATATCGTCCTTACCAGGCTACACATTTTCTGGTCCTCCCCTCATTATGAAATTCAAATGGTAAGTCTACTTCAAAACATGAAAGAGCCATTTAAGCCACGAGTATACTGTACTTACCTCTACTAAGGCTTCCCTAAGTTCATAATCTGGCACATCATCAATGGTAACTGCATTAATGCTATCTTGACACCAGAACTCGACTACTGCCAGAGACAAACCATATAATGGAGGTCCCCCATGTAGGTTTGAATGGGCTATCATTCTGCCTACACTGGTATAAAATCCTGCATTACGAAGGAGAGCATTGGGAATGGGAAGTTTGTGGTCTTCTTGGCCTTCAAAAACCATTGTCAGTTGTTCCTCACTCTCAAGTGGAAAACCATCCTGGAGGAATCCCATGAGTGTACTGAAGAACTCTCTCACTGGCCCCTCTCCTACTGCAGCCTCATTCTCAAACTTTACCCTTAGTGTTGAGCAAAGCCCTGGATTTGGTTTTTTGTAGATGGTCAGCACATCAGCTGAGAATTCCTCTTTCATCCGGTTAATGTAGATTCTCGTTGGGGGGGAATCCTCATTCAGCATTTGCTGTCTGTACTTTGTAATGGCTGTAACAGGATCATTTGCTTCACCCATAACAAAAGTAGGTTCCATAAGATCTTCACCGTCACTTACATCAATGCGTGGATCATCATGATTTGCCCCACTGACACTTGCTATGGTTTCAATAAAAGAATGTGCTTTGTTTTTATTAATTTTGCTTGATAAAGACTAATGATTACATATATAGTAATTCCCTTGTTTGCACAGTGAATAGCGTAACAATATCGAAAAGGGTGAAGATTCTCGTTGGTCAAATCTTAATAAAGTAATTTATTTGCACCTAATTGCACTGACATTGTCGTAGAGGCTTTTTCATTTTCTTCATTGTTCTGCAACAACTTTATTGCATTGGTTGTTTCTATTTTATGTATCTATTTTAGTTAGTGCCAGTAGGTGTCCTCAATTAGTAGAGGGGACTTTTCCCCTCAGCTATTCTCTTAAAGACACAATAAAGTTTTCATTCATTCAAAAGAACACTTAGATTTATGTGCATGCAGGGCAAAAACAACGACAGTGACCCCATCTTTTTATTTTTGAACGTCCTAACCATTGTTGTAGTGCCAAGTTTTAAAGAACCAGCATAGTAAATCATTTTGCAGGGAATTTCATTGAAAAGTAGGTGGTAAAGAACTAAGAAACTATCTAGTCACTTTCTGATTACTGCCGTTAATGGCAAGGGCTCCAAGGACCCCAGAAGGCTATCACAACATTAGATACCTTTGATAGTCCTGTGGGAGGGGGGGGGGGGGGGGGGGGGGCTTGAAGCAGTTGACATTATCAGCAGTAATCAGAAAGTGACTAGATAGTTTCTTAGTTCTTTACCAACAACGTTTTCCTGATTCTGACACCCTCAGGTACCTTACCAGGCCACTGGATGAGTCTTGAGGCAGCTACACTAGCAATCCCTCCACTTGCAGTCAATGTGTCTTTGATGACATCTGAACTTGTTTCAGGAAAAAGAGCACTCAATTCTGCCACAGCAGCATCATCCAGCTAAACACAAATAAAAGGGTGACCTGTCATTAATTAAGGGTGCATGTTTACCATCAGTCAGAACAGGCCAGCCTGCAGACCAACCAATCTGTGAAGAGACTGATATTTAAACTGCACTACTGATCATAATACTGTCCAGGCAGATTAAGCTGTTTCTAACACAAATGTACACAAGTGATGAAGTTCTAGGAAAAAAACTCTCCAAAACCAAGCCTATTTTCAAAATGACTGGCTCAGCCAGCCCACATTATTTTTGTGGTTTAACAACTTTCATTTTACTAATCTGTTTATTAAAATAATGTTCTCTTATTATCTTAATGAAATACTAAATGAAAAAAGGTTGAGAGAGGACACCACCAAAAATCAGAAAATAATATTACATGTAACTACATACTTATGTTACCTCCAGTAACTCTCATAATTTTCTGTATGTCTTTTCCAGAACCACATATTTAGCCACAAGAGTGTCTTGTGTGGTATGTCATCAACCCAGCACTCCCACCAAGGCCCCTCCCCCCGTCCCTTTAAAAAAATAATAATAATAGCCTATAATCAAAAAAATTTCTCACTCTTCCGTATGTCATGAATGGTTCCTAATGAAAAAAAAAAAAAGAGATTACCTCAGAATATTCTGACATTTCAACTTGGCTCCTTTCTGATGCTGCCATTTCAACATCCACTTCGTCCTTTCTACATATTTGCTGATGGGTCCTCACTTCAGTAACATTAAGCTGTAACCCGCATATCGTACAGTCCACTTGTGGGACACCTGAGTTCCCCTGGGCAGTAGAAACCTACCAATAATTAACAAAAGAGGTGAAATTAAGCTTATGACATCAAGAGAATGATATGCTCTACATGTAGGAGTCTATTTCCCTTGATGTTAATTGACAAAATTTTTGGTAGAAAATGCACCTACCATATCATTTTGAACAGGGGAAACATCTAATTCCACTTGCAATGGCCTTAAATAGGCCAGGGCCTGTCCAAGACCCGCCTGATCCCTCAAGTAGGAAACAGAGTATCCTGTTGCTGGTGGATGTAAAAACGCTAAACTGTTGCCAATCCCGCTTCGCAAAATTTCAAAGCCACCCCCGGCTTTCAGCTTGGGGTAGGCAGCCTCCAACTTCTTGCTGACGTCGACTGATCCGTCTTTGTTTCCAAACACCACCTTCTTTCTGCCCAAGCCAGCAGCTTGCAACTGAAGTTTTTGAGATTTGCAAGGAATGGTCTCTTGCTGAGGGTCGGAAAGGCAAAAAAAATCGTGTGTCCAAGTCTCTTTGGGTTTATAGTAAGGGCCTGGTCGGCTTCCGCGCTATTGTGGTCTTGACGGTTTTTGCACACGTGAAAGTGATGAGCTAGTAGATGCCGTATATGGCGAAAAAAGGTTTCTAAAATCTGCCATTACACTTGCATCCCGATCGGAAGGAGTTGGGTTATGCGATCTCTCACTGCTGCTTGAAGGTCTACTGGCTGTTGAAGACGAGGAACTATTTACATTTTCGCTTGCAGATAGAATCTGAGTTGCTTGCCGGAGCAGATTGATAGCAGTTGAAAAGTTGTTTGATGAGCATGAAGAATTTGCTGAAGACGAAGGCACCGTCCCTCGATCCGCCATCATGACAGAAGAGCGAGCCGACCGAGCGAGAAAGGCGGGAAATGAATGACCTCGATTTGGTGACTATCCGCTAGTCACCAGGCTATCGAGCACAAAATTGAATGCATCCGAAAATTCGAACTGGCAAAAAATACAAGCCCTCGCCAAAACTCGACGAAAACCACAAATCAAAATGGAAAGAAACTTCGGGTAATCCGAAAATGTGATAAGACGAAAGTATTGAGCACATTACAAATACGTTCTGGCAGAAAAGTAATAGATTCAACAGAAAATTCAAAACGTAATGGAAATGGACACATAACCTCCAGAAAATTGATGCAACTGTCAGAAAATTCGAGCAAATGGAAATAGAGGTAAAATAGCAGAAAACTGAAGAAACCGTCAGAAAATTCAAACAAACAGAAGTCAATACGATGCAAAATTATAATAACAGAAAACAAAAATCAAAACTTAATTATGGCAGTAATCACCCGCCATAGGCTACGGCTGTTATTTTCAATTGAATATGCCTATCCAGCAAATAGAGTAACAAAACGTTGCGTTTATCGTTCAACTTAAAAGGTTATTTCCTGTCACAAATCATTGCATATTTACAACTGAACAAAACTGTATATACTGGTTTTAAGTCACTGTCCATGAGTAGTACTCGGGTAGTAGCATTAGTACCGCCAACATCGACATCTGCATCAATAAAATTGATTTGCTTATGGTTAGTTTCATCCCGCTGTATACGTTGTGCTTAATTAGATCATGAAGAAAAGAAACAGAAAGTTTGCTTTGTGACGCATTCTTTTTTAGACAAGGTATGGGATTACCCTAAGTCGAGTTTCAAGGTTTCAGTGCCGGGGCCAACTCTCGTCGCTTCTCGTAGCCATGGGCGTAGCCAGCCCATAGGCCTCTATAAATTTTTGGTTTGATCACTTTACCGCTTGTAATAAATAATGCATTGTTGGGGTGGGCTTAAAAGCTTAGGAGCTCAAAGTATTGGTGAGGGCAGTGCGTGTTAGTCATGCGTGCAATTTTCAGGATATGTCGAAATGAAAGTCAGCCAGGCCTTCAAGTAGTCGAGAAGCTGGCTACGCCTTTGGTAGCTCTAACGTTTCTTACATGCGATGTAGCATTTTTTTAATAGGTGGTGGTGGTTGGTAGGGGTTGGGGGTCGTGAATACGAAAGTCAGTGGACGTTAACAAGGACGAAGTGATTGCAGGTGAGGACGTTTCAAGAGAGAGAGACTGGCGAAGGGGAACAACGAGAAGTGGCTGTAGCAACAAAGGCACATGGCAGAAAACTGATCCTTGCAGCGAAGAAAAAGAGATCAAAACAAAATGAAATAACTATGAACAAGAGAGAATGATCTCATTCTCTCTTGCTATGATCAGGCTCCTGCAATGAAAAGATGTCGTTTTTGCACCTCCCCTTCCCCAAAGCAAGCAAATCTTGGCAAAGATCACTTTGCCAAGATTCAAATACCCAAAATAATCCCTACTTAAATCAAGCTACCAAAAAAAAAATCCCAAAATCATCCCTGTCACTTAAAATCGGGGGTACCCCCCCCCCCCCCCCTCATGGGGCACCTGGGCAGAGATGAGAACACAAAAACTATCAGCTGAATAAGAAAACCAACAACAACAACAATTACGAATAAAACAACAGTTTTAATTAACACGTGTGGGTGTAAGAGTAGTCGGTACTAAGTAAGAGATTACACAAAGACCAAGCTACATGTAATAATCAGTCGAAACTATATCAACAGCCTTGTTCAACTTAGCGGCCAGTCATCAAAGCCGACAACGGAAAAAAAAAACAAACTGGAAGCCAGACCTCAATAAAGAGGCCAATTCTGCCTTCCCCGAAATCAGAGTGACTGCTTGATTAACATTCGACTTATTTGTGAGATAAAACTTGAAAAAACTGAATGTGTTGTTATCGTTTGAGGTTGAGCAAAATTAAAACATATTTTTTGTAATTCGAATCATTACTCCGTTTCCGATTGGCTTAAACAATACACAAATAAACAAATAATCTTGTTCTGTTAACCGTAAGACGGCGTGAACTAAGCATTTACTAGGCAATCAGATGTGAGAAGTTTTAATGCGTGCATCATTGAATAATTGTGTCTTGTCATTGGTAGACTTTACACTAGAGCCTAAATAAGCTAAGAAATATTTCAAGACAAGTAAATTTAAATTCTTCAAGTAAAAGAAAGCTTCACACACAACCTATCTTTTTTACTTGAGGTTTACTTAAGCCTATTTTTCCACGCAACATAATTAAGATTGATTGACATGCTTCGCATTTCTCGAAGCTTAGAAACCGCAAGTTCGCTAATTCGGTTTTAAGGATGGTTTTCAAGTCACTTGGAACTTTCTCGAATCGTTTCAACTTTCCGACTTTAACGAGATGCAAAGTAAAGTTACTTGAGATTTTACTTAGGCCTTCACACGTATTTTTTGGTTAAGTAAAACTTAAAAGCTCATAAGTCTTACTCAACAGCCTAGTGTAAAGACAACCATTGCTAAAATTGACGGGAAAAAATGCCCATCAAAGCTAACAAATCAGAGTTAAGTAACTTTGCTCTCAATGTTACGATATCAGTGCAATTAGAATATGAATTTTAAAGGCTCTTTCGGAGAGTCACAAATAGTTCTCCGAAGAAAATCCATTTGACTGCCCTTCACTCAGTAAATACAAGGGATTATCATCATTTCCATTTTCTTCAATTTAACATTACTTATTTGCATACTTGTCTGTGTCTTCCTCCTCCTCCGCATCATTATTATAATCATCTTGATGGTCAATTCATCATCATTATGATACTTGAGACCTGTAGGCCTGCGCCTACAAATTTTTGGTTTGATCACTAGTACTTGTAATAAATTATGCGTTTTGGGGGTGAGCTAAAAAGCTTAAGAGGTCAAAGTGTTGGTGAGGTCGACAGACTAGTCATGCACACAATTTTCTGGATATGTAAAAATGAAAGTCAGCCAGGCCTACAAAATTAATAGTCGAAAAGAGAAGACAATCGCAGTTATAGACGCAACTTTTGCAGTTGCTAAAAGAATCTTAAAAAGGTTCTATTAGAATTTCACAAATAGCCTTCCCCGAAGACGACCAGTTTGACTGTCTTTCACTTACAATTATACTTGTCTATGTCTTCCTACTCCTACGCATCATTATTAGGATCATCCAAATAGTCAATTCATCATCATCATGCTCAGTTTAATTGCTCAGTTTAGCAGTTGTATTTACCTTGTACACACTGGACAGTTTAGCAACACCAGAAGCACCAATACTGTTCTCACTCAAATCCAGCTCAGTTAAGGAGAAGTTGACTGCAAGAGCCTGGGAGAGAGATGCAGCACCAGCATCACCAATGCTGTTCGCTCTCAAATTCAGCTTAGTTAAGGAGGAGTTGACTGCAAGAGCCTGGGAAAGAGATGCAGCACCAGCATCACCAATGCTGTTGTATCTCAAATCCAGCTCAGCTAAGGAGGAGTTGACTGCAAGAGCCTGAGAAAGACATGCAGCACCACAATCACCAATGCTGTTTGCTCTCAAATTCAGCTTAGTTAAGGAGATGTTGACTGCAAGAGCCTGGGAAAGAGATGCAGCACCAGAAGCACTAATGCTGTTCGCTCTCAAATTCAGCTCAGTTAAGCAAGAGTTGACTGCAAGAGCCTGGGAAAGAGATGTAGCACCAGCATCATCAATGCTGTTTGCTCTCAAATCCAGCTTAGCTAAGGAGGAGTTGACTGCAAGAGCCTGGGAAAGAGATGCAGCACCAGAAACACCAATGCTGTTGTATCTCAAATCCAGCTTAGTTAAGCAGGAGTTGACTGCAAGAGCCTGGGAAAGAGATGCAGCACCAGAAACACCAATGCTGTTGTATCTCAAATTCAGCTCAGTTAAGGAGGAGTTGAATGCAAGAGCCTGGGAAAGAGATGCAGCACCAGAAACACCAATACTCTCGTAACTCAAATTCAGCTCAGTTAAGGAGGAGTTGAATGCAAGAGCCTGAGAAAGAGAAGCAACACCAGCATCACCAATGCTGTTCACTCTCAAATCCAGCTCAGTTAAGGAGGAGTTGACTGCAAGAGCCTGGGAAAGAGATGCAGCACCAGCATCACCAATGCTGTTCACTCTCAAATCCAGCTCAGTTAAGGAGGAGTTGACTGCATGAGCCTGGGAAAGAGATGCAGCACCAGAATCACCAATGCTGTTGTATCTTAAATCCAGCTCAGTTAAGGAGGAGTTGACTGCAAGAGCCTGGGAAAGAGATGCAGCACCAGATCCGCGAATCTGACTGTCCTTCAAATTTAATTTAGTAATGTTAAGGTGCTCCCCTAAGGTTTGAAGTAAACTTGCGTGCTCCGATAGACTACTTACAGCAAATAATGCCCGTTTGTCTCTAGATGCGTCTTTGTCTAGCTTAAGACTTGTGAAGTTCATACTTGCAGCCAGGCTTTTAACAAGAGATTCTGCCGTTTCCTTATTTTTTGACACTAGTATCCCAGTCAAGAACACAAATACTTCATATAGTTCACTCTCATATCTTTGGTCAGTCACTACTGACTCGCTGCTAATTTTGCCTTTAATAAGTTGGCAAGCAAGGAAGAAACCAGAAAAAAGTTCTTGAAAGCTCTTATGAAGAAATGCGTAACGCGTACGAACCCTCCTCTTACTGACAGCCGGCTGAAGTGAAAGGAATCCCATCTTGGATAAGACGATGCAACGACCGCCTGATTTATGTTCTTCAAAATACAACTCTCCGTTTTGAAGAGACTTCAACGCCATTCTTCCGAGATAAATCAAGTCTTTATTGTAGACGGACAAGAGGTCTTCATTCTCGGTCGATAGTCCTTGCTTTTGTTCATATCTTTCCAAAACAAAAAGAACAATGTCAATGTACAATTCAGTTCTGCTCGTTGGAAGCACGCCCTTTAAATCCTCCCAGATAACACAAAGTAAAGAAGTGTTTAAAGGATTTTTTGTCAAATCGCACAAATCTTTAGCTTCTCTTGTCTCGTACAACCGGTCGTAAGGCCATAACATTTTTATAAGCTCCCTGGCCAAATGCTCTTTGTTGACGTTTTTAAAGTATTTATGAATAAAGGTTTTTGCATCTTTTTGGGTAAATCCTACAATCTCCCACAGAGTGTCACAGTACCGCCTTGCATTCCTTCCAGCCTCATGACGACAGGTGAGAGCAATGTAACAACCTGAGAGTTCTTTACTTTCAATGAGGTTAGAGAAAACTTTGACTGGTTTGAGGTTAGTAGTATCCGCTTCGTCTAGTCCATCGAGAACTAAAAGAACCTTGGACTGATTTTCACGAATGAATTTAAAGAAGTATTCGTTAGCTTGAGTGTCCATTTCCTCGGGGAGAATTTGATCATCAATAGCTTTCCAGATGTCAGATTTAATTTCGTGACATCTGAGAAGCAGTAATGCTTCAATCTCTGGAAAAGACGGGTCCCATTTGTCCTGCTTAGTTGCCCAATCATACGCCAGCTTTTGACAATACGTGGTTTTTCCCATACCAGGATCTCCTTCGATCAAGACTGTTCGCGGCCTTTGGCACTCTGCGTGCGCCTTAAAGATGGCAGTCATATTGGTTATATCGTCAGTAAGTACTCCTTGGGTTTTTTCTTTGCCCAAGATTTTTAATCTGGTAAAAATATCATTGATATGAAAGCTAAACTCGTCTAACCAAGGGACGGGTAGAAGGCGTCGTTCACGTGTTTTGTAGAGCTGACGGATCTTTTCTATGACATCGGATGGGTATGGCACACCTAGACCTAGGAAAAAATAAAAGCCGCATTTAATTTGGTTTGTTTAAAATTATATTCATTAGTTATTCAATATGTTAGCAGAGGAGGTCAACTTTTGCTTAAAAAAATTTCTCACGTGCTATAAAACTGTTGCCTGCATGGCAATCGTTCAAAAGTCAGAGGGAAGAAGGGGTAAATTTGGCGTGGTAAAAAACGCGAAGAGCGAAATTCTTCACTGCCTACTTCTCGTTGAAAAGTTTGGCCTACCTATGTATGCGGTAAACAAACTTCGCAGTTTTCCTTGTATAAACTTACGGAGGAGTGGTTCGTGGGGGAATTCACCTCCATTTTAGGAAAAGCAAAAACAAGTTTCCTCTACATTGGATTAACATTTGCTTTCAGCGTTCTATGGTACACTTAATTATGCCCTCAAGAGATAACCTTTGAAGTACTCCATATTTAAACTATTTAAACCAGTCATATGAACTGTAAAACAATTTTTTCCCGGAAATTTACAAATACATTTATTATAATCTATTAATTAAAAGTCTCTAAAGCTGAATACCCCCATGGTGCTCAGTCAGGCCTTCTGTCTGATGACAAGTCCTGTTGTTTGCTTCTGAGGAGCTCTGGGCGTTTGAGTAATCTGTTTAATGAAATGGATGAGAATAAGAATGGAAACTAATAGTATGAAGGGTATGTCAGATGGTTATACTCCTTTTAACGTTTTTTGAAACAACTCTGGGTGATTTAGACAGAACTAAAGCAATTTAGATAACAGTTTGTTGCTGAATAACTAAAGGCAAGGAATCAAAGAACTACAGCTTGAAGTGGAATCCCGCCTTAAGACCATACAATGCACGACTACATATTAAAACCACACTCTTTCCACTCAAGTAAAAAAAATAAAACGCTCCTGCGATAGTCAACTCTCTCTTATGGACACTTCTATAACACCGGGCACCTGGCTAAAACTGACACCAAGAGATGTCCCTGCCTTTTTTACTCCTTTTAGTTGACCCCCTGTAAACAAACATCTCTCTAATAAGACGACGGACACATGACTGTAATTAAAGAATTTGTTCATGCTTAGCGTGCGTATATCGAGTTATGGATGCACGCGGGAAGTTTGGAGAGCACGAAAGATGCGTAAGAGTTGCACGAGGCGATAGCCGAGTGCAACTCTAGCTTCGTGGTGAAATCCAGAAAACTTGTTTTTTGGCGAAGACGACTGTCATCCTACTTTACATTCATTTACGAACAATGGCTGCTCATTACGGCTACTTGAGAAGACCTGGCAGCAGTTGTTTTTATGAGTAATACATTTATGTCTTCTTGTGTAATTTGTCTTGTTATTGCAAGAGAAATTTTCCTGATTTAGTCGGACTGTTCGGCGATAACAAAAGCGCATAACAAATTTAAAAATGACAATAACAACGGAAATTTTACCTTTAATTGTTGTTAATGACCAATTGGTGTCTTTTCTCTTCCCAGTGAATGTCTCTCGCCCAAAATTTGCTGCAGCTGGTCTTCCGACAAATTTGCAAAACGCGCAACTTGCGAGATTTTTTGAATTCGGCTTTATTTTTGCTGCTTGTTGGATCAGGACCTAAAGGGTCAATGCCGATCGAAAAATTAGGCAGTTCTTCGCTGGTTTCTTCCACATTTTAAAGAGAAGGAAAACTGCACTGCAGCTTAAAAGACGACAACTTTGCAGCCAGGTAAAAAAAAAATTGCTTACGTCATCTTATTTACGCACGGGCGTGCGTAAATAAAGATTTTTTTCATAGCGGCTCAATAGGACTTATATAGGGCAAGCACGCGCGCTATGTTATAAAATATTTTTCGGTTCCACGTTATCACCTTGTTAACACTAGGGGGTAGGTAGTTGCCACATTAACAGGCTTAGTAGTTGTATACCTTTGTCATGAACAGTCTGCTTGGTTAAATCCGAACGCCCATCAACACCAGGTCCAACGGGACCAGTTGCACTACTTGCCGTACCGGGATCTGCATGAACATGTCAAGAATAAAATGAGGAGACCTTGAAATACGGCACAACGGAGGCCCCACAAAACATTACACAAAGCTTAAGGCTTTCAACCTTAAGACTCCTTCACCTTCTTGCATGGTAAATTATATCAAGGAGACTTCCTCTTTTCAAGCCACAAGCAGGAAAACAAAAACAACTACCTAACAACTCCTACAAGAATCCCACGGACATAATGACTTGAAAAAAAAGCAGGCCCTGCTAACAAATGAAAGGATCAGAACACGGAAAAGTGACGGTTTAAACAGTGATGAGCAACCTTGGCAATCCTGAAAAAAGATTTAGACAAGTTCTGTCCTTTTACTGTTACATTTCAGTCACCACTTAAGTATAGATGAGGTATGCTGTTTGTTGCTTCTAAGATTTGCCCTTACACACAATGAACTTAACACTATCTAAGTCTTTCCCTTATAGAAACCTCTTTAACTATGAAATCAGGGATAAGGACACAAACGAGGTTACAATATCCGATGGAACCACATCTTATACAACTAGTTAAGCAGGGAGAACTTATTGTTTAGAAAAAATTTAAACTTCATTCTCATGGAGACATTTACAGTATTAACATCATCTTGAGATGTCCTCTGCCACTGATAAAAATATATATATATATATAAATTCTGCAAACGCAATCCCACAAATCCAAAAAAACCAGGATTTATGTGATTGGAAAGAATATCTTACCTTGTCTGGGCTGAAGACTAACATAGTGTAACTCGTGAACGTGTCCCAACACAAGGGGGTTGATGTCAGCAACTGCATGATCTGGATGGACAACTATTTCAAGGTTATGGCTACTGATAATACGGATGGGAGTTTGGAAGAGATTTGCTGCTGCAAGCAAAACCACATGATCGCCCCAAGTACCGTCTTTCGCCATGCTTTGTAAGTATTCACGCCAAGATGGGTATCCAGAGACAAAGTTAAGCAGAGGTGTTCCTTCGTGCTAAAAAACAAAAACAATCAAACAAGTGAATTTCAATTTTTTCTTACTAAGCGGCATAGACGTGGCGTGATTTTAAACTGCCAGAAATGTTATTTAAAGCTTATTTAAAAGTAAGTGGTTGGCTAGGGTAGCCTTTATACCAATCACTTACTTTGAGACACAAGGGTTCGCAGCAAAGCGAATTTCAAATAAAATGAACTTTTTTTGTTTCTCTCCAAATTCTGGAAGTATAGTTTTCGAAGGGAAATGATAATATTAACTGGGATTTTAAAAAAATTCACCTGGTTCACCTGTAATCTTAGATGGCGAGAGAAGGCGACTATTTCACGTCAAAGACGTATTTGTGTGACGTCATCAAGACAAGTGGCCTAAGTTGGTTGTTTTTGGTTGCTATTTCCTTCGACGTTTCACTGTCAAAGCTTTAAGTATTTTAAACTAAATACCAAGAGGTGGGCGATTTCAAAGAAGATCGAGAGAGCCTCTTAGTAGTCTTGATCCCATAATACTTCAGTTATCTTTGTTATGTTCAATCCAATTTAGTTTAGCAGAGAAACATCGAAATGAGTTAAGGAAAATGATTATAATTGGCGTGATACAAAGGAACAGGTCAAGGGCAGTAAGCAGTGGTATGAAAGAACATGGTAATTAAAGATAGGACAAGCTGGGTGATATAAGAGTATAAGTGAAAGATGAAGCTGGAGCTGACTCACTAGTTCTCGCGCGGACAGCAAGAGACGTATATGGGAGAACTCGACCAAACAGACAAGGAAGGCCCGTACCAATAGGTTTTGTCTAAGTTAGGCTAGTCATCAACCTACCAGATTAGGGTTCTCATCGAGGAACTGAACCAAGGTTTTTCTTAGCTCTTTGTGCGAGATTTGAATTCCTTTGACACTTTGTAATTGTTCTGATAACGCATAGAATAAACAGTTCCCAGATGCTTGGTTATCAGAGACTAAGAATCCTTTGTTGGCAGCGATCGTTCTTAGATCAGTTGGTAGGTTGGTTTTCTTGCTAACCTGCTCTGCATCACATCGTAAATTTTGTAAAGATGGAAAAACATTCCAAGCTGAAAAATAAAAAACGAACAAAAAAACCGGGTACTTATAATCACATTTTCCATGGTTTGGTAGGGGTAATTTTTGGGATCCTATTGAAGGGTTAATTAAAAATAACCCTTTGAAATAAAATCAAACGACAGTAGTTTTTTTATGATGAGAGAATAAGCAAGATTGAAATATTATTTGCTTAATCCATAGTTCTGATTTATTTATGCAGAGCGCAGTGCAGTCTGGCTAATATCTCGTGTTCTACTTAAGCAACGTTTCCCATCCAACGCAACTTTGATGAGGAACAGAGGTGTACATTTTGCATCTTGGGCAGTTATTATGCCCAAAACATTTCGCGACAAACCGTCTCAATAAGAGTAGACACTTAGCAATGCGCTTTTCGTAGCTTCAAGGCATGTCAAAAGGCAAACACCGATCACGTCTAGTTAAACGGAGGCGCTCAAAAAAGTCTTTGCTTAAACTCCCGAATAGCTTTCTTCTGAATTATTTAAATGAATAAAATCAGCAAGGGAATTTCTTAAATCGGCTTTATTAGTTTTCGCGCAATTTGGCACTTTTCAGAAATAATGAGATCCAATAATTTGTACATGAAAAGTACGCAAATAGCACCTGTTCTTACGTACCGGATATTCTTTTCTCTCTCTCCCTCTTTCTCCCTCTCCCTCTCTCTCTACGAGAACTCTTGAAGTTTTAATGTTCTTGAGCTTACGGAAAAAGAGCGAAATCCTCAACCAGTTCGAGGCAGACCAAAGGCGTTCTGCCTTAGCAGTACGTATAAATGCAAGTGAACTTAGTTATCGTTCATCCACGCTTTCTTACGCCATGGACTTAAAAAGAACGCCAGATCTTAACTATTTTAATGAACAAAGAACACTTTTGACCAGCAACACCATTCAAGACTAGTATTACGCTGATTATTATTATGTCATCGGGGATACCTTCAGGGTCTACAGTTGTCCCCTCGGTTTGCTGAGAAGGTTTATCTGTGGAAGGAAAAATTCTGCGTTTTGTTCCTGACGGGCTCTGGTGATTTAAAGAATCATCTGTTGATAAAAAAGAGCAGATAACAACAGGCTAGCTGTTTTTGGTAAATGTGGATGTATGGCCAGTGAACTGGGAATAAAGCATAATGATGGATCGATTGGGTCAATATTACTTTACTTTGTTTACTTACATGCATATGTAACATAAAACTTTGTAATCGCCTTTTTTCACAATCTCAGCCTGGAGAAAAAAGGCAGCAGATATTACTAAAATGTGGTTTTGTTTGCTATTTTCATTTTTTCTTAGAGTCCACGTCCTATTATTCCTTTCGCAATGCTTACTAAGAATTTTTTTTCATCAAAATATAGAAAACTGACGTTCATACCGTTAACCCAACTGATCATCTTGTTAATGAGATCTTTTATCTGTTTGGCCCAGCTGTATTTCTTGGCATAGGATTCGCGCAGGGTTTCCGCTTCCTCAAGTCGATTTCCCCTCTCCTTGACCCAGATTGTTTTGATAGCAGAGGTCCAATCCGCCGGTTCCTCTGAGTTCACTACACAAGTTGATCCAAAAGATACACTACGTAAAGCTTCTCCAAAACCGGAGTTGCGGCTGACGAGCACAGGGAGACCAGCTGACAAGGCCTCCAGCCCTGTCAATCCAAAGCCCTCTGTTCTCGAAGGCATGACAACAAGATCCACTTCTTGATACAAGCGCCTTAGACTCTATCGATCTTGAACAAATCCTCTTACCCTCAAACGACTTGCAGGAACACCACATTCGGTCAACCGTTTTGCTATTTCTTCGTGTTTTCCATCTGGAGCTCCAACAAAGACAAGACGAGTATCTTCTAACTCAGCAACCGCTTTTCCAGCGATGTCAAATCCTTTTAATTCGAAATCCTCTACGTCTCCACGACCAAACACCAAGACACTGCGTTGTTGCCTTTCGCTCAGAGCCTGCTTTACATCCGCAAATTCTACAAATACTCCTGGAGTTAAGTCAAGAACATTGTCATCTTTTTGGCAGCTGCGAAGATAGGAGCGGAAGGCCTCTCTCAACTTTGGACCAACCCCAACAACATGATCCGCCATTTCACACAGTTCTACTTCGGTCTTGTGCTTTTCCTCGCCTTTTGAAATTGGATCTGAATAGTTTTTGAACATTCCAAGTTCCTCTGGATCTGTGTGCACTACTTGAACCCATTTGCACCTTTTAGATCTTTTAATGATTTGTGCCTGTTTACCGAGTTTAACTCCATGACCTACGATAATGTCGATTTGCAAATCTTCAGGCGGAAAGCAAAGCCAGTCCAGTTGCTCAAAGCCAGACAGGGGGGTTGCTTCAACGATCTTTACGTTATGCCTCAGGGCTAACTTCTCGTCCTCTTGACTGCATTTTGGTAAAAAGAAAGTGATTTCCACTCCAGGGTATTTGGCCAACTGAATGGCCAACTCTCTGTTTATGGTGGAAAGTCCCCCTTTGCTTGATCCCCATTCAGAAGCCAAAATAGTGACTTGCAATTTGCGAGAGTCATCTACTCTGCAATCACGTGACTGAGGTTCCCGTAAAGAAGATGCCATCGTCAAACATCAAAGTTGTCATACATCTTTAATAAAAAGTAAACATAGAGAGTTACCGTTATAACCATCTGGAAATGCAAGGGTACCCTCAGGTAATGCAAAAGTTTTTGGTTTGTTAAAAACGTTTCTGGTGCAAAAGGCTGGGTTATTCTAAAAGGTTTATCTGCTGAACATGCTGATATTAATTCCGTTTGTTTATGTATGTAAAATGAGCCGGTATGCTAACAGTCAATATAGCATAATTTTTTTAGATTAAACGTTATTAACTCGACCTGAATTCTGGCCAACCCTGCGCGCGGTGAAAATAGGCCTGATTATTTCTCATAGCGTTGTGAAAACTTTGACTGGGGCGCGCAGGGTTGGCCAGAATTTTACGGTCATTTCGTTCCATGGTCAGATCGTTCCAAGTCAGATCGTTCCAATCAAAAGTCAGATCGTTCCACACAATAGTCAGTTCGTTCCACATATGTTATATCTATTTTCTAAATGGGTAAATGTTATCCGAATACAGAGTAGCGATCGGAACATGGATGAAAGTATTTTCAGAACTATTTAAATAAAGTGAGGGCGTCGTATGTTAATTTTATTATGCATTGCGGAAGGATGTTACTAAAACGAGGAACGGGGAGCGGGGAGCGGGGAACGGGGAACGGAAGCAAAATAACCAGTAGTCAGCGGTATCCTCCATAAAAATCCAAAAAAATGGCCGATCAAGAACGCGGTAAGATCGATGATGGAGGAGCGTCGAAACAACACTTAAGGTCGCTATTTTACTAATGAACTAATTATGCTCATGAGGTGCTTGAAATAATACGGAGGTAATAATTTCATGACATTTTTCACCTTTTTGTGTTTTACTGAACAACAAAATATGCTCCAACAGCAGTTGAAAGAAGCTACAGTCGGGACAAAAACTCTCAAAGCACAGCCATATTTGGAACTCAAGCGAATCTATGCTGTGTCTAACTCACAAAGCAATGAACTACTTTTGCTTGACGCGTTTCTCAGGGTTTTGGCTTAAATACATGCCGAAAGATAACGTAGATCGAAGCAGTCAGGTGTATTTCCTTGACAGTAATAGTGTGGCAGTACTAGTGGAGCTCCTTCCTAGCTGAATCGTTTTTTTCAGGCCCAAATTAAAACATGTTGGCGAGGAGATAAAACTGTAAGTCTAATAATATTATATTTACAAACCTATGATGAGAAGTAAGTGCAAATTGTATTATGTGAAAAGATAAGATGGATCAGGTTATTTAATACTTCAATAAAAGGCAACTTCAAACATATTAACATGCAATGTGCCAGGAATATCAACCATACCTTGCTCTTACAGATGACAGTTGTTTCAGAGCAAATGGCTATGCTGTGGTTTTATTTTATTATAACAATGGCTGAAATTTTGCTTCCCTTTGTTGGGGGTACGGTAATATGAATTTTGTAATTATGAGTTCAAAACAAAGTGATTAAAATTCAAACTTAGGATAAAAGTGAACCACAACTGAGCTGCAATATTACGTGTTACAAGTGTACATGGGGAAGTACTTTGGTTGGAAGGTACTTTCTAAAGGCTAGCTGTTAAAATATGCATGGGAAGTATACTTCCTCTGTTTAGCCCTCTGGATGCCTCTATTTTTTCTAGGGGGAGTCCTTTAATGTTTTTGCAGAGGGGAGCTCCACTTCTCTTTAATGAACGTTATTTTTACTGTGGAGAAAAATATTTCAAGCTCAGTGTAAAACTGAATGTGTCAGTGACTTAAATCAGTTAATATTGTCAAGCTGCTTTATTAGCTTAATTCAGTAATACTGCAACTTGCACCTACCATCAAGCATCACATCATCAATGTTGCAGAGGTTGGCAGCTTATTAAAAGGTGGTTGATAAGCCTTCAAGCAAGCTGTCTGTAGTTTTGGAAATAAAGAGTTCAAGGTCTCACACAAGTGATGGGAGGCAAAAGATTGGAGTGCGAATATGTTTTTCAGTAAACATGCGCAACTGTATGTGTATAGTGGCTACATTACACTTACTCAATGTTTCATGAACATATCGGGATTTTAAAAAAAGGGGATGGAAGCTTTTAAATGAATAAAAATTCATTTAATGAAGCACAGTATCAAAGAAATTAAAGAGAAGAATCAGACTACAGTAACAGTAACCCAGAGGGGAGGAGGGGGGGGGTTCTCACTGAAGTGTTATACGAAGAGGCTCTGCCCCAGGGACCAACCCCTTACCCTTTGTATGTACCATTTTAGACAGAAAAGGTACCCCTTTTGTATACCCTGCAGTGACAAGTGGTACCCCTTTCACATACCTAATTTTGAATGCTGCATCCCTTTTTGAGTGCTGTAAATACACCATCTTTACAATATGAATAAATCACTAAAACAGATTTTCTTGTCTCTCACATCCATAAAGTACGCCTGTGACTGATCTCATTTTGATCCTTCAGCTGACTGAAATGACAAATGTCCCTTTCATATACTTCAACTATAAAAAAAGACCCTTCCCTTTCATGTACCTGAAGCCTGAAAAAGGGAACCTTTTCGGGGGGAGCCTCTCTGTTTAGGCCATTACAGTATCCCCTCCTGCACTGAGAACAGTACTTGATACAGTGATATTGTATGGTATGAGTTGCACCAAACGTTTTGCGCCCATTAAGAGGTACTTTGATTATTTTAAGATGATTTTCATTTTTCTTCAAAAGAAAAGGAAGAGTTTGGGATCTCATTCTTAGCAGGAGGGGGGGGGGGGTGGTTAATTGAGGATCTGCAGGGAGTGAGAA
The DNA here is from genome assembly GCA_038088405.1 of Porites divaricata. Lineage (NCBI taxonomy): Eukaryota > Metazoa > Cnidaria > Anthozoa > Scleractinia > Poritidae > Porites > Porites divaricata. The sequence continues at coordinate 28,488,486 of JBBMOI010000006.1, read as the reverse complement.
TCTTGCATTTAATGCAATCCAATGGTTTTGATTCAGGAAAGGGTCGTCAGGGGTATTTTGCAGAAAGACAAATGGCCACTGTACGACTTTGAAGTTTACTAATTAGGGTGAGGAAAAATGAGTGAATTCGGTTCCATTAGGGTCATTATACTGGTCTATACTGGGTGAACTGTCCTGAAACAAATTGTTTCATCACAGAATAATAAAATGATATTATTTTATTTTCATGGATCAGTGAAACACTTCAATATCGTGAATGCTTGCAGTGTAGTAGATCTAATAATATTAAAAGCAGAACCAGATTGTTAAAGTAGTCTTAGTAATTATGTGATGACATGGTCAATAACATTTTTCAAAGCAGACTGGAGACATCTCTATCAAAGGAAATAGGAGAAGTCTGCACACAAGCTACCTGGCTACTTCGATGTATGTTATCTATCATGGAAAAGTAGTTCATTGCTTTGTGGGCTAGACTCAGTATAGATTCGCTTGAGTTCCAAATAAGGCTGTACATGTGCTTTGAGAGTTTTTGTCCCGATTGGCTTCTGTCAACTGCTGTTGGAGCATATTTTGTTTCCTACGGATAATTGTTTAGTAAAATGCAATGCAAAAAGGTGAAAAATGTCATTACCTCCGTATTCTTTCAAGCACCTCATGAGCATAATTAGTTCAAGTAAAATAGCGACGTTATTTAAGTTTGTTTCTACGGTTCTCTTTCACCGATCATCGGCCATATTGGATTTTATGGAGGTTACCGCTGACTACTGGTTATTTTACTTCCGTTCCCCGTTCCCCGCTCCCCGTTCCTCATTTTAGTAACATCCATTGCGGAACGATGTGAGAACTATTCACACATTGGCGAGAGCTTACGTTTGTCAATTTTGGACCACAACACAGAAAATAAAATAAAGTACTACATAGCCTACGTGTTTATTAGCTCGATGTAAAGTGGTTTTAGATTAAAAAACAGCGAGAGAAACCTGTCACGGTTTACGCCGGTTCCAGCACTCCTTGTCGAGTTCGAATTCCGGCGTGACATTAGAGTTCGCTAACATGCCGAATTCGCTGGGTATGTTAATTTACCGTTTAGAGTTCATTTGTACCCATAAACCACGAGCACAAATTTAGATTTACTTGACTTTTCATATGTGGAACGAACTGACTTTTTGGTGGAACGAACTATTTTGTGGAATGATCAAACTATTGTGTGGAACGATCTGACTTGGAATGATCTGACCGGGAACGAAATGACCGGATACCTTTCAGTACCAAGCCAGGTGAAGCGTACCCTCTCCCCTTGCCTCAATATTCCGTTAATAAATCAGTTATTATTCGAAGGTTGAACTGTCAGTCGTTGCCACAACCATTATCAAATCTGCACTTCATGAGCAGCATGTTTCTATTACAACTTCTCTGCATTTGGTCAAAAAATATTAAAAAATCTTTCAATGAATAAAGATGCTTTGAAGACATTTACATCAAATGTGACCGTGGCTTAGTAGAAATTTCTGTTGTTTGGATAAATCACTTCATGGCTAGAATAAACATTTCAACATTTACCAAATTGAAAACTCTAAATTATTAAAAATGAATCGTCAATTAATGGAACTCTGTACAATAGGGTGAAATAGATAGTGCTCATGACTACTAGAAGCAGGACGGGTAACTCATGCCACTTTATAAGAAAATGTCCGTTGTTACCAAATAATTATTTACATCTAGATAAGCAAAGCAACAGCCTTAGCTTGAAGGTACACAAACACGGGTAGACCATTTTGTGAGCTTTGACTCAAGTGCTGTAGCTGCTCACTTATAATAACCAGGACACGAATTCATGGATCAGAACGATTAGAATTATGAGATATAAGTTTAACAATAAATTGACCAAGCCTCTAAGACAGTATTCATGTTGAAGCCTCTACAACAGTCACTTAATCTTTGCAGATCAGCAACTTCAAAGCAGAAAAGACTAACCTGTATCCACACGATCATGATAAAGGAAACGAAGACGATGGGCTTCGAAAAAGCAAACGACGGAAAGAAATTGAAAGCGAAAAAGGAAGTATTGGGGGTTTTTCGAGAAGGGGGGATGATGTCATTGGTAGGAAAAAAGTCACGCCAGGTTTCTTGATCACGCAATCGATTTTCTGTGCATGAAATAAATTTTACATAAGAAGATCATCACAACTTTTTTATTACAATACGTTGTTAACTGAGCAAGCTTTCTTGCAAGTTAAACAAATAAAAGAATCCGTCACTAAATAGAAAAATATTCAGCCTAAATAGTTCTTTAACTTCACTTCTTTTCGACTGCCGGCAAAACTCGACTCCAGGCATAGTACAATGTCTTTCATTGTTTTTCAGAATAGTTCATCGCTTTCGTGATTATCTTATGCAAGTCCCCGCATGGGTTCGTGTAACACATCTCTGATTTCAGTAGGACCAACAACGTGACATGACGGGTCTGACGCGTGATCGGAACACCTACAAACACATATCGGAATCCTTTGCAACACAGATTAACCGCTAAATCTACCAGTATTCAACTTTTTGGGTTAGAATCCAGATGATTGTTCAACCGACGTCAAGGACAGAGTTTATCAGCGACTCACAAACGCGTATACGGATTAGTACATCGCTACAAATGTAAGCAACGTAATCATGAGCTAACACGCGCCAATTCCAAGATGGCCGGTCTACGACTGTTCTACAACAAAATACCTTCAATGGCTCCAAACTCGATTTATGATATGACTTGTAACATGAAATACCCGAAACAATAAACAAACACAGCTAAAAGAGACGTTAAGGAAGATCATATAAAGCAGCTTGAAAACTGCAAGTGTAGATCGGAAATTCGGTGTCAGACACGATTAACCGTGAATCATAACCAGACGACATTCAAGATTTGTGTCTCTACAATAGTCACAAATACCGCTCAGATCTTTCCGTATACTTGCTTAGGCTTGAACAATTATTGAAGGATCAAGATCTTTAACACTAACCTGTATCCGTGTGTAACAGAATTGTCAAATGAAGGCACACAGTAATTGAGTGATAAAGGGAAGTGTTGCCTGGACGGAGCAACAAGAAAACGAAAATTTTGGGAGTGCTGCACATGACGTCATCCTTGAAATAAGTCACGAAAGACATGTCACGCGAATCTTTTAAATCTTTAAAGTAAACTGTCGTAAAATCGTAAATGTCATTTGTGAACCACTGAAAACCAAATGAGACGAATTAAAGACAAGATTTCAATAGTACTTGGATGAAAAAGAAGCTTAATTTCACGTCGCCATTATTCGGGTGTTTTTAAGTCATTCGGAAAAAACCACGATTTAACCAGTCAGTGGTCGGATTAGCCTGCGAACAGCAGACGCATAAGCGACGACCGGAAATGCGTCTGCTATTCGCAGGCTATGGTCGGATGAGTCTAACAAAGATCCTGAACAGTAATTCCCCATGTTAACCCACCAACACTTTGAATGACTATTGTCTTCGATTTCTCTTGTGGCCACTGCGATACCCTGAAGAATTAGAAAAAACTGGTTACGTAATTTTTGTTTTTTTTGTGGGGGGAAGGGGGCCAGGGAGGAGGAACAAGGTGCATTATGGTCTATGTGAAAATAGTGAAAAAAGGCAGTCGTTAAGAAACATAGTAAACTGCCAATATAGCCGACTCTCGTCCCTCCTCGTAGCCAGCCCATAGGTGTAATAAATTATGGGTTGTTGGGGTGAGCTTAAAGGCTTAGGAGCTCGAAGTATTGGTGAGGTTAGCGCGTATTAGTCATGCCTGCAATTTTCAGGATATATGGAAATGAAAGTCAGCCAGGCCTTTCAGTCGAAAAGCCGGCTAAGCTCCTGGTAGTTGTAACGTTTCTTACATGCGATAAAGCATTTTTTACGGAGTGGGGGGGGGGGGGGGGGGGGGGGTGAGTGAATACGAAAGTCAGCGGACGTTAACAAGAACGAAGTGATTGCAGGTTAGGACGTTGCGAGAGAGAGACTCTGGCGAAGGGGAACGATGAGAAGTGGTTGTAGAAACAAAGATGCATGGAAAACTGATCCTTGCCGCGAAGAAATTGCCTGCGTCGCAGACGCTCTAAACCTTCTGTATAGACTATATTTACGAATACGCGGGCCGGCTGCAACGCAGGCTACGAAGAAAAAGAGATCAAAACAAAATGAAATAACTATGAACACGCTCCTGCTATGAAAAGATGTATTTTTTGCACCTTCCCTTCCCCAAAGCAAGCAAATCTTGGCAAAGATCACTTCGTTATGCAAACAAGGCTAAACCTTCGGATGTAATTATTTGCTAAAACAAAGAACTTTTCATTTAAACTAACATCTTTATTGTCAATAAATCAGTACGGTAAAAGAATTCCACAGAGGTGTGTGGTGTTTATGGATTACGTGGATAAATAATACATATAATACATATACATTAAAAATTTAAAATCGTACGAGAAATGTCTCGCTGTGAGGGAATTATTACGAACCTTTAGATTCCAAAAATATGAAAACGGTACTACAGGGAAAGAAAATAATTTTAAATTATTTTACATTGAGCAAAAATTGATATCAATGTTACTGAGAATCAGTGTTTATAATTTCTATCCTCTAAACACAAACAACTAATTATAGATTTCTGTGTAGACTTGCCTACAAGTCGAGCTCAAATTTTTTCACAAGCGCGAAGGGCGAGCGGTAGATCTTTTTTTTGTTTTCTGTGGCAAACAAGAGCTCACGCGGAGGCCAACTACCGGAACCGGAAATGAGAAGCGAAGGACTTTAAGAAAGTCTAAAAATTCCTGTGATAAAATGCTTTTTGGCGCCGAGGGAAGAGTTGACAAATGGAAGCGTTTGTGTGATGTTTGTATAAGGAAAGAACGAGGGAAAACTCTGGAAAGTAGATAGTGAGGATGACTTTGCAATGTGTTACAATATGTGATCAACAGATAAGAGTTTTACGTTTCACTTATGTAGACTTAAATGTTACACAATAAACAATGTTAAACAATCGCGATTTGTATCGCGTCTCGTCCACTATGGTCCCATTCAGTACCAAGACAAACTTATTGAAACACACGGTCCCGATGGCAACTGTGACACAATGATCCCGCGTTGTTCAAGTTACCAAGTTAGTTGTTAGATTATTATAGGAAGTATTCGCTGTACGTGTGTCATTTGCAAATGAAGAGGTCTCGTGCGACGAAGGCAACGGAATTAGGAACCGTACGGCTACAGCGCCGCCTAAAATCATCAGAGATATAACCAAAGGGATGAGTCGTTTAACTATTAGAGCTCTCTTCTGTGATGATGTAAGACTGTGACTCCTTTTTATATTAGCTGTTGCTTCTGATTCAATCTCTTCTTGATGAGTATCTCTCTCTGAAGTGCTCCCATCATTTGAAAGTAAAGCAAGTCGAAACTGGGAGTTACCAGCATCGACGTGATTAAGAAACAGTAAAGAAGAAGTCTTGCTGATCCAGCTTGCAAGATTAAAGTCTGAAATAAATCGACACATAAGTTTACAAACATTTTGTCTTAAGCTGAAGGTTCAGGCTTGGAGGATAAAACTCAACTATAAAAATAATCATGAGGCAGCAGATATGTTTTGTTTAGTACTTACCAGAAAAAAAAATCACAAAAAAATCATTCCTATTAGCAAAATAGAGTTATTACTAAGAAATATGATTGAGCAAAAGTTTTGCCTAAGAGGTTTCATTTCATGGAAACATTTAGCGACACATTTTTAGATTCACGCAACTTAAAGCAACCTTAATCTAGCGCAAGACAGGTCTGAACGTAATTGGCAAAAACGCGTAACATCGCTCTTCAGCAATGTTGCGAAACACGTTGCACGTTTTTACCGTAGCTTTATTTGGTCTCGTTATCAGAGGCATAAGAGGAATTCCTAATCAGTTTTACCCCTGGCGTCTGTACTGATCATCTCACCTCTGTGTTTTTCGGCGGACTGTCCAGCGAAATGACCATTTAATAAGTTTCCAGAGGTTAAACCTTTCACAGCCTTGGTTCCTGTTCTTCTCTGTGCCTGGCAAATTAAAAACCGTCATCAAACTAAGTCGAATAAAGGAAATCGGGTCCGACTTGATATTCGGGTCCGATGAAAAAAAATCGGACCCGATTACCCAGAAACAGGTAAACATCCAGAAATGTTCCTATAAAATCGTAAAGGTCGGTACACACTACGCGCAAGAGTTATAGTAACATGTCGCGGCGACATTTTGCAGCGAGAAATCGCTTCGTGTGTACTGGAGATCTTTTGTGAAAATCTTTGTCGCTGCAACAGAATTTTGTCGCCGCAACAAGTCGCACATATATATTTTTTTGCGACTTGTTGCAGCGACAAAATTCTGTCGCAGAGACAAACATTTTCACAAAAAATCTCCAGTACATACGAAACGATTTGTCGCTGTGACGTGTTGCTGCAACTAGTCGCCCGACCTGTACACACTGAGTGATCTGTCGCAAACTTGTCGCATAGTGTGTTCACACCCTAACGTTCACACCAACCTCCTTCTCCGGTCCTTTCCTACTGAGCCCCCGGAGCGAGAGATGGGCCGAGTATGAAAGGAGCCTGGAAATGAGGTCGAAAACACACTGGAGTCAGTTAAATTAAAACCAAAAATAATTGTCCAGAAAAATTTAAAATAACTATCATTTCACAAGTCCCTATATGTCTTTTGACTTTTGATGACATGTTGGAAATGGATTGTCACTACTTCAAGTTCAACTCTTATTTCGATTCTTATTTTTCAACTCTTATTTTATTATCATGCTTTCGTTTTCTTTTGAGAAAATCGCTCCAGAGTTCCTAGTATGAAAAAAAAGGGGAATGAGGACACTAAGAATGATTTGCCCAAAAATGTGGAACATTCCGTAGCCCTTTTAAAAATACAGATCAACGCTGCAAACCGTTTAATGATTTCTATCACAACGTCATTCTACAAATCGAACCTCTTTTAGGCGGCTATGTCCTATTTAGTAAAATATTCGCAATGCATACTTATTATCTCGTCGCGATGAGTTAAGTTATGGTATGAAAGGAACCTCGTCCTGTGGCTGTATACGATATCCACTGCCAACAGGGGACGTGGGAGGGTCGAAACTTCAAGGTCACCTCCCTGAACTCCGTTGAACTGGCAACCGTGGAATTCGGAGCCAGGGCCGCGATGCATCATGCCACTAGCGAGCAGATTCAACACAACCCTTTTTGCCGCGTTACGGGCTAATTATGTATACAGTGAGAATAGTGTCCAATTAACAGAATTCCTCGCGGGCTTAGAAGGACAGTGAATCACGGCGAAGCCTATTTCTCTTTCGTAAACGGTCTTTGCCATTTTTAACAGTCGATGCCATCAAGCCTTTACTCGTGATAGATGTAATATATTCCCTAGATTAAGTTACAATAAGGCAAATAATACGTTTTTGAATAGTCTTAAAAAGAACGACGTTGAAGCCCAAGTATAATTTAGGCGCGCAGCGCGGGCGTGGAGCACAAAACACACGCTAGCTACGTACGGTAGGGAGCCGCGCGCGGGTGAAAAACGGTGAACAAAATGCAATGTTTTCTTACGAAACGGAAGCTAATTATAGTTTAGTTATTTACTCTTTAAAATCCTTTGAATTTTGATATACATGTATGGTAAGATCGTTGCCAAATCTGACGGCAAAATCTATTGTAGAACGCTTGTGCTTACGACCTCTTGATAATGTTCCAGGAAAATCAGGGAGTCACTTACTAGCTCGGCTTGTTTGTCCCAATCTGTTCTCCAAAGAAGGAATAAATACGAAGTAGACTGAAATGAAACAGAAAAAAGGAGAAATAAATTACTGTATTTCGGATACAAGTAAAAAAGAGGACAAAAGAAGAGAGATTAAAGGTGCATCGACACATTGACAACACCTACTCTCTTTGAACACGAAATGCAAAGATGCCTCAAACAAAAGCACTAGATCGGCGCATGTATGGCAATACAGTGGCATCATTGTCATTTTATAGCGCGTATTCACATGACGTCACGGCAGGCATATTGTTGTTCCAATAAAGGGTAACCTGAGATCAGGCGTTATTGTTATTTATTTATTTATTTATTTTTTTGCTTCCTTGCTTCTTTCGCTCGAGAGGAAAAAAAATAACGCCCTCTTCCCGTGAGAGACATAAAGGGTTAATAGGGAGAGGGTATGATCTCAGGCTAAAAGCAGGGCGGATAAAGGTTGGGCGGTGAAACGAGCGCGTCAGAGCAAAAAGGCGTGAAGCAGTGGACCGGGACTCTGCTTAGAAATGTCGTTCGTTTTCTACTTCGGTCAGGGCTTGCTATGTGGTTTGTCCATTAGACACTGCCGCTGTCACTGAATTTTGGCGGCTTGATTTGTTTTCTTGCCCTTCTTCCTCGTTCCTTCGTGCTGGTACACTGTCTCCGAGAGGCAAATGTTGCTATTTTTTGCGGGAGGTTTAGTTGGAGTAGACAAACATCTCTTTCAAAGGGTTTCTCTAATTACTTCCATGACTCTACCACTGAATTATATTTTCGTTCTACTACTCGCCAATGACGATGTTATTCCAAAAACAAAACCAACTAAGTACTGTCTAAAACATGAAGGACAATCTTATCCATGTCATCCATGGCAAAAACTAAAAGACAGCAGATCGTGTTTCATAACTAGATGACGTGTATTTTATAAATGCGTGCAGCTCGTGCAAGGTGAAATTATGCTAATTTCAATCACCATCATCCTTCTTTTTAATTTTGAAAAAAACATCTCATACGTCTTTCTGTTTCTTCGAAACTTCAAAATTAGTTTTCCCTCAGTTTTTACTGTTTACCTTGTTTCGTTTTAGAGAGAAAAACGGAGAAAAAACCTTACAACTAACCTCAATAAATTTTGTTTACATGCGGTTGCCGGATTTGCGACGCATTGCGTGAATCGCCATGGCGCGTTGCACCCGAGAAGCGAAGTTTGAAGAAGTACAACGACACTATATCACGATATATCAATCTAATTTTTTGTTATGTTAAATAAAATTTATCCCCCTTTAACATATGTAAAAATTGAGGTTAAGAAGTGTTAAGCTTTTGCAAACGAAACGGCGAAAGACGATTAGGCGATATTTAGTGGAAGGAGGAGGTATTCAACACTTTTAAATTAAACTCGAATTTTGGCATTATACGACCAACAAGTTTGACTTATAGGCATACAGACACAAACATATGAAACTGTTTATTGATATTGTTATAAAGCGAATTTATCTATTTAACATTGTAGCCTGAAATTACAAAAAGAAAATAGGATTTCCGGTTTGCAAAGAGGAAAATTTCGCCGGGCTGCAAGCGCACCGGAAGCGCGAAAAGAGCGCTCGTGCCAGTCCTACTCCGCATCACACATTAAATGAAGAGCGGAGCGCTTGTTTCACCGCCCAACATTTATCGGTCCTGCTCCAAAACAATGAAACGGCGACCATATTGGTGTTCCAAGCAAATCCCGTGGGAGTTGCACTCTTTTCTTAACTAAAAAATTTCTTTTGTTCCCATAAATTTGCATAGATACTGTTCACGTGAGTGTAAACGCTCTATAATAATAATAATAATAATAATAATAATAATAAGTTTGAGAACAAAGAACATAAATCAGCCTCAGAAAATCCTAAAGTCCTAAAACACATGTTCAAGTCCACGATGAAATTAATGAAAGAAAAAAAGTGAAAAAACAAAGCATTGCATGGCCAGTATCCAAGGATCCTAGAGAAGCCTCATGTAGACACAGTCACCACCAACAAATGGTTGTCAAGTAATTTGAAAGGAGAAACAGAGGGACTACTTGTAGCAGCTCAAGACCAGGCAATAAACACCAGAAACTACCAGAAAATAATGTGTGGCCAGCAAGTGGAGAGCAAATGCAGAATGTGTTAGCAACATGAACAGACAGTGGACCATATTGTATCTGGATGTGAGCTATTAGCCAAAACAGAGTACATCTCCAGGCACAATAACGCTGCAGCATATCTCCATTGGAGCACCTGTAAAGATCATGATATTGAGATGACAGACAAATGGTACCAACACCAGCCAGAGACTGTGATGCACAATAAAGAGAACAACGTCACCATCATGTGGTGACGTTGACATGCCAGTCAATACTGATAGAACTATATTAAACTGCGAACAGACCAGACATCATCGTTAAAGATTCAGTGAATTCCACCTGCAAACTGATTGATATGACTGTTCCATCAGACAGAAACATCGCACTGAAGGAGATCGAAAAGAAAAGCAAGTACAAAGACCTAGAACTAGAAGTAAAGAAAGAGTGGCATATGAAAACCGTAGTGATCTCTGTGGTTGTTGGTGCGCTTGGTACAGTAAAGAAGGGGATGGTAGAAATCATCAAGAAAGTATCAGAGGGAGCTACTGTGACAGAGATTCAAAAGATTTGCATGCTGGGATCTGCGCGAATCCTCAGAAAGGTGCTTAGTGTATAAACAGAATGATTGACTTGAGTGACCGATACTCCAGGTGCATGGTTTGCGCCCGGCTGATGCGCAAAAAGAACACCAGCAAAGACTGTGATAGAAGAGACAATAAAAATAATAATAATTTATGGAGGAAATGTCGTATGTTTTCTCGTTCACTTTTTTTTCACTGCCGCTCATTTTCACCTTGCATTGGTGGCAGCTAGCATTTCTCATTTTGTCACCGCCGTTACGAAAATTTTCATGTTGTTCTTCCAGCAAAAAAAATGTCTCCTTTGCTTTTCATCTCTCGCTCTAGATCTCTATCGCCCTTTTTCTCGTTGAGCTTCGCTGGCCTGCAGCCTACTTTCTCTCTTTCTCTGTCTTTCTCTTGCTCTATATTCCAAAATTGTGGACATGACGATTAATCTAAGCTTAATACTTTAGAAAACACGGATACAGAAACAATTTCCGCTTTCCGTTTTCGTCTTCATTGACTCTTTAGTTGTCTCTGCTTTAAAAGACGCGGGTGGCTATGCGATTTTCCGTCAAAATAACCTCGAGTTGCATTTGGGTTGCCATACCTGTTGATTGAGTTATTTTACATTGGTATGCCTGTGGTGCGGAAACGGTCGGGCGGTCGGTGTACGGTCACGTGATTACCAAATTTTCTCAGATGGGTAGTTTACCACATTCTCTTATCCATGGTGCTCCGCTGCGCGCGCTTCGCGCGCGAGAGCTCCGCTACAAATAAAAACTAAGAATAAAAATAGCCTAACGTGCCCGAAAAAGGTGGGTTTTAAGTTTGAGAATCTAGACATTAGTTTTTGAAGCTGCTTGTAGGGTTTGAGTCTTCAGTTAGAGACCACTCTTAAACAATTTTTATGAGAGCGTTTTCGAGAATCTCTGTTCGACATTTTTGGCTGTTACAACGAAACAAATCACTCGATTTTCAAAACCGAAAACGTACTTTTGAAGTTGTATTCCATATGCATTACTCACAAATTATCTTGCTGTTTACATCCGAACTGCTGCAACAAAAACGTTGCAAGAATAGACAAAAATAACTCTAACCGATACCTCTCACGATATCACCTATAATAAGAGCTTGCTCGCAGGATACTATAAGGTTTCGACGCTGTTTGAGACGATGCTTACCTGGATAACCACTCCACTTAAAAGACCAATCCAAAGACCTTCAAAACAAGACAAAAAACTAAGCACCTTGAAAACATCTCGCAATTACTAAAACCCGGTACTGTTACGGAGGGCAGCTATACCCCAGTCCAGACAAAAGTTGACAAAACCTACCGTCCATTACAGATTCTTGGGTCCCTAAATCACAGTCTTTAATATTTGTATAGGATGTTTTTCCGCTTGTATGATGGGCGGATCACTTTTGTCTTTTTGTTAGATTGAAAGTCCCATTAAAAATAGCTTTCTATGCAGTCGGTTATTGTGTCGTCACGCCACACTGTAGGGAGTATTTGGTTACATGCTGGTGGAGTTTGCGTTTCCTCAATACAATACAATAAACTTTATTTGACTTCGAATTTACGATAGCAAATACATGCTAATATCTTCGAAGAAAAATATGTACAGATAATAGTATATATATAACAACAAGTATTACAATAAGTTAGCATAAAATAATAACAAAAGTGGTAATTCCACAAAATTAAATAAACTATACAATTTCAATTTACAGAAGGTAAAGGTGTGCACCTTGTACTTTAATTATTATTATTATTATTATTATTATTATTATCATTGTTTTTACCTGCACTTTCAAGAAAGACGAAAAACAACAGGGTAATGCCAAGGGATTATTATTATTATTATATTACGCAGTCTGTTATTGCGTCGTCACGCCACACTATGGGGAGTATTTGGTTACATGCTCGTGGAATTTGCGTTTCCTTAGGTCTAACTATAGTTGCGAGTGCAACTTGCACTTTTATTATTATTATTATTATTATTATCATTATTACTTATTATCATTATCACTGTTTTTACCTGCGCTTTCATGAAAGACGAAAAACATCAGGGTAATGCCAAGGGAAAGAGCCACGCAATATGATAGAAAATTGATCAGCACTCCTATCCTCTGTCGGCCAGCCCCTCGTACAATCCCACTACAGACACCCTGAAATAAAGGGTCACCAATACAAAAAAGTCAGGTACAACTTTGTATTGTTTTAACAGTACAACACTGTTACTACAACCCAGTAAAAACGCGAGTAATGACCTCAAAGAAACAAGTCTAGTCTGTTAATCGTAGCTGAGAACAGCTCTTGGACACTGAATAGGCAGCGCTATCGTTAAAACACACTTTAAAGTGGGCACTGTTTTAGCGAGCCCGTCAGTTTTTCAGAGCTTCTCTCTCTCTCTCTCTCTCTGCTTAGGAGACATATAAACGACTTAAAATGCGAGGAAGCTTTGATATTTACCACTCGGTGGTAATTTTCCTCAAGCTACCACAAGCAAGTACATGGAAAAACTGGATAAAATAGACTGAACAACGTGAGAAAGTCCTTTGTAAAAGGTAAAATGTGTGTTATCCTAAGGTTTGGTTAGTTGATGGTGGCACAAAATTAATTACCACAATTATCGACTGAGCACCAAAGCCTTAGATTAGTAAGTTCAAAGTAAGTCGACATGTACCTGAATTCCATCAAAGAAAAACTGAACTGACACGATGCGAATATTCTTTTTGTAAACAGCTAAAACATCGCTGAAAGAAATGAAAAACGTTTACCTTAACCTCCGTAAAAATCAAATGTTACATTCAACTGTCTAAAACATAAATCTCAGTCCGAAAACGGACACTTAAGGGTTTGACCCTGTCGTTGTTCACTCTTTTTAAGGGAGCTTAACACAATGTCGCCGGGGACGATTCGTCACAACATTGTTTCAGTATTGTTGCGCTCAAAAATTGTCGTGGCAAATCGTCGTGTCAACAATGACGGAGACGGTTCTCTGCTAGCAGAGAAGGTGTGTGACAAATGAAGACCCCTGTCAAAATCACTTGAAATAGGTCGACGCGGCTATCGCGACATGAGTTTTTGGTTTTCTACAAAAACCCCTCCTAATTAAGTAAAAGCCCGGGCGAACGGGCGAAGTCCGGGCGCAGATACATGTAAATTTAATTTTAAGGTCACTGCGCGTGGCTCAAAAATCAAAGAAAGACTATCGTCAACTGGTGGGTACGTTGTTTAGAAAATAATCAATTAGTTGTCACCTCCGGTTTTCCCACAGTAAATTTTAGGAAATGATAGAAATTCAGATTATAAATATACTATCCTTGTTCTGGAAACACAGTACTTTTCTTGCTGTTTGTTGCACTTTATTAACAGTTATTTAGGTATATATTAAAAAAAAACCAGCAAAACAAATAAGCAAACAAAACAAAAAAGAAAAAAGAAAGGAAGAAGGGAAAAAGAAGGTCGTTAGCAGAATTTGAACCCGGTACCTTCGAGTTGGTCCGACCTAACCTGCGATCAGGCGATTATTTTTTTGGGGGGTGGGGAGGGGGGAAATCGCCTGATCGCAGGTTAGGTCCGACTTGACATGGCCACTACGCCATTGAGGATGATCACATGATTTGATGAAAAGTTTCAAATTTATGCCGTTTCCCACAGGGTCCAGAGGAGTTTCGTGTGAATAAATGAATTACTTATTTAAAGTCTCACCTGAAAAATGTCTATACCTGTCGCTTAGCACGATTAATTAGCCCAATGGGATCTTAAGGAATCTACTGTAAACGATTTCTTCGCTTCTTATCTGACCCAGATCGACTTTGTTGTTCGCCATTTTGAAAATCAATAACCGCAAGCCACATCCTCGCTGGCGCACAGAACGTCGCGCGAAGGGCGACCTAGGCACGAAGTGCCGAGTGAAAAAAATGGACAATTTCCGTGTTTTATACTATAAGCCGATCTTGCGACCCCTCAGTCTCTTGTTTTGCGGTCTATAGAATGTGTAACGAAACGACTAACAAAACTGTAACGCGATCAAAATAACCCATTTTTTCAGAGGTTTTCCACGGGTGTTCTAACGACAAACACATCTCCTCTGGACCCTGTGGCCATACTTAACCGATTGAAAAAACGACTCGAAGCAATCGGATGAAATTAAAGGCTAGTTGAAATCAGGTTACTGACAGTAAAAAACAATGTAAACACATTTCATGGCAATGAAAGAACATATGCGATACAAAGTCCACACAACTCCTCCGCGAAATAGGACGTAAAACATAAGCTTATGTTTTCTTATCTCGATTTCTGCTGTTATTTTAAAGCTAATGCTCAAAATCACATCCATTTCCCCCCGTGATCTTAAGGAGTCCTTATAAAGAAGAAGAAGAGGAAGTGCCTTTACTTGTTATACATTCATTCACACACATAACCTACTACATTACTACAAGGTATGAGGTCAAGCCAGCGTCGAAGTTGAAGGAGTAGAAGAGCAAATGCTTATCTTCTCGTCAAGTTTAACGCCTGGACGAGTCAAAGGCTCTTGAATCGTACTAATCTGAAAGATTCCTGCGTGTCTTAAATTTGGTAAGACCTCTATCCTCTGACCGTGCTGTAGCGCACGATGCACGCTCACCGAACTGCGGCGAGCGCGTGCTTGTTTGGAAACGATAGATCTTCGCGCTCTCGAGTTCGGACCCGATTAATTACGAAAGCGTCTACTACGAGTGAGCGAGTGAGTCATTTACATATCCCTGTCCCTGCAATAACTCGTGGTACGCTCGCGCGTACCCACGAGTTAAAAAGGGGGCGGGCTAATGAACACCTTACGACTGTAGTTGAAGAGTTTAAGAATTTGATTGTTTAACGACTAATCACCGATTTGAAATCCAAGGCTTAAACGAAACATACAATGAAATAACTGTAAATATGTCATTAATTTTACACACCTACTACTGGTGAAGACACGGCCACTGATATCTCCAAGACCAAAGAATAGAGAAAGTATAATGAGCTCTACGGAAACTATAAGATAAAGGCGAAAAAAAAATTATGGACATTCAAAGGAAATAGTTGGTTAGTGCCTAGTTTATTTCAAGTAAATTCTTAAAAAAACAACCTCAAAACAGTATTACACTTTACTTACCGTATTTCCTCGAATAATAGCCGGAGGCGATTATTTCTTTTTCTCGTACCAAAAGGGGGCGATTATTTGAGGAAGGTGATTATTTCAAATATTGTTCACTAGAAGTCGTGACCTAAATATTTTGTTAGTTATTACCCCATCAAAAAAAGGTCACATCAAATAAACTGAACATGGACTTTTTAAGTGTTCCAAATTTGGTTGCTTGATTAATTTTCAAAGTTTGAATCGTCACTGATCAGGTTTGCTCGATGATCATTCCAGGGAGGGGGTAAAAGAAAGAGAAGATGGTAAGAGATGTGTATGCGGGGGGGGGAGGGGTTAGGGCGATTATTTTAAATATTTCCATCAAAGAGGGGCGATTAATCGAGGGACGGCTATTATTCGAGGAAATACGGTACGCCAGGAACAAGCAACGGAAACGAAGACAGAACGGAAACACTGGTTACATCGTAGTCAATTCATAAGGCCCTTGCCAAATGTTAGAAATGGTCAGCTGGACCGGTATTTTGAAAAACGAAATAAGATTGTCTACGGAAGGCTTGTACAACATACAGCTATTTATGTGATAGATGTATATGAAATAAATCATAAAATTAATAATAATCATAATAATCACTGCGGAAATGAAATCAAATGAAGAATGATCCTCGCAGTTGTGAACGCAATTTATGCAATTGGATAAGAAGCCTGAAAAAAATCAGGACTTCAACTGTCGGAGTCGTAAGTAGAAGCCAAAGGATACAACATGGAAAACAAAAACTAAATAAGCAAATAAAAGAAAACCAAGAATAAATTTTCACAGTCTGTGGGAGTTTGACCTACTATGATTTCAGATGTTGAACTTAGCTGTAGTAAACGCGTTTACCTATCAGTCCCAGAGCCACTTTGATCGTCTTTTTTACTGCCTTTGGGTTGCCAGCACCAAGGAAATTTCCAACACGAACCCCAGCAGCAACACTTAATCCCAGCGGTATCTAAAATTAACACACATAGATTCAGATTCAAAGCCAGGGGGAGTGATTAATAGGAATCTTATTCTAACTACCTCACTGAATTAGAATCTAAGGTAACAACAAAAATCAGAATAAAGATGATAAAGAAAAAGAAATGCTTTACAAGAAAGCCGTATGTAAGTATTGCTGTTTAATCATTAAATAATATCACTATGGTTTAAATTCACTAACGGATGTCTATTGTCTGACCCACAAAGGTAAGCTGTTCCACAGCACACCTCCACAATTCCCACACCTAGATTCAAATCCAGCGCCAGCGCGAGGGGGCGGGGCACTTTTACAAAATACACCTGAGTGACTTTCAGAGGAGGACTCGAAGGATCTCTTATTGTTTTCTTTTACTATGGAGAAGAGTTATACATAGATATTTTGATCCGGAAATGAGAGCAAGCATAACTTATCCTCAGTAGCAACAAATACAGTCAGTGCTAATGGAATCAGCAATTTGCGCCCCCAGATACAGATTCAGCACCAGAGAGAGAAGGAGGCAGGGAACTTGCTGTAAAATTAAAATGCACCTCTAATACTTCCAGAAGCAGGGCTGTCATTGAGAGGCGGGGGCCGGGGATTTCCCCCGGCTACTATGAACGTTTTCCCCAGTTACTTTCAAAGGAAAATATAAGAAAAATAGAACCGAAAGAAATTCCTAGCTGTCTGTTGTATTTACCCAGCAACTTGAAATCTTAGTGACAACCCTGTCAGAAGGCAACTCAAAGACCTCCAACGGTACATTCGCCTTTTTTACTATGCTACTATAGATCATTTTAAAGAGAGGCTAGATCTTTTGATCCATGACAGAGAGTAATAGCATTACAATTAGATATTAATCTTACCATGAATACAAAGACTGCCCAATTGAACAAAATTCCAAACGCTGCCAATTGCACTTCACCAAGAGTACCTTAAGAAGAAAATCAAGATATTTTTAATACTTGTTAACTTTAAAACAACAACAACAACTGCATCCAATTCCATCAAGTAATTATTTGTTGGTTGCTGTGAAACCTAATATTCATCATACAGTACATTTGCAACATAGCACTTCTGGCCCCACTTGTTCAAAAGGTCATTAACTGGCTAACCAATAGATGAAACTCTATCCAAAAGATAACATATAATTGGCTTCTCTATTACTACGTATCCACTGGATAGTGATTTATACATTGAATAGCACTAACACTTGTAAGAGGCCAGTGCTTAACTTAAAAAAGGAAAATAAACCAAGTTAATACTTTTTGACATCCTAGCTTCAAACGACTAATATTTATCTCTAAAAAATGGTTCAAAAAGTTACGTTAAATTTATTTTCCTCGTAACTGGTTGTTGCCATTATATCATGTATCAGTAGTCATAGTCATTATGCGTCAATATCAGGTTAATTAGGTCTGTAGACACTATAAGGTCATGCATTAAATAAGAAATCTAACAAATCGTATCCTAGCTTCTAATAAATTACTATCTACTTTTCTATGCATGCTTATAATTGTAATACTTTGTACACTGTTGTACTTATTTCCTGAATATATGACCTGCCTGCACAGCTAACTGTGGGTGTGTTAAAATGGTATCTCGAACGTGAAAACAAAATAAGATTAATGTATACATGTACATGTAGATGTATGCTACGTATATATTTCACCTTTCTACAATAGGATCAAACAAAAGATAATAGCAATCTTTAGCAGTATTTTTAATTCAAGGTACAACCAATCAGGTGTGTTATAAACTGCATGAATTGATCAGCAATATAATATTGAATGTAATATATGCTGTACCTGTCAAAAATGCTCCAATTTCAAAGCTCCACCATTCAATACAGACCATGGCCATTCCTGACACCGCAAGTTTAATAAATTGTGACCAGTTCAACAAGCTTTCTATTGTCCAACCTAAATGGCAGAAAATTAACAGCTGTATTAAATAAACAACATTTTTTTCATAACCATTCTGTGATTGGATTTCACTTTGAATGCCTAATAATAAAGAAAAGTTGGTCGTCCAATAGACAACCTACATGTGCTTCAAAAACACTTTCAGACCCTAACGTAGACCTAGGCAAAACTTTAGGTAAATAAGCCTGTACACTGCAACCCAACGTGGCCCAGCCCACTAAAGTTTATCCCATTTTCCATAGAATAAAGCATCAACACAAGTAATACTATACCACATGTACATGTGTGTCCCATAGTGGAGCAGTGTCACATAAGTTAATTGAAGACAGCCTAAACTATGTCATGACAAAAAAATTACTGGTAAGACTATAAATCTGCTAAAATGGATATCAGATTAACAAAGAGTCCTTTTGTTGAAAAAATTAACAAAACAGGCCAAACTTTGACTAAAATGCCATCTAGTTTTAAATGCAAAATACATGTAGAGGATCGCAAGCCACAGATGGCAATAAAATCATTGGGTAAATAATAATTTATTATTAAATTAATACCAGAACTAAAAATGAATTATAATGTAATTTATAAAATAACTACGATAGTATGCACGCTCTGATTGGCAGAGAGGTGTGTTTGCATGAGAGAATGTAAACATGGTTATGACGTCAAGATGTTTTTCTTTTCACGCTGTTGCAATTTTTTTTTCACTTAAGCTGACATTTTAAGAACAACTCATTCAAGAGGAAAACTATCATTACTAAAATGACAAGTATTATTACCGGTACAAATGCAAGACTTCATGTACAAGACTTCGCGACTTGTAAGAATTTCTCTTTTAATCAGACTGTGCCATAACAGAGTTTTGCGGTCTTTCTTTACATCGCACTGTGCGTTTTGCAAACTTCAAAGGAAATTTGGCTTTTTCTGTTTTGTTAATCATCCTAGCAGACCTCTTAGGAAAAAAATGTTTACTTGTGATTGGTGTATTTCAATCCACTTTGTTTGTTTCTGTGTTTCAAGGTCCGTTGCTTCTGACTGAACTGTCTCAGGCAATGGTTGGCTAGTTTTCTTTGAAGCTTTTTATGATCTTTCCTATTCTTGTCTCTTGCAAGAATAAAGCAATGTCTGCCTCCTGCCCTCAACATAAATTCCACTCTTCCTCGCGATTTCCATTGCTATTCTTGAGAAGTTTAGAGTCATTCCCAATTTTGTTTTTGCAGGCCAAGCGGGCGAGGGCGTTGCATTGTGATTTACATTAACTCCATCCCCACTCAAATGATTGATGGAACAGAAAAACCCAGTTGAAGTTTGCAAACACACAGCTCAATACAATGAATTTGGCTATAACTTTATGTAAAAGCAATAGAAAACTTTTTTCCCGTATTTGCATAGCCTAATATAAACACTTGAGGGGGTTGGGAGAATTCTCAACAGTTATGAAAACCCTTGACTTTTGTCTCGGAACAAATTTTCTATTGCTTAATTACACATTGATCAAAGCTTTAAAGTAAGGACCATGAATAAAAAAAATTCACCTGGCCAAGTTTTTGTATGGAGCTTGAAGACCTTCATGTAGGTAACCAGCAAACTTGTTAAGATGCATGCCGTTAGAGCCCAGCTAATGGCCACTCCCCTGTAAAATGCAAATAAGAAATATTAATGTAACTACATCTTTGATAGATTGAACACTTATAGTAGAGGCATCACCTTGAAATTACATCTATGATGATGTCATAATTCACCTTTCACTACTGCTACTACATAACTGGAAACTGGTTTTCTCACCTGCAGCCCAAGCTCAGTATGAGTGTTTAATCATTTTTATGACAATGTGACGTATTAGTTCAACGGTTTGTAAATGGATGTTTACCAGAGTTGGACCGTTAAAAAATCAGGGAAGCAAACTGCCATGCGGCTTTCACTCGCAGGGATGATTGCTTGGCTAGGGAGCTAGATTGATCAGTTAAAACTTTGCAGTTGGATTCTGCGATGGAATTTTGGCTCTGGGGTGATTTTGACCGAGAATTTTTGGCTTCGCTCAGCGGGCTGTCCAGATCACAAGTGTTTGGTCTTGTCCTCTTTGTGAGTGGAAACTCGGGCTAAAGGAAATTGCTTATTATAAATCGCAATAGATTGAGAAAATAACCACACAGGAAACAAGAACGAAACACCACGGTAAAGCATTTTTTTTTATTACTGAAAATTTCTGCAATTCCGGTATTTAACATCTTCTTGAATCTAGCACCTGAATTCCCATACAAATCCTTAAATGGCAATTTTGTGGATTACACAATATCATATGAGCTTGGGCTGCCTGTGGATTTCTCAACATGGTTGGGTACCATCACTTTAGAGTGAAAAAGCCAGAAAGCATTTTGATCAACAATTTTTTTTCTTTCAATAAATAGTTATGACTCAGTGTTGTAGTTATGACACTGTTAGAGATGTCTTGTCATACTTTGAGGAGAACATTCAAGTATCAGTTAATAATTGAGAGACATGGTTAGACCACTGTATATACAGTTGTACAGGGGCCGGTTATCTAAACAGAGTTCAACCAGTGTTTAACAAAACCGCGTTCTAAGTCATTTTCAGTTTGCCCAACCCTTTCATCTAAGCACCATTTGTCGTGAACAGTTTCATTAAAGCATATTATAGTGTAGACTAGAAAAGCATTTATCCTCTTAAATTGACCCATGAAAGAAGAGATCTGGAGGTCCAAAGATTTCTTAAACCAAGGTCTAAGTTAGACTTTGTTTAAATAACTGACCTGCAATGTCTAACTACAGGTCAAGTCTAGCTGGTTAATTTGTGCTATTAAGATTAAAGCTATTATTTATAAGGCTAAGGATCTATAAAATTATGATATTAAGTACATAAAACTGTACAAGTATGTTAAATGCATGTACTATGAATCTATGTTTACCTGAAACCTAGATTAAATACCAACACCATCAGAACATTAAGACCAATTTGTATCCCATTAGAAACAGCACAGACATAAAGTATTGGCTTCACGATGCCCTAAAAACAAAATTCCAAGGTTAGAATAAAAAGCTAGTAACACCTACAGTACATGACTGTACAGTTATATAGCCACTGTGATTATATTCATTTTGCTTGGCTTACTTAATTGTTCGATCTATCAGTAAGTTAATAAAATAGCTGAGGGCAATTTTTGGCAATTAAAAGCTATTAAAGTTTAGAAAAACCTCACATATCTTTTCAAAAAATGTTAGATCTGACTAGACATATAAATTATGCACATTAGTGCAGGGTGGTAAGAGAAATGAGCCATCATGTAATAGTATAGGAATATTTTAATAGTAACATTTGAAAATTCTTCTTCTTCCAAAGCTCTTTTGTTGGTAATGCATTGGAAATATATATCTAAACCTGTGACAGCCCTGGGATATAATTTTGGCTATAAAACAGAGCTGGTCAACCGCCAGCCAGCTACGAATTCTTGCTTGGAATAGTCACAGTAACTACGGTGCAAGGAAGACTACACCAGTCAAGTGAAAAAAGATGGCAAGGAGGGGTACGGTGCTCGATCATGTATTGTTAAATTTGTTTTCACTCCACTGTCTACGTTTAATTATTATTAAGTCTACATTATGTCTACGTTATTACATCTATGTTATGTCTATGTTATTATTATTATGCCTACGCTATCTTATGTCTATGTTATTATTACTTCACACTGCAATACAGCTTAAACTATAGTTCCCAGCTGGCTTTAGCTTGATTTTAGTATTAATCATTTGCCATGTATATGTTGTGGTTCAATTTTTTCCTTGGTTTAAATTTTATTTTCCTTTGTTTAAAACTCATTATCATACATTACCATACCCTAAAACAAAGGAAAATAAAATTTAAACCAAGGAAAAAATTGAACCACAACATATACAAGTATTGTTACAGATTAAGATCTTGTTCAATTTATCCACTTTACTTAAACACACCTGTGTCTGAAGATATCTTTGTAACAATAAAAACAAAAAATTCCCCTGTTAAAGGAAAAAAAAAGCAAAATGATGATTAATTAAAAGGGTTTAAGTTTCTCATAGGTCATAATAATTATGCACTGGATAAGCCTCCAAAAAAAGGCTTTTGGCAAAGGTGATATAATAAATTATTATAATTATTATTGAAGAGAACAAAAATAATACAAAAGACTTCTGTTAATAGTAATAAAAATGAAGTTTGACTGTTTACTAACTATTAAAGCAGGAATACATATGAGGACAAAGTCTTGTGTCAACCTATGAAAAGTTTAAAATAATAAATTGAGTGTTAATAATATGCTATGCTATATGTTATGCTATGCTGAACTCAACAATTGACCAATTTCAAAATAATGTACATTGTACCGTGCATTCAAATTCAGACTTGGCAACTTGTAAGGCTTGGGAAAATAAAACAAAAGAAATCATCTTGAGGCTCAGGAATGAAACATTTATACCTTTTGTTTTATTCTCCCAAGCCTTGGAGCTATACAAGTATGACGTCTAATATACCAAAATTGATCTACTAGTAACAACCAAAGGTTACCGAGTGTGAAAGGATGAAATGCACGTGATCAAAGAGCATTTTGTGCATTCCATTCACACTTAGTGGAAGTCTAAACAAATGCTGGCTAAATACATGCAACACATGCGTAATAACAACCTGGAAATTAGGATTGCAGGCTCCTCTTATCGCCCGCAATTAACTTATCTAAGAATTAAAAACTATATAATATTGCAAACTGCAAACTTCTGCTTATAAGCCTCCCCCCTGCCCTCGCCACTTATAAAAAATAAGCCCCCTCAACTATAGGCCCATCCACCTGTAAACAAAAAAAATACATCCCATGATAATTAATCCCCCCCTGAGCCCACCACTAGCTTATATTGAAATGATTTTGATTTTTTTTTTCTTAAAAGAGCAAGAAAATTCAAGAAGTATTTTGATCAACACTGCCATGTAGCTTTTTTTGATGCTTTTTCTGTCCAGCTATCATCCCTCCTGGATATAAGGCCCCCCGTTTATAAGCCCTCCTAAAACCCCTTACGAAGTGGTTTTTCTACAAATTGATGAAACAGTACAGAAATTCTATACTGTTGACATCCTTACCAAGATCTGGGTAGTGCTTCTGATTGGTTGTGCCACAAAGGAAATTCGACACTATCAGTCAGAAGTACTACCCAGATCTGGGTACTGTAGTGACATAATATCATCATGGAATTTCTGTACTCATTCCTTGGATGTCATTTTGCTGTGGAACCAGTGTTGTCGTCACCTATTTCCCTTCCGTAAACAGTGGTTGCCATTTTTAACGGTCAATGCCACCATTGGTGACCAAGCCTTATTAGTCATGATAGATGTAACATGTGACCCTCCAGAGGATTTTAATGCTAAAGGTGAAAGCACGCGCACGACAAGCTTCCACTTTAAAACAAAAGAATTTATTTTAACAGGCTTCAACACACTTGCCATCTTGCCTCATTAGCAATTTCTTTAATTTCAGAGGACACACTTGAGACAATTAAGCATGAGCAAGTCAAACAAAAGAGCGTGATAAAGTTTGCAAACAAAAACCTCATGCAAAAAAGCACAACATGCTTTCAGTGTTTCTTCCTGAGAAGAACGAGATACAGTGCACGTTCACAGAGCTTGATTCGTCTTACCATAGCGTAAAAGAACGAGATACATCTCTATATTCACATAAATTTACCTTCATTCGTCTCAGAATGGCTTGTATTAAACTAATTTATTCAACTTCATTAATTTTCTCTGTGCATTACAGCTAATACGTATTCCAGTAGCATAACTATAAATAAGTGCATAATTTTCAGGCGACATAACTTTTACCTCGCATGCAATAGCGGGCCACTTTGCAATTTCAGTCAACAGCCGGAGGAATTGGTTTACATGATCTCCCATTAATTCCAGGCTAGACGACCATTAAGTGTAATTTTCAAACGGCTACGGTTACAATCAAATTCCAAAACAGTCTCAATTGGAATATTTGATTCACTTCAACCAGCTATCAATGCTGATTAAATCCGCTGAAAACCCAAACCATTTTTATCATCTTAGCAGTTGTAGTAATCAAGCATGTTCAGCGTGTCTTACCCAAATTGCACACTAAGCATGCTATAATTCGCACACTTACTGTAACATATGGCAAGCTACAAAAAGCAAAAGGTCTATCGTGTTAAATTTACCAAAACAAAGCCAAGTTCGTTTGTCTTTGTTTTCTCAATTTAATATACGCATATCCGTGATCTATGACATGCTAAGCGTGTCGTGCAAGCATGTTGTGAGTGTGCTTTCCGACCTTTAGCAACAAATTCCTGTGGAGGGTCACACATTCCGTGGATTAAGTTACAATAAGACAAATATTGGTACAACTAAGAAATGCTTGAGAAAAAAATCCGAGCCCCCAGTGGGAATCGAAACCCCCGACCTTCCAGATACTGGTCCCCAGCACTTTCTTAGTTGTACTTACGTAATATGTATTTCATCACAATTGGGTGGTTGGTCAATAAGGCAAATGATACATTTTTTAATAGTCTTGAAATTAAGAAAGAACGATGTTGAAGCCTAAGTTGAGTTTACGTTAAAAGTTATGGAAAGGGCTTGGGTCACCTGTAATTGATGTTATATCAAGCATGAGATGCAGTGTTCCACCACCAAATGAAACACCGAGAAGAGAGTTGAAAATACGACACACAGCGGAGTATTTTTGACAAACTTCAAGGTGTTTCACCTGGTGATGAAACACTTTGTTGAATGCATGATATTACTTCTCAAATGAAAGGATTTTAGAAGGAGAAATTAAAGATGCAAAAATGAGCAGTTTTTTTATCCAATCACCAAGCACTCATTAAACATTAATTTCCTTTGTATTTTCTTTATGAATTATTAATGAGTTTCAGAAGTATCAGTTAAGAAAGACAGTTTGCTAGTTTACATACTAAAAATTTTATCCAATTTTGGCGAGTTGGTGTGGTAGTGTAGTGGCAAGGGAGATCGAGAGATTAGATACAAATGGTCCAGGTTCAACCCTGGGCTGCAAACTTCTTTCTTCTTAAATAAATAGAAACACTCTTAAGAATGGCAGCAACCATAATTGCAAAAGGGAAAATTGAGGTGGTGTTGCTAAGTGTCAGCTGTTTTTTTTTTATAAAACATACCTTGCAACATTTTTTTCTTGTTGAACCAGCAACAAAAGCAACTCACTATTAACCCATAGTGACCAGGCTAAGATACAAGTTAATCCTAAAATCCAAAATCCTCTTTGCAACACTACACCAACAAGGTGATAATTCTTTGCTCCAAATGCTTGAGAACAAAGTGTCTCCACTGCAGAACTTAAACCAATAAACAGCGAAGGTCCTGTCACGTTGATAAAAGACAAAGCTAATGTTCCAGCAGCCAATTCTAGTTTGCCAACACGCCCAGCAAAAAACAAGCTGATCATGTGAATCATGTGGTAAAAGAAATAAGATAACACCGTGGGCCAAGCTAGTGTAAACAGTTCTTTGATTTCTTTGCAGTAACTTCCTGATAGAAATCTGCCATGACAATGACCAGTTTTTTCCTCTCTTGAGTGGCGAACATGTATCTGGAATTCAGCAGCATTGGATAAATCATAAGGATGTGCTTGACTGGCCATCTGGATCATTCAGTTTGTCATCAGGCAACCAGAAACTTCTATTTTCAATATTGGTTTGATCAAAAAAAAGATTACACATAATTCATTTGTTATTTTGCAGTATAATTGAATGAGGCTGAGTATGATTGAAGGATACTAAGGCCATTTTCACAATAACGACATTTGACTACAACTACATGTACCAGAATCCATTTCGTTTTTGCATTCTTGTTTTTTGATTTTAAATTTGTCAATCCCACTGAAGTTTAAAAAACAATAGCTCTCATTTGCACAAGAAAGAAACAAACTGAAAAATTGTGGTACAGAATGTTGTGTAGTTGACGTAGTAAAGTGACATCATCATGTAACTGTCCTATTAAACAGAATGAGGAGACTGTTACCCACTGAGCCAAAGGCTGAGGTGGATAACAGCCTCCGAAATCTACATAATAAATAAATATTCTTCATATTATACAAAAGCAGAATTGACAATAACTGTTTTATTATTCATTCAAAATATTTCTTAAGAGCCTACCTCCTCATAGACATTCTTCTAAACTTTGGCTTGAACATTTTCTAGGGGAGAAACCCCTTCAAACCCCCCTGGTTTGGAGCACTTTTGGCCTTCCAGCTTGTATTTCTGTGCAAACACCTTCAAAATTCCACTCTATGCCTCAAAAAACCTCTATGAGGTTGCTATTAGCAATATAGATAGATACCTGGGCAATAGGGATTGAGACCTCATATGGCATGATGTAGAGTACAGGGGCCAAAGTAAATTATTATAAGTACTCTATTTCTCAGGGGAAGGAAGAAATGGCTTTTGTGAAAAACTGAACTGAACTAAAATCATAACACTACCAACTCCAAGTGATGTAGGTGTGTACATGAGTGAGGTGCCGGTCACACATACTGAAGAGTTGGTAGTGTTGCTTCTTGCTGAAATTTTAGTTCTAACCATAACATACTCTAAAAAACATTTCTGAAGGTGTCAGTACAATAATTGAATTGGAACTGTCAGAAAGGCTAAGAAACATGAAACCAACAGCACATACAACTTAACAATAGTGGGTGGGGGGGAACTGATGGAGATATGGCCTCCTGTTCAATACATAACATAAAGGGCTTTCAAATTCTGACTAGAGAGGTCCCCCTCTTCCACCCATCCCTCATCTATATCCATGAGGCCCTGTTAAGTAAATAAAAAATTCCGATATGGCCTTGAAACAACAATATAAGACAAGATGAAATGGTGACAAACAAGATAAAAATGGGTTTAATACCAACCAGAGCATGGCCAACTCTTCAAAACACAAAACGAAAATTTAAAATTCAGACTAGGAATATCAAAATGTACCACCACCCCCCAACCCAACTAAGAGGGACTCATCCATGGCTATACTTGTTCAAGGTTGCCCAGTGCACCAATTGCAGGAACAACACATTATGCCCTTTCCTGCATCTATAGTTACTAGAAGAAAAGGGCTTCTTCAAATGACCTTGGGAAACCCTTTATTATTGAACTGGAACATATAATCCTGAGACTACCATCATTTTTAAAAGTGCTGGAAAGGCTACTACTTTTCACCTTTTTTTATCCCTTTTCCCCATCAACACTTAAGTACATGTGCGTGTCATGCCAGTCATGTGATGATATAGAGAAACTGTCTCTTTTATTATCATCTTATTTACATGAATACGTACCCATTATCATGGGATCTTTATAGGGAAAACAAAACATACAAGCTAAACAGGTCTGAATTGTTCTATTTCTTGACTTCTCTTTTATCTCAACATTAATTTAAGGACGCCAGTGGGTCATTTTTAGCACACAAGGGGAAGAACATCGTTTTTGAACATTAAAATGAACTGCTTTTCCTGTCCGGGATTGTAGCCTTAAGTACCATTTGATGGTCTCCAAATAAAATATAACCATGATCAGGCGCCCGTATCAGGCTGTCCTTCTTTCCTTTTCTTTGCTCATCCGTTGTCTTCCGCGCTCCCGGCCCCGAAGTTTGAAGTCTGATCCACATGCGGATATCAGTATTTTAAATGAAACTCGCATCCATCTTAATTCACTTTGAAATTTTTTCCACTGGATGTTTTTGTCCTTTGATAAACCAGTGGATAAACAATGCAAGTCGCAATTGAAAATTGTACATGTAGGGAAGGACGCTTGTCTTTAGAAAGAACCCAAGATTGTCTTATAACAAGAATTAAGACTAACACAAAACAGTTTTCACCTACCCCACGCAAATTGCTAATCAGCTCAATATTAGCAAAAAAGGAGGACAACGTCTCTTGATTTCTTCCTTCTGTCAACGCGGCAAAGATTTTTCTCGTGCAAGATATTTTCTTCATTTCGTCAGCGTTTCTGTCCAAAAGGAGCGCGTACTTCATATATGAATCGCGAGAATGTAGCAAAAGAAAAAACAATTTACGCCATTTTGAAAACCGAGAAGCCCCTAGGATCGAGGTTGGCGAGTTATAATTAGTTGGCAAGAGGCGTGACCGACTGGAAGGGAAACCATGCAATAACAACAACAAACAATTTATATTTTGTAGTGGAAGAAAGAAAAGAAATACATGGAATAGAATTGAAAAAGTATACACAGTAATGGGACACCTTTGAAGCCACTCATACCAAACATTCTCAAAGTTTGGTAAAGGCTCTTTATTGTACAACGATTTTCACGTAACAAGATCCTTTTTTCAACTATATGTACGTCGCCCCATGCAAGAGAATCCGGATTCCGGAATCCAAGAAATTTTTGCTTGTGGAATCCCGCTGGTCCGGAATGCTGGGCTTTGGAATCCGGCATATAGTTCAAGGAATCCGGAATCCTTCTAAAGATTGGAAATCCAAGTCAGTCAGTGACAAAGACTGGAATCCAGTACCTGGAATCCGGAATCCACGGCGTGGAATCCTGTATTCAAGTTCGCGCGAGCAGTCAAACAAAAGGTCTGGAACGAGGCTGAAAACAGAGAGCGAGACTGGGGAGAGACGCTTAATTCGGGCGTGTGAGGCTCGCGCGCTTCGTACGCGTAAGACTCTTACTTCACGCTTTACCGATTTCTTTACTGATTTTGAGGGAAAAAAAACCGACTGTTTTGCAGTCTACCTTACATGGGGCGTACATATAAACAGGTGTTTCAACCGAGCATTTTTCATTTTACTGTACATTAACTCCAAACCAAAATAATGATCGCCAACGCTGATCAAAATTTACACATGACCAAAAGAAAATAATTTAAAACAACAGAGCGGCAACGTACGTTTGAGAGCGATTCAACCAATGGTGGTCTCTCGTTGGCTACAGGAATACAGGAAAGTTTTCAACATGTCTTAGTCAAGTCAAATATGATTCAATTTTTAATCTGGAACCTCTTGAAAAGTATTAATAGAACTGGTTATGTTTGGCTGTTAGGCGTTAGGTCGTAGTGTTCAGTAGGTTATGAGGCCATCAAGCGTAGAAAGTGTTAGATTAGTACGGAAGTTCCAGATTAAAGCGCCAGTAGAGAATTAGCCGGTAAATTTCTGTATCTGCAAGACTGATAGCCTGCGAGCAAGCTCTCAGCAAGGCCGGAAAAGGAAGGAGAGCTTGCAACTACTTCTCTCGAATTTTAAGATCTGCATCGAAAAAGTCGATACGTAAAGCTTATTGGCGGAGATGACATTAGTAATGACGTCATTACCCTTGGCACGTGTTTTTCAAAGTTTCTTTAAATTCACGCTTGTTTCCACTTAGCGCTGATTTGGAAAAATCTAAAGCCCCCTGCAAACGGACGCAACATTGTTGGATGTTACATGTTGCGTCCGTTTGCACACCCTATTGCATCTTGTTGGATGTTGTTGCGTGTTGTTGCGCAAAATTTGAAACCGGTCAAACTTTTCAGCTAACAACTCCCATCATTTCTTTTGTTCTGATTTGTACCGTGATCGCCGAAGCGTAGTGCAACAATGTTGAATCCGTTTACACAGCTCTTCCAACATTGTTGGGACCACGCATGCTCATTACGCATGGTTTACAAAGACTTATGGGTTGTATCCTTCCCACAATGCACTGTAGGTCCCAACATTGTTGGGAGTTGTTGCGTCCGTTTGCACGCAGCCTAATAACTTAGTCAACGGGGAGCCACAGAGGAATTGGAGTTGGAATTCCAGAACCGTAGTTGCAAAAGCCCTCCTTCCTTTTCCCGTCCCGGAGAGCTTGCTCGCACGCTACAAGACTGAAAGCCATAATCAGCACGAAAACGAACGTGCACACGCAAACAGCCGTCATGTTTTAAATAATTCATGCTGGTTTAGGGCCGGGGATGTGTTCAGTTTTTCCTCCGCTAATCCCCGTCTATTACAGTCTAATGGAAGCTAAATAAATATTTACATGCTAAAGTTCAACTTTGCTTAGCCTTTCTTGCACAATTAAAAAAATTAAATTTAAAAAATTTAGTCTTGAAGAACAATATTGCTCATATCAGCCTCTCCTCCTAAAAAGGTATGCAGTCTCTCCTATCCTGACAGATGTTGAGACGAAAAACTGTTATAAATCTTTAATATCGTCGAAATTTCTTTATCTTTCAATTTTCAATTTGATTTTTAGTAAACGAGCTGAACCACTGTTGAATCAAGACCTGCTGTTTATTGAACGAAGGAAAAAAATAGCTGAGTTTTGCCCCATTTTTTGCCCCATTTTTTTTTTCAATGAAAATAATTGCTGTTCAATTATTTTCATTGAAAAAAAAATGGGGCAAAACTCAGCTATTTTTTCCCAAGGTAAAAAAGTTTATTTCCTTCAATTTCAATCCATTGTAGGAAGGAATACTTTTTTCTAGTTCATTTACTTCATTCTTTAGAAAACTTGAGTGGTACGGGATTGGAAAATGTTGAATGTTATCGTAGAAAGCCGAACAATGAACTAAACGTTGCGGGTTAAATTAAAGTAATTGAATTTAAATTATTGAATTTAGAACTGTTTCAGATTTGGGATTCAAAACCTCTGGAGACATACTGTAACCATACAGGGGCGTTTTTATTTCGGACTTTACCAATCTTCGTCCTGGAAGGCAAATCAAGGAAGGTTTAAGGGTGGAGCTGTGCTGCCGAGGCCTTCAAACCATCAGACCTTTTTTAAGAAAAAAATTGTTCATTTTTCTACCCTCTTTAATACGAGACCTTATTATATGACTCTGATTCTTTTCATGCATACAGAATTAGATTATTAGAGATCATGGAATTAGATGTTTTGGAAAAAAGCTGTTGGTATCACAAATGAAGACATTTTACCCAACTTTCCCATTCTTTGGAAAGGCTTTCGGTACAAGAAGGCACTCTGCTCAGGAACTCTAAAAATTGATAGTAAAATTTTATACCCTGTATTAGACTCAAGACCAAGAGCTTTTGAACCGTAGCTGTAAAAACCCACTTAGGCCAAATAACGAAGTGTCCCGCACCCAAGATCCGCGTGTAAACGCTGAGAGGAATCTGGTATCGGAAGCTTCCGGGAAAAATCGACTCTGGTTTAAATGTAACCTAGGCACTTTCCATTTGTCAGAACCGGACCGGCCTGGTCTTTAATTTCCCGTCGTAATGAGAATTTCATTTTTAATCAAAGCTATCCATCCAGATCAGTAAAATCCTAAGAGTTTCCATTTCCTTTGTGCATGCTGTTTAGGGAGAGGCCTATCTCATTTTCAAAATGACTGGTCCGGCCATGGTCTGGCTGGCCAGTTCTGACTATTGAAAAGCGCCATATGTGCCATATTTAACAAAATGAACAGTTTCAATCAGATGAGAATGTAATATTTTGCAGAGTAAGACTAACCAAGTGTTCCATGAACTAAACGCGCGCAGGAAAACGTTCTATTTTGTCTTTATGACGTCGGGTTTTTTAATCGTTCCATGTCAGTAAACAAGTTTAGTCGTGTTGCGCTTTGAAAGAGAAAAGTTATTCTTGGCAAAATGAAAACGTTTTTAATCTACATTATTTTGCTCCTAACAGTGTTAGGAACTTCCACTGCTTCAGGAAATGTCAACAAAGAAGGTAAAACTTTTGTTATTTTCACATCTCCTCTCTTCGCCTTATTTTCCTCGATGGCGTAGGCTACTAGCATAAGTGCAGGGCACGCTCGAAAATCGTTATTTTTTATAACTTTGATTTTGCCTAAAAGTTCTCAAACTATTGGGCCAACTATTCATTTAAATGTATTAAAGCTTGTTATTTTTTTTAGAATGAATTTTATCTGATTGTCGTTAAATTTTCTCTACTTGGCTTCAAACAGTAAGAAAAAAAACTTTATTTGTTTGGATGGTTTTGTTTCCTTGGTTACTTGTTTCTAAGGAAGCGATTCTCGCGCGCGCGATAGAAGTTTCTTCCAACGTCAAAATTTACGTTAAGTTATTTGTTGTTCCTGCAAGTTTAAATAAACTTATCTAATTTCGGAGCTTTTTAAATAGGTTTATCACTGTAATCTAGTTGTAGCCATACGCGTAGGGTCTTTTAGATTCAAATTTATGAGCAATAACACTTATGACATTAGAGATAAAATATTTATTGTCATTTGATTACCTTCAAATGCAGGATTCAATGTTGCGGATGAACCGTTCCATCGACGCTTTACTGTTGTTGAAGACGTTGGAAGCAAGAGCGCTTTAATCGAAATCCACCTGACATCGATTGATATGCTTGTCTCCGTGACGGTTAATTCAGTCAACAAGTCAGTCAGCAGCTTCACAACAGCTTATTTGCCTGGAAAAACCTTTACAAATGAAGTAAGTATGTAGCAAAGTAAGAAAGTGGAATATGAAAATAAAAGGCAAACGTTACTGTTTTTTACCCGGCGGTACCCCATAATGGTCTCCGCTCTGTTCAAAAGGGGTACCTTTTTCAGGCTTCAGTGTATGAAAGGGTAGGGATTTCATTAGTTGAAGTTCAAGAAGGGCCGGTAGAGAAATCTATCATTAAGGTCTGTAAAAGGACCAACAGACGTATTTTATGGACGATGTGAAGGAGAAAAGAAAACTTTCTAGTCTAGTGATTTATTCAGAACTTAAAAGGCGACAGTGTTCTAAACTAGCAATGTGAACGTGGCACCATTTGTCAATAGAAAGTCACTACATGACGAAAGAGAAGCCTTTTCTGTTATGTGTATCAAATGGTAAGGGTTTTGGACCTCTGTCTATTCCCCTTATAAGCGTTTGTGGAGTACCCCTGGGGTTTCTTAAAACGTAAACGACGGCTGAGAAGTTGCAAGAGTTCTTGCGTATTGACAGACTATTAGCTCTCGTTCCAAGTAATGCAGACATTATATTTGGCTGGGAAACGCAAAATTTGGGCTGCTTTCTCGTGCTGATAAGTCGGCGATGGTTTGTCTTTCTTTTCTACAGACAAAAATGGACGAGGAACAACAAATGGACATGGTTCGTAAATACCAATCCACAAATAAAGCATGGGACAGTCTCTTACGTGCTGTAAGGTCAGTGCTAGACTGGCTGCACATTGGTATCGAGTGGTTTAAGGACACAAACTTCAAAGCATTTGCTCGAAGGACAGCTGTTACTGCATCGGACTCTATATGCTCGGGAGACGGAGTAAGTTTGACGTTTTCATATATGACGCTATTCAAGTTAAAAAGTCGAAGAGAACTTTAAGTAAATATCTACGATTGCACTAGGAAACTGGAAGCTTCTTCGCAAAAAATAAACACCGTTTCGCTAAACTAAGTTGCAGTTTAGACACGACAATAGAGAATGCAATTGTGAAATCAGGGCACCTATAATGATAATCAAGACTAAAATAACATGTAGGTAGAGCTAGGAGATGTACCTGAAGCGTTAAGTGGGACTGCAATGATATACTATCTATCTGTAAATTTAAAACAAAAGCCGGTTATAAGCTTCCTTCTAGCTTGTGTTAAAATGAATTTGATTTTTTCGACGGTTAGAAGCGCCTCCACCCCACCCCTTTACAAGCCCTTGTAGTCAGCTAAAATTCCTTACGAAGTTGTACATAACCACGGTTTATAAGCGTTAGTATACGGTATGTAGGCGTTTAGTGAAAACTAGCCTGGTGCGTGGCCAAAAATTTCGGACATTTGAGCCCACATAGCAGTAGCGGCTTCTCCAAATCAATGAGGAGACTCGTTTACTGCAATCTCGTTCCCAG
Organism: Porites divaricata; assembly: GCA_038088405.1. Classification (NCBI taxonomy): domain Eukaryota; kingdom Metazoa; phylum Cnidaria; class Anthozoa; order Scleractinia; family Poritidae; genus Porites; species Porites divaricata. Next base: position 28,454,179 of record JBBMOI010000006.1, on the reverse strand, counting down.
AGGCCGCGATCCTTTTGTACTGCGACGGGGATCACTAACCTCTGGAAGAATCCGTGAAAAACCATCTCTGATTGGCCGATAAAATCGTATTCATCACATGCAAATTTCTTTGCTAATCAAAAAGCAGTGAGCACGTTGATTTGATTTTGACAGGCCACTTGTGTACACATAAATCTCATACGACCTGGAACCGTTAAGAAAAACGTTAACCTCGATCGATAATTTCCGAAATCAGGCTACAGTGATATGTTTTTGAAAATTTCCTTTTTCTTATTTTTTAAAGTCATTCCAATGCTTTTTTTTAAAGAGATGATATACATTTATGCCACTGAACCCTTCAAATTTGCATACACCTGTGTTTATTCCGTGCACGAAAGAATGTGTGCCGTCGTGACTAACAAATGTTCATTCGCGGCGTCTAAATAAATAGACACTTTTGTCCCCTTTACTTGTCTTTCTTCACTAAACACATCCATCAAAGGTCACAGAAGAAAAACTGCTTTGGCAGACCTTCTCTTGGTCAAATGGGTAAACAATTTCACGCAGGCGCAGTTAAACCGGAACCAGGATTTTGTGGTTCCGGTTTTGGATTCTTCCAGAGCGTTCGTTGCCCCATCCGCTGGACAAAAGTAACGGATGCTCTGCGAACGAGATTGCGTTTACTGCCATTGCGCGCGCCTGCGTCCTTAAATTCCTGCCTTCCCCACTCCCCACCGCCCACCTCCCATCAAAAAAAAATTGGAACTTACCATGAAGCTTACCATGGATATTTATCATTAGGGCTTAACGATATATTCTGTACATTGTTATGTATTCTTCAGAATTTCACAGCAGATAACACAAAATTTAACACAACCCTGCCGGCTACAAGCTTTCGGAAAGAACGTAACGTTACTGCTTTGCCTGGCAATGCTGAAAGGGAGGTGAATGAACCAATCGTGATATTTATGGGACACTCGGACAGTAAAGAACTCAATGAAAATGAATCATCTGAACTTCAAAAATTTACTTCCTCACCTTACTTTGGTTTGCATCCCGAAATTCGTTCATCAAACCGACAAGAAAACAATGACATTACGTTTCTTGGCGTTATGGGATACTATGGTATGGATTCAGGTAAAACAGTTCCTGAATACCATGGTACCGTTCCGAGCCCTCACCGTGATGAAGATGAAATTCAGTCTACTTCATTGGGAATGTCTTCTACTGACAAAACTCATCCCAAGGAAAACGGGCTTGAGTTGCAGCAGAAGAACACTGAGATTGGAACCTTTGCTCTTCTAGATGAACCTCAATCTACTTTGATAAATGGAAATCACCCTCAGAATAGTGGATTCCGGTCAAAAAATGATCTCAGTGGAGTGTGCATGAAGGAACGTGAAAAGCTCGGCCAGCATATTAGCGTTTTACCTTCCCTGACTACCACGTACCAAGCTATTACATTCCTGCGAAGATCAACTGCCAAGAAATCGCGGAGTAGGTGGATGGCCAAACTGGTCAAAGACGAGTCTACGCATGCGTTTTTCCTCACTCGTTTGAATCAAAGTGGCACGGTAAGCGATAATGAAAGTATTATCTTTAGTACCTTTGACATGGAAGGGTCAGTTCTCCGTGTACTGATTTGACCTATACCAGTAGTAGTTTAGATACAGCTCTGATTCTTTCTTTTCTAGAAACGGATTGGATTATTTATTGCTGGGATTTCGGTTCTGTAATGAATTTAAGACCCAGTCAGGTCAAAAGATGGAGCTTCATCTCGATAGCCCCGAATAAAGAACCAGAATAAATCCCTGTGTTTCATTCTGCCAGCTGCATTGATAATAATTGCCACGATCCCACAAGCGCTTGCCCGTGCAGTTTCGGCGCATTGGCCTGTTACTCAAAAGTCCCGTTAACTTTTCGGACCCGAAACACTGAAAGGAGGCATAAAAACGGTGTAGGAAGGTGAGGCCTGCATGCTGCACGGCTAGAGTTATATCATCAACAGGTAGCAGACAGAGATAAAGATGTACTGAAAGATTCTATGATTGTAATAATAGAAATGTAAAAAGATTTGAAATTGAGACTACAATATGATTGTCCTTTCTTTGTTTCTTTGTTTTTTTTTTTCTCGTTCAACAGATTTTATTTTACTCAAACATATTTTGTCTTTGTTTTGAATTTCCTTTCTGTTAATCGTGTTTCTTTCTTTTGATGAAGGAATTTCCTCCGAAGTCTAGTCCATCAGTTGTCTCGAGCTGGTTCATTGCAAGGCTGTGGAACAGAGGTTTGGTATCTGTCGGCTTGCGTAAGCCCAGCAGTGTTTCACGGCAAACAGCAAAACGACCACAGTGTCAGAAGCTGGCAGCTGTACCAATCAGCTTGTTTGAGATATGTATGACAGAGATAAACCAAACTGGCCCGGTAAGTATTTTTTCTTGGCGTTTGTTATATTGCATTGCTTTGAGGATATATACGAGAATTCCTACACGCTTTAAATTTCCTTTTATACATTGTAGGTTCAAATTTGGGATGCTGTAAAACAAATGTTAACAAAAACCTTTTGTACTGTAACTTCAAATATTTTAATCGAGAAAACAAATTACCGCGTAAGTTTCATTTTAATTATTTGTTGCTGTTATTGTTGTTGCTCGATCTGATCAAAGCTACTTCGGTTCTACCCCGGTCACTTCGAGATTTGCAATGATAGAAATGAATGACTCCTATTTAATTATGCATTCTGGTCAAGACAATTTGGACGTTAAGTGTAATTCTGATTACAATTACAACTCCTCCTACTTTTGCCCTGTTTCAGAGTTAACCCAGGATGAGAACTAATCGGTATTTGGGAAAATTCGGCCAGGATATATTGTTCTATGTTTCTACGTATTTCACTAAAAGTAATTTTTTCTCAACGAGGAATGTGATTAAGGTAATAATAGTCTGAAAGTGAATCGTATATCCTTTTTTTTTCTCGAATTAGGAAACACAATGTTGCGGCACAAAGAAAGCTGCCAGACGCCAAGCCGAATCAGAGTCTTTCACTGCAAAACTGTGGATCAAGGGAGTGGAGTTTGTAGGCTGGATCAGATCAAATGAAACTCGAGGAAAGGCTTGGAACCTAGCGAATTGTAAGTATTCGGATGCCTTTCATCTTTGCAGTCATTCCTTTTTACGCCCAGAGGCATAGAACAACAACAGTCTACGATTTTTTTTACATCTCCAGTCTAATCCAAAAGAAATTTAAATCTCTCCCAGTATATTTCTTCTAGTTTGAAAATATGTATTGATGGATCATTTAATTTTGTAAGCCGAAACTGGATTTGAAAGTGACAGATTGATCTTTGCTTTGTTTGTTTCTTAATTACGTAATTATTTTTGTTCATAATGAATTAAATTAATAAAATACTTCCAAAAAGTTGTTATATAACAGTGGAAACGTTTTTGAGATAATGATGCTTAATCCGAAGAAAAAATGAACAGTTTAATTGATTCTCACATTCCGTATAACAGGTTTGATCCTTGAAATTAATTGATGTTTCTTGACTCTCTCTGTTTCATGGAGTTAGTGTGAAAATATAAGGAAGTTTGTACATGCGCCTTGTTCGTTAAAGATTACTCATGATTACTTACTATCGCTCAATCTCTTTTCAGTTTATTTGACAAAATTCCTGACCAAAATGATCAACTGGACCTGGCAGGACATGTTTGATGTGATGACTATGATCTTGGTGACTGAATATTGCTGCAGGGCCTTTTACCTCGCAATTCCTTTGATTATAAACATCATCAAACGTTTTATTCGAATGTTGATTCGAAAATGGAGGTAAGTGAATACGTGTCGAGTTTCTCGGTTTTTTAAGCAATAATACCACACCAAATTTCTACGTTCCTGGCACGGTTTCTCGGTTTCACCTAGGGCAGCACTATAGTATAGCTACGAACCAAGGTTAGTTGAGACTTTTGAGTTTTGCATAAAAATAAAAATACAAAATTCAGTGCAAACACGGTAGATCTGTTACAAACGTCTATGTATACTGTGATAACTTTAAGACAATGGTCCAACACTACCTTTTTTATGGCTGGTAGAATGTTATGCTTGTGGAGAAAGGTTGCCAGACCAATGAGTAAAGACCACACAAAAAAGCCGCGACCACGCCCTTTTTCGGCGGTTCAAGGACAACTATTACTTTATGTGGCCAGCTGCTCAGTGGGATTTTTTATGAAATATGTAACATTATGAATGTACGCTCTCTCTTATTAGCCAAGAGGCGTGTTTGCATGAGAGTAGGTAAACATGGTTGTGACGTCAAAACATTTTGTTTTGCTTGAAAAGTTTTTTAGTTGAGAACTCGACAAGTTTATTTTATTTACCTATTCCCTCGCGATCGTCGGCTTAGGCCTGGTTCAGACCATAGTTAGTAGAGGAGGCTGGTTAGGAAACCCGGCAAACATCAAAGTTGAAACTCCCTGACCGTACACAATCCTTTATTTTCTGTTCACAAATTATGACTGAATAAATTAATGCAATGTTTCTATTGTTGGTTTTCACATGACGTCACTAAAATTCAAACTAAAAAACTATCGATCCTACCGAGATTTTACTTTCACGATGCATTAGAGCAGCTGAAAACTAATTTTCAAACAAATTTTCGCTTCAAAAGGGTTCTTGGTTTTGTGATAGAGTACGCTTGAATTTCTAAGCTTTTGCGTGACGCGGCATTTACATGACGGCCAAGAGAGCTGTCATGTAGGTTAAAAAGATGACTTATTTCAGGAAATTTTGCCATCTAAACAGTTCATATACTGGAAAAAGTATTATTTTAATGTTTATGAGTTTCGCGAAGAATAAATTCACGCTTTTCTAGCAAAACTCGGTAACAGATGTTTCTGTTGGTTTCCGTCCGCCATGTTGGAGCTCATCCAGGTGAGCACCAGCATGGCATCTCCATACAAATCTCTATAAATTTGGGTAAAACGTTTCTTCGGATATCTCGTATACGAAATATTCTTCCGACCTGAATCTTGGCGAGGGTCTTTGCATATGTACCTCCTTTCATTTCCCAGATTCTGGATTTTATCTATTGAATGGTTTTGATTTTGATTTTCATCTATTTTGAATGGCGTGAAACTGAAAACCAGCAATTGGTCAATAACTTCAAAATGATAGAAATGCTATTGAACATTGTGCATGGTCAGGTCCAAAAAAAAACAACAAAAATCTGTAACGAAGGGTTTCCCAACCATTCCAGTTCAGACGCCGACAGACATCTGATTCAGACGGCGCACTGTGTATCGAGCCAAAGTTAAAGTCGACAACACTCTCCTTTTGCAGTTACAGATGTGGTGTAACCTCGAAACGTAATTAAGGCCCCACCCACGCGTATACTTTTCTGACTGAAAACTGAGATTTTTTCCTCCGTTTTAGCCTACCGTCCACACGTATCCGATGAAAAGGGTCACCGACAACGCACCTTTTCAAAAACGCTCTCTAGATTGGTACGATGATACGATGATGTCATGCATCATATACTACAAGCATTACGCACGCTCTGTGAGGGATGTTATCGTATTTCTATCGTTTTGACGTTTTAATTAGTGTGAATTAGTGTGGAAGATTCTAATATGCCACGTTTGGACGCGATTTCTTTCGCAAACTGAGAGAGAAAAATCCCCGTTTTCAAAAATATCCGGATACATGTGGACTGGGCCTTAGGCTGAAAATACAGTCTACAATGTACAATACCCGCACCACAATTGCACCACTAAACAAAAAAACATTTTATACTTCCGCGACATAAAGAAACACCCCAGTATTCAATTTTCGCCCCTGATCGACGCTCTTTTGAGCTTAATCAAATACCAAATAAATATGGTTCGTTTTCGTTTTACAGATTGTATCGTAAAAATCAACGCCAATTGGAGGAAGAGAGGCGTGAACGATTACGTCAAAAAGACCTTGCACGCCAAAGAGCCGCTCAACCGAAACCATGGCAACCAAAACAACTTAGAAAGAGGAAAGCCAACTATTGTGGCAGATTACAAAAATGGTAGCAACCACTAGATTAATGCGCGGGAAATTAAACGTTTTGCAAAAAGGACGTTTAATTTCTATGTTAAGCCACATTTGTGTGGTATCGTAAACTGTTTGTAAATAAAGAAAAATACTTGTTTTTATATCTTTGGACTTGTGGTTTCTTTAGCAGTCCTTGTTCCAGCAATATATATTATTAGTATATCGTAAAATTCCGAAAATAAACCTCGGGGCTTATATTTTTCAAAGGCCCTTTTTGAGGGGCTTATTCTTGGAGGGGCTTATATTTGGACGGGCATTTCTACGGAGGGAAATTTACGTTTCAAAATCGATTGGGCTAGCCTTATAGTTGGAAGTAAATTTACCGTTTTTGCTTTGTTTTACTTTTGTATTTGAGGGCAATTTTCCAAGTACAAGCCCTCGGGGTGCTCATATTTGGAGGAGCGATTTGACGGAGGGTTTTTTGCTTTACCGGTTTGGGGGTTATATTTGGAGAGGCTTATTTCGGAATTTTACGGTGTGTCCCGATTAACCCATTCGCCCCTGAACCGCCCGTAACCGCCCGTGCAGATCCACGTCCTTTCTAACCCTCGTGACGTCATCAGTTTTAACGGTCAAGGCCAACTTTTTCCGCTAACTTTTGCAGAGTGAAGAGATCTTTCAAACCATACCAGAATGGGCACAATTCAGTCAAGGACACCGGAGAAAACGGCAAAAAACCATGCAAGATTGACCTGTAAATCTCCATGAAAATCTTGTTCCATTACCCACCTACCTTTCCTTTCACCTAATCCTAAGATCCTAAAAGCTTTCCTAAAAACTCTTCCCATCAAAGTGAAGCCTACTAAATGCCCAGCAAGAGAAAAAAAAATTAGCAAGAAAAGCGGAAAACGAGGGTAGGAGAGAAAGGGAAAAGTAAAAGTCAAGACTGCTGTGTCACTTTTAACTTCGTAAGCTGATATTTTGTATCTGGATCAGAAGGCCGTGAAGAGTACGACCGGTAAACGGGTTTGTGGTAAGCTTTAGCTCTTTATAGCATGACAGTGACCAGAAAACCACTCGACTAGCTTCAAAACACGTGTTTTGGCAAAATCTCCAGGAGCGAATGGGTTAAGCAAATATTTGCCTTTTTTTTATGTCAACCCAAAATTCCAGTTCATAACCTTTCATTATTACTAGCCCAGATTAGTAAAACCACTGAGAAATGAAGCTGATAATAGACATGTAGTCTTGGCTTCGCTTTATGAATGGAATGTAGGGGAGCAAGCGCCTTTATAGGCACAGGGAAGAACTTTAAAGAAAGGACCACAAAATGCCGAGCCACTTTAAAAAAATTAATAGCGGTGTCCTTATTCTCACCAAGACAGACAAGGAAGCCAAAGGGGTATCTAATTAATTATTGGAGAAGAAATATAGGATAAAAATTAGATATCTTTCTTGTTCCAAGACGGTACATTACTTTTTCTTGAAAAGATATTGCATGATCCATACTCGAGGACGGTGCTAATTTGTGGAAGGCATCTCCGTGTGCACTCGGAAAAAGGAAATCCATGAAATCCGGATTTGGATTTCTTAATTGAAATCCACCCTGAGGACGAATTTCTCGGAGGCAATCCTTTTACGGAATTCGCGTTCAGCTGCAAAATCCGAAATCCGGATTTCGCAATCGAACGCAACCTGATTATTAGTCATGGCATATCTTGAAAGTATTTTACGTTACACCACCCCACTTTAAAAATTCGTTAAGACCAAGGACTTAATCTACTTGAGCATAGCAGTAATGCCTTTTATATATGAGAATAAAGCTGAAAAAGTTCTAAAAGCGCTCATTGAGAATTTTATAAACAAACGGAAACTCATGTTGCTCATACAAAGCCTTTGATTAGAATACAAAGTTTGGCTAAGTCACGCGGGCGGTCTAAGCTGACAAATCTACTTTTAGTAATGATAGTGCGAAGCGCTATTAGAATAGGTCGACAAACTACGAGTGCTATATTTCCTTATTCTGATTATTTCGAGCATGGTACAATTTGAACTTGTAAGAACCTCAAAAGAATATACAGAGTTTCTATTTTCATTTGAGAGACTTTTCCGAATTCAGTATGCACGTTGTGCAGCAGAGCCTACGTAGCAGGCGCTTGAAAGTAGTGAGCGAAAGAAAGAACGGGGAGCTCGAGGGAATTTGATGACTTTGACATCAAAGGTACAGACTTTTGTCCTTTGGGAAAAGAAAGGTGTTGACGTTAAAAATCCCAACTGCGACCTAACGTTAATTAAGCCGTAATTTAGAAATCTTGTGCTTAGTAAGAACCAGTGTCCAATATTTTTCATCTCGATTTTCGTTCCTATTTCTTCTTCCTATTTATTCTCTCCATTGTTCTCTGTAAATAGTTGCTGAAACAGAGTAAGACTGAGATATCGCATACAGTTGTAGGTGTACACACCATACCGGATAGAGAAGGCTCGCTCCAAAGACTTTAACTCGAACTTTGACTCGAAGTCCAACTATAAACTCCAGTTCACAAGAAAGGGAGCAAAAATCTTATGGAGAACTACCGCCAAATATTACAGACTTGTATTGTTTGCAAGATTGCAGAAGCTGTGGTAAGGACCCGTGTGGTTGACTTTTGGTCAGATCTCAATCTTTTTAATTAACCCAGACCAATTTGCGTATCTAAGGGGCAAATCTACGTTGGCACAATTACTTACATGTTACAACGACTGTGCAAAGACTAGGAATCGTTCGCAGCAAACGGATATCATCTTCTTAGATCTCTCTAAGTTTTTCGACAGAGTGCCACACGAGCGTTTGTTACTGAAACTACAACGGCATGGGATATATGAAATAGATGGCTCTCTATTACTGTGGATTAGAAATTTCTTGACGAATAGAAGGTAGCGTGTCGTGTTAAGGGGCAATTGTTCAGATTGGTCACCCTTGATTTCAGGCGTGCCCCAAGGAATTAACAATACTCGGCCCACTCTTATTTATCATTTATATTAATGATATTTCGACAAACATAACATCAACAGTCAAAATCTACCCTGATGACACCAAAATCTGTCGCACGATCAATTAGCCTGTTGAGGATATACCAGCCTTACAGCTTGACCTGAATAGATTATTATAAGCGATTGGGCTTACAAGTGGCAGTTGCGCTTTAATCCCGAAAAATGTGAAGTCATGCGTGCAACGCACAGTAGGGACGGATCAAAGCCAAGTTTCTCTCGATCTCTAGGTGTGCAACTAAAATCTGTTGAAAGTGTCAAGGACCTGGAAGTCAAAATAAGCTACAATCTATCTTGGGGTAAACACGTCTCCCACACAGTAAAGAAGGCGAGCATAGTATTAGGTGTAATTAAGCGATCACTCGGAAACGATAATCGGTATGTGTTTTCTTGCCTCCTTGTCGTTAGTAAGACCTATACCCCTACCAAGAAAAGGATATTGAATCCTTGGAAAAAGTCCAAAGAAGAGCATCACGGTTAGCGTTAAAGGAAAAGCGCGGAGAAATGAGCTATGAAGACCGCTGCCGCTTACTGAATTGGCAAACTCTGGAGAAATATGGAGAGTTTTTATCTCTAGTTCAGTGCTACAGTTTTTGGAATACCGTAATTCCTCTGTTAAGCTCCCCCTCTCAAATAAGCCCCCTCCCTCTAATAAAGCCCCCTTTTCAGAGGAAGAAAGTTAATAAGCCCCCCCCCTCCCCACCCTTAATTATTCTTCACAATACATGATAGACTGTAAAACTTCGTGTGGACTGATCCGGGATGGTTTATTTACCAACTGGAAGTTCGGATTGATTCTGATCCTCTGCTGCATGACCTAAAACTTCTTGTATTTGAGCTTTTGCACTTTGTATTCTAGTTATGGAAAACTAATACCATCGTCATTTCTAAATTAAATAGGCCCCCCTCTCAAATAAGCCCCCCTCCCCCACAAATGGGCTTGAAATAAATAAGCCCCCCGGGGGCTTAGCAGAGGATTTACGGTAGATAGCCTTCCTTTTTCCTCCTTTTCCTTTTTTGAACTTACTAAATGTAACCGAACTGGAGCCAATCACGATTATAAGCTCTATGTAAAAGTTGCCATCCTGAATTGCTACAAATTCTTTCTTTGTACCGATCGTCAATGCTTGGAATAATTTGCCTTAAGATGTTGCACACGTAGGATCGCTGACTTTACTTCGCAACAGATTAATGATGTTTTTTATTCTAGTATTTAGGTTTTAGATTTTTCTCTCTGTATATAATGTTTTAGATCCTAGATTTTTTACCTTTTCATCTTTATATTGGGGAATCTTTTATATAGGGTTGACCTCTAGATATCCCCTTTCGAGAAATATTTTGTAACTTTAGTTTTTATCTCTACTCGTAGTCCAACTCGAAGTCCAACTCGAAGTCGACCAACTCGAAGTCCAACTTGGACTCGAACTCGAATCCAAACTCGAACATACCCTACTCCCCTACCTAATGAATTTGTTTTCCATAAGTACTTCAGATTAAACAAGGATTATCATAAACTCAAAAACTGCAAGTCGCATCCATCAAAACTTCATATAGCAAAACGAGAAAAATAGAACAAATAAACCCAAAAAAATAATAAAGACTTTGGCCAGTTTGACTGCCAATTCTTGTTTTCTCTGAGCTAGCGTTTGCAGTGTGCCTCCATGTCCTCTATTCGCCCAAGGAAAGCTTTCTTGAGGGACCTCACATCAAGAAACGAGCACAATGGTTCCCATCCTTGTTTCACGTTGTACACCAAGAGCCGCTCCTTAGGAATGACGGTCTGCACTCGCTCATTGTACTCGCGATATCTTTTCCTGTACAAAACGGTAGATTCTGTTTGTAAGCTGCCAACCGCTGCAAGCTTCGAGCAATATAACAGTGCATAGTATTTGGGGTGAGACCAGTTCCTTAACAACCACCTAACCAAGAATCCATCATGTGATAACATTTCCACATCGTTTTCTCTGACAAAGCTTTTCAGCCAGGCGTCCTCGCTGTCTCGTACAGTTAGAATCACCTTTGCGTCTGGAAAAGCCTGTAAGATTTCTTCATACCAAATATTCGCTGGAATATCGGTGACAGCATCAACATCTTTATACATGGAAGCGAAGTCGGGAGTTTTACCCTTCAAGTATAGATCAAGCCATTCATCGACATGGATAGATACGTGTTCTTTCCAATCGTAGACTTTAAAACCCAGTATCTCTAAAGCATTTGCCATGGATGTAGTTCCTGTTTTTGATAGTCCTGCACATATAATTTTCATCTTGAAAGGTTACCTTTTAAAACAGAAAGAATGATTTATTATCTTCAATGAAAGATCATCGCAGTAAAAGACGCAACTTTTGCAGCCACGAAAAGGACACTGAAATTCGGGCTTGTAGGGTTTCGAACCCTGATATCTGTGGAGCCGGTGATGCGCTATAACCAACTGAGCTAGCGAGCTTATTACATTAGTGGGAGCTGGTCAAGATTAAACTGATTCGCCCCTCATAAAAAAATCCAAGACATTCTTGGATTCTGGATTCCACATCACGGATTCCGGATTCCAGGTCCTCGATTCCAATCTTTGTCAGAGGAACTTGGATTGGGGATTCCAATCACTAGTGGGATTCCAGATTCTTTGAGCTGTATTCCGGATTCCAGAGCCCAGGATTCCGGATTCCATATTCTAATTTTTCCCGGATTCCTTATTTCACAACCAAAAATTTCCCGGATTCTGGAATCCAGATTCCCTCACATAGGGTGAGTCATTATATACCCGGAAAAAATAAAAATAAGGTAATGAGTGTTAAATTTATACATTCATCCCTCGTTTTTTTTATCTGCTAACCTTACTCAAACGATCTTCTGGCTGAAAAGTCTAGTATGAGTAAAATTTCTACAAGGTGAAAAATGCATTTGAAGAGAACTTCGTTTTATATTGGTACATGAAAACTGAATATCAAGATTGTCAAGCTTTTACTGTTTTTACTGTATTTCTAACCTAATCATAGCTACAACAAATTTTCTCAAATTTGATTGGCTATAAACGTTCCTGTTTTCAGCACTACAGTTAAACCTGTGTGCAACAGTCGCCTTTGAAATGGCAAGATGACCGTTATAAATAATATACAGGGTGACCGCTATATACAGGTCAACTTTGCAAAAACTATAAAGCAACTGAAAACTTTGGGAAGTTGTCCGGTTACTGTATAATATACAGGGCCGTTATATATATACAGGTTTGACTGTAATAGGACAGTCAAGCTAGAGTAATTGGACAGTACACGACATCACACGCCCGCACTTAACAAAAAAAATCTCGTCATTTCTCGTGTTTTAAGTTAAAAACGCCCAAAAAAACAAAACTTCGTGTCGTCTAATTCGTAATGGTAACAGGACTGAGTGGAGTCCAATTCGGTCTGTAATCATACGAGTGATTAACAAAATCGGACGACCGCGTAGCGGGAGTCCGATTTGTTTAATCACGAGTGAAAAAAAAAAGCCATTTGAGAGCGCGCGTGATGGCGCGTACTGTCCAATTACTTAGGCATGACGCGTACTGTCCTATTAAACTGTCCAATTAAGGTTGAAATCAGGGCAGTTGATAGCCAATCAGATTTGACAATTTTGTTATAGTTATGATTAGGTCTGTAATCATACTCAAAATTGCACGAATCGGTCGGTCGTCCGATTTTGTTAATCACCAGCCTTACCCAAATAGGAGAGCTTGCTTGCAGGCTAGTTAATCACTCATCCCTGAGTCACTTTTTAAACTGAGTAACTGAACTCTAAGGTAACCTGCGTAGCATTCTCTTAGAAAAAAGAACGGACGGTCGAGAGGGGGAAGAAGTAGCGCCTGCCCGTGAGGCCCATGAAAATCGTTTCCTGCCCCCAGTGCAATTAGCTGAAAGCCGCTATGTGATCTGTCAAAAATTTTGACAGGAAACGCAGACCTCGCATAAACAAACAAAGTGTGTAAATCTCACTGAAGTCTGCCAAAGCGTTGTACATTTATCAGTCTAAATACTGTATATATGTTATAAGATCAGCTAGGTTATCCGAGGGATGGAGCAATAAACCGATGGTAAACAAACAGCTTTAAATCGTTTTTCACCAAAGGCACAATAAACACGAAAGACCAGAGTCGAAAATGAGTATTTTTTAAACAATGTATGCTCTGTACTATATAACGCTAAATATTGTTCTCTGGGATTGCCAAGTCACAACTGTACAGACACCACAGATAACAGCGTACGTGGAAAATAACCATTGCTTTTACTATACTGCTCAAAGTGGAAGCCGTTTTTGGAGCAGACATGTCTTACTACACTGTTACTAAGCGATACCTAAACTTCAGAACACAAACTGTACCGAGACGTTTTTATAGGCTGCAGTAACGAACCATAAACATCAGACGCCAGGTCGCCTAACAATAGTGAAAGGCTTTTCAGATTTATGCTCCTGGTAAGTGTTTCATTTCATCAATCCTGTCCAGGTTTTGACTGGGTAAGCGTTCCATCGACAATGCAAGCCGCCAAGTACTTTTTGAGAATATTTCCTCTGATCTTCATTTCAACGATTCGACAAATCTCTTGCCAGTTGCAGCTTCTGCTAATGCGTATTTTGATGTCATATTGTACCTTTTTGAATACCGTTTGAATACTCCAAATTTTCTTTTAGATTACAGCCACATAGTACACACAGTATTGAAGTGACCTCCAAGATCTGAACTTCGATTATACCATTTAGTGGTTTGATCGAGTATAAGACCTTCACAGCCATTTACTACATGTTTACAAACGATCTCGTGTTTTCTTTGATTGACAGTTTTCTTAGCTTCCCTAACGCGAACATTTATCCCCTCAGGAACCTCTCACCCAATAGGAAATTTCCGCACTCTCAGAAAGCGAGTTGAAACGATTTTCATGGGCCTCTCGGGCAGGCGCTCCCTGTCCCCTCCCCTCCCCCACGCGTGTCCCTACTCTTCTTGGTAAAATCCAAGATGGCGACAATTGTTACGTTGGTGACGTCACAGCCCTCCAGCAGCCCTACCGCTCATAAAATGTACTTAATCTCGTTGAGAAGGTCAAAGGCTTTCCACTGAAGGCAAAATCTTTTCGAAATACTGCAGGTTTTGTACCTGCTCTGTGAGAAAATTTCAACTGCAAAGTAGGTGTTTTACTTTTTTACAGGGTGTCGACAGGTAAGTCCATTTCAATATATGATATCCTTCAAAAAGTTTTGATATAAACAAAGGCCTCAATAATTTTGAGATCACAAAATCGCATTATTACAATATCTGGTTATGCTTGCTGCTTTTCTCAGCAATGACGAGCAGAAATCTTTCTTTTGCTATTTAAATAATGATCCGTCAAGCCTGCAATCTTTCCGAAATTTCCAACGTTAAACATTTTCCTTGAGTTTTGACAACCCTGCCGTAGTTTTCTCATGTTTGTTTGTCTTCTTGGTAAGAAGTTCCCCGCATTAGCCTCGCATTCATGCTTTTAAAAGCCTACTCGTTCAAGGACCGTCGGGGAAAACGAATATTGTCTATTGCATTGTAAACACTTTCAACTGTATCCAGAGTACTTTTAGATCTCCAGAAATGTATTCTAAGTGGCGCTGAAAACATTATATCTGTTCGGTCATCCTAGGGCATCTTGAGTCTTTTTGAAATTTCAAGGGCTTCAGTATTATTTTCCCGAAAATTTTAGCTGCAATTTAAAGTTTTGCGAAAGTGAGAATTTTTCTGATTCCTCTCCGCATTGCATTTTTGATTCCGAAAATTTTAGGTTTCCTTTCTCTACGAAAATAGCTTAACCTGGGGAGTGAAATGGGAAAAACTTAAACTTCAGAAAATCGTAGGGAGTTTGTTGGGTCAACTTCCAAAATTGTACATGAATGGAACGGTCATCTAGAAATTGTTAGCCTTCCTCAAGCTATAGAAAGTTCCAGGCAATTTTTGCTTGTACGAACAGATATCGCCGGCACAGAAAACAGTCGTTGGGTGCCCCTGACGATAACGCACGTAAGTAACTTTTAATCACGTCAATAAAATCAGTAGAGACAAGACAAAAAGTGCTGAGCTTAAACGAGAAAGTGAGCGAGGTTCAACTTTTATGCTTACTAGCTACCTCTCATGCATTGCCTCTATTTTACTTGCGAAAGTAAATTTTACGCACATACGCACGTAAAAATTACGTGACACTGGAAATCAGCCCTTAAAGAGGTGTCCGTTGAAAAAGAGCTGACTGCCTTGTTTAGTGATGCGGGGTAAAGACATAAACAAACTTTTCACCAGCTTTCAATTATTATCGTCTCCTTAATGCACCTTCCCATTGTTTTGAACTGGTTATTATTTTCAATAAATTGGAGAGCAGGTCATTGAGGTGGAACAGGAGGTCATTACATTAGGAATAATAACCTTGTGTTTCACTTCAGTGGCTACAATAATGCATGTTATTATTTATTCAAAATATTTCCCCGATTCTGATTGGCTAAAAGCACACACAGAATTCACCATGACCAGCTACTGATGAGCAAATTTGGAAGAATTTTGCGTTTAATGAACCGATGACGTCAAAAGTGCAATCTTCTTGCAGGTTAATGCACCATTAACCGAGAAGACCTGGGGACGAGGTTGAGTTGTTTTTGTTGTGCAAACAATAATGGCGGACGTTTTACTCATTTCAAGAGTAAGAACTAGGCGAAATAATAGCTAAAGACATGGCAAGAACAGCAAGAAGGCAACTCGAAGGGCGACATCTACTATTTGGAGAATATATGCGGAGCTGGACAACCCTAAACGTGCACTATCGAAGATGAACTTAACATCGATGGAGGCAAGCATGTTTTAGCTATGTTTTTAAACAAGGAACTATTTTGAATGAATAATAAAACAATTATTGAATTCGGCTTTCGCATCATATGAAGAATTGTGGAGATATCGCAGGGTGTTATCCGCCTCGGCCTACGGCCTCGATGGATAACAACCTCCTCCTCGATCTCCATAATTCTTCATAAGATACTCAGCCTCATTCATTAATTAATTGTTAAATAATGACCTGGCATTAACCTATGAATAGCCTGAAAGGTTTAGTCCGAATAATGAAACTAACTTGTTTTCACTCCAAGGCCATCATGTTTTCTATTTTTTCCACATTCGTCAGGTTTCATATCATTCCACTTATGGCGCACGGTTTTGTAGAGGTGAGACTGTTGCATGTAATTAAAGAGCGTTTTGTGTTTAGGGCCTGTTTACATGGAGGTGGGGGACCCCCGCAGGTAGGAGAGGTAACTCGCTTAGGTGGGGGCAACCCGCCTGTCCATATATCCTCTCATTTAAACTTGATCACGTTTACATGATAGGTGTGGTGACCCGCTAAGGCGGGTAGCCCGGTATGCCGAGCCGGGTAACCCTCTAAGCTGGAGTCAAATTTTGCCAAGTAAATGTTTCAAGGTAGGGTAACCCGCCTAGCCGGGATCGGATTCGTGATACATCAAATTCGCGCAAAATTCACGTTGGCGGTAGCTTTGAGTCTCTATTAAAGGTAAAAATAGAAAGCCACAGCGCTGAAGGTTGCAGCAAGAGCAGCAAGTAAGTGTAGAAGAGCATTACTGCGCTTTTCATAGACACGGGAATTCTGAAGTTCGAAAGCCAGCTCACGTTTGCGTTTTTCGCAGCCATCAATCATCTCTGCGAACCTCTAAGGAAACAGAAGTTTACTTCAACCGGTTCAAAAGGTCATGATTTGTGACTTGTGATTGGTGGATTTCGATCCGCTTTGTGTATTTCTGTGCACGTGTTTCAAGGTTCTTTGCTTGTGATCGTAATGATGATTGACGGTACCGAAAAACGTAATTGCGAAGGCGGCTTTTGAGCTTCAGAGTTGAGTATTTTCGAAAAGCGCAGTAATCGCCAAAACAAGCGCTTTGTCAGCATTTTCTTGTTTACGTGTTAGGGGCAATTCAATAATCTTGAGATAGTACACTCCGGGATAGCGGGGTTGTAAGATTGCATGTGAGGGAGGTTTAATATTTAACCCCACCTAAGCAGGTTACATCACCTACCTAGGGTCCACCTTCTCTATGTAAACAGGCCCTTACAGTCAAGCCAGCTCAAGCGTACCCTTCAAAATTCCATTAGTGAATTTATTATTATTATTATTATTATTATTATTATTATTATTATTATTATTGTATTGCATGCGTATTGAATGAGCCATGAAATCACATGCGATTCGGTTACGAAATTTCTAGCAGCTTAGTTTCCCTGAATTTGACTGTAAAATGTCTTCTAAGAATTTTATTCCATTCAAAGATTTCAATCTGCTGGATTCGAGTCCCACGTGCACGTATGCTACAATAGAAGAGACTTACACTTTCGTATTGAACACTTGTTGAACACAAATTTCATTTCTTGGCAACAAACGGACCGTTTCTGCTTGACTGAAAACGGAACGAAACCAACCTATTTAATACGGCCGTATTCCTTCAAACGGAATACGGCCGTATTCCCTCATTGTCTTCAAACCACTAGAGAATCGACCGTATTCGATCGATGACGCGACAAAATCGCAAAAAATTGCGTTACTTCCGATTGCCTCCAAATTTGGCTCACAGGAAGTTAACCGATTTAGCCAAATTTGGGCCTAGTTCCAGCCCCCGGGCCGTTTTGAGCTTCACGCAATGATTTTTCAACATCGTTGTAAAATGTCCTTCGCCGTCGTGTGTTTTTGTGGCTTCTTTTGCGAAGAATGAAAGGTTGTATCGACGAATTTGAACCAAATACAAGTCAAGCAAATTATTTTGAAGGATTTTGGAGGATAACAAGCAAAACAAACGGGAAAATCTAGGTAAGAAAACAGTTTTGAATCTTACATGCCATAGCCGACTCGAACACATGTTGTTGAAGTGCAATGAATTCCTTCCCGTTTGGCCTTCGGTTCGCTTTTTGCCGTCAAATCCTTGCTTATATTGATGAATTATATTAGTGAATTCATGTCTGCTTCTTTTTAACTCGATATTTCACCGATAAACTAAGAAATAAAGTGTTTTTCGAAAGTAAATATCTTGAGACGAGGGACGCCAACGAATTGAATTTCACTATGCTAATTAGCTCTGACCTCATGTGCATAATCCGATTAGGTCAACAAAATAAATTTTTAGAATATTTTTAGTTGCTCTTTTTTTTCGACCGATATTCAGGCTGTTTTACTAAGACATTGAAGAAAAAAAAGTTTTTCTACTGTATTAGACCAAATGTACTGCTTGTGTGGCAAAAATTGCACTCTTTAAAATTTTTTTAAAAATAATTATCTAGAAATATGCATTGTTTTTTTTTGGGCGGAATATTATGGGTTTCCTGAGGCCAAAATATTTTTTTTCTGAAAGTTTAATTTTTGCCCTTTCCAATGAGGTATAGCTTGATTTTGAACTGTGAATAGCAGCAGAGATATAATTTTTTAAAGTTGCATGGTCAAAAATACATAAAAAATTCTCATAAGACAATGAGTTAAAGAAGAAAAGAAACTCTCCTTTACACCTAAACTATTTATCCATAATGCTAGTACAAATAGAAATTCACAGTTAGAATGTAAAGATTTAGTAAAATATTTAGGAGTTCTAATTGACCATAAACTCTCTTGGAATAACCACATCAATGCAATTCTTTTAAAAGTTAGTGGAACCGTCGGTCTTTTGTCTAAACTGCGACATTTTGTTCCCCTTAACACACTTGTTTCAATTTATCGTTCTTTAATAGCACCCTATATTCGATATGGTTTGGTTGCTTGGGGTCAAACAAACAAAAAACAACTTAACAAACTCTTAATTCTCCAGAAACGTGCACTTCGCTTTATACACTTTGCCAATCCCCGAGATTATGCTATTCCTCTTTTCATAAACACAAAAATATTGCCAGTAAACTTTCTTTATTATCAATTACTTGCAGAAGCTATGTTTGACGTGAGTAATAACGTTGTACCCACTAACATTCAGGAATTGTTTCTCCCACTTTCTAGGGTCCACTCGTACAACACCAGATAGTCTAAATCTCAAAACTTTTACGTAATGAAATCTAATCTTGAAATCCAAAAGAACTCCTTCTCGAGAATTGGTGCAAAATTGTGGAATCATCTACCAACTGAGATACGCACGTCTCCGAAACAAAGATTTAAAAGTAAAATTCGTTCCCTATTATTTGATATACTTGAAACTGGTGATACTTATTATGATTTAGATGAAATAATTTTTTAAATGAAGAAAAGAACATTTTGACTGTATTTATCAAGTTATTTAGCTATTTAATTCAATTTTTGTTTAACTCCTGCCTAGAATCATAGCCCACAAATGTTTCTTCTTCTTTTTTCTCTCAATTTACAAACATTTGAATATAAATATATTTTTTTCTTTTTTACTTTTGTCTTATCATTTTAAATTATAGCAGTCTTCTCTTCTTTCCTATTGTTGGTTTTCACATGACGTCACTAAAATTCAAACTAAAAAACTATCGATCCTACCGAGATTTTACTTTCACGATGCATTAGAGCAGCTGAAAACTAATTTTCATACAAATTTTCGCTTCAAAAGGGTTCTTGGTTTTGTGATAGAGTACGCTTGAATTTCTAAGTTTTTGCGTGACGCGATATTTACATGACGGCCAAGAGAGCTGTCATGTAGGTTAAAAAAAATGACTTATTTCAGGAAATTTTGCTATTTAAACAGTTCATGTATTAGAAAAAGTATTACTTTAATGTTTATGAGTTTCTCGAGGAATAAATTCACGCTTTTGTAGCAAAACTCGGTTACAGATGTTTCTGTTGGTTTCCGTCCGCCATGTTGGAGCTCATCCAGGTGAGCACCAGCATGGCGTCTCCATACAAATCTCTATAAATTTGGGTAAAACATTTCTTCGGATATCTCGTAAACGAAATATTCCTCTGACCTGAATCTTGGCGAGGGTCTTTGTATATGTACCTCCTTTCATTTCCTAGATTCTGGACTTTATCTATTGGACGGTTTTGATTTTTATTTTGATCTATTTTGAATAGCGTGACACTGAAAACCAGCAGTATATTTCCTGGCCCACCTAGACTAGCTCTGCTATTTGCGGTGCCAGGAAACCTGTAATATTATTTGTTTTTATAATACAATAAACTCAAACTCAAACTCAAACTCAACTCAAACTATGTTATATCGTTGGTTTTAATCTTAATAACGTTTGCTATAGTTTAGCCGACGAAATTAAGCAACTTTTTCCCTCTGCACAGTCCTGCAAAGCCTTTCCTCGATGTTACATTTTAGGCATTCTACTAATGAACATACTTTAAATAAAATGATTACTTGGATAGAAGCTACTTCGACTTTATTAACTGCTATTGATTTGTATAAGTTTTCCATACATAAGATTTTCTTATGCCTTCTATTTTGTCGGTACTTACTTCTCAAGACGCTTTCTAAGTTTTAAATTAATTAAAGACATGAAATTTCGAAGAAAAATTCGTTTGATTTGAGGCCGACGACCAAGTAGCAAAGCACAACGATGAAGCAAAAGCGTTGTGACCCTCGATCATTGTCGCCCGCACTCCGTAACGTTTGGTTATACAGTTAAGATCAGCTGAGATTCTTATGGGCTGAAGGATGGTCACCCGGCCTGGGCACTAAGCACAGGTTTCGACAACGACATTCAATTATATTGCGGATTCAATTATTCAAGTCGCGGAATTCTTTAAGGTGTTATTCTGGTAGAAGACAGAAGCAATTAATGCAATCCGAAAAAGACGTTGGATAGCGTACTTACCTGTATAAGCCACAGACTGACACTGTAAGGTTTTGAGTTCTTTTGTCTGACAAATACCGCACCTCGATCTTTCGTGACTGTCAGTCTTGTTTATCTCGTCTCAGTATTTCTTGATACACACCTTTTAACTTCTTTTGTTATTCAACAACCTACATAATTAACGTACAAACTCTTTTGAATATTCAACAAACTGAAAGTCTGGGGAGGGCTTGATAGCAGGGAAGCCGCGGGGCTGATTAATTGAATTCATAAATCCTAATTAGACTGATGGATTTTATCCAAACAAAGCCAAAAACGAAAAAGTTAAGGAAATTAATTTTCAGAAGGGTTCTCGAATTCAAGTTTACTGTTTCTGACAACATAAAATCCCTGCTCAAGACCAATTTGAATTTAATTTACAATTTATGTCTCAAAATATCGGTTTAGCGTGAAAAATTGTTCGCACGTGTTAAAAATTAAAGTAGCAGACGTCCGGCTTCATTACATCCCTTCAGAAATTCAGTTTGAACAGCCTTTCACTTCTTCCTAACCTGCCGGCGACTTCACGTTTTATTGACCTAACGTTTTGTACTTACTTTCTATCACTGCGGAATATCACTGCGGAATAGCGCTGGCCACAAACGTTTCCTCTTCTTCACCAGTTTTAGGAGATCTAAATGCCCCCAGTCTATTTTATGCGTTGCTGAGCAACGTCTCAGAGCTGACAAACTGCGAGCAAACAAGAAGGCATAATTATACAATAATTGGATCAATTGAGGTTGAGTAGCTGAGCAGCTACCCCTCCCCTAAGTCACAACTTAAGAGAGATGAAACTGTTGATGTTGACTTAGGGGAGCTTTCCAAAAGTCGGAACTGGCCGGCCGGACCATGGCCGGACCAGACATTTTGGCAATGAACAGGCTTTTTCCAAGAGGTTTTGCTGAAAAACCATTTCCTTTGTACATAATAGTTAAGTTTTGAATGATCTGGATGGTTAGTTTTGATTAAAAATGAAATTCTTATTACGGTGGGATTGGGCTGGTCAGTCAGTTCTGACAAATGGAAAGCGCCCGAAATAAACAAACTAAGGTTTTGAAAAAAACCACATAGTTATTTTTCAGCGACGTTTTCACTGCAGGTCGTTGCTAGTTTTGTGGTCTGGCATCCCCCAAGGCGAAGAAGGTAAGCTAAAAGTAAGGATGATTGTAATTTATAAAGTCTGTCGAGAATTCGTACCTGGGTGTGGCTTAGACTACGAGTAGTCCCCCATTTCATTACTACCCTTCTCACAGCGCGCAAAGCGCGAATGAAAACACAACGACAAAAATGGAATGTGACTCTTGCTGGTTGCCTAATGGACACAATGGACCAGCGCGTGCATGCTTTATTGACAAGATATCTTAGCAATATAGTTCAACAATACTAATGATCTTAAAAGTATATTAATATAAAAAAATTACAGAAATAATATAGTTTCTGCATAAACGAACATTTAAATAATATGGAACATGACAGAAAGTAGAATCAAAGGAATGATACACTACCCGGTACGAAAACCCGGAATAAAAAACCCAGTGTGACAAAAAAAACCGGGAACGTATTCCTCGATCGAATGCAGTGTATCGAGCTCCGAGGATTAGAGCTGTAGACTAACTTAGGAACTAATAATAAGTTTGGTCACCGACAACGGCTGTCCAAAAGGCGAGATAGCCAAAAAAAGCCTCTACGTTGATATTTATACAAATATTCATAGAGAATAATCAAATGTAGTTACGTAACCCTCTATTAAAAAACTGACTGAAAAGGTTGACACAAATGTGACAAAAATGCTACGAACCGTAATGAAACAGCTTTTCAACTACACGGTGTTACGTCCGTCGAAAAGCATTTATTTTCCTCAGGGATGGTAGTCTTGGTAGAGCGAGCAAAACGCGAGCGCGAGTGAAAATCACCCCACGCGAGAACGTGGGGTGATTTTCACGCGCGCTCACGTTTCGCTCGCTCTACTATCTCTGAGGAAAAATCGGGGACTACTCGTAGTCTAGGTGTGGCTCTGCCATGTCTTCTGTCCCCTGAGAAGCCTTAAAGATTCATCTGTTGAAATAAAATGGACAAACACAGTTTTTATATGAACGTGTGAAATAATCAGGCATGTAATTTGCTATAGATAAAGCATGCGACAGAAAGAGATGGTTATGGACGCCCTCCTAGCCTGGGATGTATCTATTCCAGGCGTTCAGATCGTGCGTGGAGACGGCGCAAAGAGATGTGAGCAGAAAAAAAACAGTGAGGGGTTGGGGTAGGGGTGAGAGCGAGAGAAAGCCTGCAGTACTTTTTTTTAGAAAGAAAAGCTCGTTCCGGCATACCAGAACGTACCTGATTCTGGTATATCTTATGATTATTGGTCGATTTTGGCAGCTCTTGTCAGCACTCGGAGGTTCATTACGTTGATTGGAAATGCGATGCCCTAGCTATGCGATTTCACATCAGTTCATCTTGATGCGTGGTGAAGTGATTCGAAATAAACAACACAGCTAATGTGGAATATCATCCTCGAAAACAGGAAAAAACGTTTTGAGGCAGTATCTCGTTACTGGAAAGTAGGGCCTTACAGTTTACCATTTATTGAATTTTAACGAGCTTGTTTCTTCCACTTCTCTTCAAGAGACGCTACAACACTGAGTATAGTAGGAAAGGCGTGGACCAATCTGCTGTGAATTCAGAAAAAAGGTAAACGCAACAACTTTCGCCCTGAATTTGGCTGTCAAAACATTTACCTATGATATTTCAATTTAAGAACCGATTTTGTGGAAAGGTACAAAACGGCTAGTCTCGGGACGTGATCTTTTGAAAACAAATCTCACAGGGGTTCCCCCTCTCTCGCTCTCTCCCTCTTTCCTCCGCTCTCTGTATTGTTAAGTGAACTACAGTAATGAGAGTGTTTGCACTTCGGCTAAGAAGGCTACGAACCACAGTTGGTTGGAGTTGGAGTTTTTTTCACTTAAAATGGTCAAACAAAATTCAGTGCCAAATAGCAAACAAGGTAGATTTCGTACATACCTCCATGTAGTTTTTGACAACTTTAAGGCAATGGTGCAATACTAACCTGAGGTCAGGCCCAAGTTTAGCAGGTCCCATACATTCTCTTACGTGGTCGCACTAAAATTCTCTACTTGTTTTGCCTTTCCCGCCATAATTTTATTTGTCAAGCGAAACAAAAATGAAACCTGATCTCAGGTTAGTGCAACACAGCCTTTTTATGGCTGGTAGAAGGTTAGGTCTGTGTTTGAAAGGTTGTCAGACCAATGAATGAAGACCCCATATAAGGCGGTGACCACGCCCTTTTTCCGGCCGTTCAAGGACCACCACTTCATGTCTTCACATTTATGTCTACTCTCCTTTTGCAGTTACAGATGTGGTTAACCTCCAAACTTAATTTAAGCGCCCGTCCACACGTATACGTTTCTGACTGAAAGGAGAGATTATTTTCCTCCGGTTTGGCCTACCGTCCACACGTACTGTGAAAAAGGTCACCGAAAACGCATCTTTTAAAAAAAACATACTCCAGAGAAGAGATTTTTTTTAGAACGCAGGCTTTTCGTTTACGTGTGGACGAACGAAAATGGAGGTTTTTGAATACAATGATGTCATGCATCATATATTACAAGCATTAAGCATGCTCTGTGAGGGATGCTATCGTATTTAAATAGTTTTGGCGACGTTTTCGTGCACGTGTGGACGAGCGAAAGCGATTCGAATATGCTACGTGTGGACGCGTATTTTTTCGCAAACGGAGGGAATAAATCTCCGTTTTCAAAAATACCGGGATAAGAGTGGACGGGGCCTTAAAGGCTTGAAAAGACAATCTCTAATGAATAATGCTCACACCGCAACTGTAACCAACAAAAAACTTCAGCGACATCAAGAAACAACCAAGCATGCAATTTTCACCCATGATCGAGGGTAATTAAATACCAAATGAATATGGCTCGTTTTCGTTTTGCAGATTGTATCGTGAAAATCAACACCAGCTGGAGGAAAAGCCCCGTGAACGATTACGTCAAGAGGAACTTGCACGCGAAAGAGCAGGTCAACCGAAACCATGGCGACCAAAACAACCTAGAAAGAGAAAGGCTAATTTTTGCGGCAGATTACAAAAGTAGTAGCAATCACCAGACTACTGGACATTACAATCTTAAGTGACATTTGCGACTGACTGAATGATTCAAAAATTTAAATATAGGGTAAATAAAGAAAAATGCTTGTTTTTATATCCATGGACTTGTGGTCTCTTTAGTTATACTGTTAGCATCAAAGAGAGGAGGACCTTCCCCGACAGAACAGCAGTCCTTTTTCCAGCAATATAAATTACAGTGGAACCTCGATTTAACGAAGAACCAAGGGACTGACAATATTGAGGTTTCGTCAGTATATTGAGGTTCTTTTTCATATATTTTACTATTATTGGAGTAAAGAAAATCTTTCCTTATATCGAGGACTTCGCTCAACTAAGGAAAAAATTCGCAAAATAGCTAGCAAGAATCGCTTTGCGATTTCACTAATAACTGCACTGACACAATGACTTCGCAATATACTAATACTAATATACTAAATAAACACCCGCATATAAATAGAACATGTGCATTAAAAACATCAGGCTGAAAGTCGGTTTCCAAAGTACTATCCAGGTGATCTGTGACGTCATTGCGGGGGCCTGGGGAAAGAAATTTTAATGCCGTATCCCATAAACCAAAGCTGACGGGAACAGATTGAATTGAATTGAATTGGTGCGCGCGTTGGTTTACACGATGACGTCTTTCTGCTACTAAGATCAGAATTCATTTCTTCTTTTCTTTCATATTTAAATTTGGTGATACCAGTGAGGTTTAAATAACAAAAGCTCTAATTTGCAAAAGTAAAAGCCTGGGCCCAGTTGTTCGAAGGCCGATTAGCGCTTAACCCGGGGTTAAATTTAACCCAGATTTATTTTTCTTATGTTCAAAAGCATTTTCTCTGTTATTTTGAGAGCTTCCAATCATCAACTTGTAGACGAAAAGAATTAAAGCTGAAATGTTTTTTAAGCTTTCAAATCTGAATTTGAATCTCGCACTAACCCTGGGTTATCTTAACCCAACTTTGAACAACTTGGCCCTGAAGGTTTCTGGTCATAGTAGTACAATGACGTCATCATGCCAATGGCCTATTCAGCCTGAGGCTACGTGCAAACGGACGCAACAACTTCCAACAGAGTTGGGAGTGGTTAGCCAACAATGTTGCGCCCGTTTGCATGGGGCTTAAAGTATGACCGGTTTCAAACTTTGCGCAACAACACGCAACAACATGCAACAGGGTGGCAAACGGACGCCACAAGTAACATCCAACAATATTGGGAATTGTTGGCCAACAGTGTCGCGTCCGTTTGCACGCAGCCTGATGATTAAAACATTTTCTCATATAAAAAGGTAGAAAATGATGCTAGGATAAGAAATCAATACAGTAACTCGTATGTTTGCTTATATTTATACTAATAATATTTGATAATTTTTAATTTTTAAATGATTTTGTATGTTAATTAAACTTTTCGTAATTTATACAGTATAGTATTTCTCACACAAATTTTAATAACATTTTAAGACAATATCAGGCTGATTTCTCACTACGTACCCGGTAAATAACAAAATGATTAGCCTGAATCCCGCAATCATAGGTTATTACATGTGGATGTTTACCACAGTGGTTAAATTGCGAGAAGTAGTATTTGAAGTAAGTGTATCATTTCCAAATGAAGAGGTCTCGTGCGACGAAGGCAACGGAATTAGGAACCGTAAGGCTACAGCGCCGCCTAAAATCATCAGAGATATAACCAGAGGGATAAGTCGTTTAACTATTAGAGCTCTCTTCTGTGATGATGTAAGACTGTGACTCCTTTTTATATTAGCTGTTGCTTCTGATTTAATCTCTTCTTGATGGCCATCAAACTGTAACGAAGTGTTCACATCATTTGGAAGTAAAGCAAGTCGAAACGGAGAGTTAATGGCATCCATGTGATTCAGAAATGGAAGTGACGAGGTTTTGCTGATCCAGCTTGCAAGAATCAAGTCTAAAAAAATAAAACCGAGGCATAAATTTCGCGCTCTTTTTGTGCGAAGTTCGTGTTTCAAGGGCGGAGGATACCCCTACCGAATACGACGAGGGCACTGGTAGAAACGTTTCACGATCTTGTCTTGTGGATGTGACTTAGATTCGCACTACGTTTAAAAAATACCACATTCTAAAACGTACACGAAGGGGTATTTAATCCACAATCCACATCCAGGTGATCTGTGACGTCATTGCGGGGGCCTGGGGAAAGAAATTTTAATGCCGTATCCCATAAACCAACGCGCGCACCAATTCAATTCAATTCAATCTGTTCACGTCAGCTTTGGTTTATGGGATACGGCATTAAAATTTCTTTCCCCAGGCCCCCGCAGTGACGTCACAGATCACCTGGCATACTGTATCCACTGAAAGGTATGAGGATGCCTCACTAGTGGGAGGCCTGGGACTCCGGAGGACGGAGAAGATCGAAGGTTTTTCCAAACGCTTTCGGGGAAGGAGACCACGCCTTATCACATATTTTTTCGTCGAGGGTCCCATAATTTTAACATTTTTGGCACTGATCATGAGATTGTTATCAGAGGCATAAGAGGAAATTAATCGTCATGAGTTTCACCCGCTTCTTCTTACAAGTGATGGTGTCGTGAGTGTGACTAATCATCGCACCTTTGTGTTTTTTGGCGGAGAGTCCAGCTTGATCTCCATTTGACAAGCCCTCATAGGTTGAAGCTCTCACAGTCTTGGCAGCCGTTCTTCGCTGTGCCTGGCAAATGAAGAACCATCGTCTCAATAAGGAATTTCAAATAAAATCCACGACTGATACTTCAGTTTAAATAACCCTTCAAGTCCCAAAAGTGACAAATATCTATTTTCTCTTAAAAATATCAGTACACAATTACGAGAAAAGGTTGTGAGAAATAATAAAATTATCACCTAAGAGAAAATGCTTTGATCTTCTACCACATTCACTCGACTTATTCTCTATGGGACGAATTTGCCGACAAGTTGAAATGCGTCCCCCATAACAGTCCCACAATGCACTTTGACAACCATCTTGACAGGATACCAGACCCAGTTCAGCTAAATTTTGCTACCCGACACTAGACTAAACTCCGCTGATCCTCCCTATCCTAGAGTACCTTTTAGGGTGAGTTGCGTAAATTTAAACCTTCCGAATTACTTTTTAATAGTTTTGAGTGGCAATTCCCGGTTTCCCTAGTCTAGACTAAAATCTTCAACCAAGAGAGTAGTAAAGTGTGACGTCATATAAAATTAAATTTGTGAAATTACGGGATTTGTCAGGATATTCTGAAACAACATCCAAAAGGCCTACTTGCCCAAAACTAGCATTGTGAG
The DNA here is from genome assembly GCA_038088405.1 of Porites divaricata. Taxonomy (NCBI): domain Eukaryota; kingdom Metazoa; phylum Cnidaria; class Anthozoa; order Scleractinia; family Poritidae; genus Porites; species Porites divaricata. The sequence goes on along the minus strand of JBBMOI010000006.1, from coordinate 28,425,938 downwards.
GCAAATTGTCTCTGAGATGTTAGCCCAGTTATGCTCTGATGACTCCATACAAATCCCTCTAACTTTGACTTGGGTCTAAACCTTTGGAGGTATGTGGGGGACCCCAGGTGTGTGAGATAACCCGCTTAGAAGGAGTAACCCACCTGTCCGCATCATTTTAACGATTACGTTTGCATGATAGGTGGGGTGACCCGCCAAGAAGAGTTGCCCGGTCTGTCAGACCAGGTAACGCCCTCAGCCAGCGCCAAATTTTGCCACATAAACGTTTTATGTGGGGTAGCCGAGGATGGATTCGAGTTGAAATGCCTTCTGCGGAGGTTTTGCATCTCATTAAAAGTGAGCGCAGAAGAGCATTAACCGCCAAAACACGAGGTTTACCCGCTTCCTTCTTTTACAAGCTTAGCGCCATTCACCAATCTTGAGAAAGTGCACTTGAGATGGCGGGGTTGTAAGATTGCAATTAAACCTGGATGATTTTTTACCCCGTCTACGAAGGTTTCCTCACGAACCTGGGGTGAACCACCTCCATGCAAAGAGCCCCTAAATGTCACTTCCTTTTACGCTACAGATACAGATTATAGTTTGGTTCTCTGTCTCCAGAATTTTCTGAGTTATAACTTAAGAGAAGATACAAAACTGTTAAATATTGGAGAACGGATGTTGGGCCTAAGACTTTTCACTTATATCCTGCAAAAAGGCATCACTTACTAATTTAGCTTGTTTGTCCCAATCCGTTCTCCACAGAAGAAATAAATATAAACAAGCCTGAAATGAAACAGGGAAAGATGAGATAAAATACTGTCAGTAGTGTAAGCACAAGTACACAAGTAAAGGAGCTATGCCATGCATTTCAAACTTCTCTTTTCGATCTTACTGCTAACAATCCCACTGACAACATAGTTTTCAATGTGAAAGGTTTGAACCCAGGAGTCATTTCAAAAGTGGGTTGAGTTTGATTGTCCGGGTGAACGTAGTCCTGAATAGGACTGTTGTTGTTGACAGTGACTGACGTTTCGACAACCTGTGCGGTTGTCATCTTCAGAGTCAAAGTGAGTTGTATCACGTCAGTTGATGATATTATACTCTGGTTATTGACCTGATTGGTCAATTATGTCACGATGTTATTGGTCGTCTGTCAGTTAAGCAGTGATGTTATTGGCCATGAAGATTCGTAATCAGTAATTGGTGCGTTTCGATCCGGCTATTGTCACAGTTAAACAGTCGTCTATTGTTAGTCAAATTGTCAGTCCTCCAGTCGTTCTCTCGTAGTTAGGTTTGCTTGATCTCGTCAATAAGTCGTTTGTACGGTGTTGGTGACTGTTGGCTACGACTCAGTGGCGTTTGTTCTAAGTTAGTAAACCAGCTTTCTAAAGTATTGTCTAACAATATATATTAAAGAAATTTCCTACAAAAACCGTGGACGGAGATCCTACTGGCTGTCAACGTTGGATCTCTAGAAAAGAGATCTAATCAGCTAAGAAATTAAGAACAAAAAAAGAGACGTCCAAAGTCTACTGCAAAGCTGATATAGCAATGTGTATTGCCTTCTCAAAAACAATATTTCTGCTGGCCACACCAGCCTTCTTCTGATTTACAGATGTTTGTGAATTTATGATAGCAGTTACTATGTTTTTTAGATGGAAAATGTCGAAATAGAAATTGTTTAAAAGGGAGAGGCGGAAATGACGAACAACATAAAAAGAAAATTAATAAGGATATAGATTACAATCGTTACGGCGGTTTAGGCCATTAGGTTCAAGAGTCATGGCCTTATCTATCAATTGTGACTCCCTCGCCTTACGGACCAAGTCATGTGAGGAATGAGTTTTCTCTAGTGAAATTAACTGCATGGAAACAGTCGTAGGTTTAGAATTAATATTAGTTTTGTCGACTGGACGTCTGTCCTTGAGGCATCGCTTACTGAGCGTGCTTACAAGCCTTTACACGCAATACGTTACACATTTTACCTGGACACCCAAAAAGTAGCGATCACTCGAAAGTGGACTTTCAAAAACGTCCTTCGGTGAATTTAATATGGCGCGAGACGAAGGTCGACCTCTAGCGACTTCGTCGCTCGCTTGGCCGTTTCGCGGCCTACAGCTCGCTCCGCTCGTTAAGGTGATGTTACACAGGACGATTCCCATGATGATTTTTAGCGCAACACAGAGTTGCAATGCTGGAACAATGTTGTGACCATTCGAAGCAATGTCGCAACAATGTTGCGAATCGTCTCGTGTAAGATCACCTTTGTCGCCAGCCAGTCTACCTCGAAAGCAGCAATAGGCCGCGAAAAGCTGTTTATACGTACTAAACTTTACGGAAGTGAAATACGAGTCGTCATGAGGCATTCCTACCTGAAGAAACACTCCAGTTGAAATACCAATCCACAGACCTTAAACACAACAAGAAAAAATACAAAATAACTGATAAGAAGAACAAGAAGAACAATAAGAACAAGAAATAAAAAATAGTCAATTCCCGCCCTAAAGACAGCTCGCTATTAAAGGCATAATTCCGTTCATATTGACGGCATCCGGGCCATGTAAGTGACTCCAGATTTCGGAGTCCATGAAATTTTTGCTTGTGGAATCCGGAATCTGAGAAATTTTTTCTTGTGGAATCCGGAATCTGGGAAATTTTTGTTTGTGGAATCAGGTATCTTGGTCTTTGGAATCCGGAATAAAGCTCGCGGAATCCGGAATCCGGAATTCCATTAACGATGGAATCCGGAATCCAAATTCCACTGACAAAGTCCGGAATCCAGTGCCTGGAATCTGGAATCGATAACATTGAATCCAGAATCCAACACTGTCTTGCATTCCTTTTAAATACATGGGGCGAAAAATACTTTCGTTCATCTAATATGCACGCACCGCCCTTTTTTGAGGTCCAAAACAAAACAGTTTTATCATTTTAACGTTATACCGTATATCAATCTGAATCGCATAAAATCGAAATCTATTTCTTGCGTTTTGTATCACCGCTTTTGGTTAGATTTACCCTTTAATCAAAATTCCTCAGTAGCAAATAGTTTATATTAAATCCCATCGGAAACTCATGGGCTTCTGTTTCCGTGCTCAAAGAGTTTATTCCATGAACATGTCTTTTTTTACCTGCGCTTTCATGGAAGACAAAAAACATCAAAGTGATCCCAACGGAAAGAGCCACGAAATATGATAGAAAATTGATCAGCACTCCTATTCTCTGTCGGCCAGCCCCTCGTACAATTCCACTACAGACACCCTGAAATAAAGGGTAACCAAGGCAAATATGTGCAAAAGCATACTGTTAATACCAACTCTTACTCAAACTTGTCCTACAAAATCAGTCTATTAAGTTACAATGGTGGAAAAAAGTTCTTGAGATGTGGGCGTGCAGATTTTCTGCAACTACAGTGACATCAGGGGCACCGAACGTCAATTTTGGAAAATATCTGTTCGGAAGACGATTTGAGATCTAGAATTTTCGGAACATTTGTTGTAAAATTTCTCACCTGCCTGCCTTTCCTAGGATATTAGAAGATAAATATGGTGTAATTGCCCGTTTTTAACGGATTTTTACCCTGAAAAGGTCACCAAGAGTTTTCGGGAGCCTTTTTTCTGGCTGAAATTTTCGAAAAGGTAAGTTTTGATCCCCATAATTTTCGGATCACTAAACTTTCAGCTAGGAAATCCAAATAGATGAAAAAATTCTAGGGGATAAAAATATGCCTATATCTACCGTTTAAATATCAAAATACGTTCAACAATGCTGTTTAAGCGGTTTTGAACTATATTCTCGTTGGGTGCCCAAGGTGAAATTTCCCAAAATTTATTTTTCTCCCAAATTAAAGTTACAACATGAATTTATGTCAGCAAACTGTGGGAGCTAACAATGAATCGAAATTTCTTCTTAAATATGCTAGCGTTAAGCTTTACAGCGAGTGTCTGGAAAACTACGCGAAATGGACTATTCCCCCTTAAATGGTAAAAATGGATACCAGCCCAATGTACTGTTAGTAACAGTGGCAACAAAAATCAGTTACTAATCATTTCGACGGTAAACTTGTTACCCAAAGCCTTACATTGGTCAGTGTAAAGTAAGCAGACAGTCACATGTACCTGAATGCCATCAAAGAAAAACATGATTGAAACAATGTGAATGTTCCTCTTGTACACAACTAAAACATCACTGAAAGAAATGAAAAGGTCTCCATGAAAATTAAAAAAATACTTTTCTAAGTAAGACAGAGGTAAAAAACAAAATGAATGGTCGCCTATTTTATCAGGAATTTTCAGCGTTTCATAACCAATCAAATTGATGATTCAAGCAACACAAACAAAATACATAGTAATTATTGTAACTGGCACTTGCTATGCATTTATCTCCCATCTGATCTGACTGGCTTTTTCCTAGTAACACAAACACAGCTCACCAAATAATTCTGATAGTTCTCCGCAGCCTGCAATGGCGGCAAAAACCTTCGCAAAAGAACTCGAGCATATTACTGTTTGGTCGAACTCGCGCGGGGACGTCTTGATTGCATTGAGCTTATTTTAAAAAGAGCCTCTTAAAAAGCTTATAATAAAGACTTCAACGGTACACGTGCCTCGCCAATAAAGGAACATCATCTTTTTGGGACAGCTTTCACGTCAGATAAAATTTATTTTTGCTTTTCTTACTGGCTGAACTATTTTTGTTTACAGTTTACTCTTACTTGATGAAGTCGTCAATTAGAGCAACAGTCAACCCATTTTGTTTCTCTTACCGTACAGCGCTTCCTCAGTTTCTGTACAACTGGCGAACAAGTTTTCAAATGCTAGGTAAAAGTTAGGAAAATACCCGGTAGTATAAACTCTTCGCAGCAAATGCTAGAAAAAATAACCAATTTTGATTTTTTTTGCGACCAGAGATTTTAACATTGATGAGCTAGGCGACCTGTCAAACGGGTTTGCTCTTACTGTATACAAATAACCAACTGTACAAAATGTCGTGGGAAATTTGCAATCATTTCCCGCGTTTTCTGTTCAATAACTAAAATGCAGATAGATAATACAGGCGTATGTGGTATCTACAAACCTACTGCTGGTAAAGACACGACCACTTATATCTCCAAGTCCAAGGAAGACGGTAAGTATAATAAGTTCTACAGCAACTGTCAGATCAAAGCAAAAATTAATGAATACGCATGGCAATTCAAAGGACTACTGTTCAGCAGTATGGTAGTGAGTACCTCTTACTTTTGTCACATGAGCCTAGTAAAATATCCATAGCTCCTACAACTATAGGCTCAGTCTTCAGCCTCGGTGTTTCGACGCGGGTTCGGTACTCCCCAAGGGCGCATCAAGACACTTGTCAGAGAAATCAGCCAGACTTTGGCGACGCTACCTCTGGTTTTCCTGCCAAAAAATGTCCGAGAAACGAGCGCAGAAATTCCGTACTGATGACGCGTCACTACCCAGATCTGGGTAGTGCTTCTGATTGGTCGTGCCACGTGGGAAATTTGATTCAACCACCAGATAAGTCTCTATCCGGCGGATAACGCAATTATTTTTTTGCTAATACTTATCTGCTGAGTAATGACTTATCCAGGGGATAATGCTATCCCACGATTGAATAATAACTGTGGCCAGAAAGTCATAGGTTCGACTTATACAGGTAAAAGTTGAATTTTCTTCTTCCGAGTCGCCTGTTTTACAAACCAAAACGCGTTGATAACATACTTAAACTAGAGGCGGAAACAAAGAACAGGAAGAGTGTGCATATGGTTAGCCTCAGTCCCTGATTTATCTCAGGGATAGTAAGTAAAATACTCTAGCACGCGTGAAAATCGAGGTGCGCGAGCAGAGACGAGACTTCCCTCCGTGTTTCACCTTCCTCGCAGGAGGGGATTTCCACGCGCACTCGCGTATTTCGCTCGTTTTACTATCCCTGAGGTAAAAGAGGGACTACTTGTAGTCTAATATTTTGAATCCAATAGGTCATTTCCGAGTTCCCCCGGGCCTCTGTAAGTGCTCAGCCTTTGACATGGAAATGATTTTTCATTCTCGTGCAAATAAAACTCATTTTCACAAGAAAGGTTATGCACTTGGCCTCATTATCAAAGTGAGGGTTTTTGGAACTCGGAAGTGGCCTATTGTATTATACGCGTTTACCTATTAAAGCGAGAGACACTTTGATTGTCTTTTTTACTGCCTTTGGGTTGCCAGCACCAAGGAAATTTCCAACACGAACCCCAGCAGCAACACTCAGTCCTAGAGGTATCTACAATAGACACACTCAGACTTCAATTCAGTAGTGCCAGAGAGGGGGTGGGTAGGGGGAATTTTGCAAAACACCAGAGTGACTTCCAGGCCTCGGTTGTTCAAACGTTGGATAGCGATATCCACCGGATAAATCACTATCCAGCGGATAAGTATTAAGGAAACCCTTGCGTTATCCCGCAACTTTTGAACAACTGGAGCCAGAAGGGGAATTGAAAGACCTCTTACTGGAATTTTTCTAAAACAGAGTAACGATAGATATTTAGATCCATGAAAAAGAGTAAGAATTGAAACAAGTTACCCTTACCATGAATACAAAGGCTGCCCAACTGAAAAGAATTCCAAATGATGCCAACTGCACTTCACCAAGGGTCCCTTAAAAAGAAAACAACGATAGCACTATAGTTAAACGAAAAAAAAAAAAACAGCAACTGCACACACCAACAGTTACATGTAATCTCTCATTCACTACCAAGCTTAAAGTTTGTCACCTATTTTAATGATCACCATAGGTTACGCTACCAACATTGCTGCAAGATCCTTACGGCGAAACATGTAACGTATGAACCTCATAATTATATGACATTTTCCGTAGCTCGGTCGAAAGAGCACCGCCCAGTGTTTGGAAGATCTACTGTTCAAATCCTGTCAGCTACGGTGCTGTACCCATTGTCTTCTCCCATGTTCAAAAAATGTCGATCACTATATCTTTCTCAATTTACATTTTTACCTAGATTTTGAAAATGAGGTTAGCAGACATTCTGGTATTATTTCTCTCAACTCCCGTTCTTTGATTCGCGTACACAAAACGTTTAAGTAACGCATGAACAAGAACGCATACAGCATGAATATTAACTTGTTAATGGTTGCCTGTGGCACCTAAATTAAGGAATCGGCTTTCTCCGTCGAAGAAAGACAAAATGGTGGACGGCTCACCCAGATGGCGTTGCGTGGTCCACTCCCCCCTCAATGGGGCTGGTTTTTGCGGGGAGGAGACAGGTCAAGTCATCTGGTGAAACAAACGAAGCAACAAGAACAAGAACCCCTCCAGGGAATAATAGAATATCTTTCAGCGAATCTTTCAGCTTGTTATGATCTTAACAGATTATTAAAGTGCAACAAATGGTTGATAGCGGTTGGGGTTGAGGTTGTTGACCTCACTAGTTGAGAGATCAGCACTTTACCTTACATTGATGCAATATGACTACTTAACAATTATTCCTCTTGCCCGAATGGGCTCTGAGTCAATAACCCATTCGGCGTTCGGCGTCATGGGCTATTGACTCAGAGGCCATGAAGGTAAGAGGAATAATTGTTTTAGTAAAATCCAACTAGCAGGTCAAAAATATCGAGACTAAACAACTTTAGCTAGTTAAAGCTACACTTAGAAGCCTTTTTGGCCGCCAAAAAGCCGGCTCTTTGCGCTTCTAGTGGGCTATAACGTATAGCCTAGTAGTAGCTCAGCCAATCAGAACGCAGCATTGATAATAGACTACTAGTTGGATTTTACTAAAACCAATTAACCAGTGAGCGACATAAGTGAAGAGAGCGTACCTGTCAAAAATGCTCCACTTTGAAAGCTCCAAAACTCGATACAGGTCATGAACATCCCAGAGACAGCAAGTTTAAAAAACTGTGACCAGTTCAACAAGCTTTCAGTTGTCCAACCTGAATGGTACAAGACCAACAATCCAGATTCTTTTAATAAATATACAATCATCAAAACGCCTGCAGCAATTAACTTGATGAATGCATGAGGTATAATAAGGCAAAAGTGCACAATTAATTAAAGGGCGCGACAAGGCTGAGCAAGTTATCCCTCGTTTTTGTAGCTTTTCAGTAGTAGCATGCTCACTAGGAGTATACTGATCAATAGAATGGTAAACTTGAGACTTTGCGAGACCTTGGTTGCAAAATTAGAGACCGAGACTCAAGCGTTTTCATCAAATTCGAACTCCAGACATTACTTCTAAAAAATTAAAGCCGAGACTAAGCGCCAAAAATCATGAGATATGGGTACGAATAAAGCTATATAAAATGACCGAAAATGTCAGTGGAAGCTAGCGGAAGCTCACAAGTACACTGCTTTGTCTTGTTTTACTGTCTTAATATCATAGGTGACGAATTACTCCTTAATTTTGGCTCGAAATTTCGGCCTGAAATTACAAAATTGCCATGGCAACCTTCTGTATTCCTCAGTGTCAAGATGGCGACGAAGTTTTAAAGTTGCCAGGGCATTAAAAGACGCTTTAGAAAACCTGAACACAAGAAAGAGCACATCAACAAGAATTCTAACAGTTATTTTGTCGAAAAATTCTAATCTTAAACCAAACTTAAGTTCTAAACGTTCGAGAGAGGGGAGTTCTCGATCGATAAGATCCAGGATAAACATGTCAAAAATCCAAGATTGCTAACGTAATTCGTCACCCATGATATTAATAGGTAATCAAATGGTATACTCGTGAAATTATGGAATAATTTCACTTGCGTTCTGTCCAAATCCTAATAATTTAATTATAAGGATTTGAGCAAAACGAGCGCGAAATTATTCGATAATTTCACTCGTCACCAATTGATTACACATACTAATCTACTAGTTCAGTTCAGTTTATAAGCTGTACCCATGAACTCTGAAAAATTCGACTCCTAAAGACCTAATGGAATTAGGATAAAAAGACAAATCCGAGACTCCGAGATCCGTGTACAAAAAATTCGAGACTCTGAGTCGCAAAAATCACCCGAAAACGAGACTTCAAGACCCATCAAAAACGCTTCCGAGATTTTAAGATCGGACCAAAACTTTTCCGAGAGTACCATTCTATATCATCTGCTTTTGTATGCCTATTATAGTCTATCAAAGGGTTCCCCCAGGAGTTTTGTTGCCAGTACCTATTCCTAAACAAAGATAAAAGAGAAAATATGGAGCGAAGTTTCTTGTCTGAAGAAACGATGCAAATATGGCAATAATAGTGTGTACCACAATATTGTCCATTTCCCTTGTTCGCAGTGCTGACTCGTGAAATATTTCTCAACACAAAAAGAAATTTTTTATCGCTTATCGGCTGCGTAACATCCTCTATAATTTACAAGAGCCACAGATTAAAAGCACCATACAAATCATAATTTAATTGGTAAATAAGTCAAAACTTTTGATTAACTAGGACTGATATCAAATTCACCTGGCCAAGTCTTTTTATGGAGCTTAAAGACCTTCACGTAAGCAAACAGCAAACTCGTTAAGATGCATACAGTGAGAGCCCAGCTAATGGCCACTCCGCTGTCAAATTAAAACAAGATTCACATGTCTGAGCAGAGCTTGACTTGAATCAGAATGCATCACAGTGGAAGCAATAGATCTTAAATTTACATCTCACCGCAGGCTTTCACCTGAGTGGTTAGGTCAACTGGTTGGGTTAAGGTGGCTGAATACAGTTTTGCGGGCGGTCAGCGGGCACTTGCGTGACGGCGCGTGCTTTAAATTAGAAAAACAAACATGGCGGCGAAAAAGCAATCGTACACAAAAGACGATTTCTCAAAATCTACTCATTAGAATTTTGTGATATTTGGCAGAATTTTTCCTTTTATCGTATTTTAAGTAAGGAGAACTTCACAATGGAAGTTGAACAGACGGATTTTGTGACACATTTGATTATTACAGTGCAATTAAATTATTGATTTAATATCATAGGTGACGAATTACTCCTTAATTTTGGCGCGAAATTTCAGCGTTAATTGGTTATTTCACATGTGAAATTACTAAATTGCCATGGCAACCTGCCGTAGGTCTCCGTTTCAAGATGGCGACGAAGTTTTAAAATGTCATGAATGAAGATGTCAGGGCATAAAAAGACGCTTTAGAAAACCTGAACACACGAAAGAGCACATCAAAAAGGATTCTTAAAGGTATGTTGTTGAAAAATTCCGAAAACTTGAGCCAAATTTCAGCTCTAAAGGTTTGAGAGAGTGGAATTCACGATCGATCGATACGATCCAGGATAAACAAGTGAAAAATCCTCGATTGCTAACGTAATTCGTCACCCATGATATTAATAGGTAATCAAATGGTATACTCGTGAAATTAGGGAATAATTTCACTTGCGTTTTGTCCAAATCCTAATAATTTCCCTCGCCTAAAGGTTCGGGAAATTATAAGGATTTGGACAAAACGCGCGTGAAATTATTCCCTAATTTCACTCGTCACCATTTGATTACACATACATATAAAAACCCTTCTCTTAAAATTTGTGAAATAATTTTCAAATGGTAATGATTAATTATAGTAAGCTGTGGGCAAGTTTATAGGAAAATCTAATCAGCAAATTCTATGTAAACTGAGAGAAAGTGACATTTTAAGGTTGTATTCAATCGTTCATGTTGCCATGGAAACTACGAAAACGTCAACTTTTACCTGTCAATCAAAATATTTATCAGTACATTTTTCACTTGCCAAGTTTCAGCTTGTGAGCAGCAAACTTTCTCCTGCCAAGATTTGGCAAATGACATATAATCACAAACTGCCAAAACTGTGTTCAGCCACCTTAACCAGACCTCAAAGCGGTACAGTCCAACCCCGTTAAAACCAACAATACGAGGCAACAATAGTGAAGAGAAGTCGGTGAGGATGTCACAAAAACTAAATAACTGTAAAGTTATGGGATAAGTTGGCATAATCCAGAATGATCAAGATGAAAAATGTCAACTTCAGCCTTGCAGTGCACACATTTAAGAGCCCCCACCCCCCCCCCCCCCCCCCCTCCACTCAGGATATTAGCCTCCTCTTGCTTGTATTGAAATGAATTCAATTTATTACAACGTTCTGAAGCTTAAAAATGCAAGTAAATTCAAAATGTCTTTTGATCAGCACTGCTGGGTTTATAGCTTGTTTTGAAATTCTTTCCTTAATTTCCAACCTAGTGAAAGTCCACATGATTTTCACAAAATCAGAGTTAGAATAGAATAGAAGAACAGCATAATTCTTTATTTAAACACGGTAAAATTCATCAGGAGTTTAAAAAAAATTATAAATAAACCTAACTACCTTAAACAGTATGCAAAACCGTCTACAACGTGTTTTTCATGAATGCCGTGTACACAGTACTTATCGTTTAAATGGAGTTAAAGATTTAGCCTCTCTCATATCACAGGGCAGGCTGTTCCAGAGAACTGCTCCGCTATAACTGAAGCTGTTCTTTGTTAACAGAGTCCCTAAGGGAGTAGCGCGACGTTTCATATAGTTTAACAAATTTAGGGGATAAATATCCTGGAACAAGATCATTTACAGACTTGTACACCATTAGGGCTTTTGGGTAAGGGGTTGGCATCAGCATCATATCTAGAAAAGGTTAGAACAAGAGCAGCACGGTTCTGAAGCTTCTGCAGCCTGTCAAACAAAGTTTTTTCAACAATTACCCCAAACAATATTACAATAATCAAATTGAGATCGTATGAGAGCGTTGTTTTCACCTATTTCAATTAAGGTTGCTCCCGTGAACCATGTTTCATAGCCTGCAGTGCACTATGGTAAACCCTTTTGTAGCAGGAAGTTTTAATTAGTCTTGTTCACGTTCATTGAAATAAAGGAGACCATTTGTGAAAAGGCAATAGAAGTATCAGCAGCGTTTGCTTTCTAGGTTTTTAGGCTTGTTGTGGGAGTCTAGTTCGGAGTGGAGCATGAAAGTTAACAACATCCAAAAATTTCGTTTTCCAGTCTGCCCACAAAACATTAGGATCATCAGCGCCGTTACAAGTCCAGTCCTCAGTGCTAAGCGATATCGTTACGAAAACTCTCTGATTAACATTTTTAAAATTTCTGTAAGAAATGGTTGAATGCCCTTTTTGAGGGAAAAGCAGGAGATAATTCCCTATAAACGTAAAATAAGGCTGTGATCAGCGATGCCAATATGAGAGACTCCGGAACAGACTACCCAGTCAGCAGAAGGCTTAGACAATATAATTTTACAGCTGTAACAATGTAACACTTGTGTGACTATAATTTATAACTGACCGGTGCTTTCAGGATCAGATTATTAAGGAACGGATACAAAAAGGTATTTATAGGTTCCTGGTGAATGTAACTTACCGGAGTCCTAGCTTTAGCACCATTGCCATCAGAACATTGAGACCAATTTGTATCCCATTAGAAATTACACACACGTAAAGTATAGGTTTCACAATGCCCTGTAAGCAAACATAGCAGTTTAAGTAGATCTCCTTTAATTCAGCCTTTACAGGAAGCATAAGAATGTTACTGTTTTAATGGGGTGCAGCAGGATCACATAATTTCATGGCTGTGGTTTCCTTCAGGTGAGTCAATAAATACATTTCAAACCAACTGCATTTTTTAAGGTATGGATACTCTAGAATTGAATAACACTACAAATACAAATATAGCATTACAACTATTGCCGTAAGTATTTTGGTGGACACCAGAGTTTGTGTCTGTTGAACTGGTAATGGTCAAAAAATACCCCAAAACGAGGGAAATTTTGGAAATTTTTGAAAGCAAGAAAAGGTCTTGGAAAACTTGAAAATGTCATGGAAAACGTCATGGAAAGTCATGGAATTTAAAGAGCTCAAAAGAGTATGAATCCTGTAATGTATAAGTTGATGTTTATGTTGTTGTTTAATTTTATCCTAGGTTTAGATTTTATTTTATCTTTGTTTCTGGGTATGGCGATGTACACATCCCTACTGTACTACATGTTCCTAAATCTAAAAAGCCTACCAGTCTGTAGACAATAATAATCAAAAGAGCACTTAAAGCAAACTGAATTCCACCTCAACAAAATGGACTTGAGCCTGCGATCAATATTAAAACCAATAACTGTTATGGTCAGCGGATAGCTTTAAAAAGTACATCACCTCAATAAGTTGTATATCTAAGCCTGCGATACAGTGATGTGACATTGGGCAGCGCATACACTTTTTTGACATATTGACATAACATGGATGTCCCATACTTACAATCGGTGACAATATAACATGCAGTTCAGATGCTTTGCATAAAAGGAGTGTTTTGTTGTTTTACTGACTTTGATAGGAGAAAATAAAGCTTTTCCACCTGCCACCCCCTCCCTGCAATGTTGTGCCGCTTTTCTACCTGTAGAAAACAACAACCACCCCAACTTTGAAAGGAGAGGAGGGGAGGGGGCGGAGGTGTGGATTCTTTGTTTCCCTGAAGTTACCCTATTTGAGTA
>JBBMOI010000006.1:28255000-28407500 GCA_038088405.1 Porites divaricata | reverse complement strand
TTTTCTGTTTCTTACATTACAGCCGTTTTGACACAGCATCTGGCAGCCAGCATTTTAATGTTTGCATTTGAACATAATAGGTTGTTTCTCAATTTCCTTTCCCTCCTGACTCTAATTATTCATGAATTAGAGCTAGGAGACAAAAGAAATTGAGAATCAACCCAGCTTAAAGCAAATTTGACCAGTATAACATATACAAGATTAAAATTCCCTTTACATACATGTATTTAGATTTCAACACACCTGTGTCTGAAGATATCTTTGCAACAAGATGTATAAAAAATTTCCCTGATAAAAGAAAACAAAACAAAAACAGTTATACGGCTTGAACTTATTGAGAAACAACGAAAAACGTTTATAATTATAAGGCAGAGGCAAACAAAGGTGCTAGTGACTGTATGTTGTGCAAAATTATGAGGGAGTTACCTTTTTACAAAGTAAAGACATATTTGACAATAAATTACCTTTGATGTGAAATTAAAGCTGACTGTTAAGCTGACAAAGAGCATACAGTGAAGAAAGGTGAAGAAAGGCAATCTTAACCAAATTTGACAATATTACTACTACCACCAAAGGAAAAGTAAAAATTGCCTCTAAATAACATTTGAGACCCTCTGGCAAAGGTGATGACTAAAAGTGATATCATCATAATAATTATTATTATTTTAAAAAAAGTAAGGCAGTTATACCCATACTAGAAGTTTTGCGAATACAGGAACTGTTATTATTATTCATTCAAAATTGTTCCCCAATTCTGATTGGCTAAAAGCACATGCATAATTCACCATAACCAGTTACTGATGACCAAATTTAAAAGAAGAGGAAATGACGTCAAAAATGCAGCCCGCTACAGATTAAGGAACCGTTAACTGAGAAGACCTGGGTTTGAGGTTGAGTTGTTTTAGTTGTGAAAAAAAATGGCGGACATTTCGCTCATTTCAAGAGTAAGAACTACAGCTGGAACTCAGCGAGATAAGCTAAACACAGGGCAAAAACAGCAAGAAGACAACTCGGAGGGTGACATCTGCTATTTGGAGAATATTTGCCGAGCTGGACAAACCTAAAGGTGCACTATCAAAGATGAACTTAACAACGATTCAGGTAAGCATGTTTTAGCTATGTTTTTAAACTAGGAATTATTTTGAATGAATAATAAAACAATTAATGAATTCAGCTTTTGTAGGATATCGTAGGATTTCGTAGGATACAGGATATTTTTGTAGGTGTTATCCGCCGGCCTCGGCGGATAACACCCTCGATCTGCTTTATTCTTCATATCCTACTCAGCCTCATTCATGAATCGCTAATTAATGTATACTTACTATTAGAGCAGGAATACATATGAGGATAAAGTCTTGTGTCAACCTAAAAGTTAAAACAAATATTATTCAGATATGATGTGCACTCTGCTTGGTTGAAAAATTGGCTTTATTAGAGTATAAAACAGGGAGCTATTATAGGCTTTCACGTCATCTGCCAACTGTTATATTATTTTATTCACTTTGGTTTCTGATTGTCATCTTAATAATTTTCAGGTTTACATCAGCCATGTCAATTTGGGCTGATTTAATTGAACATTTTACCTTCAGAAACTGATTTTTGGGTGTTAAAGTGCATTAATATATTTCTACTGCATTAAAATTTCCAGAATGTTTCACTCATTTCACTTTGCGATAGCTTTTAATGCTTTGATACATCATAGCTTCTGCCTTTATTTAGCCTGCATACAGACGATAACTAAACTCTGATTAGTACCGTCTGCGAAGCAGCACAGAGATCCTTGTTCTGGACCCCCAATGGACTCAACGAATTACCGGATGTGCGTTTTGAATTTCCCTTCAACCTGATTGGCAATCAGGACAAACAAAACAAAGGCCTCTTTTAACTGGCCAATCGTGGCGCGTACTCAAATCTGGGTACACAGCTGGAAGTCCAGAACAAGGATTTCGGCGCTGTTTCGCAGACGGAGTTAACCAGAGTTAAATTTTGTCTGCGCGGAGGCTACCTTTATTCAACCAATCAAATAATTTGGCCCATTCTAAAAAGGAATGTGACTGCAGCTAATTCAAGTGTACTTTATCAGAGTGTAAAACATGTTGATGACACTCTCGTTCACTTTGAAAACAAAGTTTGTGGTAGAAATAATTCCACTTTCTAATTACTAGAAAGTTAATTATATGCATGGGGAATTTATTAAGGGAATTCTTAATAATTATGAAACAAATAAAGAAAACTTGACTGAGCTCCATTTTATAGCTGCAGCCGTGTGAGCAAGCTCTCCTGGGCATTCTGACTGCGGGGTGAAGAGGACTTACACCTGTAGGAGAGCATGCAGTCATGTCTCAGGAATTTGAATTCTGCATTCAGTGCCCACTCCCTCATTGACAGGGCTGTCAGTATTGGCCAATCAGCGCAGAGCAGAAATGAGCATCAAACGTACATAAAGGACGTGAAAGATAAATTTTGCACGAGGGACATATATGCCCTGAAAGTATCTGGCTGCAGCCAGAAGATGAAACACCAGAAAATTGTTGAGTTCTTTGAGGGGGCCACATCAAAAGACAAAATAATGTTGAAAAAGTGGCAAGCCACTGCCAATGCCTGCTTCAGCCCTTGGCATTGAGAAAACAATATTTTATTTTGTAAGCTTGTTGTAGCGTACCATGAACTCAGAGTATTGTTCTCCTGAAAGTGTTTTGAAATGAAGATGCCCATAACACCAAACTGAATTTGTCTTATGTATGGAGAGAAACTTGCATTTCAAAATAATTGATTAGGCTTGCCTTATAGTTGGAAGTAAAAATTTACTGTTTTGGCTTTGCTTTACTTTGTATAACTATATTCAAGGGCAATTTTCCAAGTTTCGTTGAGCTCCCCAGAGCTTATATTTGGAGGGGCAATTTAACGGAGGGTTTTTTGCGTTACCAGTTTGGGGGGGGGGGCTTATATTTGGAGGGACTTATTTTCAGAATTTAATTACCATATATCTGCCAATCAGCAATATTTCACATCCCATTCTGGGATGCAGATATTCAAATTTATGAGATGAGAGTGCAAGCTGTACATGTCCTTCCCCTTTTAACCTTTACCTTGGGGAACCCCAAGAGACCTTGCTCGCAGGCTATGTATTAAGCAGGCTCTGTAAAAAGGTATCTGCAGGTGTAGGGGCCTTAAAACGTATTCGTTTCCTGGTGCCTCGCCAAACCCTACTGAAAATGTATGATATGCTTTAGTCGCACCTTATTTTGATTACCCTGCTAGCAGAGGCTTTTCCCTTGTGTTTCTCAGTGTTGTACTGCCATTCTCTTCGTGGTTTTGGCTGCTCACGTTTTATTTTGGTTGTTTCTGTGATGAGGAAAAGACCTCTGCAGACAGCCGTTTGGGATTCCTGTTGAGCATGCATATTGGATACCTCCAAGATCTAGGAGGTAATCACATGACTAAACCGGTTGTGGAACCGGTTTTATCGACTCGAGCATCTTTTTTGTACTAGTTTGCTGTGCAAAAGTGAGCCCGCTATATCAACATGGCGAGTGCGAGTCTTTCCCGTGAAAGTTTCAACGACGCTGTTGAAAAGGCTTTAGAAGCCCTTAAAGATAGTTCAATCGAGTCTTTGACTAAATATCAATCCAAGTCTTTGTTTCATGTATTGAATGGCGAAGATACATTCGTCAGTTTACCAACAGGTCATGGGAAATCGTCGATGTATCAACTAGCTCCATCGGTCTCCAAGCATCTTGGTCTCCTCAGTGAAATGCCGATTGTACACGTTATTCCCCGCTGAAAGCTCTGATAGATGATCAGATAGCCTTAGTTACCTAGCTAGGAATTACAGCCTGTAAGCTCGATGCATCATCTCTTGAAGGTACTGTCAGTTTGGCTGGTCATGGAATCCTCTTCACCAGCCCAGAAGTGCTAGAAATCGGAGGTGCGAGAAAGTTCGTTCGTATTACCGACACGTGACCCAGAAATTCCATGGTAACCGCATTTTCATCTCACGCATGCTCAACAGAAACAACCAAAACAAAACGCGGGCAGCCAAAACCGCGAAGAGAATGGCAGTACAATGCTGAGAAACACAAGGGAAAAGCAAAGACACTCTAAACAGCTCGCAATAAGTGTTTTTAAATCTCTAAATAACCTTTACCCTGAGATTTTAAAGAACATGTTTAAACCAACCTGCGGGGTTCATTCCTATAATGTGCGAGGTGCCTCAAACAACATTTTTGTACCAACGCCCTGCACTGAAGCTGCTAAGAGGACCTTTAGCTATAGGGGAGCAGTCATGTGGAATGGCCTAGAAAATGTGCTTAAAGACGAGATAAATCTCAACTCTTTAAAGTCTGCCCTGTCTTTGTCTTGAACCTGGGATTGCCTTGAGGGAGTTGAGATAGAATTTTATTTTGACAGTATTTTAGTTATTTAGTGTACCTTTAAGGTTGATTGATTTTATGTACTTAATAAAAAGATAGATTGTATTAATATATAGATATATTTTAGTATTAATGTAGTTTTCTCTGAAAATTTTTTGATGTAAACAGCTCACTGGAAGAGCATTTTTAATGAAGTGATACCGTTAATAAAGCTTTATTGATTTTTATTAGCTATCCATTCTGTTTCAAACACTCAGGAAGTGGCTAGAGCACTCAAGTAGGGAGAAATACTCAAAATAATGTCTTTTGTTTCCCCCTAAACTACTTTCATGTTATACTCACTTCCTCTGTGCACAGTCAAGGCTTCTTTATCTGTTAATTAAACAGGGACTCCATCACATAACAAGGTATGTATTACCTGAGTACAACTAATCTTGCAACATTGTTTTCTTGTTGAACCAGCAACAAAAGCAACTCAGTATTAACCCATAGTGACCAGGCTAAGATACAAGTTAATCCTAAAATCCAAAATCCTCTTTGCAGCACTACACCAACAAGGTGATAATTCTTTGCTCCAAAAGCTTGAGAACAAAGTGTCTCCACAGCAGAACATAAACCAATAAACAGCGAAGGGCCTGTCACACTGATAAAAGACAAACCTAAAGTTGCTGCGGCTAATTCAACTTCACCAACACGTCCGGCAAAAAACAAGCTGATCATATTAATCATGTGATAGAGGAAGTAAGAGAACACTGTTGGCCAAGCTAGTGCAAACAGTTCTTTGATTTCTTTGTAGTTGCTTCCTGATAGCAGTTGACAACAAAGTCCAGATTTTTCCTCTGTTAAATGCTGAACATGAATCTGAAATTCAGAGGGATGCTTGGATTCTTTGGATAAATCTGCATTACCTTCTTTATGGGCCATCTAGATGATTCACTTGCAATTGACCAGGCAGCAACTCTTATTTTCAATGTTAGTTTGACCAAACTAGAAGATTTAACATAATAAAAACTATTAATTATATCATGTGCACATGAGAAATACAGGGATGCTACAGCCTAGGTATGATGGTATACTATTTCATTATTTAGTAGCCTGTGAGCAAGCTCTCTGGGGCCCACTGTCAGCAGGGCAGGAACTGGAAGGAGAGCTTGCAACTATGTCTCTGGAATTTGAATTCCCTGGTGGCTCCCCGTCGACCAAGCTGTCAGATTTTCACCAATCTGCACGAAGCAGAAGTGAGTGCGAATGTAAAAAAAACATTGAAAACACACATGAAGGCACGCACCAGGGGTAATGATAGACTGTTCACAGTCCCCTATTTTTTCGTGAAATCGTTTAGATATACCGCTTCTTACCATCAGGGCTATTGTACCGAGGGGGTGTACATCAGGAATTATAGCTCAAGGGCGTGGGGGTCGAGAAAAATAGAGGGACTGTAATAACATCGCTATAAAGCTCATGTTCACGGAGCGTGTTGTACCAGCAATGCAGGCATTTGATTGGTCATTAGACAATAGATGTTAATTTGCATTGACAATAGGTTTAGTTTAAGTTGCCAACATTGACAAGTCGACATTTCCATAAAACGTATGCTTTCATACCATAAGGCACATCTTGCTCAAACACACGAAGCATTTTTGGCATTTGGATTTGGAAAATGTTTTCTTGTGCATGTTTGCCAATTTTATTTCGAGGAATGGCCCACAAACATTATAAAATCACTGTTTCAAAAGGAGATATTTGTAAACACATGTAATCGATGCTAAATGTGCATGTCTGGCATGTTTTTCATCACCAGCAGAATTTCTTAATAAATGAATGGTAAAATTAAAGACGTGAAATTCCTGTCACGCCTCCTGAATGCGAGCTGCAGTGATGTTATTACAGTCTCCCTATTTTTCTCACTTCCTCCCAAACCGCCCCCTGCTCCCTAAGTAGTTTTGACACTAATGCAAGATGGGAGCCCATAATGCAAAGCGCTCGATCTCGATGGTCTTACAGAAAAATAGAGTACTGTGAACAGTCTAGGGTAATGACATCATTACTAATACCATCTCCACCAATAACAGCACTCTGCATCGTTTTTTCGATATTCAAATTCCAGAGACGTAGTAGCAAGTTCTCAGGGTGCCCCGGAGAGCTTGCTCGTAGGCAACATTTTGAACAGGATGTCTTTCTGCAAATGATAACTTAAACATTGAGGGGATGAGCGTTGGCAATGTCTGTCTTTTTGTATGCCAAATGAAATGAATAGGGCTCATGGAAAATGGTCCAATCTTGAACAAGGTAGCAACTGTAAATGATTAGCCAGCCATGCAGGGCGAAGCAAATGACCTTGAACTTCTGAGAATCAGGCTATCAATACAGCCAATGTTAAAGGATTTGTCTTTCCTCCCTACCCACAAATGCCTGTTTAACCGAGAACATCCCCAATCCAGTTCAGTGCAGCCAGCCATGTCATTTGTGAATCAAAAACGTCTGGTGTTTAAGTTCCCTAATATATGGCAGTACAAACTGTCTACCAACCCCCTCTCCCTCCCCCCTGCCACCTCTTAATCCCTTCCAACTGGTCGTTACGGTACTTGTAATGTAGAGGCTCCAATCCCCAGTAGAGGTCGGGATTCGGGATTTTAGAGTAAAATACAGCCGAGATTTGGGATTTAAATTATGCATGGGATACGGGACGCCGAAAGATAAATCCCGCCAAAATTTGGGTCAGGATGGCGGGATTGAAGAACCCAATAACTTCAGATGAAGGATCTGCACTTATGATGACAGCCCATCTGATAGGGTGCAATAAAAAATCAGAAATTGTGCGATATTTTTAGGGTGGCTTGTGCGACAAGATAGGACTATTATATATGCGATAAATTATGCAATTTTTTCAGGGCTAATTTACATTGTTTTACCAGGTTTCAAAGGAGAAAAACCACTTTAATGTTGTTTAACAGGCAATTGGAGTGTAAAGGAATAATGAAACAGCTATTTTAAAACAAAATAGTTAACAGGCTCTCAAATATCAAGAAAACCAAATGTATGATAGGTTCATACCAGGAATGCCAAGTCTTTTCATGTTCCTAAGATCAGAACATAAGAAGCTTTTCATTGCAATACCAAGGTCCCTTGTTTTTTAATTCACTTGGTCCAGACATTCTAAGCTCAGCTAGTGTATCAAATGTTAAGAAAAAGAGAAGAGCACCTTCTTCTTCCCTCCATCCCACTTTGTCGGCTTTGTGTTTTGTATTTATTTATTTATATTTTGTTATTTCTTTATCACTTTCTTTTGATACCTTATTCCTTCGCGTTATTATTGATCTGCCTTCGCCGTTCAGGTAACAAGCAATATTAAGTTTTTCTTTTGTAGTTTAATAGGGGAAGCTCACAGAGTAACGTTTAATGTTTATTCTTAAATATTTCTAGTTTTCTTCGCTTCCTTAGGGTTAAGATTTTAATGTGGCACCGCAATCCAATCTTAAGCCCTGTTTTTTTGTCTGGTGCTGTCCATTAGTATTAAGAATGTCACTTCCTCTCACAGCCGATGACCAACACAGACCGCTACTACAGTCTCAGACAAAAATAAGTTGGGACACTTCCACTCAGCGCAGTTTTTCTTCTGGTCTTTTTTTTCCTCGTCCTCCCAATATAATGTTGTTTATCGCAGTAAACTTGCCAAATCTTTCACACCAACATTGGGATGGCAAGAAGGCAGCAAAGTGTTCCAACAATTTTGGCTGATCTCGGTCACGACTAGGAACTCTCTTTGACTTATGGGCTGCCTCAGAGAGCGCGTCACTAACCTGAGCTGGTAGAAAAGCCGGCCAGTAAATATAGGAATTTTTGTATCGCTGGACCAAAGACTGCTTTTCACTGAGAAAGGCCCTCCCCTCTTTGATGCCAACAGTACAACTAAGGTAACCACAAGTCCAAAAATATAAAAACAAGCATTTTTCTTTATTTACAAATATATATTTACAGTTGCGAATGTCTCACAAATATCACTTAACATAGAAACGTTCTTTTTGCAAAACGTTAAATATCCCCAGTAGTCTGGTGATTGCTACCATTTTTGTAATCTGCCGCAAAAATTAGCCTTCCTCTTTCTAGGTTGTTTGGGTTGCCATGGTTTCGGTTGAGCTGCTCTTTCGCGTGCAAGTTCTTCTTGAAGTAATCGTTCACGTTCCTCCTCCAACTTACGTTGTTGATTTTCAGGATACAATCTGAGATATAAAAACAAACCGCTTTCATTAGAGTATAACTCTCTTGGTCTAGCAAGAGAGAATATAGCCCCTTTCTACTCTCTTGGTATGGTCAAATACGCTCAAAGGTGTGTCGATCAGGGCTGGAATTGAATGGGTGTTTCTTGATGTCGCGGAAACTTTTGTTGGTTAGTAGTTTCGGGTGGGGGGGGGGGGGGGGGCGTGAAGAAGTGTGGGTATTGTTGATTATATTCGAGCCCTTGTTTAGTTTTTAGTTTGGAGATTACACATCACATATGCAACTGCACAAAGAGAGTGCAGACATAAATGTTTAGAAAACTCAACTGACGGACCAGAGGCCACACAGTAAATGTTGTGCTTAAACCCCCGGAAACAAAGGCGGTCTTCACTCACTGTCCTACAACCTCTTCTTGTAGAAGAACCTTATATAGCCTTATATCGGCGATAAAAAGGCAGTGTTGGACTATTGTCACAGTCTACAGACTCTACATGGACTTAAGTAAGAAATCTACTTTATTTAAAATTTGGTACTGAATTTTTTTATTGCAGTACTTTACGAACAAAAGCTTCATAATTACAAACAAATTCATATATTTGCAGAAACTCCCAAATAACCATGGCTGGTAGCCTTTAGTTTTATAAATCTCCCATTCAATTGGCTATTGTTGGTTTTCACATTACGTCACTAAAATTCAAACTAAAAAACTATCGATCCTTGCGAGATTTAACTTTCACGGTGCATTAGAGCAGCTGAAAACTAATTTTCATACAAATTTTCGCTTTGAAAGGGTCCTTGGTTTTGTGATAGAGTACGCTTGAATTTCTAAGCTTTTGCGTGACGCGGCATTTAAAGATGACTTATTTCAGGGACATTTTGCAATCTAAACAGTTCATGTATTAGAAAAAGTCTCGAAGAATAAATTCACGCAGTTTGTAGCAGAACTCGGTAACAGATGTTTCTGTTGGTTTCCGTCCGCCATGTTGGAGCTCACCAGGTGAGCACCAGCATGGCGTGTCCATACTAATCTCTATAAGTTTGGGTAAAACATTTCTTCAAATATCTCGTATACGAAATATTCCTCTGACCTGAATCTTGGCGAGGGTCTTTGTATATGTACCTCCTTTCTTTCATTTCCCGGATTCTGGACTTTATCTATTGAAAAACGGTTTTGATTTTGATTTTAATCTATTTTGAATGGCGTGACACTGAAAACCAGCAATAGTGTGACCTTTACTAAAAGGGAACGTAGAAATTTGGTGTGGTATTATAAATAAGAATTAAAGATTAGCGGGCAACTGTGCGGCAAACAGTGAAACTCATGATGTGTTATCTTACCTCCATTTTCGAATTAACATTCGAATTAACCGGGTGATGATATTTATAATGCGAGGAATGGCAAGGTACAAAGCCGTGCAGCAATAATCAGTCACCAAGATAGTGGTCATCACATCAAACGTGTCCTGCCAGGTCCAGTTAATCATTGTGGTTACAGCTCTTGTCAAATAGACTAGAAAAAGATCGGGCGATAGTAAGAAATTTTAAATAAACATGAGCAACCGGTAAAACACAAACACAGAACAACGAACTACAGGTTAAAAAATTACTTTACAAACTATGCGGTCTGTTCACTTCCTTCTTTTTCTACAATAACTCCGTGAGATGTAAAAGTTAATTTTATCGAGAAAAATCAAGAAAAGCTTGCGAGAATTAAATCTTTTTATCTCAGATAATGATTTTGATTATCGTATAGTTTCGTGTTAAGCATCGCATTTTTATAAACGATCGTTAAAATAGCTTCGTAATTAAGCAACAAACAAACAAATAAATAAGACCAGTCACTTTCAAACTGCCAGTTTCGTCTCAGAAAGTGATCGATCTCAATACATTATTTCACTCTCTTCAAAGTAGAAATTCAAAGTAGAAATATGCTGGGAGAGATTTTAATCAGTGCTTTTAGAATTAGGAGCCGAACAGTGATCGTAGATTGTTAGCTGTAAAGAAGTGTGCATCAAAGTACTTACAATTTATGAGATTGCGAGTCTTTTCCTGAGTTTCATTTGATCTGATCCAGCGCATGCATGCCACGCCCTTGTTCCACAGCTTTGTAGTAAACCACTGTGAATCATCTAGGCGTCTGGCAGCTTTCGTTGTGCAAAACGACGTTTCCTAAGTAAAAAGATTGACATTGCTGTAACTTTTAATAGATTATTTCTTGAGTTTATATTAGTCTTAGTTAAATGCATAGTACATATAACAAACATGTAGAACAATCTTAATCCTCATCCCTAGTTAACTCTAGAACAGAGCAAAGGAGGATGTTGCAATTGTAACTATTACACAAATTGTCTCGACCAGAATGCCTAATTTAATATGAGTCATTTCTATCGTTGCAAATTAAATCTCGATATGACGGTAAAAAAAGCTACGTTCAGATCGAGCAAAAACACTAACAGCAACAAATCATCACAATCAAAACTTAGACGGTATTTTTTTCCTCGATTAAAAGATTTGAAATTACAATACAAAGGTTTTTTGTTATCTTGTTTTACAGCATCCCAAATTTAAACTTTAAAGAATAGGCTTGTAGGAATTCTCGTATATACTATGAATGCAATATAATAAACAAGAAAAATACTTACCGGGCCAGTTTGGTTTATCTCTGTCATGCATATCTCATACACGCTTACTGGTACATCTGCCAGTCGCTGATACTGTAGTCGTTTTGTTGTTTTCCGGGGAACACTGCCAGGCTTACGAAAGCCAACAGATACCAAACCTCTGTTCCACAGCCTTGCAATAAACCAGCTTGAGTCTACTGACGGGGTAGTCTTCTGCGGACAACATTCCTTCATCCAAAGAAAGAAACACGATTACCAGAAAGGGTATTAAAAAAAAAAAAGACAAAGTGTGTATATGTAAATATATGAAAAGCCAGGCCTGCCTAATGGAAAAGAGAAAACAGAAAATCACATGGAAGTCTCTATTTCTTATCTTTCTCCATGTTCTACGGATACTGTTATTTTAAAGAGAGGAGCTCTTAAAGTTAGCGAAACCCTAATATCTCTGCAAGCTTTTCAAGGCCATCTTAATATAAAGGATGACTTCTTTTATACAGAGATCTCGAGTGGAAATACATCTAGAGCTCTGTATATCTTTTGCTTCTTTCTGCTAGAGAATATAACTAGTCTAAAAGCTAACAATTTTCAGAGAATTTTCATGGAATCATATTTTTGGGAAAAACTAATTCTTGCGGGTACCACAAATGTAGAACGCTCATCGCCAACCATTGCACTCGTTGTCAGTCTTCCGTTACAAACACTTGTCCTGTTCAAGTCACTAATATAAATACGGGAATGGAAACGCTGTTCAAGACCATGAAAACCATATCCTGTTCCAAGGTATATACACGTTTAGACCATATTAAAGGATCCCCCCGCCCCCTCCCCT
The DNA here is from genome assembly GCA_038088405.1 of Porites divaricata. Lineage (NCBI taxonomy): Eukaryota > Metazoa > Cnidaria > Anthozoa > Scleractinia > Poritidae > Porites > Porites divaricata. The sequence continues at coordinate 28,395,459 of JBBMOI010000006.1, read as the reverse complement.
CAGATGAAACTATCACCTACCGGACCAGTTGGTTTTGAGGCTTTCAGACATATCCTTGAAACATTAACTGGTGACGCTTGCACCGTCCATTTGTCCTGTTTTCTGATCATCATTGTTGTTGCCTGGAGAGCCGATACAGCGCTGGATTTCATGCCACATCCTCCAATAAAAGCGCACCGGTTCCACATCCTTGTTGGAAGCGAAGAGGTTTCAGTTAAGCGTTTAACAACCTTCTTTATGCAGTGTTCTGTGTCCTAAGAATTTGATATAAAATGAAAATTGTAGACAAAAAAAATATAATGATTAACACGAGAAATACGTAGTAAGATATGTAGATTAAGAAGATGAACCACAAAATACCCTCGGGCATACAACACAGGGGTTGTTGAAGGCTTTATAATTTAGAATTCAGAATCTGAACATGATCCACGCCTTATTCTTCAGATTTTTTGTTGAATATTTGATTTCGGGCCCGAACGTGAGAGAGATTGAGAACCGGGCCCTTGGACCAATAGTACAGGCGCAAGCGTTTGTGGGGTGGGGAATCTACTGTACTATGATGCAGCCTGTAGGGGGAAGCCCTGTGAATTACATGTGGTGTTAAACTCAGCACTATCGAGATGCTGCCTTGATCTTATGGCCAGAGACGCTCTTGCGGTGAATTTGTTACTAAAAACCTAGCTCTTATAAATCAAAGACATTTCAAGACTATTGGACCACTGGTAGGTCAAATCAATCCTCGAAACGCCATAGCAAAGATTATACTTTGTCGCTTACCGGGCCACTTTGATTCAAACCAGTGAGGCAAGTCACAGACTCATTTATGACTTGTTTGGTCATCCACCTACTCTGAGATTTCTTCGTAAGTGAACCTCGTAGGAATAAGATATCTTGGTACGAGGTAGTTGGGGAAGGTAAATTGTTAATGTACATGTGTGCGTCAAGGTGTTCCTGCTTCTTCGTGAACACTCCACTGTGAACCTTTTTCAACGGGCAAGCACCAGTCTGATCTTCATTAGATGAAATAAGTGTACCAATGACCATTTTAACATTCTCACTGCGTTCAACTGCTTTCTCTGAGCGATTGGTAATCTGGTTTGTTGGGTCAACCAAATCTGACAAGGTTTCATTTTTCAAGGTAGATTGAGGTTCATCTAGAAGAGCAAAGGTTCCAGTCTCAGTATCCCTCTGTTGCAATGCAAGCCCGTTTTCCTTGGGATGAGTTTTCTCAGTAAAATACGTTTCCAGTGCAGTAGAACTTTCATCCCTCTCACGGTCAAGGCTTGTAACGGTATCATGGCCTGAGTCAGAGTCGCCAAGAAAAATAACGTCATCGTTTTCTTGTCGGTTTGATGAACGTATTTGAGGGTGCAAACCAGAGAAGGACGGGGAAGTACATTTTGGAAGTTCAGATGATTCATCTTTACTTAGTTCTTCACTGTCAGAATGACCCATAAATACAACGATTGGTTCACAGCGTTTATTTTCCTTGATATCATTCGCCTCCCTTTCAGCCTTGCCAGACGGCGCAGTAACATTAGTTTCTCTGTTCTCCAGGCTTGTAGCTGGCAGGGTTGTGTTAACTTTACCGTCCTCAGACTTAGACAACGACTTGCTGTCAGTTAGTGTCATTAACTGAATACTGGAAGCCACGGGGCAAGTTGTCTGATCCTTATCAGTTATGTCCATGAACATGCTGTAATTCACAATCTAAAAGGACGATAAGAATGTGTAGAATATATCGTTAATTAAGCCCTAGTTGTCCACGTAACCTTTTGTTTTTGCTTAATTATCCTACGTGACAGGCGCCAATTGTTTTAAATGGATGCTGGGCGTAAACCTTGGGAAGGAGCGAGCTTATTCGCTATTTAACAATTATTCCTCGAGTCCGAATGGGCTCTGAGTCAATAGCCTAAGAGGCCGAAGGTCGAGTGGGCTATTGTCTCAGAGGAGAAATCAAAACTGATTTGGGGGGAGGAGTTGGCTGGGGGGGGGGGGGTGGTTAAACAAAGTGCATTATGGTATATGTGAAAATTAATGGTGAATGAACGAAAGTTTACATATACTATTGAAGCCCGACTTGCAGCGTTTGCTTAAAGATTTCAGTGCATGCTAGTCCAACAAGACTGGAAAAGCGAGTAGAATCTCAAAAGTTTGGCTACATTTTTAAGCCTATGGCATATCAGCTATTTTCCCCTTAATTATAACTGTATACTAAAATTTGGCCGCAATTTATAAGCCATTTGCAACCTGGTTTTCAGAATCAATAGGAAACTAACGCAATCCCAACTGTCAACGCTTACTGTCCAATACAATTTGGTAGTGAAATGTTTTTGGTGAAAATTAATTTCTTCTTTAATTAAAATAGATATATATATATAGCTTCTAATTTGCTTGCGCTGACACGAAATGCTATCCGGTATAGTGTGAAGACTGTGAACACCTGTGCCGCGATATGTAACTCGGCACTTATTTACCAAGTAAGAGATCGGCGCGGCGCGGCGCAGTTTCGCTCTGTTACGTTAGAAATATAAGGGTAGAAATCACCGTTTGTATCAATGTGAACAGAAGCCCTGTCAGGTATGATTTTCGGGCCGGCGTAAAAGCCCTCCCGTATTGAATAGTAATGTGGACATAGCCAAACTTACGCCGTCTGCCGGACAAGTAAAATCTGATGCAGTAACTGTCCTCCGAGCAAATGCGTTTGAGTTTATGTCCTTCGGCCACTCGATACCAATATATAGCCATTTCAAAACAGACTTCACGGCATTTAAGAAACTGTTCCACGCTTGTGCTAACCATGTAGAGTTGTTTCCTGTTGCATCTCGCTGGATGGCCATGGTTGTTCGCGGCGGTTGTTTTGTATCAGCTATATCTATTTGTTGTTCCTCGTCCATTTCTGTCTATAGAAAAGAGAGCCAAACCGTCATTGACTTTTATTAGGCTAAAGAACAGTCTACCTTATGCGTTTCCCCTCGAAAAATTATGTCTGTTTCGGAACGAGCGCTAATATTCTATCAAAACCCATTGCAACTTCAGCTAACTTTGTTAAAAGCCGTCTTTAATTAATTAAGTTGTGAAACACTAGCACCGTTTGCTTTTTTTTTATGTTGCACTTCAGATCTTTACTTTGCTATATACTTACTTCATTTGTAAAGGTTTTTCCAGACAAATAACCTGTTATGAAACTGCTGACTGACTTGTTGACTGAGTTAACCGTCACGGAGACAAGCATATCAATCGACGTCAGGTGAACTTCAATTAAAGCACTCTTGCTTCCAAAGTCTTCAACAACGGCGAAGCGTCGATGGAACAGTTCTTCAGCGACGTTGACTTCTGCATTAGAATGCAATCGAAAGCGCATAAATATATTAAATGCATTTAAAACGCTCCGCAAATTCGGCTGATCAGGATAAACCGAGGCTTAAAATCCTACGTCTACTACTAAATTACAACAAAGCTGTTTAAAAACTTTGAAAAGTGTTTTTAAACTTTGTGGAAACAAATAAGGGAACTTGACGTCGTAAATAACTTCGATTGCGCGAGCCAGAATCGCTTCCGATCCTTAGAAACAAGTAACCAAGGAAACAAGATCATCCAAACAAATAACAGTTTTTTTCAACTGGTTGAGGCCAAGAAGAGAAAATTTCACGGTAGCCAGATAGATTTAATCCTAAAAAAATTAAAGAAGTTCTAACACTTTTGATGAAAAGTTGGCGCAGTCGGTTTGATAACTTAAAGGAAAAAGCAAAGTTAGTCTGAGAAAATAAAGATTTTCGCGCGTGCCCTGTACTGTTGCTACAAACTTAAGCCACCGAGGAAAATAACGCGAAAAGAGCAGATGTGAAAATAACACAAATTTTACCTTCCTCGCTGACATTTCCCGAAACAGTCGAACTTCCAAACACTGTTAGGAGGAAACTTATGTAGAATAAAAACGTTTTCATATTGTCAAAAATGACTTTTCTCTTTCCAAAGCGCAACACGACTAAACTCGTTTAGCGACATGGAACGATAAAAAATCCAACGTCATAAAGACAAAATAGAACGTTTTCCTGCGCGCGTAAAGTTTATGGAACAATCCTTTATCCTCCTATATAATGCACCAAAGTGACATCAATTGCAACTGTTCATTTTGTTAATAACAATGGCACGTAAAACGCTACTCTAAAGGCTACATTTACGCCAGAGTCGATTTTTCCGGATTCATCCAAGAATATGGAAACTTCAGATACCGGATTCGCTTCATCGTTTAGACGCAGATCTTATTTCAGGCTTAAGTGGGTTTGTACCGCAGAACACGGTATGGTTTTCTTTCAGAATCTTGAGTCTACAAATTAGGGTCATAAAATAAGGTCTCTTTGAGCAGGGTCAGTTGCAAAATGAACGTTTTTTGTCTTTAACAGGGTGATGGTTTGAAGGCGCGCCTCGGCGGCACCACACCTCCACCAAAACAACTCTTGAGCGCCCGCAGTCCCGAAATAGAGTGTCTGAACGGGGTGGTAGCTTTGACGGTTGACGGTTGGCGGTTAAGATTTACCAATTTTGACGGTTGACGCGGGTTAAATTTTAAAACGATTGACGGTTATTGAGTCCAAGATTAGAGATTCTTTAGGAGCAAGAATCTCGTGAAGATGAGCTGAAATAATGACTGATTTGAAATACTTTTCCGTATACTTTTCCGTATTTGGTCATATGAGCTTGCAGTAAAGTCAAAATGGAACTGTCACTTTCAAGAATATATGGCGCCTTAGAAACGACGACGGAGAGGGCAGCGAAACGTCTCTAGCTATCAAAATGAATGCTCGATCGTTTTTTGCTTTAACTTTTTCGCTCTTATTTCAACCCTCTTAAAGTGGCAAATATAGGCGAACTTCCCTACCGAGTCTTGGGGACTGCACCTAAGTTCGGACTCAGAGAAGAATTTGTCCCCTGTTTATTTACGTCCTGGCAAACAACGTCGCAAAAGGAAATTTAGCGTCGTGTTCAGACAGGTTGTAAAGAAAAGCGCGCTACAAGTGCAAAATTTGTTGTTTTTTTCATTTACTCATTGGGCTCGTTTCCTTTGACGTTCTCGTTGCCGTTGCCGCCGCCGCTGCCGTCGCCCGTTCGTCGTTGCTCCCAGGATTTATCGATGTGCGTTAACGGTTAGGAATCCGATCACGTTTTTGGTAAAAACGCCTGCTACCTTTTCACTAGATATATGTGTCATTCAAGATTCAGTCCATTGGTGAATTACTTCGTTTCACTGGAATCCGGCATTTGGGTAGAGAGGAAAAAAAAGTCCTTTGTTGAATGAATTGAGGGCAAACTGTGCTCTTGAAATAATTACCTCTAGTTATTTTGCTTTCTTTTTGGAATTATTATTTTATTTTTTATTGTTTTTTCATTTTATATCTTTTTTGTGCATGACTTTTTCAGGTACGCACGTGCGTACCGTGCGTACAGGTAGCTACCCCCTGCGAATGGGTGAATATGCCGATGAAGAGGAAATCGAATTCTTCTCTGACTCAGAGGCGAGGAAAGCTAAACTCAGTGCTTTTAGTCCGTGACAAAATATTGCTTTTTATACTCAGGAGACCTCCAAGTGATGGGCTCCTGCTATTGTGCAGTACACAGAAGGTTCAGTTTTAAGTTGAAGAAACGTTCCTGTTGTTTATAATATGAACATTACATCAGAGTTCAATCTGTGAACTGACGTCAAACGAATGATAGTTTCAGGCATGCCATGTTTTCCTTGTTGTAAAGTGCTTTTTCGTGATAAATTTGTAAATGCACGAAGATATTAGCATTGCACATTAAAAATTTGACTGTGGATTGCAATTGGAAAACTTGATACTTTTTGGGGACTCGCTTCTTTCGGAGGGGGGGGGGGGTGGGGGTGGTAACTTTCGGATTTAGATTGGCGGTAGATTAAAGAAGTTATTTCAAGTAGATTCACGAAATGGAGCCATTCTAGGTTTATTTTTCCATTTTAGAAATCGAAGAAATATCAATCAGTGAAAATAAAAGAAATTTACGGTAACACTGGCTTATCTAGCAGCAAAGAGCTGTAAATTCTTACATCAGTTTTTCTTGAAAATTTACGGCCGCCATTTTGAATCAGCAGCCATGAATAGCCCTTGTTTACAAGATCCAATAGAATTTATCAAATTTAGCATTTCGCCCGAATTTGTACCTCTGTTAATGGATAAAGACTTGCTCCACAAGATTTTTGTATTATTACGTGGGATAAAACAAGAATTATACGCTAAAAGCTTTCAGGTAAATGACATACGTGAAAACGCACGTCGTAAACCTCAAACTTGACGCGAAAGGCTTGTCACGTGACCTCCAGCGGTTAGAGGTTCGCGGTAAACACGGATCTAAAACTCTCTAATAAAACAGAACATTAGCATCGTCAAATTAAACATCTAACCTTCAAAAATAAAGCCGGCTGAAATCCAATGTGCCGACAAAATCCGCCATTTTAGACGTCGAATCATGAGCGAGTTTTTATAGAGTTGGGAAAAAATTGAGAATTGTGGGTTATAATAAAATTTATAATCAAACATGATTTAAAAATTCGATTCGGTAGAAAAGACGGGTGTTACTAAACAGAGTAACGCAGTAACGAGTAACGAGTAACGGAGTAACGAGAAAACGAGTAACGGGAAAAAAATTCAACCGGTTAAAAAAAATCCTAATGAAAGAAAAAACATAAAAACAGTTGTAATATCCTAATAATGACCTTTACCAATCTCAAAAAATATGTGTATTCCAAAAAGTGCTTAAAACAACGACGTCAACCCCCCCCCCCCCCACCCCTTCCCCCCAACCTACCCCTCCCTCCAGCAAAGTAGAAGGTGTTTTCGTGCGGAAAAAGTCACCTGGCTACAGCTGTTATTTGCAAGTGAATATGCCTACTGTGATCCAGCAGATAGAGTATCAAAACGTTCCGTTTATCGTTCACCTTAAACGGTTATTTCCTACAGCCCAGGATCAGGAAGAGTATTTTAAAAGAGCCGAGTTTCTGAACAATTGTCGCAAATCATTGAATATTTACAACTGAGCAAAACTGCATATAGTGGTTTTAAGTCACTGTTCATGAGTAGTAGCCGGGTATAGTAGCATCACCAACATCGACATCTGCATCAGTAACATTGATTTCCGTATGGTTAGTTAGATAACACTGTATACGTTGTGCTTATTGAAATCATGAAGAAAAGAAACAGAAAGTTTGTTTTGTGACGCATTCTTTTTCAGACACGGTATTGGATTACCTCAAGTTTCATGGTTTCAGTGTGAACGATTGTGATAACTAATGGTCCAAGATTAATTAAATTTTGTAAGAAGATAAAGCAAAAAGTACTTCTTATGCCAAATGCAGGCCCCTGTTCGTAGTCGCAGGATGGTAAAAACCGTCTGCAAGTGTCCGCACTTCAGCTCCTAATAAATACCAAGTCTAGAAGACACGACCATTCCTTTCCCGAAGGGATCATAAGTCACTGGGAACGAGGGCTCTTCTACGATTTCAAAATACTAGTAGTTGTTGCCATCTTAGCTCAGGCGTTTCTTATAACACGCCAATACTTTTTTTTTAAGTTTGCCGCAAGCGTAGTCTGCTACACAGGCGTTTTTCGTGTCGTCAGGCAACGCTCCCCGAGCGTTGCGTGACGACACTAAATACGCCTGTGTAGCAGACTATCGCAAGCGTGACAAGAAGAGGAAAAAGTCCCTGACAGAATTCAGCCGAATTCAGTGCTGACAGGGGCGTATAGTAGCTACCTTTAAGCCATTAAGCCCAGGCTTAACAAATTAAAATTTGGTCCAAAATGAGTTCATGAATTGCAAGTTATCAGGGAGTGAAATTGCAACTAATACAGGTACCAATGTCTGTGACGATTACGCAAAATGCATATTTCACAAGGAAACTCTGTCGCCGGCGAATGCCATTTTGGTTTTCCTAGTAGATATGTAGGGGTCCTCTTTGCTTACTTTTGATGACCTGCTAGAATCATTTGGTTTCAAAACTTTTGAATTTGGAGGATCTCAACTCAAAAAAAACAAACCGGTCGTTTACTCCTTGTTTGTTCAGTGTTTTTTCTTGTTTGGTTTCGTTTACTTTTTTTTTTTCTCGGGGACCCTCCAGACTTATTCGACTTAATGGAATTGACTTTGAAATATCAAGTAGCCAAGTGAATCCTACAAAAAAATAGTTAATTTCATGCTCTGGCAGTAACTATGCTTCGCGTGTATTCTTCATTGATTGATGTAAAACGCAACTTCAAGCTAACCCATGCATGCATTTGAATGTTTCTTTACTTTACTTTACTTTAATTGAAAATCGATCTAAAAACTAGTCTCGCTCTGCTATTCTATTTTGCCGCCAATATTCAAACTTCAGAGTCTTTGCATCGGGAGGTTATTTTAAAACATGATTTATAATTCCTTTGAAACCGATAGAAACGTTCACTATAATTAACTTTTGAAAGGTAGCCATGATTAAGTCGAATCCCTTATTTTCGAGAGGACGAGTAAAAGAAATTGAAAGTTGAGCAGGAAAGGTAATAACGGCAAGCCTTGGCAATCGAGTACATGCAATTGGTTACTTGATAACCGTAATAAGGGCCCAACAAGGTTCTATTATTTTCATTTAGTAATACCTGGCAGAGCTATTTCTACTAAGAAATGAAATAATTGTGGCAATAAGAAAGAAAATCTGTACCTCACCTTCCTCCATTGTTGCTCCTAGGTCATTATTAGGATATTACAACCATTTTTATGTTTTTTCTTTCATTAGGATTTATTTTTTTATTTTTTTAACCTGTTGAATTTTTTTCCCGTTACTCGTTTTCTCGTTACTCGTTACTGCGTTACTCTGTTTAGTAACACCCAGAAAAGACAACAGTTGAACTTCTGTCGAGATTTGACTGGCTCAGGCGAAGATGCGACAGAAGTCGCGTTGTCGAATTTAATTTTAGTTAAACGTCGAACTTCCTACGCATTCAATACCTGAATTAAGTTTGGCACATGTGAAATGCGATGTTTAACCGGGCCGAGATGACGCTCTTCAAAAAGCAGAATAGAATCACAGTTGTAAACCACGCGGTCCGCGACATAGTATCCGACTGATCTTCCGGTAAAAAGTCCAACGAAACACTGGGACGAAACTGGAAGCATTTTAGCACTACAGTTCCGTCTGTTTGGTATAACGACCTCCACATTATTACGGAAAAAGTAAATTCCAGGCAATTAATTCTGAAAATTACTTTGTGCAGTCGATTAGCCATTTTGAAAAGATTTCGCGCGGGGGAGTTATAGCCGGAAAACTTCGCATTTCGCATTAACCGAAAAACGGAATTAAAACGCTTTAATCTTATCCCCGAGATAGAAATGTTTTCCCATTCCACTCCTATAATTCCATTTGAGGTCGCGTGTGAGAAAATTTGGGGATCATTTCGGGTCGTGTTTTGAACCCAGGGCCTCGCTCGGCTCGACTCCCGACTGACACGCACAAGTTTTTGTACCCTTTCATACTCGGCTAAAATAGCAAATAAGAATTATCATATATAATTTGCTCGTGTAGATTCAAAGTTACTGAAGGGAACGGAGCGTCTCTCCGTAAAGACGTGAAGAATAAAAACTTGACTGAAATGACTCCCCAACGCTACAGGGATTTCAAGGAACGGCGCAGAGACAACATTTCATGAGGTAAAAAAATGACCCTTCATGAACGTTTTTATTGTTTTTATTTTATTCTTAATTGGCGCTTTTTAAACCAGCAAGTTAAATAATCCATACAAATCTTCAAAGTGTATATTCAAGAGAACTGCGGATCATTCACTCATCATAACTGCGGATCTTTCACTCATCACAGGCCATCTGATTACGCGATGGTGGAAAGCGATGGTGCGATTTCGCGCAATTGATCTCAAATCGCATCCGATCGCACAATTTGAGGAAAATCGCATAATTCGTAAAAAATGCTAAATTCAAGTAAAGTAAACAATGAATTCTAACTTTAATTAAACATTTTTACCACTAAAGAAAGCCTTGCAAGACATCTGAAACCTTCGACCGCGGTGTCTGCGCAGCCATTTTGATATCAGAGACAGGCAGTGTAGTCAGCGGTGTAATGGAGTCATGTAATATTACGCAAGTGTCCTTTTTCTTTTCCGAGTCAAAATGATCAGACAAATTTAACGGGCATCTTGTAATTTCCCAATTTGGCTGAATTTCGTGACACAGCTCCTTTAACTTGGAACCAACAGGTTAACTTTTAAAATCAATTCAAAATTCACCTTCTGTATCAGGAAATTAAGATTTTTATGAGAAAGGAAGACATTTGTATCATCGGCAAAAATTAAAAACAACAGAGGTCCAAGATTGGAACCTTGTGGGACCCCACAATTAAACATATTGGGGTAGAAGAAGAATGACCATGATTGAACAAATTGTTTTCAGTTGAAAAGATAACTTTTACACCAATCTAAAGCAGTCCCGCGGGCACCTTAATGTTCGGGTTTCCTAATAGAATTTCACAACAGAGAATGAGCTATCCCTTGAATTTCATGATTATCTGTACCAAAAGCCTTGGATACGTATTTTGCTTATTTTCATACATTCTCTTATAAATTCAAAGTCCAACGAACTCCCACAGAGTTTGGGCTGCCTGTGATAAATTCAAAGTCCAACAACTTTCCTCAGAGTTTGGGCTGCCTGTAAAATAGCGAGCCATCTATGATTTATATCCTCGCGAGGGATCAAGCCGTCTTCAAGTCCCTGCTTTTCGAAGCAGATCGTGCTGCTGATTTGTTAGGCTTGAAATCGGTTGATATCCTGCGCTTTCCAGACAATTCAGGATTTTTTTACAGTATATTGTGCATTTCTTTAATCCAAATATGTGAATGTTAACTTTTAACGTCACCCTGGGGGTACCAGGGCCTCCTATTCCGAGATTTCTTGTGTTTTTTTTAAAGGTTTTTTTTTTTCAGTCCGACCGACCGACCCAATATGAGGAAACGCATTCGACGCTAAACGAAAAAAAATGGGGGGATGGCCTTAGAAGGGGTGAAAACGCAGATATATGCCCCGTTAAAGGTCTGGAATTGTATTTCAATATTTGTAGGCTCCTCAGAATAGAATTACAGCCAGGGTATCTCTTTCGTTCTGTAACGAAAGAGGGGAAAATTTCTTTTAAGGCTCTAGAGCCACAGGCAGCCTAGGCTAGATTAAATGAGTATACAGGGTGTTTCAAAACTTTGTTCCGACTTTTTCTTCGCTTAAATTTCGCTGATTATTAAAAATACAGTTTGTAAAACTTAGTAAGTTATTTATTATTCATTTAACATTGAATATCTGAAATATCTGAAATGTCTTCCCTTATGTTTTCTGACATTTTCTAAGTGGTGAGGTATTGTTGGTTTTCACATGACGTCACTAAAATTCAAACTAAAAAACTATCGATCCTACCGAGATTTTACTTTCACGACGCATTAGAGCAGCTGAAAACTAATTTTCATACAAATTTTCGCTTCAAAAGGATTCTTGGTTTTGTGATAGAGTACGCTTGAATTTCTAAGCTTTTGTGTGACGCGGCATTCACATGACGCCCAAGCTAGCTGTCATGTAAGTTAAAAAAATGACTTATTTTAGGAAATTTTGCTATCTAAACAGTTCATGTGTTAGAAAAAGTATTACTTTAATGTTTATGAGTTTCTCGAAGAATAAATTCACGCTTTTGTAGCAAAACTCGATAACAGATGTTTCTGCTGGTTTCCGTCCGCCATGTTGGAGCTCATCCGGATGAGCTCCAGCATGGCGTCTCCATACAAAGCTCTATAAATTTGGGTAAAACATTTCTTCGGATATCTCGTATACGAATTATTCCTTCGAGCCAAATCTTGGCGAGGGTCTTTGTGTATTTACCTCCTTTCATTTCCAAGATTCTGGACTTTATCTGTCGAATGGTTTTGATTTTTATTTTAATCTATTTTGAATGGCGTGACACTGAAAACCAGCAATAGAATGTACGAGCTCCCAAAGTGTGTCCAAGAAACATTTTTCCAGGCGAAGCGTAGTCACTCTCTTTGCTCTTCTAGTGTTTTTGGAGCTGGATCTTTGTATGTTGTCTCGTCAACGATAATCCAAATGGTCTCTAGAGGGTTCACATCACGTGAGTTTACCAGCCCGTCGCCCTTTGATATAAAGCTTGCAAATCCTTCTGACACCATGTCCGCATGTGCGCCGCCTTTTTCTCTTCAAGGCTTTCCAACCTTTGTCGAGCAAATATTTGAAATTCAAAGAAATATTTATTGCACTAGATATTGTCGGTAATATGTGTTACACCACTACTGATATCCTAAATGGTAAGTATCGAGTTTCTGTTTGATGAAACAACTGCAGTGACTGAAGCAATACCAGAGAAAATAAGTATTTGGAAAAGCCTTGAATGTACTACGGGTAGCAGCAAAAAAGAGTAGATATGCACACACGTAAGATATTTTACTGGAAAAATATTAAAACGGAATTTCTTCCTTGAATTTTAGGGACCAGACATTATTTATCGCCTAAGGGGGGGGGGGGGGGGTACATTTGATTTTTGGGAGAAAAAAAGGGGGGATCAGTCGTAGCTGAGAACCCAAAAGGGGGGATCGCTAAAAACTTTGGAAGGATTCAGCGGCGGGACTAATCAAATTTGCCTGGAAAATGAAGACATGGGAGGGGGGGATCGCAAAAGTCATCAAACGTTATTAGGGGGATCACTTCAGTGAAGTAACATTTAAAGGGGGGATCGGCTAAATTTCACCTTGTTTAACCCCAAATCCTCCTTCCCTCCCCCCTCCCCCAGGCGATAAATAATGACCGGTCCCTTACTTCGATGGAAAAACAAATTGCATAAACTGAGTGGTTTACTCAGGAGTTTACAAAAAAAGTAAAAATTTTGGACTTCTTTGAATTGGCGCAGCTAGTGAACAGCAAGTAGCAACCGAGAAAACCCTTAGTTATATTATTATACAAGGAGTATTATATTTTGCATATGAAAAATAAGCACACTAAAATACCTTTCTTTATCATTCCATATGTCACCCGAAAAACTAGGCTCGATTACCAGCCGCTGTTCGGGAAAATGAGCCCGCACTCATCCCCCGTGAGAGCGGCTGGACGCGTACGATTTCCTTTGTTGGTTTCAGCCAATCATGTTACCGCCTGCAGATTTTCGTCTGGCGAGGATTGTCGCATAAATTATCACATCAAAACAGAGTTGTCAAAATGGCAGACGATGTCGATAAGATGAATTTGGCTTTCGAGCGAGTTTTGGAGTCCTTTAAACTTCAAAATTTAAAAGATTCTCAGCGAGAGGCACTGCAAAATCAAGTTAAAGGTAAAGATGTGTTCGTTATTCAACCAACGGGGTCTCTCTTCGGGGAGGATCAAAGACCGGAACCGGGAGACGGCGGAAATCGAGCCTACCGAAAAACCAAACAGGAAAAACTCTGGCTGATGACAAACCACACAAATGCAGCCAGTGATGTTCCAAAAGGTAACATGAAATTCTAATTTACTATTCAATGTTCAATTTTGTTAATTAATTGTTGAAAATATAACGTCGATACACTGTTTTAGATATGTATACTTGGAAGTCTTGATAGCTATCATCCATTTGAGTTTGCAATTCTGTAAATTGTAAGTGCACCTCTTGAAATTTGATGATGTTTAGTTGTAGCGTACTTTTAGGTGACCCGCATCACTGAAAGGGGGTGAACACAGCACCTTCTGTGATGTGCTTGAGCATGCAAGGCTCACAAAAACACACACCACATAAGCTGCAGTACAAACGTACTGTCTTGAACTGCCATCGCCTATCCCTACTGGTGCAGCGCGGGCTGGTGTATGCACTGCATCCATTGCGGAAAACCGGACCTCCATCTTCGGAAAGATATGCAAGGGTTGGCGGACCGTCATCAACTAGATAGTGGCCATTGGGACACTTCACCTTGTCAACCTCAGCCAATGCGGAACTTAACGGTTCTGAATATGTTTGATACATCTTGTACATATCCTGGCGATACTTTGCTCTAATTTCTTCCGGCTTAGGAACAATGTCGAAGATTTTCTTGATGACCAAGGGCGCCAATAGACCAACAGCAATGGCAGCACCTCCTGGCACGGCAATAGCAGCACCCAGACCTATCATGGCTCCTCCAGCAAGACTGGCAGCTTCTTCGCCCTTTCCTTCTGCTGCATAGATCGGTGCTACTATGTGAGCTAAGAGCACCCCTGCAATGTTACCAAACACTTGAGAATTCTGCTGCAAACTTTCAACAGCAAAACCTTTTAGCCCGGCACAAAACCCATTGGTCTTCAGTTGCTTGATCAAACCAAGTGGCAAAGCTTCACCTGTGAACCCAGCATCTAGAGCCCTACTCACTATTTGACCAATTGCTATTTTTCCTACAAATTGGGCACCAGGAAAATCAAGCACCTTTAAAATTGCATCTTTCACTTTTGGATCCAAGTCGGGATTTTTTAAGGCCTTTTCCAGATCTCGCCGATACAAGACCATCTTCATCTCCACTTGTTTGTGTCCACCATAAGTGTAGCCATTGCGTGGGGAGGATCCACGGTCCAGCTGGTATAAATTGCCAGCGCACAAATACATTGGTGGGATAGTACCGCCAACAATACGGGAAAATAAGCCGTACAGAGGATCTGCATGCCCAGTTCTGCAGGGAAGAACTCCGAGTACTTCGCAACTGCTTTCTGCACGAAGTTCCTTGTAGTTTCCACCTCGTCCTCCATAGAATGGTGAAATTTTGCCTTTGGCTGTCACAAACTGGATAGCATCCACGTATGCCCCTTGACGTACATTGACTTGGACAATATAATCATCTTCGGCAAGAGCCCAATAACTTAGACTCCCTCGGGTGTTACCGAACACCGTTGTAGAACCAGTGTGACCCCAAAATATTTGGCTGTTATCATCGAATTTGAAGATTATCTGATCCACAAATCTACCACTTCGAACAGCAACGCCTTTAACTTTGGGGGCCAAAACACTCATATTTTGTTCTGAAAGGAACAATACATAAGAGAAATACTATTTTTGAGTACGCAAGGGATTTCAATATAAATCGAGTTTTGGCAGTTTTATTCAGTTTCAAAGACCACGCTCACCGTGTAATAAGAAAACTAGCCAAAATCGTAAATACCCTAGGCTTAGGGGACTAACCGACTGAACCATCTAGTGAGAAAGCTGACACAATTACCCGAATACCTGAATAAATTGCCTGATGGAGTGGCTGCATGTTTCAATTCATACAGACATGATTCAAGTGTTTACCACGCTGCATGTCTCACATGCATTTAATCTTAGCCATGCCCATCCATCCTAGACACGATTTGAAATATTATCGTGCATGTATTGTTGGAAAGTCCGTAACAGAGCGTTTGTTACTTACAAGGCGTGGTCGCAAGGTGAAGGCAATAGGCCATTTCCGAGTTCCAAAAGTTTCACTTTCAAAACGAGGCTAAGTGCGAAACCTTTGTTGTGGAAATGAGTTTGCAACGATCTCTCATAAATTTTCATTTGTACTTCGCCCAGACAAAGGGAAATACCATTGGCTGGCGGAAATCAAAGTAGATTGACAACAGGACTAGCTGGCCTGCCGCCCTAAGCCTAAAAAACAATTTATTTGGCCGCAATGAAGAGCTTTACGTTTCGACTCAGACGGTAGTTATCTCTCACAGAACTAGGAAAAAGCGATTTTCTTCTTTTGCCGGTTTTCTTTTTCTGAGTGAGTTCAGTGATCGCCGACATAACACGAGTTTTGTCGTGTCTCTACATTTCACACGAAAATTGTTGTTTGTTTTGTTAGGTTGTTTGTACCTGGATATGAATAATTATACGCGATGTTCTTTTGTCCGTGCATGTTCTGTCAGTCTGGGCCCAGCTCATTAGAGATTTTAGCAGGATGCTAAATTCTCAAAGATAGTGAATTACAGATCCAAATTTTCGAAGAATGGATTGCAGCTTAAAGTGAAGCTACATCAGCTATGGAGATAAGAATTGCGTGGTGACTCATTGGAAGAATGGCAAAAACACCTCGATTCAAAAGTAAACTTGACTGGGCGGTTATCACTTTTCTAATTTGCTGCACGTTTGTGGTGACAGTTTTCACGCTTGCCGTGTCTCCGGGTTTCGGGGGTGGAAATATAAAATTTATGAGACATCGTTGCAAGCCAGGCCTGGGTGCAAGCTCTCCTTTCTCTCCCCCGTCCCCCGTTGTCGCGTCTCCTCTCGTGTGCCACTCGCGCGTGTACTTTTCACGGTATCCCCCAAATGGGGAGCTTGCTCGCAGGCTACGTGCACCGCCGAGGGCCGCTCGGGAAGAGGGGGAGCGGCTCCAGCTCGTACGAACACGTTTAGCTATGTAAAGCTTGCGATGTTCGTCATCTCATCTTTTCTTCCTTTTTTTACTCGGTTTTCTTTGAAACAAGGCCGTTGCGAGGCGAAAGCAACTTTCGTTCCGAGCTGCTTCGTGCTCTTGACGAAGTTCTATACATGTACAATAACTTGGCATGCTCAAATCCTCCACAAGTGACCAAATTGTTTTTCAACGCCGTCACTAGTATAACTTTCACAAGCCTCATTAAGTCAAAGCGCTGTACATGCGCAAGAGAATGTCCTAGAGCTTTAATAAGCAGCAAGAGGGGATTCCGGTTTGCCATTGCTTATTTAGCCACATCGGGAGCCCACGATGGGCTCCAGGCCATATCTAAATTTTTTGAATTGAGATGGTCAGAATTACGGTGGCCCAGAAGGGTCACACATGCAAATTTAAAATAGTACATGCAAATTAAAAATTGTACATGCAAACTAAAAATATTACCTGCAAATTAAATATAGTAAATGCAAACTAAAAATTGTGCTGCAAGTTGAAAATAGAAAACATATCGATGCAAATTAAAAATGAAAAGTCCTGCGCGCGCAGTATGAGTGATGAGGACCTGGTCCGAGCCGTGTGACCTGGCCTTACAGCCGTCGGCTCATTCATGTTTCATGTTTGTAATACTTTTAGTTTGCATGTACAATTTTTAATTTGCATGTCCTATTTTTAATATGCAGGTAAAATTTTTAGTTTGCAGCAACATTTTTAATTTGCATGTGTGACCCTTCTGGGCCACCGTACAGAATGGAGATTAATTAAAAACGTTTTATAAAATTAAACTCTTGTTCAGAAACAGCATTTTAGTTTACTGTAATTTTACTGACGAAATAAGTGGACAGACGCATAACAAATGAAATCACTTTGTTTAATGATTTTTCTTAAAGGAGTACATTAACAATATAAGAAGGGAACCTTACTTTGTTTGGTTGCTTATCTGGGTGAGCTGCAATGATCGAAAACGTTGAAACATGCACTGTGGGGAAATTTCAGTCACTATACTACAGGTTGAGAAATCAATCAATCAACACGAAAACACGGCGTCTTTTTCCCTTCATGTTCATCGTCTGCATTATTAAAAAGATGCAACCAGGCGAAAATGAGACAAGGACAAGCGTGCAGAAAAATTGTTCGCGTTACGTAGGCGAAAAGTACAATTGCGTGGACTCGCTGATTGCGAACAGGGAAAGTGGTTATTTTCGTCAGCTATTATAGACAGTCATAAATGCCCGTTGGTTATGCTTGCAACGATGCTAGATAACCGTGTGCAGGTTAGCTTGAGCCAGTGTCCTCAGTCTCCAAATGAGAGATTTTGAATTTTCGGAACATTTGTTGTAAAATTTCTTGCTTGCCTACCTCTTCTAGGATTTTCGAACATCTGAAAATGGTATAATCGCCCATTTTTAACGGATCTTTGCCATAAAAAGCTCAAATAGATTTTCGGGAGTTGTTTTTCTGGCTGAAATTTTCGAAAAGGTAAGTTTTGATCCCTATAATTTTCGGATCACTAGTCTTTCAGCTAGGAAATCCGAAAAGATGAAAAATTTGTAGGAGATAAAAATATGCCTATATCTACCATTTAAATACTAAAATACATTCAACAATGCATGCTATGTTTAAGTAGTTTGAACTATTTTCTAGTTGGGTGCGCCTGAGATTTCAGATGTACATTTCAATGTTTCTGGTAACCGGAAAAATTGCATTCGACAAACATCATTATTCTTTAAACTTTGTTGAGCTTTCGATAAAAGCAGTACGTTTATCATCAAGTAAAAATAAAGCAGCGATATGCAAGTTTAAGTAAGTAAATAATAAGACGTTTTCAGGGGTAAACTTGCGCTTACCTCAAAATAATAAGTAGAAACACCTCTTATTCGAAGCTTCACTTGACACAAAATAATAAGCAGGTTTGATCATGGGATAAGGCAATTTATGACTAACGTTTGAGGGGAGGAGCAAAAATTAATATGTCTTAGTGACAGATCAGGTGCAGTACTTGAAAATTGTTTGTTGAAGAACTGAAAAGCATCTTGTTTTATTAAGTTGATATTGAACTTTCACTTAACTTGCATTGTGTCTTCTATTGTGTTTTTGGTCACGTAACAGAGAGGTTATAAGTAGATAATTGAACGGACAACATTCAGAGCATTCTTGGCAACTGCACCTGTGAATACGTTTACAAAAATCGTTCATTACTCAGCTAAAAAGCAGGTGTTTCGAGGATTTTAAAAAGCATTCTCCCTCATGAAAACTCCATTTATCTCTTCTATTATGTTTTTCGTGGTGATCCCGGCATTTCACTTTGGGTCCTCCTTTTGTAAATTTAGTCTCGTGACAAATGAAAGAGTTAATTATCAAACAATGCCATTAAGGTTTGTTTGTTTCAAATAAAATCCGTTTCGTTGATCAAGTATTATTATTATTTTGTATTAGTTGCTGCTTTTCTTTTTCTTTTCTATCAAAACTGTACAAATTCCTTTGAACACGATGTTTCATAATTTGTTAATTGTCTCGCTTCAGAGGAACGGTTAGTTGCACAGTATACGCTGTCTAAGTGTGGATCTTTCCAGCAAAGCAATTAAATCCGAAGGTCGCGGTTTTAAGTCCCGTTCTGACCACTAGCTGGAGTTGTTTCACGATACGTCTGAGTTCAACTCCTCGTTCATGTTTGTTATTAGCCAACTGGTTCGCCTTCTGCCAGTTGTTGTTGTTTTTTTAACCTTGTCTTTATTTGTTTACCGATCCAACTTATGACTGACGTGTAGGGGGAGGGGCGAAATTAGTGTGTCTTAGTGACAGATTAGGTGCACTACTTGAAAATTGTTTGTTGGAGAACTGAAAAGCATCTTGTTTTATTAAGAGCGTTCTTTTACTTCTTTCAGTTTCTCTTCAGTTGATATTGAACTTTCACTTAACTTGCATCAGTTGTACCCTCCACCTTTAACACGGAATTTTAATCTTAGGTCTTCCTGTTTTGATCAAAATTCTTTTATTGTGTTTTTTGGTCACGTAACAGAGAGGTTATAAGTAGATAATTGAACGGAACAACATTCAGAGCATTCTGGTAATTGCACCTGTTTAAACGTTTAAAAGAAATTGTTCATTACTCAACCTACAAAGCAGGTGTTTCGAGGATTTTAAAAAGCATTCTCCCTCATAAAAACTCCATTCATCTCTTCTATTATGTTTTTCATGGTGTTCCGGCATTTCACTTCTGGCTCCCCTTCTGTTGCATTTAGTCTCGTAACAAGGAGTTATTAAAGAGACAAGCATAATTAATGAATTAGGAATTAAAGTACCAAACTTTATTCGGTAAGGAAAAAAACGAGTTAAAATAAGAAGGTCAAGCGACAGATTCATTTTTCTTCGAGATTCATTGGCAGCTGAAGATCATACAAGCGGTTATTATAATTAAACGGTTGTCTATCGTTTAATATAAGTAGGCCACTTCCGAGTTCCAAAAAACCTCACTTTCAATTAAAATGAGGCTAGGTGCACAAGCTTTCTTGTGAAAACGAGTTATATTTGCATGAGAATGAAAAATGATTTCAATATATCAAAGGCTGAGCACCTACCCTCGTTTTGAAACAGAGGCCCGGGGGAACTCGGAAATGGCCTGAGTTGTGAAGCGATCAGAGATTCGAAATATGATAGCTCTCGCTGATTCTGTTAACATGATAGCTTTCAAATTTTTCGCGTTGTAGGTTGCCCTTTTTCATACCAAGAGATTTCTTTTGTTTTCTACAACAATGCTACATAAACCGCGAACTAATGTGAATGAATAACAAAGGCTCATACGCGTATCGATTCATGTGTGGTGCCTAAACGGTCACTTGCTAAAGGCTCTTCCCGTGATCCCGGTTAACCGGGCTGGCTCGGTTACCGAGATGAAATTGGTTTCTGTTAATTTCTTGCTCTAATACGAACACCTAGTTTTTTACGAACAATTTTCTTTGTCCGTGTGGAAAGAAAGCCATTACATTTTCTCAAAATTCAACCGGCTTAATACGGACACCCGTTAATACGGACAACGGACAATTATTTCTTGCCCAATCAACAGATTCTCACAAAAAGCCAGCCTCCCTGATGCGGACACTTAATTATTAAGTGTGTTGTACAATTACGATAGACCTTTCCTTTTTGAAGGTAAAAAAAGCCTTAAGAGTGAATGTCCACTAACGTCAAGCAATGGGTGGCACATGATGAAAATCAATTTTTTTCAGTTTTTGTCTAAAGATACCGTATGGTGGTCCGAGAAACGTGGTAGTGCTTTTTTATTGAAATGTTCTTTTGAACGCGAAAAAAATTATAAAAGCCTGTTTCTGCCCCACGTGTCGTGAAAATATGCGAAAAAAACGTGTTTAACACCTTCTAGTAAACTTCGTCCTGTTTAATTCGCGTCAAAGGGATACTCTCAGAAAAGGTCAAAAAAGACATTTTGAATATTTGCAAGTTATTTGAGTACAATTTTAAGCCTGTGGATTTATTTTTAAGATCGTGGTGATCATTTGAAATTCACCGAAATTCGCTTGCCTAAAATTCTAAATTTGATGCACTTTTTCAACAGAAAGTTTCATTACCCGGTAAAGCACCGAATTACTTGAAACTAAGAATTCTCAAGAGAGAAAATGAGGTACTAAAATGTGATGTAATTTTTTTCTCCGGGCTTTCTATCAGCGTCGTGTGCCAGCGCTCTAAAAATCTCGAAAATCACAAACTTATGACATGTCAACATGTGGAAACCGTAAACAGACGCGCCGAATAAATTTCCGAAACTTGCAGATTTTGAATTGTTTCTCTCGTTTTTACGATGAAAAACAAAGCAGATATAGGTCTTTCGGCTTAGTTTGAGTAAGGAATATCAGAACACTTGGCTCTGAACGAAACAGTGCTGGTGCTATCTTTAAACGTGGAGTCTAAATTTACACCTACCCGATCTTATCTCTTGTTGACTCAGCTAATCAAATTCACACCATTGCTAAATGGAAACTAAAGTGCAAGCTTTTGGCTGCAGTAATTTATTTCTCAGGAGAGAAAAAGAAAAATATCTATGGAATATTTTCCATAGTCTACAAAGTCATGTCAGCAAATGAACTCTTGTCAATTTTGACCAAATTTGTCCGTCACGCAAAGGATTTCCTAAAGTTCGCCTAAGAAGGTTTTGTCACGCGATTACCAAGGAGGGCTAAAAACAAAGCAAACCAAAACAAAAAATCCACCGAAAGACTACGAAGTCTCGAAAAAAGTATTTTAATGCCCCGGTTTAAAGGTGGGCGGCACATATATGAGGCTTTTTTTATACGAAAAGGGAGTACTTAATATATTAATTGTACTCGCGGAGACGCCTCAACACAAACGGCGCAAAGTCACAGATAACATTCACTTCTCGTTTCATTTTGTTTATTTAAAAGTATAGCAAAATGAGGCCAAACAAAACGACCCCTTTTTCTTTCTCGTGATACATGAAACATCAAAGCTTATTTTTTTCCTCCAATTATAAGTCTGACTCTCGTATGAAAACAAACGGACAGACAAAACTTTCTACAAATACAGACAATATTTGCAGAACTGTAATCTAATAATCGCCAGTAAAGCTCAGTACGAAACATTTCATGTTCAGAGTTCGTAGAGTTTGTTTTGCGGCTGTGAATGGAAGTTAGTTGTTGTTTTCAGAAACTAGTTGGAGGCGTTTGCGCCTCTGACAAACGATATGAAGGAGCAGTTGTTGTTCCACTATCTTCATGTCAAAAAGATATTTTAGGTCACACGTGCAGTGTTGGAGTTAGCGATATCAGCTCTGAAGTTGAGCTTATTTTAGCGCGCGCATCAATATTTTCTCCTCCGCGCGACATTTCGTCTTGGACCATTTGCCCATCCCATCGCTCTTCCCTGGGCATTGGCTGGCGTCGAGGTGCTCATCGATCCCGAGTACCACCAGGGCTATCAAAGCATGCTTCGAGAGGAAAAACGAGAAAGGCGGACCGTGGAATAAGCAAGTCGGAGTCCAAAGCTATTTTAAAACAAACAGGTGTTTTTGTTCCGGTAGGCTCTGGTAAGTACACTTTTCTTGCTTACTTCTCTGTATTTTAATTAGCCGGCGGATGTAATCAGTGTACCAGACCATAGTAGAAAAACCTTGCATTGCGAACAAAAGTGACCGGTGATTTGTTTCATTCCGTTGCAAAGGTATATGCCGTGACTGCAGGCCGACTATTGATGTTAAAGAAAAAACATTGGAAGATGTGCCAAAAACTACTCTGAACGTCGCAGAGATTAGCGAGGGCATCGGAAAAATTATCTTGGTAAGTTTGATCATTTTGATGAATTGCATAATTCTGGCCCTTAAAGCATTTATTAAATTAAGTAATTAGGCGCCTTTTTGTTTAATTATGCTTTGTCGCTCTTTATAAGAGAAAGTCAAGTTTGCTCCACGCAATTAATTACTGTCAATAAAAATATGTCATAGGGATCCGTTTCGTTAGGACTAATATTATCCGCCTTGTCCCCTCCTAAAAATAGGGAAAGCCTTTGGAAACAAGATAGTAACATTACAGAAACACCGATGAGAATGCACTTTAAGACACTATTTTCGTTTATTGAACAAGGATTCCCCACCAGTGCACAGCACTCCCATTACACCAGGAGGGAGTTTTTATCTTCCCCCGTGCGAAGACACATTCAAGGACGTCAGTTTCGCCGATGTTCAAGTCTCTCAGAATAGGCCTCTAGATAATTTGAATACATATTTGGTTTCCAGAGATGTTAGTCCCGTTAGGTCTCAGCTACAAACTTCGTGGGAAAAGACAAGTGGTCGGACAAAGCGCTACTATACACGGAAAGCTAGTCAAGGTGTGTCAGCTTTAGTACAAGATATGACACCACATGAAACAGGCCCCTTGTTCCGCGCACTGTGTTCTTCAGACGCGCTGCGCCGCCAGCTCTCTGATGAGGAAGATTCAGATCAGGACAACATGGACGTGACGCTAATGGAGGCACTTGCCGAATGTTACCAAGCTGCTAGTCGCTGGGAGACGCGCCGCCAGATACTTTCCATCATGGCAGATAAGGTGCGTTACAAAACACTCCTCAAGTTTATCCCTGGTCTGACCAAATATCGCTTCACAGAAGCCAAACGCCACTGTTTGACCTATGGAAGAGGAGCTCCAGTACAGTCAGTAAGAGCACCTAGGACAGACGTTACCTTTTCACAGATAGAACATTTTATTGCCTTCATAACAAGCCCGCAAATTGTGCAAGATCTGCCATTCGGAGAAAGGTCCATAACACTTAGCAACAAAGAGACCATTAAGATCCCAAACGTTATCAGAATGATGATTCCTGAAAGGGTGGTAAAACAGTACCTGGCCTACTGCGACGAGTCTGGTTTTAAGCCTCTTAGCCGCAGTACTCTTTTGCGTATCCTAGCTGTCTGTCCTGCCTCTACTCGAAAATCACTTCAAGGCCTAGACTACATAAACTCAGCAGGTGCGCAGGCATTTGAAGACCTGATTGACATTGTAGAAAAACTTGGGGACGTTGGACAAGGCATGGGATGGACGAAGAACCTGCAGACTCGCCTGCGAGACGGAAAGCGATACCTCAAAAGTGATTACAAGGTAGGTAAAATACCATCCCTTCACATTTTTGGCCTAAATGTTCATTTCATATTAGTTTTCTTTGCAACAGGCGCCAGAAACTTTTCAAGCGCAGCTTATTGCGTCGGCTTTTGGCGGAAATGTGTCGGCCACCAAGGTAGATGGCGCTAGCGGGTAAGGGTAAGGTTTCTTACGCAGAATTACAGAATGTGATTGTTTTTTATCAGTTTTGTATCAGTCTGTTTGCGTCTTTTTCCACTTCCAGTTAACATAGTAAAATCCAGTGTAAAATGTTAGATTTTATAACGACAACCGAGAGAAATTTAGTATCTTGTAGTGCGCTCTCAGTGCGTTACAATTATAGATTATAAATTTGATTTGCGTTATATTAGAACAAAAGACCTTGAGGAAAAAACCATCAACTACCACCCACCCCTCCCTCTCCTGTTCGTCCGAGGGTTAAGACCATATAGGTTCTTTTTAATAGAAACAAACTGAAAAAAATGACTCTTTAAGGCCCGGTAGCTCTCCCTACGTTATTGTAAGTATAAGTCACATCTGTAATATTATATTTTTGGTATAGGTGCACGTGTCTCAAAGCTCCACCGTGGCCGATCATTGTAGATTATTTGCTCTGAGCGACCCAAAAGAGCCTGCCTTCCAGGTTCAGTGCGACCATGAACACAAGGACTCCTGCGATCGTTGTCATCAAGTGGTATCAACTCTCAGCGAGATAGATGCAGCGCTTATCACCCAGAAAGGCAACATGCTACCCGGAGTCTACGAGGAGCTATCATTCAGCGTCAGGCAAGCAAAGACAAACATCCTTGCCTGGAAGGCTCATGAACTGCGCTCTATCAACCAAGATTCTTCCAGAATTGACGTCCTAGAATTGCTTGACGAGTCATCTGTGTTAGTTGTCCAGGACTGGGCCATGAAGTATCTGCCAAGGAAATACCGCGAAAGTCAAACTGATTGGTTTGGTAAACGCGGTATTCCTTGGCATATCAGTGTAGCATTCAGAAAGATTAGCGACCAGTTTCAAATGCTGACCTTTGCTCATATCTTCCAGACGTGTAGTCAGGACAGCTGCGCAGTTCTCGCAGTAATGGTAGACGTCATTAAGCAGCTCAAGACCATCATACCAGGCCTGAAGAAAGTCAGCTTCCGCCAAGACAATGCTGGTTGCTATCACTGCGGGACCACCATTGTTTGTGCAAGCATGTTAGGAGCAGAGCTGGGTGTAACCATCAAACGGCTTGATTTCTCCGATCCCCAGGGTGGAAAAGGAGCCTGTGACCGCAAGGCGGCATCCATAAAATCGCATATGCATATTTACCTAAATTCAGGACACGATATCGAGACTCCAGAACAGATGACGGATGCAATTCGATCTTCCGGTGGGGTACCATCACTGAGTGTCACCCTTTGTGACTCCATCACAAGCCCTTCAATGGACTCATACAAGATCGATGGAGTAAGCCTACTCTCGAATATAGAGTTTTCTGATGAGGGAATCCGTGTATGGAGAGCGTGTGGCGTGGGAACCGGAAAGCTGATATCGCAGATACCTGAGGCTCCGTTATCAAACAGGCTACCGTCCTTGGTAGTACGCCAGGCGCACCCAAGCTCATTCTCATCGGGTGTGAAAAGACGAGCACATGGCGTGCATCCGAGTCGTATCCACAGCACTGACGATAAGACCGAAACTGAAGAAGAGCACTCAGCATCGCGCGAGGCACTGTTCACATGTCCTGAGGAAGGTTGTACACAGACATTCCTGAGGCACTCCTCCATGATGCAGCACTTGGATTGCGGAACACACAAGCGCGCTTTAGAGAACGAGACACTCTTCGATAAAGCTGCCCAACAATATGCAGAACAACTCGAGGGGCAAGCCATGGTGGTGCCAGTAGTCAGCACTGTCAGCACACGAGCAGGTCACACAGACAGCCAACCCATGGGCTGGGCACTCAAGCCACGTGCTACACGGAGGACTAGGTTCACTGCAAACCAAAAGTCGTATCTAACTACAAAGTTTAAGCTTGGAGAGCAGACCGGAAGTAAGGCAGATCCTGCAGCTGTTGCGAGATCAATGATGTGTGCAAAGGATGTAACTGGAGATAGATTGTTTTCAAACGACGAGTTTCTTACAGCAACCCAAATAGCTGGCTTCTTCTCACGCCTTGCTTCAAAGAAAACCCTCGAAAATGACGATCAGGAAGGTGTAGAGGTCGCCGCACATGAGGCCTGTCTAGAAAGTATTGTTAATGAGGCTGCGAGTGAGATTGCGCCTAAACATCCTATTGTCTATGACGCCTATAATCTTTGTGAAATGGTGCCCCAAAAGAAGCTGAATGAATTTTCCATTACAGTTTTAAAAGACATTTGCACTTCCCTTGGTATTGACACTGCAGGCATAACGGTTCGACGCAAGAAGCCGTACATCGACAAAATACATTCGCTTTGTCAGGAATGCGCATGTCAACAGTGAGGCGTTCTTGGAACATTCTACTGTCTTGTATTAAGATTTTGTAATTCACAAGCGAAAACTGAAAACGAGCAAGAGATAGAAACGAGTTCTGTTGAGAAAAGATAGGCAACATGTACGAGAGGCAGCAAGTCTTTTTTATCGTAGGTATAGTTTTTGAGTTAAAAAGTTCAAAAATGTTCCGACAAAGCCCCTTAGCAGATAAGAGACGCCGATAAACGCTGCAACCCTCTAATGTCTACTCTTTGGTGTATAGTAACATCATTCCATAACTTTTTTATTCTTATTTATATCACTAAAAAATAATGGCGCATTTACATTTCACGTTCCTTATTAGTACAATGCAAGCCGAAAAGGCACATAGAAAGACGTATTTTCACAAATTCGTTTATGGTAGGTGGGTTCTTACTGTCGCCTTTAGGGTTTTGATGGGCTGGTTTTGTGGCTAAATGTACCAGTCACCAGCAGTTTTGCTATCCGTTATCGAAGGGTGGTACAACAAACTTTCACCTATAACTGATTAAGGAAATGACTCGGTCCACAAGGGGTTTGAAGAATATGTTTTGTTTTATGTTTTCTATCTCTTTGGCACAAAAAGCATGTGGAATTTTTTTGTGCCACGGGACAATTTTTCCCCTTTAATTTCTGATATGTACAAACAATTATGTTTATCCCTTCCGTAAATTGCTGATTATTCTTAATGATTAAGTTGAGCCAGGAGCAATCGGCAATCGGCTTCTGGTTAAACTTAAAAATTCTGGTCAATAATATAGAGACAACGTACTCTTATTGGAATGTTTAAAACTAATTTTATAAATAAAATTTCTCTCTTTTTTCCCCACCATATCTGCATACATTTTTTAATGAGCATTTGCGCTCCCTCTCCATGGCCTTATCACCAACTCATGAAACATACATGACCACTTCACTCATTGCGTGACGTTAGCTAAACAAACAGTCCTTGAAGGAGGCTTTAGCTCAAGCGTTCAGCACTAGATAACCGTTGGTAAATGGTGTTTAATAAGAGTTCAAACAGGAGATCAAGGAAAATGCTTTACGGTAAAGCAGACTTATTTCAATCATAAATGCTCTTGCTAACATTTTAGATTATGGGACAGAAATAGAACATTCGAGTTGGTTGCTTGCAAGCGATACTGATTTTAATTGTCGAGATGGCTAAATTCAAAGATAAAAATATTCTCGGAACCAGATATTTTGAATGTCAGATGAGTATAAAGTTTTTCGTCATTTCTTCTGTAGTTTATGGGTGAAAAACGATAAAACCAAGGAGAAATATCCAAGGTTTTTTGTTGTTTACGTGAAGGAATGTGTCACTTGTTTACACAGTTTATGCTCTGATAATATCCGGATTTTAGAGCGTTATTACTCGCTTCTGATGAAAAGCCCGAAAATATTTTTTATACCTGGCTAGAGAACAACATTTCATATTGTAAAAAATACTGACTTCAAAGCGATTGGCCTTTTACCGGATAGGGAAATCATACGGTGAAAAAGAGCGCCGAATTAAGAATTCCGAGCAAGCGAATTTCGGTAATTTTCGGCGGCCCGCCGAGACTTTGAAAATCAATCCAAATTAGTTTAACTGGTCTAAAATGCCTTACTAAGTGTTAAACATTTCATTTTCATGCTCCAAACAGGGTTAAGACTTGCGCGAATGAAACAGAGCGAAGTTTAGTGGAAGGTATGCTGCACGTTAATTTTGGGTGTTTTTCCAAAAACCGGGGGCATTAACGGTTTTTATTTTTTTTGTGGCGTTAATAAAAATATTTCTAGAAAAAAAAACCCACCACTTTTCTAAGCTCACCATAGGGTATCTTTGGACGAAATATGGAGAAAATTTATTTTTCATCATGTGCCACGAATTCTCGATCCGGCTCGATCTTAGTGCACATTCCCTCTTAAGCTGACAGCCTGTCACCGTGTGTCGATATTCCCAGCGCTAGAGTACTATATAGGATGATTTGTGGCCGCAAATTTAGACTAATTTTGGTATCAAACGATTTATGAATGAGAACGATTTAATATATAGATGAAAGATTTTTTAGTGTTTTCCTGGATTTAAGCCGAGGAATGCCGGCTTTATTTTTGAAGATTAGATGTTTAATTTAACGATGCTAATGTTCTGTTTTATTACCGTAAAGTTCCCATAGTAGCGACACCCCGAAGTAACGTCAAATGTTTCTGACTTCTAATAAATCACGAAAATAGCGAGCCCCCGAAAAGGCACTTTACAACAAGGAAAACATGGCATGCCTGAAACCATCATTCGTCGTTGACGTCAGATTACAGATTGCTCACTGAATAATGTTCATTTATGATTCATTCAAAATATTTCTATAATTCTGATTGGCTAAAAGCACACGCATAATTCACCTTAACCAGTTACTGATGACCAAATTTGGAAGAATTTTGTGTTTAACGAGGAAATGACGTCAAAAATGCAACCTGGTACAGATTAAGGCACCGTTAACCAAGAAGACCTGGGGACCAGGTTGAGTTGTTTTGGTTGTGAAAAAAAAAAATGGCAGACATTTCGCTCGTTTCATGAGTAAGAACTACAGCTGGAACTCGGCGAAATAATGGCTAAAAACATGGCAAAAACAACAAGAAGACAACTCGGAGGGTGACATCTGCTATTTGGAGAATATTTGCGAAGCTGTACAAACCTAAAGGTACACTATCGAAGATGAACTTAACATCGATGGAGGTAAGCATGTTTTAGCTAAGTTTTTAAACTAGGAATTATTTTGAATGAATAATAAAACAATTAATGAATTTGGCTTTCGAAGGATATGAAGAATTAAGCAGATCTCGGAGGGTGTTAGCCACCTCGGCCTCCGGTCTCGGTGGATAACACCCTCCTCGATCTGCTTAATTCTTCATATCCTACTCAGCCTCATTCACTAAATAAAGAACAGGAACGTTTCTTCATGGTTAAAACTGAAACTTCTGTATACTGCACAATAACGAATCCGGAAAAGTTGACTCTAGTGTAAATGTAGCCTTTAGAGTAACGTTTTACGTGCCATTGTTTTTAACAAAATGAACAGTTGCAATTGATGTCAATGTAGCCGTGTATCATATTTAAGCAATAGACCACACTTTCTATGGGTTTACCGGCGTGATAACCCAACTGGGATGTTGGGAGAACACGAAATTTTCTATGAGTTTACCGGCACAATAAACAATAGGTTTTTAACCAATCAGAACGCCCGTACTATCTTAGTTATATTATAAAGGGGGATAAAGAAGTGTTCCATAAACTTTACGCGCGCAGGAAAACGTTCTATTTTGTCTTTATGACGTCGGGTTTTGTATCCTTCCATGTCGCTAAACGAGTTTGGTCGTGTTGCGCTTTGGAAAGAGAAAAGTCATTTTTGACAAAATGAAAACGCTTTTATTCTACACAAGCTTCCTCCTAACAGTGTTAGGAACTTCGACTGCTTCAGGAAATGTCAGCCAGGAAGGTAAAACTTTTGTTATTTTCACCATGATCTGCTCTCTTCGCGTTATTTTCCTCGATGGCGTAAGTTTATACCAAAAGTACAGGGCACGCGCGAAAATCGTTATTTTCCCAGACTAACTTTGCTTTTGCCTTTAATTAAGTTATTAAACTACTGCAACAACTTTTCATTCAAAAGTGCTAGAGCTTCTTTAATTTGTTTAAGATTAAATTTATCTGGCTATCGTGAAATTTTCTCTTCTTGGCCTCAACCAGTTGAAAAAAACTGTTATTTGTTTGGATGATTTTGTTTCCTTAGTTACTTGTTTGTAAGGATCGGAAGCGATTCTGGCGCGCGCAACCGAAGTTACTTACGACGACAAGTTCCTTTATTTGTTTCCACAAATTTTAAAAACACTTTTTAAAACTTTTTTTAAAACAGCTTTGTTGTAATTTCGTTGTAGACGTAGGATTATAAGCCTCAATTTAAGTATTAACATATACCTTCACTCGGTTTATACTGATCAGCCGTATTTGAGCGGTTAAACTTGATTAATTTATTATATTTATGCGCTTTCGATTGCATTCTAATGCAGAAGTCAATGTCGCTGAAGACCCGTTCCATCGACGCTTCACCGTTGTTGAAGACTTCGGAAGCAAGAGCCCCTTAATTGAAGTTCACCTGACGTCGATTGATATGCTTGTCTCCGTGACGGTTAACTCAGTCAACAAGTCAGTCAGCAGTTTCACAACAGCTTATTTGCCTGGAAAAACCTTTACAAATGAAGTAAGTATATAGCAAAGTAAAGATCTGAAGTGAAATATAAAAAGAAAAGCAAACGGTGCTAGTGTTTCACAATGTAGTTAACGACGGCTTTTAACGAAGTTAGCTAAAGTTGCAATGGGTTTTGATAGAATTTTAGCGCTCGTTCCGAAACAGACATAAATTTTTCGAGGGGAAACGCAAAAGGTAGACTGTTCTTTAGGCTAATAAAAGTCAATGATCGTTTGTCTGTCTTTTCTACAGACAGAAATGGACGAAGAACTACAAATAGATATAGTTGATACAAAACAACCGCCACGAACAACCATGGCCATCCAACGAGATGCAGTTGGAAACAACTCCACATGGTTAGCACCAGCGTGGAACAGTTTCTTAAATGCCGTGAAGTCTGTTTTGAAATGGCTGTATATTGGTATCGAGTGGCCGAAGGACATAAACTCAGACGCATCTGCTCGGAGGACAGTTACTGCATCAGATTTTACTTGTCCGGCAGACGGCGTAAGTTTGGCTATGTCCACGTTACTATTTAATACGGGAGGGCTTTTGCGCTGGCCCGAAAATCATACCGGACAGGACTTCTGTTCACATTGATACAAACGGTGATTTCTACCCTTATATTTCTAACGTAACGGAGCGAAACTGCGCCGCGCCGATCTCTAAAGTGCAGAGTTACATATCGCGGGCACAGGTGTTCACAGTCTTCACACTATACCGGATAGCATTTCGTGTCAGCGCAAGCAAATTAGAAGCTAAATATCTATGCTAATTAAAGAAGGAATTAATTTTCACCAAAAACATTTCACTACCAAATTGTATTGGACAGTAAGCGTTGACAGTTGGGATTCCGTTAGTTTCCTATTGATTCTGAAAACCAGGTTGCAAATGGCTTATAAATTGCGGCCAAATTTTAGTATACAGTTAAAATAGCTGATATGCCATAGGCTTAAAAATGTAGCCAAACTTTTGAGATTCTACTCGCTTTTCCAGTCTTGTTGGACTAGCATGCACAGAATTCTTTAAGCAAACGCTGCAAGTCGGGCTTCAATAGTATACGTAAACTTTCGTTCATTCACCATTAATTTTCACATATACCATAATACACCTTGTTTAACCACCCCCCACCTCCTCCCCCCAAATCAGTTTTGATTTCTCCTATGAGTCAATAGCCCACTCGACCTTCGGCCTCTTAGGCTATTGACTCAGAGCCCATTCGGGCTCGAGGAATAATTGTTAAATACTGAATAAGCTCGCTCCTTCCCAAGGTTTACGCCCAGCATCCATTTTAAAAAAATTGGCGCCTGTCACGCAGGATAATTAAGTAAAAACAAAAGGTAACATGGACAATTAGGGCTTAATTAACGATATATTCTACACATTCTTATCGTCCTTTTAGATTGTGAATTACAGCATGTTCATGGACATAACTGATAAGGATCAGACAACTTGCCCCGTGGCTTCCAGTATTCAGTTGATGACACTAACTGACAGCAAGTCGTTGTCTGAGTCTGAGGACGGTAAAGTTAACACAACCCTGTCAGCTACAAGCCTGGAGAACAGAGAAACTAATGTTACTGCGCCGTCTGGCAAGGCTGAAAGGGAGGCGAATGATATCAAGGAAAATAAACGCCGTGAACCAATCGTTGTATTTATGGGTCATTCTGACAGTGAAGAACTAAGTAAAGATGAATCATCTGAACTTCCAAAATGTACTTCCCCGTCCTTCTCTGGTTTGCACCCTCAAATACGTTCATCAAACCGACAAGAAAACGATGACGTTATTTTTCTTGGCGACTCTGACTCAGGCCATGATACCGTTACAAACCTTGACCGTGAGGGGGATGAAAGTTCTACTGCACTGGAAACGTATTTTACTGAGAAAACTCATCCCAAGGAAAACGGGCTTGCATTGCAACAGAGGGACACTGACACGGGAACCTTTGCTCTTCTAGATGAACCTCAATCTACCTTGAAAAATGGAACCTTGTCAGATTTGGTTGACCCAACAAACCAGATTACCAATCGCTCAGAGAAAGCAGTTGAACGCAGTGAGAATGTTAAAATGGTCATTGGTACACTTATTTCACCTAATGAAGATCAGACTGGTGCTTGCCCGTTGAAAAAGGTTCACAGTGGAGTGTTCACGAAGAAGCAGGAACACCTTGACGCACAAATTAACAATTTACCTTCCCCAGCTACCTCGTACCAAGATATCTTATTCCTACGAGGTTCAGTTACGAAGAAATCTCAGAGTAGGTGGATGACCAAACAAGTCATAAATGAGTCTGTGACTTGCCTCACTGGTTTGAATCAAAGTGGCCCGGTAAGCGACAAAGTATAATCTTTGCTATGGCGTCTCGAGGATTGATTTGACCTACCAGTGGTCCAATAGTCTTGAAATGTCTGATTTATAAGAGCTAGGATTTTAGTAACAAATTCACCGCAAGAGCGTCTCTGGCCATAAGATCAAGGCAGCATCTCGATAGTGCCGAGTTTAACACCACATGTAATTCACAGGGCTTCCCCCTACAGGCTGCATCATAGTACAGTAGATTCCCCACCCCACAAACGCTTGCGCCTGTACTATTGGTCCAAGGGCCCGGTTCTCAATCTCTCTCACGTTCGGGCCCGAAATCAAATATTCAACAAAAAATCTGAAGAATAAGGCGTGGATCATGTTCAGATTCTGAATTCTAAATTATAAAGCCTTCAACAACCCCTGTGTTGTATGCCCGAGGGTATTTTGTGGTTCATCTTCTTAATATCTACATATCTTACTACGTATTTCTCGTGTTAATCATTATAATTTTTCTGTCTACAATTTTCATTTTATATCAAATTCTAGGAAACAGAAAACTACATAAGGAAGGCTGTTAGACGCTTAACTGAAACCTCTTCGCTTCCAACAAGGATGTGGAACCGATGCGCTGCTATTGTAGGATGTGGCATGAAATCCAGCGCTGTATCTCTCCAGGCAACAATAATGATGATGAGAAAACAGGACAAATGGACGGTGCAAGCGTCACCAGTTAATGTTTCAAGGATGTGTCTAAAAGCCTCAAAACCAACTGGTCCGGTAGGTGATAGTTTCATCTGAGGGGAGGGGGGGGGGAACCTTTATCATGGTCTAAACGTATATATACTTTGGAACAGGATATGGTTTTCATGGTCTGAGTCTTGAACAGTGTTTCCATTCCCGTGTTTATATTAGTGACTTGAACAGGATAAGTGTTTGTAACGGAAGACTGACAACAAGTGCAATGGTTGGCGATGAGCGGTCTATATTTGTGGTACCAAGAATTAGTTTTTCCCCCCAAAAAAATGATTTCATGAAAATTCTCTGAAAATTGTTAGTTTTTAGACTCGTAATATTCTCTAGCAGAAAGAAGCAAAAGATATACAGAGATCTTGATGTATTTCGACTCGAGATCTCTGTATAAAAGACATCATCCTTTATACTAAGATGGCCTTGAAAAGTTTGCAGAGATATTAGGGTTTCGCTATTTTTAAGAGCTCCTCTCTCTAAAAGAACAGTATGTTATCCGTAGAACATGGAGAAAGATAAGAAATAGAGACTTCTATGTGATTTTCTGTTTTCTCTTTTCCATTTTGCAGGCCTGGCTTTTCATATTTTTACGTATACACATTTTGTCTTTATTTGTTAAATTTCCTTCCTGGTAATCGTGTTTCTTTCTTTGGATGAAGGAATGTTGTCCGCAGAAGACTAGTCCACCAGTAGACTCAAGCTGGTTCATTACAAGGCTGTGGGACAGAGGTTTGGTATCTGTTGGCTTGCGTAAGCCCAGCAGTGTTCCCCGGCAAACAGCAAAACGACCACAGTATCAGCGGCTGGCAGATGTACCAGTCAGCGTGTACGAGATATGCATGACAGAGATAAACCAAACTGGCCCTGTAAGTATTTTTCTTGTTTATTATATTGCATTCATACATACGAGAATTCCTACAAGGTTATTCTTTACAGTTTAAATTTGGGATGCTTTAAAACAAGATAACAAAAACCTTTGTATTGTAACTTCAAATCTTTTAATCGGGGAAAAAAATACCGTCTAAGTTTGATTGTGATGATTTGTTGCTGTTAGTGGTTTTGCTCGATCTGAACGTAGCTTTTTTTACCGTCATATCGAGATTTGCAATGATAGAAATGACTCATATTAAATTAAGCATTCTGGTCGAGACAATTTGTGTAATAGTTACAATTGCAACATCCCCCTTCGCCCTGTTCTAGAGTTAACTCGGGATGAGGACTAAGATTGTTCTAAATGTATGTTACATGTACTATGCATTTAACTAAAACTAATATACACTCAAGAAATAATCTATTTAAAATTACAGCAATTTCAATCGAATCTATCTAAATTCTTTTTTTTTTACTTAGGAAACGTCGTTTTGCACAACGAAAGCTGCCAGACGCCTAGCTGAATCACAGTGGTTTACTACAAAGCTGTGGAACAAGGGCGAGGCATCTATGCGCTGGATCAGATCAAATGAAACTCAGGATAAGGCTCGCAATCTCGCAAATTGTAAGTACTTTGTTGCACTCTCCTTTACAGCTAACAATCTACGATCACTTTTCGGCTCCTTACTCTACAAACATTAATTAAAATCTCTCCCAGCATAATTCTTTTTTGAATAGAGTGAAACAATGTATTGATCGATCACTTTGTGAGACGAAACTTGGTCAATTTTTGTTTTGTTTGTTTATTTGTTTGTTTGTTGCTTAATTACGAAGCTATTTTCATTCACATTTTAAAATAAAATACTTTTGAAAGTTGTTATTTAACAGTGGAAACATTTTTGAGATAACGATGCGATGCTTAATCCGAAAAAAATTAACAATGCGATAATCAAAATTATTATCTGAGAAAAAAAGATCTAATTCTCGCAAGTGTTTCTTGACTTTTCTGGTTATTGTAGAAATGGAAGGAAGTGAACAGACCGCATAGTTTGTAAAGTAATTTTTTAACCTGTGGTTAGTTTGCACTGTGTTTGTGTTTTAATTGGTTGCTCATGTTTATTAAAAATTTCTTACTATCGCTCAATCTTTTTCTAGTCTATTTGACAAGAGTTGTAACCACACTGATTAACTGGACCTGGCAGGACACGTATGATGTGATGACCACTATCTTGGTAACTGATTATTGCTGCACGGCTTTGTACCTTGCCATTCCTCACATTATAAATATCATCACCCGGTTAATTCTAATGTTAATTCGAAAATGGAGGTAAGATAACACATCATGAGTTTCACTGTTTGCCGCACAGTTGCCCGCTAAGCTTTAATTCCTATTTATAATACCACACCAAATTTCTACGTTCCCTTTTAGTAAAGGTCACACTATAGCCAACTAAATGGAAGCTTTATAAAACTAAAGGCTACGAGCCATGGTTATTTGGGAGTTTCTGCAAATATATGAATTCGTTTGTAACTATGAAGTTTTGTTCGTAAAAGGCGGCAATAAAAAAATTCAGTACCAAATTTTAAATAAAGTAGATTTCTTACTTACTTCCATGTAGGCTGTGACAATAGTCCAACACTGCCTTTTTATGGCCGATATAAGGCTATATAAGGTTCTTCTACAAGAAGAGGTTGTTAGGAAAGTGAGTGAAGACCGCCATTGTTTCCGGGGGTTTAAGCACGACATTTGCTGTGTGGCCTCTGGTCCGTCAGTTGAGTTTTCTAAACATTTATGTCTACACTCTCTTTGTGC
Source organism: Porites divaricata (assembly GCA_038088405.1). Classification (NCBI taxonomy): domain Eukaryota; kingdom Metazoa; phylum Cnidaria; class Anthozoa; order Scleractinia; family Poritidae; genus Porites; species Porites divaricata. Next base: position 28,358,970 of record JBBMOI010000006.1, on the reverse strand, counting down.
AGTTGCATATGTGATATGTAATCTCCAAACTAAAAACTAAACAAGGGCTCGAACAGAATCAACAATACCCACACTTCATCAACCCCCCCCCCCCCCCGAAACCACTAACCAACAAAAATTTTCCGCGACATCAAGAAACACCCATTCAATTCCAGCCCTGATCGACACACCTTTGAGCGTATTTGACCATACCAAGAGAGTAGAAAGGGGCTATATTCTCTCTTGCTAGACCAAGAGAGTTATACTCTAATGAAAGTGGTTTGTTTTTATATCTCACAGATTGTATCGTGAAAATCAACAACGTAAGTTGGAGGAGGAACGTGAACGATTACTTCAAGAAGAACTTGCACGTGAAAGAGCAGCTCAACCGAAACCATGGCGACCAAGACAACCTAGAAAGAGGAAGGCTAATTTTTGCGGCAGATTACAAAAATGGTAGCAATCACCAGACTACTGGGAATATTTAACGTTTTGCAAAAAGGACGTTTCTTTGTTAAGTGACATTTCTGAGACATTCAGAATTGTAAATATATATTTGTAAATAAAGAAAAATGATTGGTTTTACATCTTTGGACTTGTGGTTACCTTAGTTATACTGTTGGCATCAAAGAGGGGAGGGCCTTTTTCACTGAAAAGCAGTCCTTGGTCCAGCGATGTAAAAATTCCTATATTTACTGGCCGGCTTTTTTACGTGGTAAAAAGGGTGGATAAGTGTCATTTGCGTTAGGTATTTTTTTCCCGCAAGGTTAGGGCCAACAGTAGAGAAAATATTCGCATAATTTGTTTGCAATTTCAGTCGGAGCATACTCTGGGTACCAGAGGTTTTTCTCGCGTGCGGCGGGCATTTTCGGTGTTGGCCGAAGGCCGACACATCTTCGGCCGTAGGACGAAGCCGCGAGAAAAACCACGGCTTTTCGCGCGGGTCACTAGACTTCAACAGAAACCGCGGAAACCGCGCTAGATAAGTCTCTGGCACCCAGGGTAGTCGGAGCTTCAACACACAATAGTTCCGATAATAAGCGAAGAAGGAAGATATGAAGAATTTTTCCTTCGATTTAGTACCTCATTGAGTATTCTCCATGTACCTTTAGCATTGGTTTTATAATTATTTAATTTCTTTTCGTAGTATAAACGTTTTAAGATTCTTAATGAATGATTCAATTTGTTTTTATACGTCTTATAGAGCTGTTCACGTTCCTGAGTAGGATTTTTATGAAACTGCTTACGCAATATGTTCTTTTTCTTTATGGATTTTAGAAGACCTGCAGTTATTCAAGGTTTCTTGACGTCGTGCCCTTTTTCTTTTTAATGGGAAACATTTGTTAGATCAAACAGGGGCACCCAACGAGAGTATAGTTCAAAACCACTTAAATATAGCATTGTTGAACGTATTTTAGTATTTATGCGGTAGATACAGGCATTTTTCCTAGGTGAAAGTCTTGTGATCCGAAAATTACTGAGCGATCAAAACTTACCTTTACGAAAAGTTTAGCCCGAAAAAAGGCTCCCGAAAATTCTAAGTGACCTTTTTGGGTAAAAATCCGTTAAAAATGGGCAATTATACCATCTTACATAAGCTTGAAGAGGATCATTAAAACTGGTTACTTCCGACCACTTAATGTTGTTCAATTCATCTAAATTCAGCAGTGTTATGAGGGTTTATTTCTCGGTACGAGATCTATCGGTAAAATAAGCAAAGGCATAGATTGTGCTGAATAAACTAATGAAAACATAGGGAGATGATCAGAAATGTCATTTACATGTACTAGGAGACCAGACTTGGCAATGTCATCAAAATTACTTGTAAAAATATTATCGATTAGAGTGGTAGTATGCGAGGTGAGTCTAGTTGGCCTTGTTATCAGTGGAACAAACGATCTGGAAAACTTTACATCCAAGAATTCGCCATTAGTCGCGTGAGAATTATGCATCAACTGATTCAAATTAAAGTCACCCCTTAAATAACAGTTCTATTTTCTTTAGAGATTTTGGTAAAAAGCTGATCTACAGTGCCAACAAAATCCTGCACACTGGTCGGGAGGATGGTATAACGTCCTAATTAGAATATTTTTTTCATTAGATCTATGAATTTCAAGAAACAGAGATTCCGCACAATTTTCGCCTTTAAGAGAAATATCATCACGCATTTTTAATTATAATTCCCTGGTCACATAAATGTCAACACTGCCACCTACTTTGTTTAAACGCGGGGAATAAACAAAGTTGTACCCAGGAATGTCACAAGTTATAGAAAGAATTTTGTGATACGCCAATACAAGAAGACTTTAACTGAACATTTGCCAAGAGCGAATTACGAATATAAGCAATCCCACTATCAAAATTACGGGGAAGGCTACGTATGTTAGGATGTAAAAAAGATAAATAATTGAGGTTTCCAACATTTTCAACTAATGATTCACTGAACTCATCATCAATGCCATAGTCGCAATTGAACGATTCTGAGTAAAAATAATTATTCCTATCCAGGTCAGAACAAAAAAAAACAATATTATTGTAGTGTCTGTCCAAGGGATTAAATTGAAGCAACGCTAGAGCAAAATAATAAAATCAAACTGATAAAATTAAAACAAAATCGGTGAGCGAAAAGAGCTGAGTGGTGGAGTAGGGGAATTTTTTCGAAATTTTCTTTTTCCCGCTGCAGAGACTGGTCTCAGCTACTGCTGTTTCATTCTTCCCAGCACCCCTAGCGACCATTATTTTTGCTTCCAATAAAAACACATTCTTTTTTGCGTTTAGAAAAAGTGTTAAGAACCCATTCACCCCGTAAATTTTGCACCCCCCCATCTCTCTAAAATAAGAGAGAAAAAGAAAACAGTGTTTTGAAGCCAGTCGAGCTGTAGTTGTGGTCAATAGTCTGGCCATAGAGGCAAAACCGCCCAAAACACCGTTTTTTAGGCAGTTAAAGGACTTTAGTTCCAGAAACAAATTATCAGCTTCTGAGTTTTCACAGGAGCCAATTGACCTGGAGCAAGCAGCATCCACACATGTCACGGCGTTTTTATGGACCAGTTCATTTCTCACCACATTTTAGGGCACATTTTCCCGATAACATAGAATCTCCACCTGACCATTCTGTGAGCGCATCTGAAGTATAAAATATCAAAGGGAAACTAAATGTTTATCAAACGACAAAAAACATCACTTTTAGGTCTGTAGGTTTTGCTGAGTGGTTTGTGGAATTTTTAAAGATATTCAAAATTTGCGCCAAAACCATTCTAAAAATAAACTGGTCTGTGAAAATGCCATGGCACGAGCGCTTGGAAGTTGCTTGCTCCTGGATTTTGCTAATATTTTTTGAGATTCACAAGGTGCAATACCCCACAAGAAAACTGAGGAGGATCTTTTGAGGAAAATTGGGTATCTAATACAAACATGGATCCCATTTAATTCTACATATTCTGAATACCATGTGACAGTACATTGTTAAAAAGTCTACAAGTTCTTTCTTATCTGCTAAAACAATATTAACAGTTTGTAATCCACCTTGGTGTCTTTAGCCGATGAAATTCATCACAACTAGATGAAGGATGACACTAGCGAAGATAAAATCAGCAAATGCTCTCTCCGGTGAAATACCCTTGAAATCTGAAAAGTTTGCAGGGTTGGACTGCACTCGAAGACAAACTGAAATAATAAAAAAAAACACAACTTTAACTACAGAAAGTAACTAAGTATCAGCAAAGCCTGCTCAACCCAGACCCCATAGTTCAGCAAAAAAAAAACAAGCATAACTTTCCTACATTTACAAAGTAAATAATTATCACTTCAAGTATAAAAAAGGCAGGGAATCAGTGGTGTTGTCAAATCAAGACAAGATGTCTACATGTAGAGATAAAGACCATCGTTTCTAATGCTTATTATTTCAATTATTGCAGTTAATTGTTTGATATTTTTTTTATATAAGCCCTTTATAATCAAGAGTCCATACTCTCTTAGGATGCCTGCGATTTTCAAAATCAATTCTCAAGGAATATTTCCTTTGTAAATGCTAAGCTACGAATGAAATTTTGGGCACAAAATTTTCCGGCCATTTTCAATACTTAATCTTACATTGAAATCGCTTTAATCTTTTAGTTTCAGATGACGATAAAATCAATATATTTTTGCCCTTTTTAACAGCTTAGTATCACATTTCATTTAAGCACACCTCAGGTGTCTCGACCTTCACGGTCTACGTGTCACACGCTCAGGTTGCAACGCTCAGTTTTTCTAAACGCGCAGTAGAAAAAGAAGGTAAAAAGAAAATATTAATACTTAATAATCATTACCTCCTAAGACAAAAGATCCAACGCACGAGATGAACCCGGACAAGAATGAGTTGAATGGAAAGGTCCCAACAAGACAGCAATACACGAACTGGATAATTCCCGTTAACATGATGTAAAACAGATATGCATCTACTATCTTGAGCTTCTTTGGGGTCGTCTGCGTGTATTCATCGTAGAATTTAACCAAGATGTTTTTTATGTTGGCAAAAGTATCCATATTTCTTCCAAAAAGACGAAATGCGATGCTTTCTTCGGAGACAAACGTGGAAAGCAAAGAATGAATAAGCATTGAATGCTGGGTAATTTGTACCGTTACGGACTGGCACTAGTAGAAATTTTTTGGCGCCCAAAAAATTGTAAAGGTTCTGGGAAGTTTTATTGATTTTCTTCTCTCGATCTCATCATTTTAACTCCTCTGGAGTTGCTTTTTGATTGGTCAAGTAACTCCTAAATCTTTAATTCAAAGCTTATTTCCATGTCAAGCTGTCAAAGAGAGCACATTGAGGAAAGTTTAAGGATTCAATATGGCCGCCAGCGGCGTTGCTCTTCGTCCTCATCCAACTTCTGAGCTTGATTATTTTGATCTCGATGACATTATAGCCACACAAGGAAGAGTTCCTGCTAAACTAGAAGTGCAGATTTATAACCTTGGCTTCTTGGATCCTAGCTCGGAAGGAAATGATTTGCAGTCTGGGGCAAAACTGGAACTGCCTCTCTGGCTAGCAAAAGAACTTTGTAACCGACGAAGGAAGATCGTTTCGGTGGAAATTCCTAAAGCTTACAAGGACGGGTATAGAGAAATTTTCAAAGCAGATGCAAGTGTAGTAGATCTGCATAGACTAGGACCATATTTCTACGAGTTTGGAACGAAACTTTTGCATTTTGATTTTGAAGAAAATTCTCAAATGGCTTCATGTATGCAAGAGGTAGGCATTGCGAGCCCGGGGGGGTACTCCCGCGAATTTTGGATAGGGGTGTGCCGCGAAGGTTCTTGAACCCCAACCCTATTTAACGACTAAGAAAGCAAATACTGATACCCTTTTTAAGGCCCAAAGCTGAAAAATGACACCCTATTCAAGGGAAAAACAAAATTATTAATAGCATGAAAAGGAAAACTTTATTTCTTCTCTGTAACATTGGATGTATAGCATCAAGCATAAAATACTAGAATAAGCCTATCTAAGGACCACACCAGGACACAGAAACAAAAGGGTCAAACAAGATACCCTATTTAAGGACCAAGAACCCCAAAAACCATACCCTATTCCGCGGCACGTACCTATATAGCCCATATATGGGAGTACCCCCCCGGGATTGCGAGCTAGGGGCGAAGGGAGGAAGGGGGTGGAAGGGGGGTGTGCATATAGCAAGTTACATTGGTACCGCTAGGGTATAAACTTGTAAAATCATCCTAGTGGGGGTATTGTTCGGAAAATCTTGGTACCTCATAGAGTTTCTTGCAATCATCCTTATGCAGTGCTGTCAACTCTCCCAGATAATCCGGGAGACTCCAGATTATGGACCGTATCTCCTGGTCTCCATGTTAGAGTTGAAGATCTCCCGGATAATTGCCAAGTTTGCCATTTCCTTGTAGACTCGACTATCTGACCGTAAAATTTTAATTTTTTGTGTTGTTTGAAGTAATTTTACTGGCATGCCATTGTAATTCAAGCAATTATGTACATCGATCAGAATCAACTAGTATTTTTTGCTCAAATGATGTCATGTGCTGTGTGATTTGATGTCAACTATCATCCCTTCCCTATCAGTTCTCAATATTTGAAGACGAGGCGGGGGGGAAGGGGGTTTGACAGCCCTGCTTATCGCTACAGGAGTCTGCCATGCTGAATGGAGCCCATGCTAGTTACGGGTGGAGGTTAAGGGGTACTCACTTTGGTACTCTCATGGTTTAACCTCCTACCTAGTTATAGACTGTTAAGTTTGACAGATACTTTTTTGTTCCTGTGAGAGTAACTCCCTAGTCAGCAGGAGGTTCAAGTTACCGAGGGGAAAATTACAGTAAATGTATGAGGGAAATTCAGGAGAAATTGACTTTAGTTCGAGTTAGTGTGCGGGTTCAGGTTATCAGGCGTCAATTTTATATCGGTTGTAGTTATACTCAGTAAATTACCCTTTAAGCCCCAACATCCACAGCATGCAAATTTGTCACACTGATCTCCATGCATTTCCTTATAGGGATTATTAGCTGAGAGAATGTGATAAAAGATCAAAGTCTTTTGCCTTTAGTGATTGTTTTATTAATTCTCAACATTATTTTTGTATGGATATGGCTTGAATAAAATTGATTTTGGTCACTCTTGGAACTCAAGGCATTAAAGGGTTAACAGTTTGGTTATCATGGCAGAGTAGATGTTTCCAGCAAAGACACCAATTTGTGTCGTGGGTTGAGTGATTTTTTTTGAACTGACCACCCGACTCTCAACCTTATTCCATTGTGCACTCATGGGCGTGTAAATTGGGATGGCTGGTCTGTTATTTACTTAAATAAACAAACATAATCAAATGCATAATCAAAGCAGTTCACTGCCAAATTTATACTGACTTTTGTCCATGATGTTTTCAAACAATCAAATCTGATGGATCGCACCATCCTGTGAGCTGCATCATTTCCATTATACAACCTAGTGACTAACAATTATTTACATCTGGCGACTATACAATGTATTTCTCCAGGGTTGTGACTAGAATGGATACCCCAAAGTCAGATTGTCATCTTCGCTCAACATACATGATAGGAGTCTTATAACTTAAAGTAGTAAATAAGAAAAGAAAGAAAACAGAAGAAAACAGTAGGTAGTTTGTAGGACTTGAACCCGTGTAATCTGATATATAATCCACATCCGTATCCACTACACCATCAAGGGCTAACTTCCGAGAACGGTTAATTTTTAATTAACGTACTTTACATGACATTGATCATTACATTATTGAAAGCTAACCGTTTTTAAAACAGGGCTTAACCCTAATCACTGTACTTTGGTGCTAAACCCTGTATCCAACTCTTTTCCTTGCACAATTGTCTTTTACTCTGATTTCCCCACTTTTTAAATTCGCATAGCGTGGAGTAGATTATAGCATTGTGTAATAAACATAAGGTGTCCAACCTGATTTTGAGGTATCCATTCTAGTCATAACCATTTCTCCAGTTGGTTAATTGCCAAAAACTCGGGGATATTTTAATTTCAAGCCCTGAACTTCCCTGCTAGCAGAGGTCTCTCACGACGAGGCAAAAATTTTTTCCTCGTCGTGAGAGACCTCTGCTAGCAGGGAAGCCCTGAACTGGGACAGCTGGGGGAAGCCACCAACTGACAGCTTGTAGTTGAAAAAAGGGAGCATTCCTTTAGAGAAGTTTGTATATTTTCATTCCAAATTTCCTTGTGTTTTAGCCTTTCTTGACACACTCAATCACTTTGTCAAAGTAGATAACAGTACATGAAGAATTACATGTAATACATTTTTGTCTCTTTCTTACCCAGTTGTTTACCATATTTGTAGCAAAAGTTGATAATTATTTTTATTTATTGTAATTTTAATGTGAAAACTTTTTTTTCTCCATTCTTACAGACGTTTATCAAGAGGTTTAGAAAAATCATGGATTCATCTCAAAATGCGGCAAATGAAGATGCATCACTCCTCACTGGGAAACTTGATCATATTGAAAGGCACGTTTTCTCTGCTGGCCGTAAGGGCATACGTGAATTTCTTCAGTGGGAAGCTGGCAACACTTCAAAACTTACAACTTCAGACACTGTAGTAAACCACAAAAAACGGAAACGGTCTATGCTTGAATAACTTCCGTGATTGGTTTAGCCGGAAAGCCTTCATATCCCATGATGTGTGACTGTACTTCGTTAAGACGCAAAGGGTGATGCCACACTGAGTCATATGTGTGCTGAAATAAAGTGGAAACTCACATGATATGAATAACAATGACATTGTACATACATGTATGATGTTAAAAATGCTGTGAATAATTTTAGTAGTTTCTACAGTTACACGTGTAGTTTACAATTAAGTGACCCAGCGATATGGGAATTTAGGCTGGTCCCTTTGCCTTATCAGCGGTGGAAACCTTTTTTTATGCCATGCACATTATTTAGGAGGTATTCTTGCAATGCAAGTGATACATCAAGGCTTTGTCTTGAAAATCACCACCATTTGTCAGCAAATACTTCATTCCCTAGTCAGGTCACTCCTGATAGAACCTGGTATGCATTAAAATGTATTTAACCCGTGCTTACACCTTCAAAAGCTCACGCTGCGCCCATTATAGCAGTTTTTCTTGTGATCTTAGGAATTTCTTTGCGTTGAAATGTTATCACTGTCTTATGGCCATCATGGCCATGATTCACACAAGAGAATCATTTGAATGATTTACCAGCAAATAAACATTATCAGGTTCAAATGTATTTTGAATTATGTTTAGAGGGCCACTTTCAAGAGTGACTTAAATCAATAATATAATGCAAAAATATTTTTATTAATTTTGCACGATGAAACACTTGCTCTAGTGGATAGAGGGCCAAGGAGTGAGGACATTTTTCAATTTAATGCACCTTTCAATAAATATTGTTTTAGAACCAGCAGGTCATTATTGTGGCCAGTTCAGTGGAACAGTAGGTTAATGTTCATAATAATTCCCCCCGGTTCCACCTCGGAGACCTGTCCAAAACATACGGTATTGTAATTCTTGAAAAGTTACACCCTGCTGTGCATGGGTTAGACTGCGAGCAGTCCCTCTTCAGTCAGTCGAGTCTAAGCTCGGCAGGACTGGAGAGAGCGAAATGGCTGAGAGCGAAACTTGCCTCCTTTCCCGCCTCCTCCCCAGCTTCCTCTTGGCTTCTTGTTTTGTGCCATTTCGCTCGATTTCCTCGCTCGCATGACCATCCTAAGGGACTGCTAGCAGTCTATGCATGGGTTTGAGGGGGTTAAAATAGCTGGACAGAAAGAAATATACTCATACAAAATTTCATACTACAGAGGTTTCATCAATATTGTTTCTTTATTAAAACAAACAATTCATTGTAATTAACTTACTTTTTCATTGTCACTCAAGGTATAAAAATACTTTGCCACATCAGCATCTGTGCATTTTTCTTAAATTTTGTATTACTGTATTATTTGTGCCTGTCTCAGTCATTGATTGTTTCTATTAAAATTCTACGTTGTGGCGAATTTAATATTCTTTGAGTCTTATATTTTCTACATGAACTTCAATTAGTTGTTATGTTTAATGTGCAACTAATGTTAATTCTTAATATTAATTGGTAAATACAGCATTATTCTGATTTTTGGAACCCCAGAGGATAAAAATAGTTGATTCATTGAGAGTTTCATAACACTACTGATTATATTGGGTGTAAAATTACAGAGTTTGACTTGGAGAGGGTTACAGAGGTTAATTCAATAAAACTTTATTAAAATTCACAAGTTTGGCCATGTTTTAGAGACTGGAAAAAAATAGCCACACTAAAATCATGCTCGCTAAAGTTTTATTGAATTGACATCAGTTTGGGTTGAAATAATATTATCAGGAGGAAATGAGTTGCAACAAACTGAGGATTTGAGAAATCAGGATTCTGCAGTGTTAAGTTTTCCCCCCACAAAACAATCACTTGATGCATCCAAGAGAAGATGCACACATTTCCCGTGGTTTTTATGTCCTCCTATCCTTGAAACAAACTTTTAATAATATTATTATTAGTTATGTGTGGTTGGTCATGTTACTTCATTTTAAAAGTAAAGCTTGTCAGAGATTACGTGTCTGTCATGACTTTCAACTCCTCCCACGGGAAAAGCTTGTAACATGTATCACTGATACAAATAATTTCTTTTTTCACTCTTTAAGTCCTGATCCTTATAATTTCTTATTGCACTATCATGAGTGCCTATAATTTTCTATTGTTACCTTGACCTTGAAGCATAATTATGCAAACTTACGATAATTTTTTAAGGACTGCCGAGATAACTAAGGAGATTTTTGTCACTAACAGGGCACATTCTGAAAAACTGACCATTTAACTTTAAGGGGGTGGGGATGGGTGCCCTCACTACACTGGTGTCACAGATGTATTTTTTCTTGCCTTTTTTCCTGATAGTTCATGGTTAACCTATTTAGGTATTTAGAGAATGGACCTCTGGATCCAGAGCAGGGGTTGGGTAAAATTGATTTTGGTCACTCTTGGAACTCAAGGCATTAAAGGGTTAACAGTTTGGTTATCATGGCAGAGTAGATGTTTCCAGCAAAGACACCAATTTGTATCGTGGGTTGAGTGATTTTTTTTAAACTGACCACCCGACCCTCAACCTTATTCCATTGTGCGCTCATGGGCGTGTAAATTGGGATGGCTGGTCTGTTATTTACTTAAAACAAACATAATCAAAATAAATGCATAATCAAAGCACTGCCAAATTTATACTGACTTTTGTCCATGATGTTTTCAAACAATCAAATCTGAGGGATCGCGCCATCCTGTGAGCTGCATCATTATTTTATGGCGACTACACAATGTATTTCTCCAGTTGGTTAATTGCCAAAAACCTGGGGATATTTTAATTTCGAGCCCTGAACTTCCCTGCTAGCAGAGGTCTCTCATGATGAGGTAAAAATTTTGTAGTTGAAAAAAGGGAGCATTCCTTTAAAGTAGTTTGTATATTTTCATTCCAAATTTCCTTGTGTTTTAGAGAATGGACCTCTGGATCCAGAGCAGGGGTTGGGTAATTTTTTAAAATGTATTATGAGACCTGGAATGACAGCAAGTCATACAATAAGCTAATAATGTTAAATTTGGACACACAAAAAAATTTGCCTATAGTAAACACTCACCCAGCCCCTACAGTACCTCTCAAAAGTTAAACAGTTGGCCCCTAACTAATACTTAACTCACTCACCCCTGAAATGCTTTGCACCTACATTTGATAAATTCAGTTGAAAGTACAAAATGCATAGAATAACAGATTTATCTGATTCATTATTACAGACTGAGTTTATAATAATTTATACGTGACCTGTAACTCTGACTACTAATCCCTTTGTTTTGATAGAGCGGTTGTGTACAGTTGTATAGTCCCCAAAATAAATAAATAACAATAGTTTTTCTACATACGTAATTATTTGTAAGAGCCCCAATAACTGTCAAAGTAATGTTGAGTCAAAGGTTTAAGTCTTGACATCAATTCAATATTAATAATTAATTTAGTATTTCCCCAACCCTTATCCATACAATTTACATGATGATCATTAATTTTTGTTCAAGGCAATCCAAGACAGGCTTGAATTCTGAACTGGATTCCGGATTTGTGTCCTCGTCAGTGGAACTTGGATTCTGGATTCCTTGAGCAGAATCCCAGAAACGAAATTTTCTGGATTCTGGAATCTGTATTATGTTACATGGTGTGATGTACACTGTACTGGTATGTAATGGTATTTAAGGCCTACAGCTTAATTCCTAATACATGTAGAGTAGAACCCCGATAACTCAAACTGGGATAACTTCAATTCCCTGCTAACTCAACCTAAATTTCATTTCCCTAACACAAATTCACTGAAATTTACCCTGATAACTCGAATTCTGGATCTTGTAACTCTACTCGAATGCCATCCCATTTGCTCTTCTAGCCCTTTTTGTACAACTGGTACACTAAAACTAACACTGGTCAACACTACATCAATTTGATTTTAATTGGAGGAAAGAACAGATCATGTGTTATAAAAATGCCTAGAGGCATGTTACCGTTTCTGATAAAATAAGTTAAATTTGCACTGCACTATACACTGAAGTGCTGAAAAGTGAGTTATTAAAAATTGGTAGTGATAGTAAGTTATAACCATCAATAATATTGTTTTTAATCTGCAGAATTGAATTTTGCAATCCACCCTGTCAACTTGAACCCTCTATCACTCAAACTGTTTTTCGTTTCCCTTCAGAGTTCAAGTTACTGGGGCTCTACTGTATTTCAAAATTTGTGTCAACCATCAATTTTAACATGATTATACTACTGAATACTTGTAATCTTTTGAGAGTCTAATAGAATAAAAAAGGTTGATCAGTTCTTTCATGGTAACCTTATATTTAAGCTTCAAAAATAATAAATATTTGTGCTTTGATCCTGAGGTTGTTGCTCATGTAGTGGCGGATCCAGACCTTCAGATAAGGGGGTGGGGGTAGGGGGGTGGGGTGGTCTCAAAACAAAATTTTTTTGGCCCTTTGGGCCTCAATTTGGTCTAAATATGGGGGGGGGGGGCAGCCCTCTGGGTCCCTCCCCTAGATCTGCCACTGTCATGATATGCCTATGTAGACATGTAATCAATAGTAATCAAGTTGGATTAAATTCAGCTATTTAATAAGACTAAGACCACTCTTTTATTACAATACATAATGGAACCACGATTCTGAACCAGTAGGATATAACCTGAACCTTCAAATGCAGTAGCCAAATGGACATGGTCATTCTGATTGCTTGTTGGTAATTACATATTTTACAAAGCTAAGATGTACAATTTCCTAGTCAAAGGGAAAAAAGAATTTAGGCTCAACTCTTTGTCAAAAAAAGAAGGCCAATTATCAAAGAAGAGGTTACTAATTAAGAAATTTAAGTTTTTATCCGCATCAGGTCTTCGTCACTTAACATCTCTGACACTGGCAATGTAGAGATCAGGCACAGCATACCTGAGTAGGTGCCAGGCTGGACGTGTCACATATAACTCATGAAAAACCCAATTATCTGCTAGTGGACTTGAATACAGTCGAGAATGCTGTAACAGTCTGTTCTTACAATCCGTCTCAGTACAACCCTTTTCCTGTGATATCCTTCATTATTGCGAAAACTTCAGAGTCAGCAAATATGAACACTCCCAAGACCACATAGAAAAGACCGAGAGCTATCAGGAGCTTCTTTGTGGTGGACAGAACAGGATATTGGAGCATCTCCTGCACAAGACAGATTCCTAGGAATAACAAAAATGCAGAAGTTTAATTTTGAGATGAATGCCCTTGGAAACAAATTTTCATCTGTTCAACTTATTAGCCAAGGGAAATCCCCAGCCCCTGACAGTCCTGCATAAGTCAAATTCACAATAATTACCATGCAATAATGTTACTGCCAGATGGTTTTTAATAATGCACCTATCAATGTTAAGCCCCAGGGTGGGGGGGGGGGGGGGGGGGGGGGCGGGCAGACCCAAGGGAATTTGACATTTTAATGGCAGCCAGAGTCAAATTCCCCACCCCCAGGCATCTACTAAATGTCAATTTCCCGCCTCGGGGGTAACTTTTTCTAACAGAGTTAGGACTAAATAATTGACAGGTTGGAAAGGATAATATTACGTCTTTTACAACCTCACATAGAAACAGAAACGGAAGGAACAAAGACTCTTCTATTTATAAACATTCGATCATACAATGAAAGAAGTGATGGTTCATATATACCGAAAAATAAAACAGATTTCCTCACCATTCTTTCGCTCATGTTGTCTTGTTACTTTCAAGAAAAGCAGAGGTCATTTACCTCTGGTGACTTCTGGGTATTACCAAGATGGCAGGTCACTCATTTCCAGTTTCTCTCGGTCTTCCAAGATGGCGGCCATGTCAAATTCCCGACCCTGGGGAAGGCACGCTCAGTCAATTTCCCGTGGGTAGCCCCCCCCCCCCCCACCCTGGGGCTTAACATTGATAGGTGCATAAGTAGGAATTCAAAACAAAAATTACCCTCAAATTGTCCAGAGGAATGCTGACATTTTCCTCTTTAAATAACCCCCTAATCACATTTTAGAATAATTTGGAACATTACAAAGATAATAATTAAACATTGTTCCATTCATATGCAAAAACCCATTCCACTATAAAGCTACATGCAAACGGACACAACAACTTCCAGTATTGTTGGCCAGGGCCAACAATATTGTGACCTGCGGTGCATCATGGGAAGGATACAACCCACAAGACTTTGTAAACCATGTGTAATGCACTTGCATGGCCCCCACAATGTTGGAAGAGCTGTGCAAACGGATCCAACATTGTTGCGCTACACTCCAGCGATCACAGACCAAATTAAGAAATGTTGGGAGTTAATTGCTGAAAAGTTTGACCAGTTTCTCCCCAACAACATGCAACAACATGTACAACAGGACACAACATGTAACATCCAACAATGTTCGTAATGTGTCCATTTGCACGGGGCTTAATTTCTGACAACCTACCTGGAAAGAAAAAGATAAAAAGTGCAGCTAATCCCCCAATTAGGGCTACAGCATATCCTATGTCTTTAACAAATACAGCAACAATGAGGGAAAGACTAAACCACACTATTGTTTGTATGGTCCTTCGTTGTCTTTCATGTACTTCAGCTAATGAAGGAGGCATCCTAAAGAACGATAGATACAAGCCCTCCACACAGCTCCTACGAAACAGTCATGAAATGCAGTACAATGATTAGCATATTTATAATGTTATATTCTTCCTGCAATATCTAATGAAAATTAACGTCATGTCTTTCTAAAAGCTAGTAGGCTACTAGGCAGGAGACAATAATAACAATTGTCTTGTAATACTGTCTTAGATGACATAATGAATACACAACTGAAAATCATAAAATTTTATCAGAACTGCAGGATGAAGAATTAAATGTATTTGGGATAACCACAGTATACGAAAAGAAAATTCCAGTTTTTTTTTTTCACACTGCAAAAAACTACTAACAGTAAATGTTAATTATCCAGCAGGTTGCATGAATATGATCAACCAGGTGAACATAGTCCTGAATAGGACTGTTGTTGACAGTGACTGACATTTCAACAACCTTTGTGATAGTCATCTTCAGAGTCAAAGTGAAATGTATCGCATCAGTTGATAATATTAAACTCTGGTTATTGACCTGATTGGTCAATTAAGTTGCAATCATGTTATTGGTCGTCTGTCAGTTAAGCCGTGATGTTATTGGCTATGAAGACTCAAATATCAATGGTGCGTTTTGATCCGTATTTTTGTCACAGCTGAACAGTCATCTTGATCATTTATTGTTAGTCAAATTGTCGCTTATCAGTCACTCTGCCGTTGTCAGTTTTGTTTGAGTCTGTCAATAAGTCGTTTGTATGGTGCTTCATGGTAATTGTTGACTGTGATTCAGTGGCGTTTGTTCTAAGTTAGTAAACCAGATTTCTAAGGTGAGTCATTGATAGTAGTCTGTAGAATGTTATGCAGGTTGCAGTCCCAATCGATTTGATGTTTTGTCTGTAAATGGTGTTCAGCAATGTGATTGTTGACATACCCATTTCTTGTCACTTAAGTTTGTGTTCAGTCAGTTGTGTCCTAAGGTTTCTGCCAGTCTCACCAATGTATATTGTAAAGTGACCTGGTAGTCGCAGCATTTGATCTTGTATACTGCTCCCTGTCTGTCCTCTGGTCTGTCTTTGTCCTTAACATTAATATAAATATATTATTAAAGCAGTCATCATAGAGTGGTTATCAGTTTCACGGTTTTAACATTTAATATTGTCAGCCAGTTCTTAGTTTTAGCAAATAGGATATGTCTGACCAATAAATTGCTCTTGGTCTTTCACACAACACATCTGTGTGAGGGGGAAGCTGTCCCTAATTCATTGGGGGAGTTCAGGGACCTTTCCAGAAAAAAAAATAAAATAAGAAATAACATTTGTGGCTCCTAATATACTGCTACACTGTACCTTCCACAGAAAACAACCACAGCACCAGTGGATAAGACTATCACTGATAATGTCACCCTTGCACAATTCACCAAAACATCGCTAGGGTGATAATTTAGCAGCACATCACTTTTAACTTTGGTGCCAAAGGTAAGGTAGCCAAAGGATCCAGTGATGGCATAAGCGGCAGCACAAATTGCCATGGCGATGACAACAACAATTCCAAATCTGGGAACACTTGCTCTCTTGAGTTCTGCATAAACAGCTATTGATGGTACATGACACTAGAAAAAAATAATTATCATAAATTATCTGCATGATTTTTATTTGTCGTAAACATGAAGTATTTATGTTTGACACTTAAAAACACAATAGGGCCATTTATACGAGGAAACATAAGATGCAACTTACATAAGACGCATCCTAAATAAGACGCGAAATGTACCATTTATACAAGCATGTCTTATCTAAGACAAGAATAGCTCGTATAAGTGGTTCGCATCTTATTTCTGTTCTTGACTCGTTTTCATGTGAATGTTGCCCATAGCAACGGCAATCCAACGTGGCGCACCAAAAATTAATGCATACGTACTATGCGTTTGCCTCTTATGTAAGACGCGAATTATACGAAGTTTTTCTCGTCTTAGCTAAGACGCATCTTATCTAAGAACAGGAGCTAAGGGCTGTTCTAAAATAAGACGCATCTTATTTTAGACGAAATGTGCCGTTTATACGGAAAATTCAAGTCTTATTTAAGATGTGTCTTATTTTTCCTCGTATAAATGGCCCTAATGTCACAGAGCCATCAAATACATGGTTGTAACTAACTTCAAAGTAAGTTCTACTCTCAGGACTCAGATATGATATGTAATGTTGAAGATAAAATGTAGGTTAAGATTTATTTTTTGATTCACATATTTGCTGTCAAAGTCATGCTCTGAGAAACAGTAGACAAGATTACTTAAAGATAGTGTATTATTTGCTTGCTTGGTGAGAATTAAATTCTGGCCTGATGTTTTGGGTTGATTCATGGAAAGTTAGAAAATAATATTATTTCTTGCAGATAAGCCACCACAGATTTTCAGGTACAACTTATTGGCTTCCAGGTGTTTAAAACATACTTTTACGTCTACAGTGTACCGCTGTAGTTGTTTTCCTGTGAACAAAAAAATCTTATGGTTACAAATAGCAAGACTAGTGCAAACCTGAAAACCAAAGCAAATAATTGGCACTGCACTAAAAGCGTCTGTCCATGGTAACCGCACTCTACAATACAGCAACAACAGTACACTGATTAGAGGCATGTGCACAGGTGCAAAGTTGATATTAAATCATCAGTAAGAAATTTATTAGTACTCATTTGCACAGACATCATTTCGTGGGAAACCAGGCATCATGAAATGGCAGCTGTTTCAAATAATTTTCTTCCATAAACTGGAGTTGTCAAACCAGGTCACCATTTCAGTTGGACAGAAGGGAGGGACACATTAACATATTGACTTTTAATGATGAAGTTATGAACATATGAAAATCATATACGTGAACTGCGGAGTGAAGAATTAAAATTTAATGAAGGATGATCATCACAGTTATATATGCAAATTATGCAGCTGCGAAAAGAAAGCCTGAAAAAATAAATATTGACTTTTATTTATGTACAAATACAGCTTCAAAAATTAATGATAGTACAGTCTCAGCCCACTAATATGAACACTGAGGGGGCCATAGAAAGTGTCCGTATTAACAAGGTGTGCGTATTGAGCAGGTTGAATTTAGAGAAAAATAATGTAAGGGCTTTCTCTTCCCAAGGGACAAAGTAAACTGTTCATAATAATGAGGTGTCCATATTAAGTGGGTGTCTACAATGCAGGGTTTGACTGTACTTAATTTTGTCCAGGTATCATGTCTGACCACTGTCCTCTTAAGTTTAAGTAGGAAATTGTCTGAAGACTGACTCATTCTTACTGTTTAACATACATTACTGACAAACTTATGCTTGAAACCTGTAAAAACCACCCCACCCCTGACCCCTGCCTGAAAAAAACCCCCAGAAGATTTCCATTTTTATGAGATGAACTGCCATCTACATTGTACTTTCCAAATCTACAACTGCACTATTAAATCTGAAACTGTACAAGTTAATCACACTGAAGGACTAAGAGCTTTTTCCTATGCAATGGTGTGCAATGTCCTGAACATGCAGTGTGTTAATGTGTTAATCAGCATTTTAGTAGAAAGCACTTACTCAACAAACTTTGGATCAACAGTATAATTTCCCTCAAAATACTTTGTGGCGGTTACTATGCAAATGAAAATAGCTCCAATTGTTCCAAGGGCACTAAGAAAAGGAAGAAAGAAAGAAAAAAAAAACAGGCATATCAATTTTATATTAACACTGCACATGGTACTCGTGTACTTTAAATGATCATGAACATTCTCACAATGTACACGTAGTGTGCATGTGTGACATGAGTAACACAACCAGGGTTGTCACTAAGATTTCAAGTTGCTTTGTGTAAATACAACAAATAGGCGGGGAAACAAACAGCTAGGGATTTCGTTTGGTTCTATTTTTCTTCTATTTTCCGACGAAAAGTAGATGGGGCCACACTCATAGTAGCCGGGGAAAATCCCCGGCCCCCGGCTCTTAATGACAATCCTGTACAACATAAGAATTTTTTAAAGTTTTTACAAAAACTAAAGTGATCTTAGTAGATTGATTCATCATAATATTAATGAAGTAAACCTAAGAGCTTTTTAATTTATTGGCTTTGAGCTCCCAGAAATGTGAGTGCCCAAACTTTTAAAATACCCAGCAGGAATGTTGTTATAAAATTATTGTTTTTCTCATGCACCTCTAACAAGTTCATGTACAGTACTTTCTCCAAGAAGTGTTTTGTGGTGCAGATCGAAATACGTGATGATGACAATGATGATGATTGATTTCAGTATGATAAATCAATCTGTGAAGATGTACTTATTTTCGAGGATCAAGTGTATATCAGGTGTGTTTCAGGAAGGTCTCTGAATAAGGATTCTTAAGGTATTAGAACTGCTATAAACTTAAGTCAATCAATGCTCATGCTTATATAATCGCTTATTTGAAACGTACTCTTAACCTGAACTCAAATTCCAAAAATGAAGCTGCATTTTCGTTAAATAGAAGCCGAAAAAACAATGGCCAAAGTTGGTATCTACGAGCGCTATTTTGGAAATATTAATAATCCCAGGGCTGAAATCCGACGCAATACTTTCCGTAGTTGACAGAAATATTGCAATTTTCACAACCCGACATGCAATAACGCATTATGAGTTTCAAGTAAGCCAGGCCAAATTATAGCAAAATCCTCTTACATTCTGCTTCCCAAAATAAAGTACAATTGTTTTGATATTTCTAAAATTATTTCTATGGTTGAAAAAGCCTTCTAGAGACACATTAGATATATGATCCTTGCAAGGTTGATGACAGATGAGGTCGTAGTTGAATGACCTAATATGCAAATTAGCACGTTGCTAAGGCTAAAACATTATTTATGACGCCATATTGAGAGCATGTCACATAACAAGTTCAAACGAAGATTTTCGCATTTTCTTGCCACTTTCTGTGTTACAATCGGGTCAGTGTCACATAAGACATTAAGAACAGTGGTTTACTCAAAAGATTTTAAGATGGCAACAAAAAAAACAGGGCAGCACAATGAAAACTAAGGGCGAATTAAGGGCAATTTTGTGGTTGCGTTGGACTGCACTGAAAACAAATTGATGTAAAAATATGAGGATTTATAATACCACAACTGAAACTTGCCAGGTTTATTCACATAATGTTAGGGGAAAATGTATTAAATTCCTGGCAATTGCCGGAATATTTTGGAATTTTGGTGGTGGTCTGAAGTTACAGGGCATTACAAAAAAATTCCACCTCTATATCTCAGGAAAAATTTACCTGGTTATGGTGAGTGCCAGGAATTTAAAGAAAAACGAAAAATCTAAGTATAAGTCAGTTCCATTTTTTTCATTATTCCTAGCCATTGAGAGAAAGCCATAGCAGATCTAATACCTTAACCAGCAAAAACTAAAGTGTCTAACAAAAAACAATAATTATTGCAATTATATTCTATTTTAAACTTAATAATTAATTGCTGCCTGGTTAGCTCAGTTTGGAGAGTGCCAGTCTGCCGAACAGGAAGTTGCAGGTTCAAACCCCGGCCAGACCAACACTGAGGGTCTTTACAATGTAAATAACTGAGAAGAAAGTACTGCTTTTGTAATGACATCTGCAAATGGTTAGACCTTCTAGTGTTCTCAGATAAGGACGAAAAACCGTAGGCCTGTCTCACAGCACTTTCACTAGATTTGTTCTTGTGGGACATAAAAGACCCCACATCACTATTCGAAAAGAGGAGGGACCCCAGTGGTGTGGTCAACCTTTATGGGTAGTGGGATTGAGTAGGGATGGCAGCTTGCATGGGATCTGAGTCTCGTTCGTGCACATTCCCTCTGGGTAGGTCTGTGTCCAGAAAAGCTGGTAATAATTAAGGTAAATAAACAATAAGGCATGACCTTGCTTACTGTCATTGACGTAATAAGTTATGCATTACTACATAGATTGTATCTAATAATTTCAATCCAATGAAAAAAATGTAATGGTGTCTCCTGTACATTTTATTTATACATATTAACCCATTCGCTCCTGGAGATTTTGCTGAAAAACGTGTTTTGAAGCTAGTCGAGTGGTTTTCTGGTCACTGTCATGCTATAAAGAGCTAAAACTTACCACAAACCCGTTTACCAGTCATACACTTAACGGCCTTCTGATCCAGATGCAAAATATCAGCCTGCGAAGTTCGGGCATGCGCAGAAAGCAAAATTATTGACTTTTACTTTTCCCTTTCTCTCCTACCATCTTTTTTCACTTTTCTTGCTCATTTTTTTTTCTCTTGCTGTGCATTTAGTAGGCTTCATTTTGATGGGAAGGGTTTTTAGGAAAGCTTTTAGGATCTTAGGATTAGGTGAAAGGAAAGGTAGGAGGGCAATGGAACAAGATTTTCATGGAGATTTACAGGTCAATCTTGCATGGTTTTTTGCCTTTTTCTCTGCCAGGTGTCCTTGACTGAATTGTGCTCATTCTGGTATGGTTTGAAAGATCTCTTCACTCTGCACAAGTTAGTGGACAAAGTTGGCCTTGACCGTTAAAACTGATGATGTCATGAGGGGTAGAAAGGACGTGGATCCGCACAGGTGGTTAAAGGCCATTCGGGGGCGAATGGGTTAAATTCATTTTTAATATTATTATACTGACATGGGGTTCTGCATACCTTGAATAACTGAGAACTTTTAAGGTCTTTGGGAGACATAATGGTAACAGAAATATGATACAAACAGCACACATGAGAAAAATTCGGCTTAGATACCAAGGAGGTTCACTGTCAATAGCTTTACCAACTAAAAAGAGAAGGAAAGAAGACAGAGATGAGTGCCAATGAACTTCCTACTGAACATTGAAAAATGATCCAATCATAGGATTTGAGTTTTAATTGCTACATACTTAGCAAAAATTAAAATCCATTATTTCAGGATGGTTATTAAAGAAACTCTGCTCAAATCACATAATTAAAACAGTTGTCACTCATTGTCAACTTGACAACACTAATATAAACATAAAGGAAATCCTACAACGTGATTCATCAGAGAGATTTAAAGTGACATTTATGGTAAACGGCAAACGTGAATATGCACCAACGCAACCAAGTTTTCTCTTTACTTAATGTGCTTTACTGTTAATTACTTCTACCCCCAAATTTGTAGCTTAATGTTACAGGTTTTGACTTTTTAGCTGTACATTTTCTATTTTGAGAACTTCTCAACTTGAATCTGATGAAGTAGTTTGCCATAAAAGCTTCTCTGAATCTCTCTATTGTGACATTCAGTTAATAAAATCTTCAAATTTTCAAATGCTTGCATATAGACAGTAGCAATAATCTTGATCCTTAGAAATCAATTTGTTTGAAAAGTTGTCATCAAAACAGTTTTTATAACACCACAATATCGACAGGTCTGTGCAAAACACAGCTGCTATACATGTGGGACTGTCATATTTTTTCAACTTTCTCTTTGGTGTTAATATTCATGTACGTACATGTATGCAATTAAAAAGTGAGTGTCACATTTCATTTAGGGGCTTCATAAACATGCACATTGATTAAAAATATTTACCGTAAGTAATAAAAAAGAAAGATGATTGACATACCACTTTGCAGCTGGTCACCAATTAGAATCATATAAGCAATTGTAGAACCAAACATATATAAAAGTACGAAAATCTGTGTAACAATGTATGCTCCTGGTCCCAAAACCTCTCGGATAACTTCTTGAAAATTTTGAGATCCATGTTTGTCAGCACAGTAAGCTAAGATAAGAAAGGCTCCAGTGATAAATACAAGTAAACTCTGTAGAATACAAAACAATATAATAAAAATTAATATATAATATTATAACATTGTTTAAAAATGCAACTTACTTGATCTGTACAGCCTGCAATCGTCTGATTGCTTGGGACTAGTGGATTTTGCTATCAGGCTAGTGAATTCTCTGTTCTTAACTTGCCCAACAGGCAAATGAATTTTTTTTAAAGGAAATTCAAAATATTTACAGAAGAAAATAATATTGTAATGAATCCTGATCATCCAAAAAAAAAAATTTCAGGCCAATTAAAATTACTCTTAGGGTAGTACATGCTAGCTGCAACTTGCCTGAATGGCAAGCTGTAAAACTGACTTTCTTTGCACTCTGAGGGCTAGTGTATTTTGCTATCAGCTAGTGAATTTTGTTCTTAACTTGCCCAACAGGCAAGTGTAGTTTTTGGGGGAATTCAAATTACAGAAGAACTGCAATCAACCTTGCTCATCAAAGCAAAAGTCCTGGGACAAGATGCTGACTACTTTAAGGCTAATCCCTTTACTTTACACGTCTTCATCATGAATGAACAGATCCCTTAAATTAAAGGACATCCTTAGACTTTGTTGAACATTTGAACTCACTGGTTGTAGAGACTTTCATCACCTCAGCTGATTTGAACTTTGTTTCTTTTTGTTTAGTGCATGACGATCACATTACTAGATGGCATGTTGCTTGAATCTAAAAGTCAAAATAACTATCAATGGTAAGAAGGAATCTAGTATAACCTGCCTTCAAGAGTAGTCATGAACGCGCAGGTTATTGGGGACATATGCACTGTTGTCTAGTACACAGCAGATAGCTGTTGACACATCACCTCATTTTTGGTTCAGGCATGACAGAACAAGAGTTGCCCAAGCAAAATACCCTAGGGCTTTGTGTTTCAGCAACAAATTTATGGTGCATCCATTTAAGAATTTTTATTAATAATGTTACTTGGACTCTGCACCAAACAGGGTGCAAAGAGAGTCTGTTGTACATGTACTAGCCTGAGCAAACAGGTTACTGCCTACACTTCTGGCAATTAATGTCCTAGGCATTGTGTTTTGGTAACAAATTTACTCAAAACATCCATTTAAGTATGTTTATCTTACTTGGACTCTGTACCAAGCATACAGGGTGCAAAGAAAGTCAGTTGAACATGTACTAGCCCAAGAGTTGTTTCAGCTAGCCTAAAAAATTATGAGCAGAGTCTTCAGCTGTAATTTGAATTCCCTGATAATCTACACAACAGGCAAGCTAAGAACAGAATTCACTAGCCAGATAGGAAAATCTTTGGATACTGCCAAACAAAACTAATGCATCTAGATGGAACACTGAATAATTAAAAGTAACCAAGCTTGAAAAGCAACTTTGGGATTAACAAAATGCTTTATGGCTTGGCAAAAAACGACTGGCTAACCAAACACAGAAGCCTAGAGCTGTGACAATGAATTTGAGCTCCCCTTCAAACAACAGTTGACATTCTTCAAGTGAGTTTTTGTATAGTTACTTTACTGTTTTTGAGGCAGCAATTAATTCACCTATTTTCTCATTGTAAAACATGTGAATAGTGAGCTCAACACTGCCAAAACAGATAAACTAGTGGGTCACTATTTTTGGGTGAGGACAAACCTCCAATAACAATTTATTGTTTTTCTATCATTCAATAAAAAAATAAAAGAAATTCGGTAAAAAAGGATGATAAGTCAGGGGAGTAACAAACCGTTTAAACTACTTGTTGAATATGTCACCTCCTGGTTTGGAAATAATTCCTTAATCCCACTAGAAAAAAATTTAAGTTGGAGCCAGAAAAGACAAAGTGATACTTTAACCAAAGCTCACTGTTGTGGCATTTTCACAACAGGTTTAAAACGTAAACATACCATTTGAATGATAATAGCAGTAGCAATACCACCGCATTCGGCATACGCTTGAGGAAAGTTCAAAATACCAGCACCAAGAGCTGCATTTACCACAAGCAAAGCAGCCCTCCATATCGGTATACCTTCATGAAAGAAATCTTCGCTTGGTTGTTGGACCACTGAGCGAGACTTAAACACGCCGACACTTGTAGTAGTGTCTATATCACTTGCATTAAGTGGCTGTTGAAGCATTACACCGCTATAATAAGGACTTCGAAAAGTTTTTCCTTGGACGTTCTTTGAGCCAAGAAGTGCTTGTTGCTCAGAGTAATTGAGGCTGTGAGTCATAATTATTATAACGTTGCGTGCTTAGAATGAAAACTGATGTTGAAAAAGATTCCTCCTGAACTTCTTTTCCGATATTCGTAAGCGATCTCTAATTTTCTAATTTAAAGACTCTATTCTAAAGTTGCACAATTTGTGATCAAAGTCTCTGTGCAATTGATCAATTGAACACTGCAGCACTGGTTTCCTATGGAGTGAACAGTTACGCAATGAATTATCGACGAGTTATTTCGCGAACTTTTACAACGTTGATCCCGCCACAACTTGCTTGTACTTGTTACAGCTCAGCATAGAACATGTTTGTAGATAAAATAAGTTCTGCAGTAACCCGTGAAATCTTGAACAACTTGAACATCGACCGGGACCGACCGGTAGAATAAGAAGCCGGCACCGTTGGTCTCTTTCTAACGGGGACGCAACACGACTTTACAGTAATCTTGAATCTTGCAGTAAGACGTTTAATTTGTTGTACCTTGATCGTCTGGAATGATACTTCTAGCTTGAACTTCAGATTCCCAATAAAACACTTGACCGGAAATATATCTACGCTGTGTAACAGTCTAACTATAAACATCAGTTGGGGAAAGGTCGAATTTTTGCACAAACCATGTGAGTACTCCGCTGGCTCGCCGCAGCATTTTCCTGATTGGTCAACAGTGAATTTTATCGCGTCTCTTTCGTCCCGCGATCCCGCCAAAAAAGGTAATTCAACTGGGGGCGGTAATTAGGAAATCACGAGAAATCATCGTGACTGCCTGGCTCCCGCAAGGCACGTCCTCATTCTCTCAAGGGAGGTACAGGTTAGAAATTACATCATTGGTCCTCTAAATCCAGGAAAGAGCTCGTCAAAAATCTGCCAATTTTTTTTTTTTTTTTGGGGGGGGGGGGGGGGGGGGGCGGGGGGGCTGCTCTTGGAATGGGTTATGAAACGCGACGGGGGACTGAAAATTCAGTTCATATATACTATTAATATTTTGATAACATTAGAATTCAAATTTTCGCGAATTATAGGACTCTTGTAGTGCTCCTTAGAAAGTATCCCCCAAATACCTAAGTAATCACATCATGCCTGGGACCAGGCTGTAACTACTGTAGTGGGAGAAAAAGGCGAAAAAAAAAATGAGTGTTCCCTTGGCCTTCCCCTTTTTTCAGCCCCTTTCCCCCTCACCGCAGGTGCAGGGACGGTAGAGCTTAGACTAAGAGTAGTCCCCCACTTTTCCTCAGGGATAGTAGAGCGAGCGAAACGCGAGCGCGCGTGACCACCCCTTTTCTCGCGTGGGGTGATTTTCACGCGCGCTCGCGTTTCGCTCGCTCTACTATCCCTGAGGAAAAATGGGGGACTATTCGTAGTCTAGGTAGAGCTGGGAGGGACTTTTTGCCTAACATGCAAGAGAAAATATTTAAGATTCTCAGTAGAAATGCAGACCCTGCTGCAGACCATTGTTTTCACCATGCAAATGAGAGCGAGACAACAATAAACCCATTGTTTTCTAGCCCTGAAAACAATGGTCTGCAGTCAGTCTGCAGTCTGCATTTTGTACAGTGTACCGTCCAATTTGGGCCCCGTTGAAGAAAATCAGGGCACTGTCAGGAACTGTCAGGATCATTGTCTTACATAAAGTAGTAACCTTCAACTTGTGGGTCGTTCCCAGGGCTTACCCGTTCGCATTCAAGATGGCGGAGGAGTTAACTCCACAACGCTGCAAGGGTGATTGCTTTCATATGGTTACTTGCCAGGGCCCAGTAAATATTGCCGTCATAAAATATTGTAAGTAAAAAATAAATGGTTTTATATGTTTATTTTCATCCTGTAAGATTAGAAATGTAATTTTTTGGTTATTTTTCTTTGTAGGGGGGAAAAGAGAGGAGGAACTCATATTGCCACTGAATTCTTCTCTTAGTGCTGCCCTCAATAAAGATGAGGTATGACTAATTCTCTTATAATATGTGTAAAACTGCCCTTCTAAACAGTTGCGTTTCATTGAAAGTGCTATAAACTTAACCAAGAAACAACTGTGTTTGATTTGCTTTAAGCTGAACTCCATTACTACTGTCGCTGCCAGCCACAATTTTTCAGAAGACTGTTTATGGCTGAATGGAAGGTGAGAGCTGTATAGACGTTGTGCTTTCTTTTTTTCTATGTCACTACAGTTTGTTGAAAAAAAAAAATAATGATGATTTTGTCAGGAATTTGACTCAAAGTCTGGGTCCCAGGATGAGGATGTTGCCACAATTTTAAACCCTTTGAATCCTAATGTCAAAATTATAATAATAATGATTGCGGGTGACAAGAGGAGCCCACAATCCTAGCCTCCAGGTTGTTATTATGCATGCGTCGTAAGTATGTAGCCAGCATTTGTTTGGACTTCCACTAAGAATGAATAGAATGCACAGAATGCCATTTGATCATGTGCATCTTGACCTTCTATATAGGATTCATTTTCGTGGCTGATGACTTGCAATGGTGAATGTTCGTAATCAGACCATCAAGTTTAACCTTCCAATCTTTTTTATTAGGAAGCAAGAAATTGCTGAGATGCCCAGAATTCAAAAGTGCCTGTTAAAAAGTGAGATTTGTGATACATAATAATATTAGATATTGGAAAAAAGGTTTTATTTTACTGATGATTTAATGTTTCATATCATTTTTCTTTATTCACAAGAGAAATAATGCAATTCTAACTAGCCACAAACAGATTGATTTTGATGGATATTGTATGTCTTAGTCTAGTATAATTTATACAGTTTTTAAATGTACAGTTTTGTTGTGATGTTAGGCTATCGTTGAAAAGCTGGCTTTTTCAGCCATTATCTAATCTCAAAATGATTCTAAGAAACGTTTATCAGAGTTTTTTATGGTGAAATTCTAAGTGACTTCTCCTTTGCAAAAGGAAATGTACACACAATTTCTTTAAGAACCATTTCATTTTCTTTATTAAGTATTGGATAATAATATTAATAGTTGCACCCATAAGGTAAAACCCCCAAATAATAATGAACCATTTTATTTCCTTTATTACTGGTAGATTATGAGTTATTTCATTGTGTTGCACCTATGAGGTAAAACTTCCCAACATTTTTTCAGTCCAATAATAATGTTCTGAGATTGAATTGGAAGGTGCATGCTGTCTGTCTGATGTTTTTTATAATTTATGGGAAAAGAAGTTTTATTAACTTGTAATATTATGTACAGTGGTCCTTATCAGTGATCAATGTATTAATAAAATATGATGTTACCCTGATGTTAGCATTTCCCACATGTTTAACTGTTTGTATTGTAATTCATTTTTAGTTCGAGAACTGTGTAAGAGTGATCATCTTAACAGCAGGTGGTCAGAACTCAAGGACTGTCATGTTCATATCTGTTCCGAGAACAACTTTCCTACAGCAGCAGGACTGGCATCCTCAGCTGCTGGCTATTCTTGCCTAGGTACATGTGTATGAATAATTCATACACATTTATTAATTTGTTGCTGTCGTACTTAAACTCCAGCTGACTCTTAGATGTTACTAGAAAAAAGTGTGGAAAACTTTCATTTAAGGGGCTTGTGTAGCTCCAGAAAATAGCTATACATGTACTACCCCTATCATAGGATTTTTTAGTTTCAAATTTGACCCCCTCTGGAAATGCAAGTTTATTTCATTATGGTAGTGTCACACTCTTCTTAAAACATTTAGGTCTTTAAGGACACCCTTCCCCTCAACATTTCTTATAGCTTTCATGGGTTGGTATTGATACTTTCCCTGTTAATCAGTTTGGGTCTCTGCGGCCTCTCCCCACAAAATTTTTGCTTTCTGCGGGGAAGGTATTAATACATTTTTTAAACCCCTCAATTTGCCTTTTTTTCTTCACGTTAAAGTGGCTATCAAAGAAATAATCACTTTATAAAAAATGAGGTTGCCTCATAAGTAGTAAAGGGCTACATGGCCTCAGAACAGGAAAAATATGAATTTATATGACCTGATGTAATGTACACTGTAGGAGCATTACCAGAGACTGAGGTTTCAGGAATCAAGTTGCTCCAAGACACTTTTGTCTTCAGAACCACAGTTAGAGCTTGTATCGATAATGGTCCCAAAGACTTAAGAAGGATGCTGGTGATAGATTCAACCTTTTAATGGCTGCCAAAAATACAACAACAACAAAGCACAAGTTTTTTCTGATCACATGTCTTAAAACCACAGGTATACCATGGCATCTTTCCTCCTTGAAAAAAATAACTTTATTACACTAAGAGTTGACTAGGTACAATGCAACAACAATGCCAGCACTTACTCAGAAACTCTGAATAAACAAATTTAACTTTTTGATAAGCTAAATGTGTTCAATGTCCGACTTAAAACTTCTGAAACTTTGGCACTGAGTCTCCTATGAAAGTTGAAATCGAGTATGTTTTAATCAGCATAGTCCTTTGAGTAAGCAGGTGGCTTGCCCCTTGTGGTCACAGCCACACCTGGTTGGAACATGTTGAGTGTTGGAACTACACGGAGACTAGACTTGCTGGGGGTTGCAACAAGGGGTTTGGTTGACTGTCTGGGCTAGTTCACTTGAGCTGTCATTTCTGGTAATGACCGACCCCCTGTTAACTGTGGGGTTGGGGGTTTCTGTGGACAGGCCGAGTGATGCTAGGATGACACGACCAATGAAGCTGGTGGACCCTCGCTGGTTTGGGGGCAGTACCTAAATGGCTCTCTGCTTGTACAATCATACAAAGGTATCTGCAGTTTCTGTGGAGGATTCTTCTGTCTTCCATCCTCACATCATAGGACTGTATGTCCGTGGACTCCTCTACTTCTGCTTTGAACCCAGTCTGGTTCCTGTCACCAGACAGTAAGACAACTCTGACTTTCTCCCCCCTTTTAAGAGCCTCTTAGAGTTCTTGTCATAATAAAAGGTTTGTCTTTCTTTCATCTGCAGTATTTGCTGTCTCGTTGTGGTCGTGTCTGGAGTCTGAGGTTTCAGCAGTGTTTCAGCTGTGGGTAACTAAGTTCGTGCACAACACCTAAACATACGCTGAGCTGGAGAGGTTCTTAGACCTTCAGTAGGGGTATTTCTCCAGCTGAGTAGCCAGAGGTATTAATCTGTTCCTGATTCTTTGTCCTTCTTAATAAAGTTCTCCACAGTTTGACTGCATTTTCCCCAGCCATTGCTTTGGGGGTAGCCAGGGGAGCTGGTTTCATGCTTGACTCCAGACAATCACACAAAGTTCTCAAATTCAGCAGATTAAAGGGTGGTCTGTTGTCACTTAGCAATGTATTGGCTATTCCGTAGGTGGCAAAATCTTTCTTCATCTTCTTTATGATGCCAGCCCCTGTTTTGCTGTGTAACTGATCCATTTCAAAGTATCCATGGAACACATTCAGATAGCTTTTGTCATCAAATGTGAAGATGCCAGTGGCAACTTTCTCCAAGGGCTTCAATGGGGGCTCATGACAAATTAGTGGCTGTTTGGACTGGCTACTCCTAAACGACATGCAGATTTTGCATTTCTTTATTAATATTATTAGTCAGTGATTTCTGCATTCATGCGTGGCCAGTACACTGTTTCTCGTGCTCTCCTTGAGCAGCCTTGTACCCCAATATGGGTATCATGTAGCTTCTGCTTGATCGTGTGTCTCAAGGTCTGCAGTATGATGCATCATTGTCCTTTGAATATGATACCATCATGTACTGAGAGCTCATCTCAGAAGTCAAAGTACTGGTGAGTGGTTGCTGGGTGGGAAATAGTCCTTTGTATCTGGGAAGCTGTCCAAGATTGTTTTCTTCACAGTCTGAAGGGTTGAGTCATAAGCTGTCTCTCTTTGGAGTTCCTTAAGCTGATGGTCTGGAATGGGAAGGAAAGAGGTGGCATGAATGCAGTCTCTACTTTTACCTCGGTGGCTGAATGCTGAAAGTCCACCAAGTAGGTTCTTGACAGGGTATCGGCTAGGTTTAAACTGTTTAGATCTCATGGTCATACTGTTGAAGCCGCAACAGTAGGTGCTGCAGTCTTTTGGGAGCTGATGCTAGGGGCTTCTGAGAAATAGAGACTTAAGGGTTTGTGATCGGTCCTCAGGATGACATACCGTCCATACACATAGTGGTCATTATGCTCCATGCCAAAGACCTGAGCCAGCAATTCCTTTTATATCTGTGAGTACTTCTATTCTGCTGGTCTGAGCGCTCTGCTTGTAAATGTCACAGGTTGGCCTAGCTCCATCAGTACAAAACCAAGCCCAACTTTGGATGCATCTCCTTGGCCTTCAGTCGGGTCACTTTTGCTGAAGTACTTGAGGACTGGTGCTTTGAAAAAAGCATGCTTAATCCTTTCCAAAGTGCCTTCCTGATCGTGAGTCCAAGTCCCCTCAGTGCTGTTGTGTGTCAAATGGCGTAATGGCTCGCACAGTTCTGATAGGTCGTGTAGGAACTTGGACAAGTACTTCACTAGCCCAATGAATCTCTGCACTGCTGTTACATTTGCTGGTTTGCTCCATCTTGATAACTGCTTCAACTTTCTTAGGGTCTGCCTTCAGACCATTCTTCGTAATTACATGGCCAGTGAATGACACTTCACTGCTTTTGAACTGGAAGTTCTTGTTCAGCTTTATAATTCTTGCTTTGCAATGCTCTAAAAGGTTCTTCTGGTTTTGATCATGGTCGAGGACATGCTTTTCATCAGTGTCCCCTTGGCCATTGATGAGGAAATCATCTGCCATCTTATACACCCCCTTCAGTCCTTCAAGGCATTGGTTGAGCTGTTGTTGGAAACTGTCTAGTGCTGGGCAAATACTATATGACATGCGGAGCCAGGGGAACCTTCCCCAAGGGGTATGAAATGTCATGAACTTACAGGACATTCTTGTCAAGTTGTATCTTAGGGAATCCACCCTTCAGATCGGCTTTTGTGAACACTCTTACCTTGGATAGCTCTGGCAAAATATCCTCCGCCACAGTTAGTGGATGGTGTCTCCTCTTCCATGCTTGATTTAGGTGCTTTAGGTCGGTGCAAACCCTAACTTTTCCATGTGGCTTCTGAGTCACAACCTTCTGTAGTCTCATCCTCTCTTCCGACTACTTCCAGGCTCTCAAGGCGATTAATTTCTTCCTTTAATTTTACCTTTACTGCCACGGGTGGCATGTTGGGTGGCATTACAACGGGTATCACTTTATCGTCAACTTCCAAGTGCAGCTTGCCTCCCATCTTGCCCACGCCTTTGAATACGTCAGCATACTCTGATACGACTCTCTCCTCTGTCAGGCTGTTGATATTGTGCACTTTGGTTCGCTCAGAACCCTTTTAGGCCTTCCTGCCAGAGTTCAGGATATTTTGATGCTGAACTACCACCAGATTCAATATCTGCACAGCTTCCGCTCCAAGGAGTGGTGCAAATCCATCCTCTACCACAATAAATTCTTCAGTATATTCAATATTGTTTCGTGGTTTTCGCACAGGTCCTATGGCGGTGCCCAATACACTCAGTTTCGGCTTGGAGTAGGTAACAGGCTCTCGCTTTGTTTTCTGGATTGCAGCACCAGCAGACAAGTAACTGCAAGGTAGGACATTGCAGGATGCTCCAGTGTCTGTCTGCATTTTAACAGTTTTGTTCTTGATTTTCATGGCTGCGTAAATTCTGCCCTTATGGCTGCTGACAGCATTAACTTGTTCAGCGAATGACACTCCCCTGTACTCAAGTACATCCTCAGAAGAAGGCTACAAATCTTCGAGTACTGCATGTACCTTAGGCTTGCTTTTCTGCAAGTCTTTCTGGAGCTGTGCTTTTCTTGGTGTCAGAATGGTTTGTAGGCAGACAGAACTGAAGTGGTTTTGTTTGAAACTCTTTGTACAGGTCTGTCCATATCCCGGGCATTTCTCATTTCCTCGCTCATGTTTTCTGCCACAGTATTTGCACTCGCTCATTGCTCTTCCCTTTTTGTAGTCGTTCAGTTGATGTACTGCTTCCGCTTTGTGGCTGGAGGTCTCTTTCAGCTGACTGTTGGCAGCTTCAGCTGCTCTACAGTAGTTCATGCATTTCTCCAATGTCAGTTCTGCTTCTTGCAGCAGCTTCTTGAGTAGTCCGTTGTCTGAAATGCCACATACGAGTCATACGAGTCAGTCTCTAATCATTTCCTCCTTTAGGGATCCAAAAGCACACGTATCAGCTAGTGTGCAAAGTGCAGATGCAAAGGTGTCAATTGTTTCTGCAGGTTCTTGTGCTCTGACATGAAATTTGTAGCGTTCATATTTGTATTACTCTTGCCTAGGCCCTAATTTATTATTCCACAACTCCAAGACTTTATCGATCCTACCTTTGTCTCCCTCAGATGCAAAGGGTAAACCAGAGTGAGTCTCATCCTTGTAGGACAAGGACCTTAAGAAATTAGTTAATATTTAGCTAAAAAATCCAAGAATAGCTAAAAGATGCTCTGAATGAGGATCTTCTTGAAATTCCACCCATAAATGTTTAGTAGGACATTTCTTTCCTTCAATTCCAGTATGGTTGAAACAAACTGTATTTCACTTACTATTTCACCCTATTGGTATTCAATCTCATGCTACAAATGTCTCCATTGGTTTTAGATTAAACCAAGCAAAAATATTAATTTTGCGGTAAGCTGGTGAACTGTTTATCATGATTTTGTCAGCAGGGTCTCCGAATGGTTTTTGTTATCAAACACCGCATGTCTCTTTGATTTTTAAAATCTTTTTAATTACAATTACCATTTCTGTGTCAATCGTTGTTTGTCTCTGCAGTGTTTGCTCTTTCAAAGTTATTTCGAGTCAGTGGTGAACTATCGGGCATTGCAAGGTAAAATGATAATGATATGTAACAAATTATTGAATGAGGCTGAGGGTTATGTTAAGAATTGTGCAGATCGAGCCTTTCTACAAAGGCCACTTTCCTTTGTCCCGGTTGATATTCCATACATTAACTCTTTTTTAAACCTCTCTACAACGGCCACCTCTCCACAATGGCAACGGCCAGTAAAACGTGTCCCCAACTGCGAAAATAACCTCTCGACAACGGCCAGTTTTTTTTTCGGCGACTGATAAAAAAGTCAAGAATGGTTATGAAATTTGATCCGTATGACCCGTTGACGATTAATCGCGGCAATCGAATTTTGATTTTGTTTCATTTATACTGCTGCAATAAGCATAACTTGTCTACGATACGTATAGCGAATGCTGCGAACCTTTCTCGTTTGTCACGTTAACAGTTTGATTCAAAACAGGGGCGTAGCCAGCCCACAGACCTGTAGGCCCGGACCTACAAGTTTTTGGTTTGATCAGTCTATCGCTTGTAATAAATTATGCGTCGTTGGGGTGAGATAAAAAGCTTAAGAGCTCAAACCAGGTGATCTGTGACGTCATTGCGGGGGCCTGGGGAAAGAAATTTTAATGCCGTATCCCATAAACCAACGCGCGCACCAATTCAATTCAATTCAATCTGTTCCCGTCAGCTTTGGTTTATGGGATACGGCATTAAAATTTCTTTCCCCAGGCCCCCGCAGTGACGTCACAGATCACCTGGAAGTGTTGATGAGGTCAGCGTGTACCAGTCATGGGGGCAATTTTCAGGATATGGGAAATGAAAGTCAGCCAGGCCTACAAGTAGTCGAAAAGCTGGCTACGCCCCTGCGAAACATAATTCAAGCTTTTTGCATATTTTATCTCTATATACTATTTATGATTGGATTATTACCATGATTATGGGAGACAATAAGCACAATAACACAATAAACATGTTGTACTCCTTAAAAAAATTGTCATATTACACCCTTACATCTCCATAACGGCCACCTCTCCACAACGGCCCATTTCTTCTGTCCCCAAGAGTGATCAGCATCAAATTTCTCCTTGTAATATCAATGCTTTGTAAAACAGAGTGGTCATGAGAATTACGGACATGATCAAACAAGATGAATGATTTGCTCGATATTTTATCAACATCTCCCCACTACTTCTTTAGGAAATGAATAGGGGTAACAAATGAGAATTCAAATTTTGATCTTAGGGTTTAAAGGGTTAATAATTTTTTCGTTCAGACAGGGCTCAGGAAGTGCTTGCCGCAGCATGTATGGAGGCTTTGTAGCGTGGGAGAAAGGAGAAAGGAAGGATGGTTCAGACAGCATAGCTAAACAGGTGACTAACAATAGGGTGTTTTCACTTGATGTCACGGCGGCCATATTGGTGTCCTAAAACAATAAAACGGCGGCCATGTTGGAGTCCCAAACCAATCCTGCGGGAGTTGAACTCTTTTCTTATGCAAACGCTTTCTTTTGTTCAATAAATTTGCATAGATGCTGGCCACGTGAGTGAAAACACTCTATAGGGTGTTTTCACTTGACGTCACGGCGGCCATATCGGTGTCCCAAAACAATAAAACGGTGGCCATGTTGGAGTCCCAAACCAATCCTGTGGGAGTTGAACTCTTTTGTTATGCAAACGCTTTCTTTTGTTCCAATAAATTTGCATAGATGTTGGCCATGTGAGTGAAAACACTCTATTGTCTTCAAAGTAACCTGATATTGTCGATCTATTCCGATCCAGGGAATGCTTAGCTGCGTTTTGCAAACCTAACCTAATGTAGAAGGTAAAACTCCACACTAAACCCCAAGACTACAATCGGCGACAAAATTAGTTGAGACACTTCACCCTAAAGGGCCTCTCTAACATTTTGCTAACTTTAAAAGGAGAAAATAGAGCTTTCTCTCCCCCACCCCCTCCCTCCGTGTAATGTTGGGCGACCATTCATACTTCCTGTAAATGTAGAATATGACAAACACCCCAACTTGGAATGGTGGGGATGGAGAGGGGTCTGCACTGTTTTGCTCTCCGAAGTTACCCCATTTAAGTAAATTGTCTAAACAGTTGTGTCGCTGATTGTAGGTAATGTAGAGCTTTAGATTCTAAGACGAGTACGACAGCGAGTACGAGATTTTCTCAGTGCTAAGAAGTGTTCGCGCGTGAACCAACGTCATTTTGGCGGGAAAACGTGGTAGCCTTCGTCATTCTACTACGAGTTTTAGCGAGAATGTCGATGTAGCGGAACAAGTTATCAAATGTTAAAAGTTTTATGATTTTTCGATCGGGAGAGGGTGTAACCTTCTTCACTAAAGGTAACAGTGCTAACTTTTCCAGTGAAAAATGGTAAAATGAAGCTTTCCAGGAGTCTATATTTCTAGAAACTAGTATTCGTTCTCGTCCTTGCATCTTTAATAAGGTCTCTAATGCAGTGCCACAGATCTCTGGAGCAACTGAAATGACGTTTTCCAGGCCATGCTCAGCTGCATATTCTGCAAACCTTATATAATGTAGAAGGAAAAACGCCACACTCCATCCCAAGTCTAGATTGTGTGGCAGTGTAATGGATTTCCAGGGCAATTGAAGTGAGTGTTAGTTTAGACTACGAATTGTCCCCCATTTTTCCTCGGGGATAGTAGAGCGAGCGAAACGAGAGCGCGCGTGACCACCCCACGCGAGAAAAGGCGACACGCGGTGGGGAGAGAGAAAAATGCGCTTGTCGCCTTTTCTTGCGTGGGGTGATTTTCACGCACGCTCGCGTTTCACTCGCTCTACTATCCCTGAGGAAAAATGGGGACTACTCGTAGTCTAGTGTTAGTTATTTGGATCAGCATTATATCTACAACCTCTTTGTTTTCAGATTGCTTCAGAAGCACACTGGCCAGGATTGAGAGTACTTATTCTGGTGGTAAGTACACGCCTCAAAATAATTTTCAGGTGGTGTCCAGACGCGATGACCAGGCGAAAAGCAGTATGGATTTTTAAAAACTACGGTGGAACCTTGATTTAACGAGAGGTCAAGGGACTGGGAAAATTTGTTCGCTATATCGAGGATCTTTTTCTTATTTTTTACTGTTACTGAGAGGTAATCACTGCCGACTCGTAATTCCAAGGACTTCGTTATATAGGTTCTTTGTATCGAGGTTCCACTGTGCATCGCAGTGACTTTTTATGTGGTGATTTGTGTGTTGCAGGGTTGGAATATAGACTAATGCACCTATCAATGTTAAGCCCCAGGGTGGGGGGGGGGGGGGGGGGGGGCGGGCTACCCACGGGAAATTGACTGAGCGTGCCTTCCCCAGGGTCGGGAATTTGACATGGCCGCCATCTTGGAAGACCGAGAGAAACTGGAAATGAGTGACCTGCCATCTTGGTAATACCCGGAAGTCACCAGAGGTAAATGACCTCTGCTTTTCTTGAAAGTAACAAGACAACATGAGCGAAAGAATGGTGAGGAAATCTGTTTTATTTTTCGGTATATATGAACCATCACTTCTTTCATTGTATGATCGAATGTTTATAAATAGAAGAGTCTTCGTTCCTTCTGTTTCTGTTTCTATGTGAGGTTGTAAAAGACATATCCTTTCCAACCTGTCAGTTATTAAGTCCTAACTCTGTTAGAAAAAGTTACCCCAGAGGCGGGAAATTGACATTTAGTAGGTGCCCGAGGGTGGGGAATTTGACTCTGGCTGCCATTAAAATGTCAAATTCCCCTGGGTCTGCCCGCTCCCCCCCCCCCCCCCCCCCCCCACCCTGGGGCTTAACATTGATAGGTGCATAAAGTAACCTTTGTTAACGATCAATTGTACTGTCATTTTTAACTTTCACATCAAAAGAGAGCTTTATACTTGAGGATGAGTACGAGTACTAGATTTAACTTAAAGTTTTTGTGCGTGTTCTAAAAAAAGACTCCCTGGAAAGCTCCAATTTACTTTTTTCCACCAAAAAGTTAGTACGGTTCTTTTTACTGAAGGAGGCCAAATGAGGAAACTTCTAAGGGGGTGTTTACATGAGAAAACTCGCACCGGCGCGAGTTTCATACCGACATGACTTTTTGATTTCGTATCTCGTTTACATGATGACTGGGTTATTTCACATCTCGTTATCTGAAGGTACACTTCATGTTGATAAAATGCACGTATGATTCAAAATCGCGAACATTACGCATGCGCTACCCGTTCCAGTCTACCGGCAGACCGATTTCACACCAAAACGGGTGGTCGTTTCGTGTTTACATGATACCGTTGCGAGATTTCGTACCAGAGTGAAATTCTCGCCCCGGTACAAGAACCGGGGTGAACTCGCGCCGGGGTGACTCGCGCCAGCATGAAATTTGTGGTGGTATCATGTAAACAAATATAGAGCCATGAGAGGGAACCGGAGTAAACTCGCTCCGGGGGCGAAAGTCGCCCCGTTGTCATGTAATCACCCCCTAACATTTGATAACTTGTTCCCGCCACTACGACATTCTCGCTAAAACTCGTAGAAGAATAACGACGCCTCCCACGTTTTCCCGCCAAAATGACGCTGGTTCACTCGTGAGCAATACTCAGTATTGAGCAAATCTCGGACTTGTAGTCGTCCTAGTCTCAGAATCTAAAGCTCTAATTTTTTTTAATTTTTTAGGTAAACGACAACAAAAAAGGAACAAGTAGCACGGAGGGAATGAGAAGAAGTGTAGAAAGCAGTGATTTGCTTAAGGTAACAAGAACCACCACCATGTACTGCAGGATAATTTAAAGCAGCTTTGTTATTATAAATCTCTTTTTTGCTACTCAGTACTTTCAGACTCTAAAAACACATTGGAATCAAAGAAAAAACGACGAAAATTCTGGCCTAGTGTTAATTCAAAATTGCTCTACTGGCCCAACTGTAATATAAGCGCACAATTTTGAGTTTCGATGCCCAGGATGGAAACGGATTACAACTTGAAAAAATTGGGCCAAAGTTTTGAAGTTAACCTCCTGTGTTGTAAAACAATCGACAAAAACCAATCCTCTTTGTTTTCCTTGTGAACAGAACCATTCGACATATGAAGAGAGGGGACTGAGGCGAATAAAGGTTATTTTGGTTTAATTTCAAAATGTAGAACTCACCATTTTTTGGTCTAAAAATAAGGGGGGCTCTCTCCTGGATCCGCCACTGATCTATTCCACTACCAGAAACAGTTGTAGTAGTTTTAACTGTTTAAACGAATTGTCACCATTCCCCCCTTTTTTTTCAGTTAAGAGCTGAATCCTGTGTCCCCCAGAGAATGGAGGTCATAAAAAAGGCCATATTAGAAAGAGATTTCAGGACATTTGCAGAAACTACAATGAAGGTACATTCAACCACCTTTTTTTTGTTTATTTCCCTTCTTTATTCATGAAAAGGTTAACAGCAACAGTTGTCTGCAGTGTCAACGTAAAATGATAAGTAGTGTCTTTAGGTAGCTTAGTAGCAACGAAGACAACGACGGTGGCTAAAACTGTCTCTTAAAGAGTGAATTCACGCTGTTTCAAAATTCATCGCTGTTATTCCATTGTCGTTCAATTTGTAAGAGGTTGGTGAATTTTTCTGGAGTTGAATTCTAAAGAAATGTATGTGCCGTGTGAATGCATGTAGCCTTACCCAGTACACTGGACTTGCTACAAGTCAACCTCTCATAATTTCCTTAAAAGTGGGCGAAGCGAGCTTCAATGCATGAGGTCGCAGCGA
The DNA here is from genome assembly GCA_038088405.1 of Porites divaricata. Classification (NCBI taxonomy): domain Eukaryota; kingdom Metazoa; phylum Cnidaria; class Anthozoa; order Scleractinia; family Poritidae; genus Porites; species Porites divaricata. The sequence goes on along the minus strand of JBBMOI010000006.1, from coordinate 28,319,879 downwards.
GCGACAAAGTCTCGAGGTAGACTTGTTTCGCCTGAATGGATTTGAATCATATTATAAATTCACGCGGGAAAAAATTATTGACATATGCTGTGTCGGGAGCGGCGTGAAATATCACTCATTGTCTTATTGGCCAATTGTCATGACGTCACCCGTAGAATTTTCGACCGGTGAATTTCGCGCCAAGCAGGTATGAAAAGTCCTTTAAAATGACATAAGCAACCAGGAAAAAAATAAAGGACCTTAACAAAGTCTACCAGTGCACCAGTACACACCTGATTCCGTAAAATTTTAAAGGCTAATAAAACGAAAACAAAATAGCATAACAAAGCAAAGAAAAAAGAGCGGAGGAGAAATAAGGCCCCGTTTACATGGAGAAAACTTATCACGTCCTTGGGACAGTACTGCAATATTCATATTTTTCTGTCATTTCTCGGTTCCCTCATAAAACGGTGCATCCTTTTCGAAAGTTTCTTGCAGTTCTCCCTCCCCTCACCCTATACAAAGTTGAAACTCGAAAAAAATTCTTGATACACGCGTCCAACCCGCGTTTGTGGGATGAGGGGAGGGGTTGGATCTGTGTGAATTGCAAAACGCCCAAGAAGTGCAAAAGTCCCACAAGATTTTGTCCATGATTGTAGGAGGGTCACTTGCTAACACGAGTTACCCTGGGGCAAAGCCAATGTCTACATTTCCTTTAAAAACTTGGCAAACCGTTTACATAAGAAGCAAAAAGTTGGCTCGGCTTAGCCAGGTCACTTACAGGTCTCCCTCCTAGCCGGATCAGTCTTTCTCCACATTAACACTTTGGCTTGCCTAGCCTCTTTAACTCAGAACATGCGCGAGCGCTGATGGCTTGGTCAAGGGTTTCAACTTTTTTCTTTTGTAAACGCTCGCTACAGTTAACTCGACTGGGAGAGTGACCCTCGTTTCCGGGACAACTTTTCTCCATATAAACGGAGATAACTGAAAAAGAACAATCTCCTATGTACTTTTTCAAAACAAAAGGCGGTGTTTTCCTCGATCTTGCCCCACGCGAACACGCTAAGGCCTTGACGGCTCTCTGGAAAATTCCTCGCCCATGGTATTTAGCGGACAACTATATAACGTGGGCTGTAGCGAGGGACCTTCGTCTGGCTTATTTAATTTACGTCCATTTTTACTCGAATGACGCGTGTTTTGAGTGGACCGATAAGAATGCGTGAGGGTTTTTACTTTGTAATTTTTACCGTTGCATGAAAACACATTTGCTGTTAACAGCTTGTTTGCGTTTTCCAGCAAATCCCCTATGAAAGTCTTTGCAATCATCTTATAGCCATGATAGTTGTAGTTTGTCATTTACATGGGCAAATCAGTCGGATCACCTTTTGAGCAAATGGCAAACGAAACTCATGTGTTGATGACCCGTTTATCTTTTGCACAAATCAGTCCTGTTTACCGAAAAACGGCTGCGAAAACGTGAAAATGGAATCAAAGGCAAGTGTAAAAAAATGAAAACGAATTCCTGTTTGGAACATTCCGACTGGCAAAACGGAACTACCTTGTCAGACGTTCCATTGCTCCTGAAAATTTTCCACTGAAAGGACCCTCAGAGCCAATCATATTGCAAGGATCCGACCAGTGACTTCAAAGTCGATGAAATAAATGATCATATCTTTTCACTTGGCAAGTTTAACCTGAGCTAACTTTTCTCACTTTGTAGGAAAGTAATCAGCTTCATGCAGTGTGCCAGGATACGTATCCTCCTATATCACCTCCTTACATGAACCACACCTCGCATAAAGTCGTTCAAATGGTGACTGGATATAACAATTTGTACGGCGAGCCAAAGGTATGATTAGCTTTGTTGATGGCTGATTTGACTGCCATATGGCCGTTTAACAAATCAAGGAACCTGAAAAACAGTTTTCATTTTACATTTGCGCATCTAAAACACGTCATATTGTACTGACTACTAGTAAAGTAAAGTCTGTTCGCTCTGACAAGACCTTAGGGAGCCTTAGCATCGACGACGGCGACGGTGGTGGAAACGGCACTTTTAAAATGAATTCGCCGTTTTTCAAGCTTTGTCGCGTTTATTCCAATTCACTGAAAATGTCTAATGTAGGCGAATCTCCCCGGAGTTGATTCTTGTGGAGCGGACTCAGGTTTAGAAATAGAAAGAAAAATTCGTCGCCGCTTGTTTACGTCCTCCCGGCCACTAAACGGGAAATTAAGCATTTTCACGTTGTAATCGTGCTGGGACGGTAAAGAAATGTACAAAAAGAGTGTACTGCACACGTGTAAAGCAGTTTTTTATGCTTATTAAACCTAATATTGGTTTCTTGAAGCTCTCGTTGTCTTCGTCGCTGTCAGATCTTAGGGTCTGTTTACATTGGTGGTGGGGAACCCCAGGCTGGTGAAGTAACCCGTTGAAGTGGGGAAAAAGACCCGCGTTTCATGCAACCTAAGACTCCGCTATCCCGAGGTGCATTTTCTCAAGATTATTGAATGGTCGCTAAGCACTTAAACACAAAAATGGTGGGCAGACGACGTGTTTTGGCGGTTAACGCTCCTCTACTCTCACTTTCTGATCTTGCTGTAACATTTCAGTGATGTGGCTTTCACCTTTACTGATGCAAAGCCTCCGCCAAAGGCATTTGGCGCGAATTTGATGTAACGCGAATACGATCCCGGCTAGGGGTGTTACCCCACCTTGAAACGTTTACATGGCAAAATTGACCCCGGCTGAGAGGGTTACCCCGTCTGGCAGACAGGGGACCTGCCTGGGCGGGTCACCCCACCTACCTTTTGAATGTGGTCAAATTCAAATGAGAGATTATATGGACAGGCGGGTTACCCCACTTACCTGCAGTCATTCACCTCCATGAAAACAGGCCCTTATAGTCTCTACTATCGACTACTATCAATGATTCCTGAGGCGGAGCCTATATTCAAGATAAGCAAAATTATCTTGTTTCCCAGGGGAACAAGCATTAAGTGAATTGTTAATTAGCCCAAGAAAAAAATGATCTACGCATAAGAATCCTAGCGAGCAGTCGCTATTCGCTGTTAACAGTTCACTGTTCCTCTCTGATGTCATAGTTTTTGCTGTTGCCCGTTCAGAAACTTTTGGCCGGAAATAGTTTCGTTGTCTTGTTAGATATCACGTGACCTCTAAATAGCTAATAAAAGCACTGTAAAAGTGGTCTCACTCGCGCGCGGTGCCCACGCTTGTTGCGCGTCTTTTATGTGGGATGTATATCTTTCATAGTCGGTCTTGTGCCACTAAACAAATTTTGAATTTAACAAGGACCCGCTTAAAATTTTTCGAAGTGCTTAAGAAGTACGGAAACAAATTTGACTGTTTAGGGTACGAAATGCTTTTAAGCCAAATCTCAACGTGCAATCAGACTCTATTAGTGCGAAAGTATTTTCATAATGTTCGCACCCTGTTATGTTAATTTTCGCACCACATCACTTTAAATGCTGTAATTTGCATGATCAAAATCATTTTTTCCCTGATAATGGTGTCATGACTACTTCAAAACGTTGGATTTTATCGTTCGTTTTGACCGTTTAATGAATTTAACAACGTTTTGGAAAACGGATTCGATAGTGGGAGAGCCGTTTCTCGTTTGTTTATGAAGAAAATACGGTAAAAACCCGCGACTAAGAACCGGCATTTTCCCAAGTTAGCCTAAACAGGTTCTTATATAATTGGTAATAAGCACAAATTTATTAGGCTATGTAGGTTCTTAAATAGGTTTTTATTTTCTGAAGGGAAAAAAAGCAAGTAGTTAATAGTATTAAATTTTAGTCGTGCGCAGCTTATTCCTTACTGATATAAAATCTGCATACATTACATTGCATTTGGAGTGATATCCACTTAAATGCCTCCAAAGAGGATCCTGAATGTTGACTTATTTTGTTTGCCCATCTGTACAGCGTTTTTTTATATAGATTTTAGCAAGAGAGAATAATCTAGATTTTAGAAAATAAGATCCTGTTTCAAATTTTAAGGCTAAAAAACTAAACAGGTTCTTGTACAGAGGGGGCCTAGCTGGCAAATTTTAGCCTAACAGGTTCTTAAAAACCTGGTTCTCACTCGCGGTTTTTTACTATATTAGCATTACATGTGTTTTTCTTAGTACAGATCTTTCATAGGTGTTGCCCCATCAGAATGCTACATACTGAATTAAATTAGGGGTAAACTATAATATAGTTTTTGTGACACACTTCCACATTTTTCCAGGTGATCTGTGTCGTCATTGCGGGGGACTGGGGAAAGAAATTTTAATGCCGTATCCCATAAACCAAAGCTGACGGGAACAGATTGAATTGAATTGAATTGGTGCGCGCGTTGGTTTATGGGATGCGGCATTAAAATTTCTTTCCCCAGGCCCCCGTAATGACGTCACAAATCACCTGGTTAGTGTGGAAGAACAGCAGGTGGTAACGTTTGCGCATGCGTCAGGCTTGCTGGAAAGCACTTGTTGACGGGAAATCGTAATGGCCGAAAGCTGTTCTGAAGCACTTTCAAGGGAGATTTTTTTGCATACCCAATCAACAGCAGACATGTCTTATAGAATGGATACTTTGGTTAAGCCATGTTGAAGTGTCATGTATGAGAGAAGGACCATTTAGCCGGTTAATTTTCATCCATTTGGCTCCTCTGATGAAGCAGATAAAGCGTTCACGAGGTCGTTTGTTGTGATATGTTGATTTGTTGACATTCAAGCGGTTACGGATTTCTGGGTTATCGTCCATGATCTGCAGAGCTGCGTAGCATTTAGGTAAGATATACCCTTTGATTTACTTTGTGAAACGTGGAGCAGCATCATCGCATGTTATGTGTTAAAATTATAGCAGCCTGAATTTAACGTAATTTATGTGACCCCGTATTTCTGTAGTATTTGACCCTGTCCGTACAGCAAGATCCAGTGATATATCCCACACAAACGACTAAACAGGTAAAACTTCTCTTTCGGTCACTCCGTATTTTCACTTTTAATGGTTAATTCAAAGGGGGGAAGTTCGAGTATTTTGATACTATTTAGCGGCATGAAATCAACAAGCAAATTTCCTACTCTTACAAGTAAGGCCGTAGTCGGATGTTTCCTTCCATTTTCGAAAATTTGCTTTTCTGGTTTACATTGGTGCTCTATGGCGGTTACTTATTCTCAGAGATTAAGAGATCGAGGCGGTGGATTGTGAAATATTATTTGCTAAAACTTCGTTAAAGATAGACAAATTTTTCTTGTCCTTTTCAACCTTGTTTTCAGATTTTTGGTGAACATGTAAAAGTATATCCCAACAAAACCTTCTTGTAAAAGCATTGTTTGGGAACGCTCTTTCATTCTTGAATGTTTGATTTTGCATCCAAGGGGGGGAACTCTGATGAATTTGCGTTTTAATAATCATGCATTGCAAGCTCTCAGATTCATTGTCAAGAACCCTCACTATTTGGAAGATGATTTTATTCTGATAATTATTCTATGATGATTTGTTTATACCGTCATACAAAATTGGCGCCAAAAAGAATTTTAATGTTATGCTTAAAATGTTTACATAATGTCTTGAAACATAACTAAAATCAATATAAATATGACAATACAAATATGTGCATTCTTTTCCCTGCCCTACTATAAAAAATGATAATTGTGATTTACTGGTAATGCATTTTCACATGACCATTACGATGTTACTCCCACTTTGACACTAGCACAAGTTTAAGCACAAAACAATTCTTGCCCTTGTTCAGCTTTGCACTTGCTGGACTGCCATTCCTCTTTGAAGTGCAGAAAACACTGGACATAAAATCCTGAATTTGATTCCTTGCATTGGCATCCACATAAGAATTAGCTTCATCACATACAATGTATTTGTATGCTTACAAAAATAATAAATGTTATTATTCCTTTTTTATCCAAAAGAGGTCTTTCCTTGAATATAAATTCATATCCATGACACTTTAGAAATCCTGAAAATCTAAAGGGGTTCGCTAGTTGTTGGCAACAACAAAATGCCATAGGGGTAACTGTTCACTCTCCGATAGAAATAATTCTTTTGATACTCTGGGTCTCATATATTCAGTGTTTAGTTGTGCACATTAATTTAGGAGCACGTGGCTTGCCAGTGTCAGTTTGGCTGTGTATACACAGTAGTAGTGTATATAGTCATCTATCATAGGCTGCACAAGTTGCAATAATTTTATATAAAATTGCCCCTAAACAAGCTCATTGATGCTCCTGGTGTTGCAAGATGACAAGTTATGAAAAATTTCATTTGCCTTTTGCCTGTTGCAGGGGCTCCCTATGAGATGCTCAGCACTAAACCTTGTTGATTCAGGTGATAGTCCTTGAGGACGACTGCATTGTCACATTCAAACCAGTTGCACTTTTCACTCAAGCCATAGCAGAGCTGGTACAAAATGGCGACTATCTGTTTTTTATTTAACCCTATGCTGTCTGCAGAATGTGAAGGGTCTGCCACTCCATCCTGAACTGCATCAAATAGCCTTGGTACCCAGAAGACACACAGACAAGCTTTAATTTCATTGAGTCATACATTGGCTCACTTGAAGCTACCATAAAGTCAGATTTTATAAATATCAGTCTTTAAGATTCTTAAGTTCTCCTCATGTTTAAATTAAATCAAAAGGAAAAGTTAGAGCTCATTTTCAATTTTTTAGTCTTCAAATCATAAGAACTTGGCCCCATGGGTAAGTCAAGGGAGCTAAGCCTTGTTAGTAATTTATTAAATAATTAACACATGTGTGGTAGAAAATGCCAACAACAAAATTTATGAAAGCAAAAATGAGTGCAAGCATGGAATTACCAGAAGCAGAAAATTCACTTCAATATCTCAGAGAGAAAATGCAGTTTTAGGTTTGACTGTGATCTTTACTATTTTAAGTATTTTCACTGTTGTGTGCATATTTGCAAGTTTCTAGTATGTAGAAGTGTGGGGAGTAAAGGGAAGGATTTTTCATGGTTAGGGTTTCCTCAATAAAACACATCTGTAATATGAAACATCCTGTACCACTCTCCTGTTTTGGCTCATCTAATTCTTTGTTTTAGAAGTGTAAGGGGCATCTTGGAGTCAAGAGCCTCCATATTACAAAATCTGCTTACACCCCTGAATAAGTTAAGGTGTCACATACATTTAATAGATGTTATTTCAGAGTTTGGGTCTTTAGTTTTATATCATCTAGTCAAAAATGGAAACACAATTTTATAGCCCTGGGTGGGATATCTTTGAAATTTTATCGGTCGCAGAATTAAGGGCACTGCACCTGGTCTGGACACCGGTGGTTAGGATGGGGTATCTCTGAAAAGTAATCACTGGCAGAATCACTGCACTAAGGTTGCACATCTCTGAGCAACAGGGCGTTCCTGAACCATAACTGACGTGAAATCGTATTATTGCAAGGAGATTGTCGCAAGAACTGCAATTATGACTATGTAAACAGTATAACAAACTAGCATTTAGAATTTTTTTTCACAGCGTTTTATTCAAATCTTAAACGTCGGACGTTTTGTACTCGGTCACAACTTACATGAAGAGATTTTTTCCCAGTTATCTAGTGTTTTAATAGAGGAGTTTTGCAGCTGTTACACAGAACCCCATCGAAGCTTGACGTATCCGCGCGCAAGCCAAAACACGAAACAATAATCACTCATGGACCACAAACCGCGCAAAATGGTGAATGATCCGCGACTTATTAGCCTTGAGACCAATCTCGCAATTTACACAGAAGACTTTGTCTTATCTGCACTCCACAAAGATAGAACAGATGACTAAGACGATGGTAATTTTTAAAACAGGCGCCATTTTTCTTTGCTGCATTCGCTGGGATCCAATACCACGACAAACTTCCGTCCAGCGGCTCGCGCATACTTGCAACGTTACCACCTGCTGTTGTGTGGAAGAGGCAATACAAGACCCAAGAGCTTGAGTATTTAATGTTTTGGTGAAAATTATTACCTATTCAAAATTTTCGCTGTAACTCGGTAAAAACAAACAAACGCCGGAACAAAACAAGAAAAATTTCAACATGTTCACTCTAGAAAGAGATAAGTTAATTAAGCAATAGAAAACGTTTGCCTTGTTTGCATAGCCTGATATGAACACGAGAGGGGTTGGGAGAGAATTGCAGCTATAGTTTTCCCTCAAAGTTTTTACCCTAATATTAAGAGCAAGTAAGCAGATGCCATTCAGAATAACAACGAAAAACGTTTTGGAATTTATCTGAAGACGGAGAACGGTTGATTCAGCAAAAGAAAAACTCAAAGGGGCAGGCACAATGGCAGCATACATGAACTGGGACCGATGACTCAACCGAAGGCAAATGGAAAATAATGTTTTGCTCTTTTGATTATGTTATAAAAGAGGTTTTTGGGAGGTTTGCTAAGCACTCAAGAAGCTAGAGTCGCACTCGGCTATCCCCTCGTGCGACTCTTACGCTTCTTTCGTGCTTAGCAACCTCCCGTGTGCATCCATAACTCCATGGTTGCACGCTGCACGTTTACCATTTCTTAAATGAACATGTGATAAAAAAATAAAAAAATGTATTATCATAATAGTACTAAAATCAGAAAAATACTAAAAGCAAAGAACGACAAAATTATTTTTTTAAACGAGATATTTAAAACAAGATATTTAGTCGTTAATCTGAGACGCTGTAACCTTAGACTATAAGAGAGTAGGCCCATACCCTCAATTATACTGGTTAGCCAGACTCGTTCCCAGTCGCTCCTGAGGCGGTTTTGACTAGAACGCATTGCATCAAGGGAAGGCCGCACGAAAATCGGGGAACGACCCCACTTTTCTTTCGCCCTTCCCAGCCTGCCCCGCGACCTTGACATCATTTCTCCCCAGTCTTTCGTTGCCTTTGAAGAACAAATAAGTAGGGACTGGGAACGAGTCTGCTGGTTAACTGTCTTTGGTAGTCCTCAATTTCCATTATAATAGTTTCCGTGTCCTGCGGTTTGGGCCCACACCTGCACTGCGTTTTGCAAATGGGGTCTGACAAAAGCTTTGTAAAATGGTATTAGCACTTCTTGTTTCCTAGATACAACATTCCTAATGGTCCAAGACGTCATTTGTTTTGCTTTTCCAATAATTCCTCGTATTTGTTCCTCCCAACAAAGGGTATCACCAGATGAAACAACCACTCCCAGATCTCTTTCCTTTTTAACCACTTGCAAGGGTGTATGACCCGTCATGTAGTTGTTCTTAGGGTTGTCTTTACCAATATGCAAAGCGCTGCACTTAGATTCATTAAATTTCATTAGCCACACGTCAGCCCACTGGGATAAGCAGTGTAAGTCCGACTGAATGGTTGCCGGTGATCGTGCGTTTCTCATTAGCTTTGAGTCGTCAGCAAATAACGTTGTTATATTCCTTGTTATAACAGGCATATCGTCAATAAACAAAAGAAACAGCAGGGGCCCCAAAACGGAACCCTGAGGCACCCCAGATAGTACAGGTTCACATGTGGATAATTCATCGCCTACATGGACTGCCATTGTTCTACCAGTAATAAAATTTCGAATAATGTTGTTGCATTGGCCGGCTATCACATATGCTTTTAACTTCAACAGGAGTCACTCATGTGGAACTTTATCGAACGCTTTCTGAAGGTCCAAGTAGACTTCAGTGATTAGATTAACAATTTACATAGTAAGTCAAGCAAAACAGGACGACTAGAAAAGATAGAACTTTTACCACGGTGAGGGCAAATTCTTGTTACCGTTGAGCCAGCCCTTGCAAGCTGTCACTTTGTCCTGCTTTCAACCAGGGAAAGTCTTCCTCTGGAATTTCACAACCGAGAAACTTGCACAAAGGTTTCCAGCCTTGTTTCACGTTAAACCTAAAAGCCGCTCCTTAGGAATGACGGCCTTCACTCTTTCATTGTGCTCGCGATATTTTTTCTTGAACAATATAGTTGACTCTGTTTGTAAGCTACCCATCGCTACATTATCCATAACATCGGCTAGTGCGTAATATGTGTAGTGAGACCATCTCTTGCTAAACAGCTTAGTCAAGAATCCGCTCCCGTTTAAATTTCTCAACACATCGTTTAATTTCGTGTAGCTTTTCAGCCAGACTTCTTCGCTGTCTCGTACAGTTAGAATTACCTTAGAGTCTGGAAAAGCCCCTGAGATTTCTTGAAACCAAAAGGCTGGTGGACGATCGATTACCGCATCGACATCTCTATACATAGAAACGAAGTCAGGGTTTTTGCCTTTCATGTAAATATCAAGCCATTCTTCCTCGTTGAACGCTACATGTTCTGGATATTCGTAGACTTTATAGCCAAGGATCCCTAGAGCCCTTGCCAAGAATGTTGTTCCGGTCTTTCCTAGTCCTTCGCATATGATTTCATGCTCGTAACGTACTAACGTTGTCTGCTAGATAAGATCAGATAAGAGGCAGTGTTTGGAGTAAAATCACAAATGAAGCAATTCCTTTGTTTTGATTAGCTGCCCCACAGGGCAAGGTTGACCCACAAGTTAAGTGCACTTTCCGCCAAAAACAAACCTTCAGCCTTTTGACCTGTAAGCCACAACATCAAAGTCATGCACCAGCCGACAAAAACACCATCTACATTTACTCTTTTTACGGGAATATATGCAATTAAAAAAAAACCTATAGCCTTTTCTCAAAGTTAAGCTCGTTTCAAACGTCGAACACCGAATTTAATGCAATGGTTTTCTCATGTAAACAGCCCCTAAACTGACAAACCTACGGCCTCCATTATGCAGCAGTTAAGAATTACAGATAAAAATATACATAGATAAGCTGGAATTACAATTAAAATACAACAGTAGAATACAATTTAAAAGTTTGTAAATAGGAAATAATAAAAAGTAATAAAAATTTCAACAAAGAAAATTAAGAAGATGCAAAAAAGTCAATTAAAGCCTTTTTAAAACTATGTGCACATTCAATCTTCTTGAATTTGGTATTATTTTCCATAATCTAGCTGCCCTCACGCTAAATGTGCAGCCCCCCTTCGGTTTCACGTTCAAAGGGAGGGCAGACTAAGTGCAAGGAGCTATTTCGGCTATTCCGATCATTTATGTTCGAATTTAATACCAGAAGATTGTTTATGTAGCTTGGGCTGTGTCCATTAATACGCTTATGAACGTGAATACAAATGTTTACTTTCACCTCGAGGTGAAGTGGAAGCCAATTCAACTTCTTTAATAGTTCAACACTGTATTAGTAAAACGGACGACCTCTCTATTCCATCCCAAGCAATACTACATTTTGAGCAAAATTGGTGGAAAAAAGTGTTTTTTGGGGCGCAACATTACGGAGTTTAAGCAACAACTACGGCACGGGTACGAGAATGTCTAGACTTGCTCACAAGTCGAGCTTTTGAGCGCGTAGCGCGACATTGAGCGCGGAGCACGAGTGAGCGCAAACGAGCGAAAGCTTGGGTCCTACCACACCAGACCAGAAAACCAAGCGAACGACTTTGGGAAAGTCTAGAGAATGCCACTTATAAAGTGAATTCGCATTGCCTCAAACTTTATCGCGCTCATTCCACCTCATTTGATTCGTCAAATGCGGCATTTCTTTAGTTGAATTTTAAAAGACTATCAAAGTTCAGGAAAAGAAAAAGAAAGTTGTTGTGTTGTGTTCACGTCTTTGACAAAACGTGAAATTAGGCACTTTCACATTGTAGCCATTCAGCGACGGCAAAGAAATGTAGAAAAAAGCGGGATACACGTGCAAAGTTGTTGTTTTGCCAATCTAAACCTATACGCCCCTTGCACATCTCCCATAATGCAACTTATTTGCCTCCCAAATTTTGCATAACCTTTGTTTTTCATTTCTCTTGGGTATTACAGCTGTCCTCAGAGAAACTGAAAACAATGCTTTTACAAAATTTTGGGGGGCAAATAAGGTGCATTATGAGAGACATGCAAGTGGCGTACTGCTTTTTCCCGTCCTCGTTGCCGTCGCCGTCGTCGTTTCTTAAGCCCTTAAGCTCCATATTGCTGGGGGAGGAGGAATGAAGGGATGAGCCCAAAGCCAATCCAAAAATTGCTAATTGGGGTTAGAGTCCTACGTAACAATTACTTGGAAGGGTTTTTCTACAGATGTGGATCTCGGGGGGGGGGGGGGGGGGGGGAGACGACTTCAGTAGCGCCTGGTACTTGTTTCGTATACCTATGATCCACCGATTTATGACATCACATCCGGTTGCGAAGTTGCTGCTCTGTTTTAGCGCGAAGCACCAAGATGGACGCCCGGATGTGATGTCATAAATCGGTGGATCATAGGTATACGAAATTTTGTTAAGTCGTGCCCCCCCCCCTCCCCCCCATGATGCGGATGTAAAATGAATGGGTAAGGGGTTTTCTGAGACAATATGGTCTCCCTTATACCCTAAGGTTTCACTCCATTCGAGTGTGAGCAATAATAGTTTGTTGCAAGATATCACACAGATTTTTGTTACATTTCAGGTAGCTTATACCTTTGATGCTGGACCAAATGCATGTCTGTTTTTGATGGAAAATGAAGTTCCTGAAGTTCTGGCCATGATACAGCTTTTTTTCCCTCCAGATACATATCACGGGTAAGTAGCAGCAAAATAAACAGTAGTGACCTCCCTGGACGCCGACGGCGGCGAAAAGAAAAAATATTAAAGCGTCTTTACTGCGCTTTTCACAAACATGCGAATTCTGAAGTTCAAAAGCCAACTGATGATTGCGCTTTCCGCTGCCGTCAATCATCTTAACGGACCTCTTAGGAAACAAAACTTTACTTTAACAGGTTCAAAAGGTCATGATTTGTGATTTGTGATTGGTGGATTCCGATCCGTTTTGTGTGTTTCTGTGTTTCAAGGTTCGTTGCTTGTGATCGTAATTATGATTGACGGCAGTGAAAAACGCAATTGTGAAGGCGGCTTTTGAACTTTAGAGTTCGCATGTTTGTGAAAAGCGCAGTAAGTGCAAGCGTTAATAAAGTCATGCCGTTAATAGTCATCATGCCGCCATGTTTGTTGGCCTCCCACTAGAGCTTTAAGTATAATCTACGTGCACGTGGAACCTACCTGGAGTGTGAAGGGGTACAATGTACCTAACTTCAACTTTACTTGTGACCATAGAAACGTTTGTAGTTCAAAGAAGTTGAAGTTCGCCGCCCAGTTTGGGCTACAACACACTTGATAGCACACTTGACCAATAAGAAATGTGCACGATGTGCACGTGCAGCTGTTCCAAGCATTCTAGTAAACGGAGAGATTGACGGCATTAATTCAAGTAGTATTCTTTGTCATCAAGTGTGAAGCCATGTTTTCCACAGGGCGAGTTAAGATTTCCAAGTGCACTTGAATCAGGTGCTTACTTGAAACTAACTTCGTTCCCAGTGTGAAGCCAACAATTGTTGTCCCAAAACAATGAAACGGGGCCATGTTGGTGTTCCATATAAATCCTTTGGGAGTTGTTGTTGAAATAGATTTGCATACCTGATGACCACGTGATTGAAAACACTATATTCGCCATTTTCACATCCAGGGCCGTAGCTAGGTTTTTTGTAACGGGGAGGGGGGGGGGGGCGTTATCGCGAGTGCCGCAGGCAGGAGCCCTGTAGGGGGGTCTGGGGGTATCCTTCACCAGAAAGTTTTAAAGTTTGAAGGCTCCGAACCGCTATTTTCAGCACTTGTCATGAGATATGTCTCCGAAAAATCGACCTCGACTATGAAAGTGGCAAACAATTGCAAGTCACTATAATCAAAATAACAGAGCCTAAGAAAACAAATCCTTGCACAGACTTGTTGTGTCTGGCATAAGAGGTCCAGGAGGGGGGGGGGAGCAGCTGCCCCCTTACCCCCGCTAGCTACGGCTCTGTCATCTCCCTTAATACACCATGTTTGACCCCCAAAGTTTTTCATAAGCATTGCCTTTTATTTCTCTTGGGACGACTGTAATACCCTGGAGAAATAAAAAAAAAACAAAGGTAATGCAAAGTGTTTGGGGGGCAAACAAGGTGTATTATGGAAGATGTGCAAATGGCGAATAACTGAATGTTTGAGTAATCACCGCATGTAATCATTTAATTTGTTACCAATTATTTTGGTCAGAAAAGGATTAGGCAAACTTTTTATATGAAGCAAGGACATCTATGCCGTTAACAATAGTTGACCCTTTGTTCGTTTCACTTCGTCAGCAATAGTAATTCACGTAGAAAAAGAAACATGCTAAATAAGAATTGTCTTGAAAAACTAATAGCCTCTTCAAATTTCAGCTCCTTGCATAGTGTTGGGTAACAAAAAATGTTAATGAGGCCATACATTCTTGGTAAGAACTCCAGTTTTAAACATCGCGTTGCTCAAAGAGTCGAAATAATATCTGGTTTAAGGGATTAAAATACTCAGAAGAAGGTAGCGGTCCCATGTCCCTTTCCAATTTAGGAATTCTGGTCCATTAAATTTTGTTACATATATTATTTATTTATTACTTATTTTATTTTCATTGTCTTAAATAGGTTACAACCGTACAATGTACGATTCACACGTCATTCCTTCCTGATTTCGGTTTTTCTGACAGGTTCATCCGAGGGATTGAAATTCATCCTAAAGCAAGTTTACCTAAGGTTTGTATCTCTTTATTTATAAGTCTAAAAAATGTATGCTTTGCATTGAATCATTTATCCTGTCTTAGAGATGTTTAATGTCACACTGACAAAATGTTTCTCTCCAGGGTCTCCTAGAGTCAGTGAATGTTGAACCAACCCAGGGAGCTATCAAATACATTATATCAACAAAGGTGTGGTTATCCTCGATAGACTCACAAGGACGTTCATTGTGGAAGGATCTTATTCCAGCTCCATATGTTTCTGTGTGGTCGACACTGAATAACATCCGTCGAAAGGCCATTGGACAGTTTATGACGTTTACACAACGTAGCATTCCTTGTTGCCTCCACATTGCACTTAGACGAAACTTTTAAATCTCTTGAAATTTCTGCTCAGAAAATGTTCATGAAACCCTAACCCTAAATAGATGCTAACCTTTTCGAGTTAGTGCTTGACCCTAATCAGTATTGCCTAACCCAAATCAGTATAGTCAGTGCTCGAAACCTAAGCGATAAGGAATACTATGTTGTGTAAACTTCAAACTTCAGGTGTCTAAGGGCGTTTCGACGGATGGTATTGAGTAACAACTTTCGATGTTGTGTTAAATTGCATTATGGGAACGTTTTGGAGGGACAAATTTTGACCCAGTTTCCTTTGCAACCTTATAATAGCCAATACGGTTGCATTCCATTTGACCAAATCCGGATATTCGTGCGATCCAAAATTGGATTTATCCTTCCATTAAAGACTAAACCAATCTTAGATTACAATCTGAATCCGCACTGAATGATCGTCTTCAAGTTTTTAAAGACTTAAGACTTAAAGACTTGGATCGTTCAGATTGGTTCCTCAATAGTTTTATTGTTTTATTATCATTTTGCCACATTTAAATTAAGTTTTCTCCATAAAATTCAGAAAGATGAGGCAAGGGAGCCCATGGAAGCCAATAAGGCTTATGAAAAGGACCACCTTTGAAAATATATGTCTTAATTATTAAATAAAATACTGGCATCGGCAAGACAATTTAGCTAAACATATACAATTTCTTTATAACATGGAAAACAATCATTAAATAGGATAAAAATAGATAAGGCTGAACGTGCAAGTGTAAATTTAAAAAGAGGAAGAAAAAGTGAGAAAAGATAATGCAAAATACGAGAAAAAAAGGCGAAAGACATGAAAAAGGCGCACGCCAGCATTTAGAGAAGTAAAGTATGCTTCTAGCTAGGAAAATGACTTTAGTTTAGTCAATCTGGTAAAAGATTTTTGTTCCACTTAACGAAACTGCTTTTTGATCGCAAAAATGTGCTGGTTCATCAGGTGATCGATAAACATGATGGGTAAAGGTCGACTCCTCCGTTGTCCTATTGAAAATCGCCAGGAACTCCCATTAACAATCTCAGGAAAAATTGCGTTCAGTGGTACTAACGTGGAAACGGAAGCGTATTTTAATCAGACCTTGTGTCTTATTGTATTGTTTTGTAACAGGTAGGAAGTGGACCGTGTGAGCTGGCACAAGAATACAGTCTTCTAAATGAGAACGGACTTCCTAAATCCTGACCATGAGCTCAACACGCGCGCCCAGCTTTTTCCGAAGGATTGGCATTGTGCACAACTGATTGTGTTATTCATCAAATGAAGAAGGGCTCAATGAATCGTCCGTTTGATAGAGGAGGCAAGTACCCCTTTAGTGGCGAATTCACAGTATGTGTGTTGGAGGAGAGGGGAGTGGATCAGAAAAGCGTCTTGACTTTTCGTCGAACTGCAGGTAGTACTGAAAGATGAAAAGACCGCACAACTTGAATTTTTGCGTTGAGATTAGCATAAACTAACGTCAATCGAACGTGAAAATTTTGAAGTGAGCCGTGAAAAATGTTAACCAACCCCCTCAACCCTGCCCCCATAAGACATCCGTCTCTAGTCCTTGTTGCCCGGACGAAGTTCCTGACATGAAAATAACGCATTAAAAAAATCCGTGTTACCTGTGTAATCTTGTTTTGATGCCATGTCTAGGGTGCCGGTGAAAATCCATTCATATTACTATACTGTGAAGAGTTCCCATGAGAAAAAGTGTAGAGTTCGAGAAAAGTCAGCGAAGGGAAAGTATTTTAGCTCTTTTAATACTCAATTGTCATGGAAATGTTTAACTTTTGTTATTCGCCATTTGCACATCTCCTATAAGTAACAATGCGATAATCATGCGATAGTCAGGAAAGGAAAGCAGCAAATGTAGGCCTCAAGAACAGTGTATTGATCATATCCTATTTTACCTTACGGCATTATTGCGTGCACATTTTTTCCGACAACCTTTCTCGAAATAGCTGTGAAGCCACCTCGTGTTTCTGCTTCGTTGTGCAATCCATGCACGTACGTTCCACGCGCGATTCAAATTACGATTAGGTGGCTCGTCTTTCAATACCCCCCACGTTTGAGTGTAAACTACGTCGCCATGAACAAAGATTTAGAAAAATTGACACCACAGTTGTATTAGATAAAGATGAAAATTTGTTATGATCAGGGTTGCAATGACATCGGAGTTGTAATAGCAACGAAATGACGCTATTACCTATTTTACTTGCAGCATGATTTCTCGGCACTGGGAACTGTTCTTCCAAAATCGTTTACTGGAGCTTTTTCCTACAATAGCCGCCTCGTGTTCGTGAAGTTTAAGCGAAATCTGTAAGGGCGTTATCGAGATATTTTGGGAAGAAGTGTTTATGGTTAGAAATACGGTAAAAAATAAACAATCTTGATGTCCAACTGTTATCTGTACTAAACGAAGCGCTTTTGATATGCAATTTCACCTCATAGTAGTTTCAATCTTTTTAAAAACGTGTGTGAAAGATCATGGAGATACCTCCAGCCGATTGCTAGAAAGAAGGATTTGATTAGTATGTATCAAGGCGCTCTTGTTGGTGGTAATATAAACATTTCGGTCTACTTTAACAAATTAGCGAATAATTTTTAAACCGCTCGATAAATTTTTTAGAAAATTTAAGAGTCTTGAGATAAACCGTCCTTTTATATGACCTCTTAGTAAAATAAGGGCTTGAATTCGCTAATATTTTGCCAGAAATTTTGTGAGAGCTTCTTATTATTCAGGGTATTGTCTCAAAGTTTCATTTTCACGTGAACAGCAGTAACTAACAATGCATTTGACATAAGCAAAAATGCATATGCATATTGTTGTGCAGGAAAATATGAAACTTGGAGACAGTAACCCTGAATTGTTGGTTTTCACATGACATCACCAAAATGCAAACTAAAAAACTATCGATCCTACCGAGATTTTACTTTCACGATGCATTAGAGCAGCAGAAAACTAATTTTCATACAAATTTTCGCTTCAAAAGGATTCTTGGTTTTGTTATAGAGTACACTTGAATTTCTAAGCTTTTGTGTGAAGCGGCATTTACATGACGGCCAAGCTAGCTGTCATGTAGGTTAAGCAAATGACTTATTTTAGGAAATTTTGCTATCTAAACAGTTCATGCATGTATTAGAAAAATTATTACTTTAATGTTTTTGAGTTTCTCGAAGAATAAATTCACGCTTTTGTAGCAAAACTCGGTAACAGATGTTTCTGTTGGTTTCCGTCCGCCATGTTGGAGCTCATCTACCCTGCTAGCAGAGGCTTTTCCCTTGTGTTTCTCAGCGTTGTACTGCCATTCTCTTCGCGGTTTTGGTTGCTCGCGTTTTGTTTTGGTTGTGAACCAGCCGAGGAAAAGACCTCTGCCGACAGCCGCTTGCGATTCCTGTTGAACATGCGCGAGATGAACATGCGGTTACCATGGAATTTCTGTCACGTGTCGGTAAACGATGCCCCCGCCGGAGTTTGCTCATGTATTCATGAGTCAAATTTCCCACGGGAATGACTCGCACTCGCCATGTTGATATAGCAGGCTCACTTTTGCACAGCAAACTAGTACATAAAAGATGAGCGAGTTGATAAAACCGGTTCCACAACCGGTTTAGTCATGTGATTACCTCCTAGATCTTGGAGGTATCTACAGCGCATGTTCAACAGGAATCGCAAGCGGCTGTCGGCAGAGGTCTTTTCCTCGGCTGGTTCACAACCAAAACAAAACGCGAGCAACCAAAACCGCGAAGAGAATGGCAGTACAACGCTGAGAAACACAAGGGAAAAGCCTCTGCTAGCAGGGTAGAGCTCATCTGGATGAGCTCCAGCATGGTGTTTCCATACAAAGCTCTACAAATTTGGGTAAAACATTTCTTCGGATATCTCGTATACGAATTGTTCCTTCGACCCAAATCTTGGCAAGTGTCTTTGTATATTTACCTCCTTTCATTTCCACGATTCTGGACTTTATCTGTCGAATGGTTTTGATTTTTATTTTAATCTATTTTGAATGGCGTGACACTGAAAACCAGCAATAATGAGATGCTCTCACTTGTAAACACAAAAATTCCGACAAAATATTAGCGAATTCAAGCCCTTATTTTACTGCCTTACAATATATCAGTAATCTTGAAACTAAGAGGGCATATAAAAGGACGGTTTATCTCAAGACTCTTAAATTTTCTAAAAAATTTATCGAGCGGTTTAAAAATTATTCGCTAATTTGTTAAAGTAGACCGAAATGTTTATATTACCGCTAACAAGAGCGCCTTGATAGATACTAATCAAATCCTTCTTTCCAGCAATCAGATGGAGGTATCTCCATGATCTTTCACACACGTTTTTAAAAAGATTGAAACTACTATGAGGTGAAATTGCATGTCAAAAGCGTTTCGTTTAGTACAGATAACAGTCGAACATCAAGATTGTCCATTTTTTACAGTATTTATAACCATAAAAACTTCTTCCCAAAATATCTCGATAACACTCAGATTTCGCTTAAACTTCACTAACATCGAGGCGGCTATTGTAGGAAAAAACTCCACTAAACGATTTTGGAAGAACAGTTCCCAGTGCCGAGAAATCATGCTGCAAGTAAAATAGGTAATAGCGTCATTTCGTTGCTATGACAACTCCGATGTCATTGCAACCCTGATCATAACAAATTTTCATCTTTATCTAATACAACTGTGGTGTCAATTTTTCTAAATCTTTGTTTATGGCGACGTAGTTTACGCTCAAACGTGGGAGGTATTAACCCTGAAAAACTATATCGAGCCACCTTAACTTATAAACCTTCGCTACGCGAGGGCATTACGCCCTTCGTTTCACGAGGAACAATCATTAAGTTGTTTAAAAAAATCGACACTTCGTGCGCTAAATATTTGTCCTGGTTTAGATATTAATTCATTTTGTTAGTCCTAGTTAGAGCGTGACCAGGGACGATATTTTTACTATAAAATATTTCGGATAAATAAGGCTGCGTTTATTGTGTAAAATGCGAAGAGGGGATGTAGAGGATATTTTATATATAAGCATTATTTTTACATATCCCCCTACTGGCCCAGAACATTAAAAAATGTTTTGACGTGCTGTGTAGAGACACTTGTAACTTTAAGGCAGAGAACTGAACAAAAAGGTAGCCGAAGTTCATTGATGTTAGCATTTCTTGCATATTAAAGGAACGCAATCATACCTAGTATCACTTGTGATCACGGTTAAATTTGAGACCAAGACCAGCAAAGGAACAACGAGCCATTTCCAAGTGAAAAGAAGACACAACCGAAATCATTATGACTGAAAAACTAAAACGTAACTAGTGTTCTAAGATATTAAATGGACCAAGCAGTTAACCATGCATAAGTTCAGAAAAAAGGTTCGCATACAGTACATTATTTATTTAGTTAATAAACATTTCTCCAGAAGACTTAGCACATAAACGTTAATTCTTTTGTTTTAATAATTAAATCCAAAATATACCATAAAGCTACAGTATTGTATCACTGAAAAAAAATGAAGGTAATTATATACACCTTGGTCAAATTGTACTCTCCTTTTCCCTGGGAATGGTCGGGACAAAAATACTAGTTTGAAACAAAAGAAAATAATTGTTGTATCATTCTATCACCGAGTCATCCTCGGAGACCCAGGGGCAGGTAATGGGGGCGAGGGAAGGTCTAAACGAGCGGAAAATATGGCACGAAGAAAAGTAAAGAACGGCGAGAAGAGCCCCTGGGGTCAATGTCTTACCACACCAGTTCCAAACGGTCGCCGCCGTTCTGCCTTCTGATTGGGCAGAAAAACAGAAAAGTTTTCTGGCACCAATCAGAAGGCAGAACGGCGGCAACCGTTTGGAACTGGTGTGGTAAGACATTGACCCCAGGGGCTCTTCTCGCCGTTCTTTACTTTTCTTCGTGCCATATTTTCCGCCCGTTTAGACTTTCCCTCGCCCCAACTATCTGCCTCTGGGTCTCCGAGGATGTCACCGAGTTTGTTTTTTAATGAATATCTTCGGGAGGGGGGAGAGGTGGGGAAGTGATCTGCCATTTTCACGGAAGAGCGATCGCAAGAAAGAGAAAAGCTTGGTTTCATTTTCGCATGGGCAGAATATTGTTTGCAGCCAGACACAGTTGGATGATATTGCGATATTTGCGCATGAGTAGACCATTATTTGTAGGCAGTTATTTGCAGGTCACGTGGTGGGCTCTCGGCCAATGAAAAATTTGCTTCCAATGATAATATGTTTTACGTCGATGGTCTGACAAAAAATGAGAAGGGTGTGTTTTGATGATAATGGTATATAGTGATGGTGATGGTAATGATACTTACATACATAAACTTTAGTTTTCTTCGAATTTAAGAGTAGCTTTAAGAAGCTTATATTTCCGAGAGAAAACAAACAATAAAGAATAAAATCTTACGGAACGTTAATTGAAAATAACATCATATACAATATACTTAGTAGTGTACTATGTAGAAACTTGACGGCATTTATGCGTTCCCTTTCATTAACATGCAGAAGAGTCGAGTCCATAACATCACCCATTGTTATAACCTGGGAAAAAAGTGCGTTCCTCCACACTAATAAGTTCCTCCCTATATCTCTAAAAAGCGTCTCTCTTTTTCAATGAGATCAATAGACTTGCCTGGTAAGTAACCTGATCCCGGTTTGCTGGAACGGCCTATAGGAATAAGAGGTGTGATCACCTAGCAACACGAGAAACGTTTTATGTCTTCTATTTAGCGCTTTTAAAAAGAAAACTTTCGTTTTAATTTTGAGAAAATCGTGGGTGTGGACCCTCCTTTGATTTGCAGTTTGAGAGAAAAGTATGGTGGAGTTTTCTCCTTAAATTGGGGGGGCTACAATTAAGTTTGTCATTACTGCAACCCCAGAAACCGTCAAAGATGTACTGGTGAAGAAATCCCTGATTTTGCGGGAAGACAGCAAACGTACTCGGTGTAAACGAGAACCTTAGGTAAGTTTGTTCAGGTTTGAATAATACAGTAGAATTAACGGCCACCTTTTTTGTCCTTCGGGTGGCCATTGTGTAGAGTTTCAACTGTAATAACTAATGATACAATTGATTGGTGATGTGAACTGCGGGAATTGAAACAGATGAAGAAATTTGATCGCAGCAGTTGAAATTGCAGTTAAAAAACCTTATCGACGATCATATCTTCATCTGTGTAATACTAATAATAATGGTAATAGGATATTTTGTGAGGTAAAGCAGTGTAAGGTAACTCTTGTGACGTAATACAGAACAGAGAATGCATTGTTTTCGAGCGAACACTTGCGCGAAAGTCCCAAGGCACATGTTCGCTCGAAAACAATGCATTTTCTGTTACCATTTTACATTGTGGTAAATTGCGGTAATTCATTACATTTCCTCTCTCCTCCGCCGAGGCTCCCGCTGGTTATACCAATAAAAATAGCTATAATCAAAAAATAGCAGAGCGCGCAGTGGACGATAGAAAGAGGGAAAAGCCGGAAGCCTCCCTTCTCTCTTTTTCCCACCCATCGTCCCCTTCGCACTTTCATGTTCACTCTCCCCAGCATCCCAACGACACAAAGAGGCCTCTGCGGAGGAGAGAGTGACATTTCTAAACAAATCGAACAACGCGCGCGTATGGGTAAAATCTTTGCTCTTTGGCACTTAGCAATAGCTGTAACTAGTATATTTGAAATCACTTTTATCATTCATTTTAGGCGGCAAGGACATCGTTTTTGGCAACTATGAACCCGGCTGGAGGTTTTATCGAAAAATTGCTTACTGCAGCTCTGCGTCAGTACCTCCTGGACATTCCTTTGATAGAGAAACGAGTCACGGCGAAGGCCGAGAAGATGGTGCTGTTCATGGAAATACAAGATGGAAAGCCTTTTGACCCTGCTGATTGCTTACTGCGAAGTGTTGCCAATGTTATTTGTGGAATGATGTTTAAAGAAGGCTCCGACACCTCTAACCCAGATATCAACAAGACGCTATGGAGCGTACACTTCGGCGTCATGGTTGTGGAACTGACTGATTGTAAATGCGGAGGAATAGTAAGAAATGGATTATGGTAAGAGTAAGGTGTTAATTTGTGAAATTATGGGATTTGTCATGATATTCTGAAAAGAGCAACATCCAAGAGACCTACTTGCCAACGTTACCATTTCGGGGCAAATGAAATGTTTTTCAACACTCGACGAGAAATTTCGTGTCTCTGCGCGGCCATGTAATATCCGCTATTTGTTCCTCGAGTAAATTAAAGACTAAACTCGAAGTGATCTCAAGATATCACGAAGTAGTCCGGTCTCATTTGTCGAAATAGCCGAAACAAACCGAAAAGTCACGAACTTGCGTGCCCAATCTTGTCCCGAAACTAGTGCATAATTTCATAGCTATTTTTCGTATCCCGAACTACCTTGGGTCGCAGTAGCGCAATCGGCTAATCCCTCAACTTAGAGTCTCCTGTGATCTGACGGGTCACACAGGTGAGTCGGTTCAAACCCCCGGAAAGCCAAAATACTAATTTTTTCTTCCTCGAATAAGTTAAAGAATAAATCAAAGAAATTGAAGTGATCTCGAGACATGTCGAACAAATTCGGCTCTCACTTCGTCAAATAGCCGATAAAACCGAAAACCTACAGACTTAGCGTGCCCAACCCTATCCAAAAAATGTGAAGAATCTTTACTTCGCGCTCCGTAAAAGGCATTAGTCATAGTGAAGACAACCAGCTTGTGGCGTTGTTAGGCTTTTTCCCTCTGGCAAAATACCTCCACTGGTAGTCGGAGAGATCAAATCGAACAGTTTGGGCATCGGTATTGTCCATTTAGAAACCAAAAAAACTGTTGCTAAGGACCAATTAAGTTCAAGAATTTTATTTCATAACAAAGCACTCATTCTTACCCCATCTAATTCCCATAGAGCCACCATGCAAAAATCTCTATATACGTACGCCCGTACGTAAAAAAGATGAAGTAGTCTGCTCTGTTTTCAACTTGGATTTCCATCGTTTGCTTTCCAGAAATTCTATCAGTGATGGAACAAAAAAAATAAGAAACGTCCAAATTTCTTTGAACTGAAATTATACTCAGAAAAAGTAAATTGGGCGAAAAAGAACTCTGTTAATTAGAGAACTGGTGCCTTCTGACAAATTCGACAAATTTTAGTCCGAATTGTAGAAGTTTCTGACGGAAAGACTTTGAGCTGGAAAAAACCGTCAAATGTCTGTGAGAAAACGACTAATGGTAAAAATTTTCAAAATATTTTACACTTGTTCATTATGCTAAAAAAAAACTTTACCTTCTCAATAGCACTGTGCAAGCGTTTATGTCATTAAACTTCCACAACAATGTGACAAATCACTTCAAAGTAGAAAAACAATCAAAATACAGTTCGCTTCTTTTCAAAACAACTCACAGCAATGAATTTTCTTATAAGAATTCAATAAGTACAAGTCTTCCAACCTTGCTCGCAAAGATAAGAAATTCGGCATACGAGCTTCTTCTCCAAAAAAAAAACAATGACAAGTTTTCTGGATATCGCCAAGCACAACGCGATGATTGAGAATCCGCACCATTCATCAGGCCTTTTATTTTATCGAACATTTAAGTAATAAAAATTCTTAGTTCCAGATGGGAATTGAACCCACGACCTTCCGTACATTATATATAGTCGGATGCTCTAACCACTGAGTTACTGAGAACTCGGTGGTGAGCAGATCAGTTGTGGGCTGAAATAAATACCGCATCGCGCAGTCACATGTCAAGTAAACACACAATATTAACTGCATCGCGCGGTCACGTAAATACTGTATAAACAATGAATAATAAATGAAATGATATGTCGATAGAAGAACACGGAAAAAAATCTGACTTCCAGATGGGAATTGAACCCACAACCTTCCGTACACTAGTCGGATGCTCTAACCACTGAGCTACTGAGAACTCGGTGGTAAGCTGATCAATTGTGGGATGGCATAAATACAGCATCGCGCCGTCACATTATGTCGAGTGAACACACAATATTAGAGAGTTTTAGATCCAAGTTTACCGCGAACCTCTAACCGCTGGAGGTCACGTGACAAGTCTTTTGCGTCACGTTTGAGGTTTACGACGTGCGTTTTTAACGTGGGGAGATAGGTTTTCACGTATGTCATTTACCTGAAAGCTTTTAGCGTATAATTTTTGTTTTATCCCACGTGATAATACAAAAATCTTGTGGAGCAAGTCTTTATCCATTAGCAGAGGCACAAATTCGGGCGAAATGCTAAATTTGATAAATTCTATTGGATCTTGAAAACAAGTGTCATTCATGGCTGCTGATTCAAAATGGCGGCCGTAAATTTGCAAGAAGAACTGATGTTTACCGCTCTTTGCTGCTAGATAACCCAGTGTTACCGTAAATTTCTTTTATTTTCACTGCGGGATTGATATTTCTTGTATTTCTAAATGGAAAAATAAATCTAGAATGGCTCCATTTCGGGAATCCACTTCTTTAATCCACCGCCAATCTAAATCAAATTATTTTTGAAGGTCGAACCGCAAACGCGTGACCGCAAACTGCGGTTAGAGGTTCGCGGTAAACTCGGATCTAAAACTCTCTATTAACTGCATCGGGCAGTCACGTAAATACTCTATAAGCAATGAATAATAAACGCAATATAAGTATTTTGAATAAAGTTCAAGTTTATGCAAAACTCTTTCGCATTCGTTAGATTGTTAGTTAGAACGATACTGAGAACGGCTAACACAGGAGTAGAAATTGTAAACACAAGATTTAAGATGTTTTGAGATTTCTTTACTATGTAAACCTAAGTAAGGCAGTATCCTTCTTAGGAACAGTGGAGACACGGTTGTAACGTCATTAATGTGCTAGGAGATTATGCCTCGAGGGTAAATGTTTTGAAGAAGAACCTTCTCGACAGTCTAAAGTTAATTAAGAAGCCAGTTGTTGGGATTGCAAAGATTTTTGCATTGGTAAGACTAAACGACGACTTCATGATAGAGAAACTGAGCATTTTAAGGCCCTCGCAAAAAAAATGATTACAACATAGCTAGAATATTCGCCTAATCAAATTCAATAGAGCGAGCGTGCTTCATATTCCCATTGAGCACGCTGATGACGTCAATAAACTATACCTCGAGTTCTTGTGAGCTTAGCAGTCCTCCCAAGATGTCTCCAAAGTGTATGCATAACTCAACAGTACACGATGAAGCGTTAACCATGTGTTTTCTAACGTAAATTTAAGAGAAAAGTTTTAATTTGTTAACAGATCGTAGGACAAAGAAGTTGTTGTTGCTGTTGTTTTCATCTGCGCGAGCTGTGCGGGCGATGGCGTGTGAAAATCACTCTTTGCAAAATTATTTCTTTCAAGAAGAATTTTTCGGTGAATTAGTAGTTTCCGGCACCTCATCATGGATTCTATAATCTTTTTTAATGTTATCTTAAGCGACTTGAGTAAACATTCTCTCAGTTTCAAGACAAAAACATAACTGTGAGGTAAAAAAAATATAGTCACGTAGGCATTGACGCGTCCTGCTTTGAGCGCGCGCCACAATAATAGAAATTTAAGTTAACTGCTGCATTGATCGGTTTGACAATGTTATAAAACAATTAGTTCATGCTTCATCTGTGCATATGTCAAGATATTGAGCACTTGGGAAGTTTGGAGAGCACTCAAGAGGCTAGAGTAGCTCTCGACTGCGCCTCGAGCAACTCTTACGCCTCTTTCGTTCTCTCCAAACTTCCCGCCTGCTCAATATCTCGACATACGCACGCTGACGCATGAACTAGTTGTTAACCACACATCAGCCATTGCTGAGCACATCACAGGTGGGCCAAGCGTAATATCACAGGTAGCCCTGTGCGTAATATGAGAGTTTGTATGGGAGAAATAGAGTTTGAAACTTAGACGAAATAAATGAAGTAAAAGCGATAAAAGTTATCAATAAAGTGTAAATATTGTTACCTGGGGTCGTTGTCTTTGTTTGTACGAAGTTTCAGCGCGATTTGAGTACTTTTGCATAATCTAACCTGACAGTGTAATAATAAGAGCTTTCGTATAAACAAAGACAACGACTCCAGGTAACAATATTTACACTTTATTGATAACTTTTATCGTTTTTACTTCATTTATTTCGTCTAAGTTTCAAACTCTATTTCTCCCATACAAACTCTCATATTACGCACAGGGCTACCTGTGAGCACATCAACAACACTGGACACAACATCAAGTGGCGGATCATTTTGATATCTTAGCGTTGAGCAAAACTGATTATCACCGTAAAATCAAAGAACCATTACTTATACAGAAACTTGAGCCAGCTTTCAGTGTTTAACATCAATAGCGAAAAGCTGAATCTTTATTAATCTGCAGTTTCTTTTAACTGTTAAATTTTTTACTTAATCTCGGTCCCACTCCCCTTTTCGCTATTACAAATTACAAATTAACGCTGAAATTTCGCGCCAAAATTAAGGAGTAATTCGTCACCTATGATATTAGTATGTGTAATCAAATGATGACGAGTGAAATTAGGGAATAATTTCACGCGCGTTTTGTCCAAATCCTTATAATTTCCCGAGCCTTTAGGCTCGGGAAATTATTAGGATTTGGACAAAACGCAAGTGAAATTATTCCCTAATTTCACGAGTATACCATTTGATTACCTATTAATATCATGGGTGACGAATTACGTTAGCAATCGAGGATTTTTCACTTGTTTATCCTGGATCGTATCGATCGATCGTGAACTCTACTCTCTCAACGTTTAGAGCTGAAATTTGGCTTAAGTTTTCAGAATTTTTCGACAACATACCTCTAAGAATCCTTCTAGATGTGCTCTTTCGTGTGTTCAGGTTTTCTAAAGAGTCTTTTTATGCCCTGACATCTTCATTCATGACATTTTAAAACTTCGTCGCCATCTTGAAACGGAGACCTACGGCAGGTTGCCATGGCAATTTTGTAATTTCACATGTGAAATTACAAATTAACGCTGAAATTTCGCGCCGAAATTAAGGAGTAATTCGTCACCTATGATATTATAATAATAATTTTGACCCAAAAGCCTGGGTTAACTCCTTTGAAAGTATCCAAGGTGACCGCACCAAAAATCAAAATCCTCATAAGTTGTCTTTTTGTTATTTTTCTAACACTCTAAAACATTTTCAGAGATCTTTTCTTAATCCATTTTGATCATAACCAAAAATTGAGAAAATTTCAATTTTGACCTAAAAGCAAGGGTTAACTTTTTTGGAAATATCCAAGATGGCCGTATACGTAGAATCGAAATTTTTCTTAGTTGTCTTTTAAACTTTTCTAGCATTCTAAAACATAACCAGGCATCATTTCTTGATCCATTTTTATCATAAGCAACTATAGAAATAATTTTCAATTTTGATTAAGGCTGACGCCTGGCGGCCATCTTGCATTTTTTTTGAAAACGGTTAGCCTATGATTTTGGTTCAAAATCTGAAGTTCTTTTTTTGTTCGTTTTTGGCAAGAAGTGATGTTTGGTCATGTATTAGAGTCATCACTAAACTACCTAGACGAATTGCTTTTGCGATTTCTATTGTGGCTAGATGCCACTTGGTTTTTCTTTTTTCCAAAGGATTGTTCAAAGCCACAAAACCCTGAGGGTCAAATATTTTAACGTTGTTTAGCCAGTGTTTAACAAAAGCGCGATCTAAGTAATTTTCAATTTGCTCAACGATTTATCTAAACAACATTTATTGTGAACAGTTTTATGAAAGCATACAGAGAAGACTAGAAAAGCATTTATCTTCTTAAAACAACCCACCAAAGAAGAGATCTAGAGGTTTAAAGATTCGTTAAACCGCGGCTTTAAGTTAGACTTCGTTTAAATATTTGGCCCTCTGAATGTCCTTTGTCTGGTTAAGTTTCGAGCGTTTTTGTTCTGAACGGCTAATATCTCTCATCGCCGAGAATGTTAACTTAGCTTCGATTCCGTTCTTTTTTTAAGTCTTTTCTTAAATCTTGTTTTCCGTCAAAATCATCGTTCACTTAGAGATCTACTGAGTTGTTTTCGTTCCATCTGAATGCTTGCCCTAATTGGCCGTATGTCAGTTCTTCAGTGGACTGTTTCACTAGCGTTCATAGTTTGAATCGCTATCAATCTCGAGCGCTCGATAGATCTTAACTTTTGAATATTAGCTTTGTGTCGACGTCAGCCACACAACTGGCAAAGTTTCCAAACGTAACCAAGTTTTTGATTAAGAAATAACAGTGTATTTCCACTATTACCAGAAAATCCTAGTTTCTTACTTTGCAGAAATGTTCTGATAAACTGAACTTGTCATCTGTATGCAATTCACAGCTAATGTAACAACAGTTGTCTGATGTTTTTTAGGTTTATTATCAAGAGAACTTCCGACAAATTAAAAATGTAGTCTAGAAGGAAAAACAGGGTATGGGTGGCACACCATAGTGAGGCTACCATTAAAGAAAAGTCAGTCATATTTCAATTTACTACATAAACTGGTAATTCAAAAGCTATGTCTATTAATTACAAAATATATGTCAAATATAAGAAGACTAAAAATATAGCAATATTTATACATTAATATAACATGCAGCATATATTTATTTAGTTTTTAAGATATTAAGCGCAGCGCAACATTAAGAGCAAAAAGAATTCCAGGTGTTGTAGTACAGGTCGTTGTAAGAACTAACGAAGGCTTTGGTATAGTGTTTGTTGAATTAAGACAAACGTAACTAAGAAAATAGAAACCGTGAGATTATTCTATATTTTAGGTAAGCCATTCAAATAACTAGATTGAAACAATTTAGTGCAGAACCTTGGGATAGATAAATCTAATGCTGAACTAAATAGTCAATAAAATGAATAATTTACTAATTATGATTTTACTAGTAGTCATATCCACGAATAGTAGTTGTGTACCAGTCGTTCCGGATGGAATTGGAATTTTAGGCTACTGCGCGTAGAGCGAATAATACTTCTCTGCTGTTTAAGATCATTAGTGGAGATATTAATTAACATCATTCAGTTGCCCTTCTTTAAAGAATTTCAACCTTAAAAATGTTTTCTGTTGACTGAGGAGCCTATGTCTGCCCAGCATCAGTAACTGAGGTGAGATCTCACAAAAGCAAGATAGAACAGCATTCGAAAGTCAAAATGTAACTGTGTCTTCTGAGAATTCCTAGAGTTTTACAGCCTTAGATTAGAGATGATATTATTATCATGATCGTTTGGTTGTTACTCAGATGATAATAATGGAAATACCTCCTTTCTTTAAGAAAAAAATCGTGGTGAAAAAGGGATCGTGTTTGCAATTTAAAAGCGTATGTGAATATTATACCAAGAAGCGTTTCCTTTCACACGATATTAAACAAAACTGAAATTCAGCTAATATGGGAACCAGTGATTAAGCTTGACTGTCCTTAGAGCCTTTTTATGAAACTGATGCCAGTACAATGAAATGATCCAGTAAAAGAAACGAACAAATCTCCACCATGACAATGCGAGGACATCTGCGAAATTTCCCAGCATAAAGAAAACAATTTCTTATATCTTATAACTCTAACTAACATTTTGCTGCTTCAGGACGAACATCATCTAAATGATACACGGGCGTTGTTCTAATAATGACACTGCACTCAATATAGTAGCCACCTGCTCACGTGCAGATCATCCCGATCTGTCAGTCATGCCCTTATAAGGCCAAGAACTTATTTCAATTGAGCCGTACTTTGGACGGACAAACTGTTACAAAGCACGTGATTCTTTTAAGGTGTTCTGCCTATAATTGTCTTGTCTAAACGGGAAATCACGGTTTGGCGACCAAACATCATCGAACATCGCCCATCAAACACAAGAACAAAAGAAATGTTTTAAGTTGTTTGATCAAATGTTTGATGGCCTTCAAATTGTATAAAACATGACCAAGCACGATCAAACACGCCCATCAAACAGTACTAAACAAGGTGGCAAAATGGCAAAATGTTTGGTCACCAAACATCTCCCGTTTGGACAGGCCTTTAGACTTTGGACAGACTAAGGCTTTAAATAGAAATTTTTTTTAAATACAAAGCCATATTTTGATGTTGTTTGATTTCAAGTTTTGCTACGAAAATCCGTATACTGTGGATGAATTTATGGATTTAAACTTGTACTAGTGTGAAAATATTGAAGAAATTTGATAACCGCATCGGTAATTTATAAAGTGGACGAAGACTAAGGAGACGCTCTACGCAACACAAAAATTTTAAGAATGAAGCCATAAGCACTTATTGAGTGGAGGCTGGTCAAACTTACTCCAGTCCCTACCCAGAGTTGTAATCAACAAAAGTTCCAGTAGATGTTAAGTTTTGATAGAACAGGCCAGGTCTTCTTCGTTCGCCGGTTTTCGGCTTTCATTTGATTACGTAACGTTATGTAACACAGACACTCAGTTTCTTTTTTCTGGCGAAGGCTCACGTGTCAGCATTCATTTTATTAGTTTGTTTGCCTGAAGCATTTTCCATTACAATGGCCGGCATTGCTTCACTGGTTAAAAGGAAAAACAACTGCTACGCATGAGCAGATTTATTTAATATAATTTTTTTAAGCGAAAACTGTAAAAATCCTGCAGATCATTAGCTCTATCTTGATCGGCTATTTTTGACAGATCTTTTAACACAGAGTTTGCTTTGACTTTGCATTTAGTTTTGTGATTCTTTTTTTAATTATTTACGTATGTAACACATTTATTTATAGTAACATGATATATATTTACATACAGATATTAGCGTAAGTATTGAGCGTATGTCTCGAATTTTAGAGCTAATAACTATTTAGATGAAATAAAGTCTTCTATTCCATTCCATTTTCTGCCTAGAGTGTTAAACTTAAGCAAAATCCAAAAGCTCTGCAAACGTTATCAGGGGCAAAAATTGTTGTCAGCTTCGTGGTGGACAAATAAAATTTTAGGCAGACTTCTTGTTTGCCCGCTGTGCGAGATAACTTTTTGAGAGGCCAAATGTTGGCACGGGTTCAAAGGATAACTTTAAAAACTCATAACTAATTCGCAAAGAAACTCAGACAAAATCTGTTTTAAAAAAAACCGCTGAATTTTTAGCTGCGACAAAAGAAAGAATAGATCTCTAGGAGGAAAGAAAAAACAAACCTCTACGAAAGATTGTTGAAGCCCTATTTCAGTCATTTCATTGACTTGAAAATGTTGTTATGCTTCATAAGACACTCTGTAGCAAAACGAGGCTAGCACGCACTGAACATGGGCCTCCAGTTAGTTGATCGTAATGAGTAAGTGTTATGGATTACTTTACGCACTGATGAAGATTTCTAGCTTAATTGTTACCTACTTTGTTGTCAAGACTGGGGCAAAATTTCTAACGTGCAACTTGAAAGTTTTAATTGCTCTGAACTGAGTTAATTGCCCGTGCACTTCCGGTCAACGAATTCATGGTGCCTGAGACCAACCAAGATCATTTATCAGTGTACTCGAACCGAGGGCTCGACGACTGCAAGCCATAAAACCAGTGAGGCAAATCCAAACACTGTTATGAAAAATTCTTCAGGCATCAAAATGATTAAACAACACTGAGTCCTGTATGTCTTTGAATAAACAGCTGATTGTAGTTGGCTTATCTGAAAACCACTGCGAGTGTTATCACATAATGAAAGAAAATGAAAAAAAGGGCTTATGAACTTACAGGGGCACTGTTACGAGTTGTGGAAAAACCTAAAGACGCATTTGCAACAGTGACAACATTACTAAAATGTTCATGTTTTGTTAAGAAACACTTTACAAGAGGCAATGAAACTATTTACGGTTGTCTTGCGCCATAACCAAAGACAAAGGAAAGGACTGGCAATTAATAGAGTTAACTTATGAAGTTGTGCCATCGTAGTTTGGACAATTTTTTTTAAAAAAAAAAATGAAGTTGCCGGGGCGGAGGATGACCTTGAAGGCTTCTGATCAGGTGCAATTTATCAAGGGAGCCCACACAAGATTATGTACGATTGGCGCAGCTTGTTTGATCTGGAAAATTCAGAGAAGCTCATGGAATTTAAATCGCCAGAGCTGAAAAAATCTTTTGCACTTTTGAACTCTATCCCCAAGGGTAAAGGAGAAAGTTCCCCTTATTAACGCATTGACCAAGTTCATTATTTTGGACGCCTCACTAACAAGCACATTAACCAGACCTTAGCTAAGTGACACTAGTTTGTCTAGGCGTTTTCGAGTTGACGAGTCTAAGGGTGAAGAGAGAATTAGGTTTTCAAGGTTTTAAATTGAAACATGGCAGGATTGTTAAGAGGATGCCAGGGTGACGACGTCTTTTGTATGATGACGTGATCGTTCTAAAGTAAAAAGTGTTTTTAATGTTTTTTACCATATTATACGGTCAGTCGGTACACTTATGTTGTCGAAAGGTCCGTAAAGGAATAATATATTTTTTATAATGCTGCTAAGGCTATTACACATGCTAACGGTGACTCTCAATCCCTCCTACACAACACCTTAGGTTTCCTCATCCGTAAACTTGTGAAGGAGAGGTAAGGGTAGGCGGGTAAAGGTTAGCAAAGATTTAGCATGAGCATGGTGAATGATTTTACATTAAACTGCAAACACATCTTCAATCACTCCGTTAAAAAAGAACACCTTTATTGTTCGCGATATCGGGGAGACACTCTGGTCACTAATTCCCATATTTAGAATTAATATTATTAGGACTCTCTTGCTATTGAGTTAAATCTTTTACGTCTATACCGCGTATCATTTATTTATTTGTTGCATGGACTAGCGATTTTAAGCTTTTTCAAGAAAACGAAAATCTGGAATTGTCCAGAGAGCTATCGCCAATAATATTGCAGAGGCTATTTTTATTATACAGATTACTCAGTTTTACTGGACAAAAATTCTATTATCCATTGTAATTTTGGCAACACCTGGCGAGTATTTGTGTGAGCTTATTAATAAAGCCGCTAGAACACTCTGCCATTCATTATTTTTGTTTCTGCTCCGTTACATTTGCCCAATTTTTTATTAACAAATTTGATTTAACTACAAACAGTCAGTATTCAGGCAGAGTGGCAAGCGGCTTCAATGCGATGTGGCAAGAGAGATAGACGCCTTTGGATTTCTGTTAATTTTGCAGGTGTAAAAAATTCAAAAAGTATACCCACCAAAAGTATAATGGGTCGTTGCGAAACCGTTACCAATTTCGGAGTAGTTTTTAAAAATGCAATAAAGAGGGACAATTCTTTGAATTCGAATGTGTAGCGGCAGTGGAAGATTTACGTTGAAGACAGGGTTGTAGTGTAAGGCTTAAAAACAGCTTTATTAACCAATATGGCACCGGTTAGAGGCACCCAAAAACCGGCCATGTCAATAATTTCCGAAAAAGGAGGAACCTAAAGTTACCTATTCCTTATTAAAGACCCCAAATCAAGTCTACATGCAAATTTTTAGCCAATTCGGTGAAAATGTGTGGCAGCGACTTTTCAGTATAGTTCGAATCTTACGGACAACTGCTCTGAAAGAAAAAGTTCACAATTACACTGCTGAAACTGATAAGAAAATAAAGTAGCAAACTAACTACCTCAATGAAGGCATCAAGAAGATCGCTTCAAATACATCTAAATGTAAACAGGTATCTATTAATAAAACATTGCTTTAATCTGTCAATATTAATCGGCCCGGTTGGTCAAATATATGAATGGTCACATAATCACAGTGAACTGCCTTTTCAGTGGCATAAAATAATTCAGTAGCAAAAACTACCTTTTACTTTCTGCATTCCGGGAATGTAGGATGTGTGAGAATATGGAAGGTTATGCATAGCATCCAGAATAGGTCAAGGTACATTTGTTTTGTTTTCTTTTATTGTAAAGGTTCGCTGAATCTGCGGGAACACGTGGAATGTTACGGTCGGAGGCCCATATTAAAGAATGACGGTGTTCCAGTGGCCGGTCCTACGAACCCCTGAGGAGTTATTTTGTTTGCTTCACAACAGACAAAAGAGTTAACTCGTCCGTCAACTCACGTTAAGGCCAACGAACAATCAAAACTGGAGCTCATTGCAACTGCGCCCCGGATCTGGTCGGAACTCATCTAAAAGTAAGTCAAACCGGTTTACCTCTTTTTAATTATCTAAACCCCAATTTTTTCATTGCAATTCCTGACGAAGTTTCTTGTTTGTCAAACTTTAAAGATTGACTCAACAGCTTCCTGGTTAAGGAGAGAGTGCTGATATGCAGAGTGGTGAAGTCGCGATCGATCTTTCAGGCGGGAGTTACAGGCCGGGTGCTCCACACTCACCAACCATTGGTCGTGCACCTGCGAGTTCTAGAGACATCGAAACGCGAAATGGCCATGTGGTTAGTTTAATTTTTCCTTAATAACTAAACTTCGTTGTTCTTTGGCTTAAGAAGTCCTCAGCTTCGATTTAATGTATTTCGACGAATTCAGTAGTATCACTCCCAAGTAGACCATCAGTACATACTTTGCATTTTTCAGAAGTGCGGACAATATTATGAGAAGGTTTTTCTGCCAAACAAATGAGGAAAAAGTCCATAAACTTTATGAGAATGTTACTGCACGCGAAAGATTTTTGCCATAAACTAATTGTTATCGTTGGAGAAGTGGGTTGTCAGTTTAGATTAGTTAAGATTAAAACGTTATGTAACAACTAGTGCCAACTGAAGAAGGCAAATTCGATTATTATACAAGATAACGCATATCATGGGTCTACCGTTCCAATCCCTTATATTTGGCCACCCATAATGTATAAACGTTTTTCTTCTTCGCAAAATAGCAAGAAGGTGTACAGCGCTGGCTAGAACAACAGCTTTTTACTAGCCTTAAGAGTTAGCTGGTTTATAAACAGTGAGATCTAAAGATACACTGATAGTCTTAGACCGAGGCGTAAGTTTCGGCGCAGGGAAGCTGTCGTATGTTTTTTCGTATCATCAAGTATTGGTGGCAATGCCTATACTTTCAAGCGTTCCTTTTTATTCGTCAAGGCACGGAATGATCAAAGACACTCTATCGCCGTTTCTTTTGACGTCAACGGTTGCGACCAAACCAAAATGAAACCTTTCAGCGAAAAGTTGTAGCTGGTCTCGGCTAACTCGTTACTTCACGTATGCAAAGTTTTCAAAGGCTTTTCCAAACATGACGTGGAAATCGAAAAGCGCATCTTTCCAAAAGGCCCTCATAATCCATCCAGAAACTTTATCACGAAAGCTGTCGGAACAGCATTTTTGGGGGTCAAAGTCTGTTAAGAAATGTAATGAAAAAGAGACAAGGAAAATAATTGATTGCTCGCTACAGAGCAATTGAGGCGAGACGCACAAATGAATAGTTCATCTGTTTAAGAACAGTTTACCCAGAAAAATAGATTTTTCAGTCACTTTGATTTTGCAAACCTTCGATTTTAATTTCAACTCTGTGCGGAGTTGAAGCAGAGCGCAGTGTGAAGGCATAGTAAAGCCGAAAACATTAATCAAGGTATTTTATATGTTGAAGAGTACAGAATTGATTGCCCGAACAAATTTTTCGTGCCAGGTGCGACGAAAAAAAGTTATTTCGGAAATAACGAATGGAAGAGAAATTGATTGATTCAAACACAAGCGGCGTCAACTTTTGATCTTACTTTCGTTTTTCGAAGATTCTGGTTTCCGCAAGGTCAAACTTCAGTTTTTGTTTACGTATGTCCAGCGCGTGATCGCCACTTTTTTAATTCTCACGTTAGCTACACGTGATATTGACGAATGTTGCTATAGTCAGAGTGTGCACACGCAACAATAAACATCCTCACATGGTTCCCTGCAGTGACAGCCCCAAATAAGGGGTACCGTTGTTTGAAGTAGCTACGCAAACACTTTACCTGCTTTACGACACGCACCGGGAGCCCGAGCGCTTTACATGAATGTGTAATTCTTTCCAATGCAATGAAAAAAATGTTTTACCAGGGTCTCTGTGTCTTTCTTTGGTTGTTCCAGTGCGTCAGCTGAAACTGCAATCAACTTGAAAGTCTCAAGTTTTAAGTATCACCTGAAACCCGAGACTTGCTTCCGTGAAGAGTAAATATCATTTTCTTGAAGCTCGAGAAGTTAATGTCGGATCCAGATTCCGACCCGCTTGAACGGATGATATTTTGAATTTGAACGGAGAAACCGTCTTCGCTGTGTTTCAAATCCCTTCCAAAACGACCAAAGAAAGACACAGATGCACTGGTGAATCCTTGCCATTTTGATGAATTCGAATGAATAAGCTATAAAGCGCTTCTTGTACAGTTGTAAAAGCACAAGAATGTAACAGGTTTCATCGTATGCCTTGCGCTGTTGTTCCTATCTGTTTCGTTGACTGTTCTGTATCCTGTTGATCATTGAGCTAAGGAATTCTACCCTTTGGCCGCTCCGAAGGAAGCGAAACAAACCTCTTTGATAAAAATCCAAATTGATCTTGGCATTTTTAACATAATGAAGGTCATTTCCAGCTTTTGTTACTCAGAGTAAGCTTCACTCTTGCTCCACAGTATGCCACTATGTATAGCTAGCTAGCTGTTACTTGGTCGATTGAAATGCTAATTTTAAAAAGCTTTACGTTTTGCATCACATTGTTTGTTCTATAATGGCGTTAAAAATTACACGTCAATAAGAAGCTTGTTGTCTTTAAACGGAGATAAGTTTCTCCAAGAGGCCTTGGTTTATAACAGAAGTAAGCTGATCGGAGATGCAGTCTGTTAGGCGATTTGGCAAGATGTCATTAACTGTGAAAAAACTTTATAATTTTTCTTAAGCTTAACAAAACATGAAATTCTGTTGTGGAAATGTTATGGAGAATCATTGAAATAAACCCTCTTAAGCAGTACTGCCATGTGCCTTTTCTTTTTTAAAAGATTTAAAAGACTGTAGTATCAATTTTTTCACTCATTTCCAGGGACAGAAGGGTTTATTATTTACTGCTAGAGCTTCTGGAAAAGGCTGGGTTAACGGTCAACTCTTAAAGCACCAAGTGGTGACAAGTTATAAATCGAGTGGAATTTTTCGCCATTGCATAACCATTTAACCTTGCTCAGCCACCAACGAACAAACGACAGCCTTTTGGCATCCATTGACGTCACAGTTAATCTCTCATTGTTAATAACATAGTGAATCATGGTAGCTCGTGATTATACAGCACCCAACGACTGTTTTCTGTAAAATATCCGTTCGAAGAAGCACATATTATCTAGAAATTTCTATCTAGATGACTGTCCCATTCTCAGATTTTCGAAGTTTGTCCATTAAGTTCTCTACGATTTTCAGTGGTTGAGTTTTTCACATTTCGCTCCCCCGGTTTGGTCATTATGCGTAAGAAACCTCCCCTAAAATTTTCGGCTTTGGGAAAAGTGACCGAAAGAGGACTCAGAAAATGTTGAGGTTTCGTAAACCTTTAAATGGCGTATAAGATTGTCAGGGAAGTAAAAAGAAAGCGCTAATAAATTCGAAAAGGCTAAAGGTGCCCTAGGATGACCGAACAGATAAAACTTGTTTAGAACTTCTTAAAGTGCATTTGGAGAGTTTAAAAAACACTCTAGATAGCCTTAAATTGTTTTGAGAACATTTTCAGGGAGAAAGCCGTCGTTGGGTGCCCCTGATTAAAAATAGACGTAGATGACGATGGAAGTTAATGTTTCTGATCGATTATGTTATAGGAAGTAAAGGACAGCGAGCCACCCCGTCGGCGACGAAGAAGAACTCCACTAGAGTGGTGTAAAAAATATTTCTGGGAAGGTTAGATCCGAAATTCTTGTTACAATTTTGTTAAAATTATGAGCCATAACCTTTTGTTCCGCGAATGGCTGCTAGAACACCACTGAAGAGTTATAGTTCAAGTTTTGAAAAGCGGTAAGCTATGGGTAGCTAAGAGGTGTTAAGATTTTTTTTCAACTTTTGAAAGTTAGCCGAAGGATACTTAATGAACTCTTACACGTCCAGATCTAGTATCACGGAACTGTAGGGGAACTGCAATTTGTTTGTTAGTTTGTTTGTTTGTTTTATGCAAAGTTAGGTTATTTGCTACAAATGGTTGAATCATTTAAATACCTCGTTTTCTCTTAGGTCAAACATTGACAACAGAAGGAAAAGAAGCAATTGAAAACTTGGACCCCAATGCGCCATGGCATACGAAGCTTCTTGTCAAGTATCGTCGCTTCGTGGGTATCGGCATAGCGTCTGGCTTCTGCCACATTGTCTGGTGGACTCTTGCTATCAGATACAACTGGTTCAATATCTTCCCTGATAATTACTTCATGACTTTAACCATGATTCTGGGCGGTACCGTCGCAGGTAATGTGATCCTTTAACGTAACGGCCATTTGCAAACTAACGACTTAATTAAATCATGGTCAAGTTGCGGGAATGAAACTGTGCTCTGGGACACTGATTTTGTAACGGGCTCAGTGAAGGCAATAGTGTCAGACATTAATCACCAGCCTAGTATTTTTCCACGACAGAGTGAGCCTTTAAAACAGCGTTACTTTCTTAGTCAAGTTGCTCGTTTTCCCCTGCGTCAACACCCGCAGATTTTCTCCAGTGTTAGGTTGTAAAGGTAGTGTTTTACAGAATCGATAATGTGGAACTTTTCTTGCTACAGGAATGACCAGTGAAGGTGGAGGAGCGGTTGCTTTTCCCGTCTTAACCCTCGCTGTTGGCGAGAAACCTTCTATTGCACGCGATGTCGCACTGTTAGTGCAGTCCTGTGGTATGTCAGCGGCTACGTTCACCATCTTCTTTATGCGTGTGCAGCTAGAGTGGCATTCCATAGTATTCTGTTTCCTTGGGGGAGTCTTTGGAGTAATACTTGGCCTGGAGTTTGTCGATCCTTATGTAAGTGCCGTCGTGAAGAAGATGATTTTCGTCTGCGTCTGGTTCACCTTTGCCTTTGCTCTGTTTCTTTTGAACCGCTACTACAAGCGAAAGACATATAAGACAATCCCCGATGTTAAGTTGTGGAAGATAATCACCCTTCTCGTCACTGGCTTTATTGGTGGAATCTTCACTGCCGTTGTTGGTGGGGGAGTAGACATCTGCAGCTTCAGCGTCTTGACACTTCTATTCCGTGTCACTGAAAAGACAGCCACACCTACATCCGTGGTCATGATGGCATGGACCTCCTTGGTTGGAATCGGATGGCGTCGTCTCATTCAAGATACGGTGGATCTACAGGCGTGGCACTACATTATTGTTACTGCCCCAGTTGTTATGACCATGGCTCCCCTTGGTTCTCTCCTGGGAACTCACTTCCATCGACAGGTTCTTGCTGCTTTGATCTACATCTTGGACACCATTTCTCTAGTGACTGCCTTTGCAATCCTACCGCTCTCTGGCGCTGTGATTGGCCTGTCCGTGGGGATGTTAGTCTTCGGGTTCGCCTTTTTCGGCTTTATCGCGTGGGTTGGCAATAAACTCATGGCAGATATTGAAGCGAAAGAGGAAGAGAAAAGGGCGTCAGAGAAAGAAAAGGAAGCAGCAAATAAGGGATTCGATAACGAAGCGTTCAAAGATAGTACCGCTTTGTAGACACTAGAAAGAATGAAGTGAATGTACTGTAATGGATAAGCGAATTTCTTTTTTTATTCTACCTACCTTTTTAATACGGGCTAGGTTATTGTAGTAGCGTTTTTGAAAATAGTATTATTTCCACGACCTTTGTTGCATTTTAGGCCTACACTTGTAGAATGTCAATATATCTAACTCAAAGTGTCATAAGAACAAACGCAGTTCCAGAACTAGGACTGAAAATTCCATAAAGATGGTCAGGATTTAATCTAAATCTCGGCACTTACCATCAGAAGGCACCGTAAGCAGAGCTATCCGCTTACGACTTACGAGAGTGGCTGTTAAGAGAGCCTCCACTGTATAAAAATAATTTGTTTAGTATTACTTTTTGTAGTATTATTCTAGAAAGTTTTTACGGTTTCCAGAGAAAACTGATCGAGTTTGCACTTCCGTATATTTATTTAATTTCGTATTTAATAGGCCCCTGGTCGTATAGTAAGTTTGCAGTTAGACTGATGTCAGACACCTGCAGGACACTGAAAAAGAAAAAAAAAATGTAAAAAAAAATTTGCGCCGGAATATTGTAAAAAGTCGGCCCATTGAAATATTATATAGTAGGATTTGATATATTTTATAAAAGTGAAGAATTGTTAATTGTAAGTTTCTCGCCTTATATATTTGTGAGTATACTCTTACATCTTCTTTTCCTTTAATAAACCCAGTGTGGCTTTTTGGGCTCCTTGAGCTCTTGTTATGCACATTTTATCTATGTACCATTTAAAAGTTATTAACCTTGGTTCACACTATAGTAAACACAATGTAAACTGCTGAGATAATTTTTACCTTTTAATTTTGTCCTTGACGGTAATGCAATTTATCTTTTTTGTAGTTAATGCTGTTTTTCTTTTTAGTGCTAACTGTGTAAGGGTTGTAAGCTTAAACATAAGTCAAACTTTGAATAAAGTTTGAATCTATTTTATAGTATAAAATTAACAGATTATCTTTTACTTTGTTTAGTCTCCCTTTGAGCAGAAATACACATTTGTTGCGTTGCTTACTGAGTTGTTTTTCTGTACTTGAACACATCGCGATCTTGATAATA
The DNA here is from genome assembly GCA_038088405.1 of Porites divaricata. Lineage (NCBI taxonomy): Eukaryota > Metazoa > Cnidaria > Anthozoa > Scleractinia > Poritidae > Porites > Porites divaricata. The sequence continues at coordinate 28,278,328 of JBBMOI010000006.1, read as the reverse complement.
ATTGAATTGATTTTGACGCGTGGATGCAAGTTAACGAATGAAAAAAAAAATGTTGTCCTTTGTGCGACAATACACTTGGTAAATGCGTATAGAGTGTTTTCACTCACGTGGCCTGCATCTATGCAAATTTATTAGAACAAAAGAAAGCATTTGCATAAGAAAAGAGTACAACTCCTAGAGGAATGGTTTGGGACACCAACATGGCCGCCGTTTCATTGTTTTGGGACACCAATATGGCCGCCGTGACGTCATGTGAAAACACTCTATAGGGACTCCCGAGCCCAGGGAAGGATAGGCATTGCATTGAAAGGGGTCAGGAGGCTGAGGGGGTTTGGATTTCAAGAAGGGTAGTGCGGGATAGGGTATCATCATATCAGAAAGGTTTTAAGAATAGGCATTGAAATTAGGGAGTCTGGAAAAGGATGGGAAAATTTGGTTTCTTGGCAACAAAAATTCAAAGACATGGCCCGGGGAAGGGGGTTTAAGTGTTAAGTGGGCCCCACTCCCCACTCGCCACCCCGTTCCCTCGGGTTCATGAGATCAGTCACTGGAACACGCATGTGCCTTCAAGTGTTGAAATTCACATGTTCCTCTAAACGGAAAAAAAGGCCTACAGAAGAAAGAACAAACATCTTACATGGATGATATTTTGCCACTAAGGCGGCGACCTTTGCAGAAAACCACGTTTTTTACCTTCTATGACAAGATCGGCAGAAGACGAGAAATTTAAAGTGAAAGCACTTTTAGCCTGCGGTTTTTTTTAGGGCGAAGGAAGAAATCTTGATGACGCTTTTCACAGGCTAGAGCTTTTTAGGCATGGAATATATATTCCAATAAACTCTACCACTGAAAAAATTTTTGCGTTTGCCGGTTTTCCGTTTACTTGGATTATGTAATATGTAACACCGGCACCCTACTGTCAGTACTTACTCTCTAGGCATACCGGCCGGTTTTGTTTAATCACTTTGAGGCCCGAAGCATTTTTCATTACGGAGGCTGGCCTTGCCTCACTGGTCACATTGAAGTTAGCCAGTGAGGCTTGGCTTGTACGCTGTCGAGTAAAGGTCGTAAAGATAAAGTAAAGCTTCCTTGTTGTACACGCTTTTACATCCCCAGTTTATCCATTTGTCTAAGACTCAGTAAAGTATAGAAACCGCTTAAGGATAAGTGTTATCTTTCCTGTAGTGGAATGGTGGTGATGACGATAATGGTTGACTCTGATATTGTTTACATTCATTTACGACCTGTTAGAGTTTTGCTTCAGTGCGGTCAGTAAGACAAATAAACCCTGCTGAGGCGCGGAGATGAATGATTCACCCACAACGAGAACCTAAAGGACATTGTTATTCTTTGCTGTAGTACAAATAGCGTAAGATTTGATTTTGTTCCTGAATCGTTTGTGGAAGTCGTCCTGCTTTAGACTAGAACTGAAGGAGCTTTTCAGTCCTAGACTGTCAAAGAAGCAAAACATTTTCCGCCTACCACAACACTTGATCTGTATCAGTTGAATAGACAAGACAAGACATTTATTATCATAATATTGCCCGTAGAGTTTCTTGCCACGCAGTTAGCCAAAACCTAACCTGAGATCAGGCGTTATTTTTTTTTTCTTTTTTTTTGCTTCTTTGCTTCTTTGGCTCTTCCCGTGAGAGACATAAAGGGCTAATAGGGAGAGGGCATGATCTCAGGCTACACTGGCTAACTTCAATGTGACCAATGAGGCAAGACCAGCCTCCGTAATGAAAAATGCTTAGGGCCTCAAAGTGATTAAACAAAACCGGCTGGTATGCCTAGAGAGTAAGTACTGACTTTAGGGTGCCGGTGTTACATATTACATAATCCAAGTAAACGGAAAACCGGCAAACGCAAAAACTTTTTAGTGGTGGAGTTTATTCTTCCCGTGAGAGACATAAAGGGCTAATAGGGAGAGAGCATGATCTCAGGCTAGCCAAAACCGCAAATCGTGGCGTTCCAAATTACAAATTACAAATTACAAATTCTATTACAAATCAGATATTACAGATAATAAGTAAAAAGAAAAGAGGAATAAGTGTGTTAAAGTCAAAAGCAAAAAAGACAAATCTGTTTGATGCAAGTAGTGAAAAGCCGGAAGCTAAAAATATTGGACTGATTGATCATGACAGATAGTTTCTTTGCGTGTTGAAGACCCATTCACTTGGCTCACGCATCAAATTAAGCTAAAGAAGGCTGTGTCGACGGCTTTGTCTAAAGTCCAGCACTACAGAATCACGTGCTTTGTGAGGCACTTTCTCGGTCAAAACTCAACTCCCACAAAATTCGCCAACATTTGACAAATTCAACTGAGTTGAATACTAGTAGTAAAGTTTGAAAAGGCGAGAGGTGTTTTTGCAGTGACGTTTTTGGTGCCGCCGTCGTCGTCTTGGTTGCTTAAAGTCCCTAATCACTCGCGGTTGAAGAGTACGCGTGTGGTCAGCCGATGATTAAGGCACAGTGGGCTCTCTCCTCCGCCGAGATTCCCGCTGGGTATCCCAATAAAAATAGCAATAATAAAAAAAAATACAAAGCGCGCGGGGCACGATCCATCCCTTCCCATCGTGCCCCGCGCGCTCTCTTTTTCTTTCTCCCCAACCTCCCTAGCCTGCGAGAGCATCGGGTTTTTTTGGCTCAAGTGTCTAGTTTCATCCGCCGTTTTTCTCGGCGGCTGAAACTAGAAACTTGAGCCGAAAAACCCGATGCTCATGCAGGTTACAGCCTCCTTACAACACAAAGAGGCCTTGGCGGAGGAGAGAGCACAGCGTGAGCATTTTTTTATGGCAGTTCAGTACTGATAATTACATAATAATCGGTAGAACTAAGGCACGATATATATATCTACATTCGCAAAGGTTATCTTTATAGTGATTAAGTGTAGTTTACCACAAATTTAGAATAGTCAAAGAGATTGAATTTAGACAATGTGATTTTTTTTTTATCAGGTCGGCCATAATTTTCCTGGATCGACTCTTTGGATGATGCCTATTCGCTCTTGATTACCCTTCTGCTCTCAGAGGTTCAAAGAGGAAATAGCAAGTACGAAACGACAAGGCACATGATTAAACTAATCCGAAATGAAGCTGCTAAACTAGCAGTTGTTGGCGCTTACCCGCGGATGTTTAACTGTGGAATTTGAAAGTCTTTATCGTTTGAAAGGAACGCTTTCTTGGCCTGATATCCACAACAAAAAGCAAGTCCAACGTTTTATATTCGTTGATCGAAATCAATGACCAGGCCAAGCCTTTCTTTGAAAAACCACCAGCGTTTGCTTAGAGCTCCAACTTCTTAGAGTCTTATGAAAAGAAGAGCTGCAACATTCCCTCTCAAACTCATTAATAATTCATCGAGAAAATGCAACGGAAATTAACGTTTTGAACCTCTGATGAAATACTCGCCCTTGTTGTTGATATATTACGTCAAAAATCGTTTCGTTTGAGAAGCAATAGCAAACGTGGTACACAGGGTTTCATTGCCGTTTCAAACACCTCAAAATTCGTTAAAAATAAAGTGTTAATTTATAAATGCCCAAATTAGCGCCGCGGCGCTTATAAGATTACCGGTATTTTCGGTGAAGGTGCAGCGCTTATTCGATTAGCAGCGCTTAATCGCTCATTTACGGTATGATTTTCTTTAGAGGTCAAAGAAATCCTGAGCCGCGCCCAGGTTTGCTTCCTTTGGTAGCCTGCCACGCAGAAGTTCTTAGGGATTCGTCACGCGTTCTTCCCCCACCAATTCATTCCTCGTGGATACAAAATGCAGTATATTTGATTGGGCGCTTAACAACGCGGGAGGCTCTGAAGTGCATAGAAGATCTTAGATGGAAAACAACCCTCCTCTCTCTTTTTTTTTTCTCGACAGATGTAAGCTAATAACAAAGTGCTTTCCGACTCTATTATTTTCGATCCCCGAAAATTTTATACGTAATTTAACGTATTACGAAAGTGAGAATTTTACTGATTCCTCCCTCCGCCACATTTTTGAATCCGAATTTTAGGTTTCCTTTTTTCCACGAAGAATAGCCTAACCTGGGAGTTAGATATATGAGAAAAATTAAACTTTAGAAAATCGGAGGGAATTTATTAGGCAAGCTTCGAAAAATAAGCATGAATGGAACGGTCATCTAGAATTTTTAGCCATCTTGAAAACAATCATACTAGGCAATTTGTTTAAGTATAAATTTTTTTGTTTTATTCTTTTGCTTACATCTTCATCACCTTGCCGTAAGGATCAGTTTGCCGTTTTATATTTTTCTACAAGTTTAATTGTACTGATCCAGGTCTACAACTGGGAGATCTGGCACCACTCATTGGTTTGTTGCTGTGGTTTTGCTGACATTCTAGGAGGGGAGGGGGGGGGGGTGTACTCCGGATTTCAAGTGACGGGGATGATCGAATGGGGGCAAAAATCAAAACCCCCAAAAAATACCTGACCAAAAATTTACCCCCAAAACATCCCATGCCTAATAGGCCACTTCCGAGTTCCAAAAACCCTCGATCACTTTGAAAATAAGGCCAAGTGCACAACCTTTCTTGTGAAAATGAGTTTTATTTGCATGAGAATGAAAGATCATTTCTATATCAAAGGCTGAGCACTTAACCTCGTTTTGATACAGAGGCCCGGGGTAACTCGCAAATGGCCTATTTCCTAGCCTTAAAAATTTCCAGAAAGCATTAAATAATATAAGTTGTACGTTATTTGGTTGTACTTTATTTGCATAACTAAGCGGCCGGGATACGCGAGCACAACCACGAACTGAGCCTTTTCAGACTCCCCCAAAAAATCCCTACTTAAATCAAGCCACCTGAAAAGCTACTTGCCAAATGTTCCTGCCCAGAAATATACCGGAATCAAAAATTTCAACGCCCAAAAAAATCCTTCGGTCATACCCGTCACTTGAAATATGGAGAACATCACCGTAGGTCAATAGGTCGACGTAAGGGATAACCAGTACTGTATCTTACAGGATATGGACACGTATCATCTCCCCTGTTTTCCGGAACGGGTTCTTGTTTTGTCCCGGGGGGTTACTCCCCATACTGGCTATGTGAGGAGGTTCCGCCTGATAGGGGCAGTAGACCTGCACAGTTCTAACCTTTTATTTCACTGCTCCCCTATAATCTGCACCTCCATTGTTTTCAGGGATAGGGGCATTGTTATGTGATAATCCCTATCGCCCCGATAGGGGTATCCTAACCCTAACCATTTTTCAGGCGTCAGGTATATGAAAGTGTTGGGGATTTCACTTGTTAAATATATGAAAGGGTATGAAAATCTGTCATTTCTGTCGGTAAAAAAGGCCCCAGACGGCTAACACATGCACTCTGTGGCAGCCGCTGTGAAAAGTAAGCAAGTACCCTCAATTATTTACGTCTCAGCAGAATTCAGCATTAGGAACCTTACGAGCTGACAACAACGACGCTGGCGAAAACTGGATTAACGTCCTTCAAGACTTTTTCGCTATTATTCCAACTCGCTCAGTCTTATGACAGTTGGGAAATTAAGTTGGAGCTGAAGTGAGAGGACCACGTCCAAATGCATTTCACGTCGTAGTTACACCCAGGTGATCTGTGACGTCACTGCGGGGGCCTGGGGAAAGAAATTTTAATGCCGTATCCCATAAACCAAAGCTGACGTGAACAGATTGAATTGAATTGAATTGGTGCGCGCGTTGGTTTATGGGATACGGCATTAAAATTTCTTTCCCCAGGCCCCCGCAATGACGTCACAGATCACCTGGACAGGGGTGAAAACAAAATTGACCGAAAAGCGTGATGCCCCTAACTGAATTAGTTGAATACCACTAAATACTCGTAGCTACTTCGTATTTTTTTTTTCTTTAGAAAATAGGAACCTAGCTATTTAAGAACCTAAATAGCCTAAATTTCTGATAATTACCATTTATTTAACAACCTGTTTAGGCTAACTTGGCGGGAAAATGCAGGTTCTTATAGTGGCGGGTTTTTACTGTATCTCTAACAGAACATTTAGTATGTAGTTTAAAGGCACTAAGTATTAACTTACCTAAAGGCGTTCTCTAACTTCAGCACGAAATTCGTCTAAAACTGCAGTGCTAACACTGCCAAAATTGAGATAAAGGTTAGTTTGATAATGAACTATCCTTGTAACTGTCTGTTCAAATTTTTGTTTCCGATCAAAGATAAAAGATTTAAACATTATAATAGTCGTAATTTTTTTAATAGAATTAATTTCCATCAGTTTTATGCAAAATCAGTAGAAGCTTTATAGCTTGAATTGCTTGTTGACAGTAAGTCTTAGTAACTGCTTCATCTTGGACCACAAGACAACAGAAACGTCCATCATATCATCGAGTATGACCAAGTCATTGTTCAATTGTCCGCAGGGTCCACAATTCATATGGGACGTTCATGACACCACTTCTCCTTGGATATTTGCCGCTGTTGCATCTATAATCTCACCCGCTGCAGTTCTTTTGAACGCGTTAGTTATCATAGCAGTTATGAAAAGGAGAGAACTGCAGAAACTTTCCAATATCCTGTTGTCAAGTATGGCCGTTACGGATCTCCTTGTAGGTGCTATATGTATACCGTTATCTACTATAGATGGATTCTTACTTCCCTATCAAATTCTTGCTTCTCAGCATATTTGCACGCTCGAGGTGGCAACAACCTGGTTCTCAATCACTCTGACATTTTGTTCCCTGTTCCATCTGGTGGTGATTGCATGGGAGAGGTACGTGGCCATTCAAAAGTGGATGGACTACAGAGTTATAGTGACTAAAAGCTGCTTGAAAAAGCTGGCCGCGATAGCTTGGATTTCTGGGCCAGTATTTGTTTTTAGCCAATTCACTATTTCCATAGCGGTCAATGGACAAACTACGTTTGAAGTTCTCGCGGCTTCAATATGTTCTCTGCTGGCGCTCATCGTATATTTTTACGTCATGGTGTACCTTGGAGTACGCAAACAAAAGTTCAATCAAATTTCCCAGGTCAGCGTGTTAGTGACAATGAAACTGGAAAACAGCTGCTTTGATTTTTTACTTCATTCCTGTTGTTTCTCTCGCTTTACTGGGACAGTATTTTCCCGTGCTTCGTGAAATGTCCTCAGTGCGCGTAGGGGAGACACTAGTGTTTTCAAATTCTTTGGTCAATCCACTCATTTACTGCTACAGAGACTGCCGTTTTAAGAAAGCTGTGCTCGAGATTTTGAGGATTAAAAAACCTAAATCAAAGAATGCAGTGGACATAGTGCGATTCACCAAATGAAAAGAAGCGCGTGGTCCACTAAAAGATAAGGTGCGGATTACACAAGAAGAAGACAAAAATATCTTGTTGAGAAGGTCAGCATCCTTGGATTTGACCCGGTTTTTTGATCGAGCTTATATCGAGCCCAATAAAATGTTGGTTAAGAGAACCATGTCGGCTCCGTTGATCCATGTTGGCGGCATTTCGGGCGTAGTCTAGACTATTTAACGCTTCCACTACCATCGGCCATCGTGGTCACATGACGTCAAGAGCGCCATTTCAAGGTCCTCGAAACACGGTGATCATGAGAAGCGAGAAGTTGATCCAGAACTGCTGCCACAAAGACCCAGTCCTTTAAAAAATGTCGAGCGAACAGACTATTTTGCACCCACCACTGAGGTAATTTCAGCATAAGTAAAATCCTTTGCATTATTATTATCAGCAGACGCGAAACTGGTCGCGAAACTGGTCTACTGTCTTCTCAGAACTCGAGCTCAGTAGATATCTGCAGAAACTGCACTAAGCTTTCTTGCTTTATTTTCTTTACTGTCAACCTAGAAAATGTTCATGCAACAAAACAACAACAAACTTTATAAGATAATAATAATAATAATAATAATAATAATGATGATGATGATGATGATGATGATTAATCTCGTACCCAGATCTCCCACGGTAAAACAGAGTGAGATCTGGGTAAGAGATTAGATGATGATAACAATAATAATGAGGATGAGAATGATGATAATGATGATAAGAATAATAAAAACAACAAACAAAAAATAATCGAAAACCCCTTGTAGCAGTTTTCGAGGCGGGCTAAGGAAATTGTTCCAAAATATTCAGCCAATACTCAGTGGTTTATAATTTAGATAGTCTGTTATCAGTTACAGAGGATTTTTGATTATGAAGGAGGAGGTAGTGATATAATTTTTAGTATTCTAGATTCAACGCACATTGTCTAATTTGCGAGGATCAAAAAGTCTTATTACTATCCACAGATTCTTGAATTTTAAGGAGCACCTACTTTAACTTATAAGGTTAAAACGTCTCAGGTATTTTGCGTACTCCCCGCCATGGAATAGCAAGGCAAGGCGTTATAAGTACCTCATTTAGTTTTTCTGATGGCGTAATGATTATGACTCTCGACCTCCCTGGGATCATACAAGACAACCCCCCTGGCGGGGAAATGGGGGCCCTCAACAAAGTTTCTATTCAGGGAGGCTCCGTCTAGGCTCGATTTCCATCAGAAAACTCACTTAAAATTGGAACATTGCTTTCCCAATTCGGACCACGTGAAGTTCTCCAGGAATTTGTCTTTTCATAAATTATGCATACATGTGCAGGTGGATTCACGTGCATAGGACGACATTTTTGAAAGAAACAGTTCTCTGGAGTACCATCACGTCACATCAGAAAACATACAGGTTAAGGTTGCGTTCGATAGGGAAATTCGGATTTAGATTTTGAAAGCTGGATTTCGGATTTTGCAATCGAACGCGACATCCGAAAACAGAGTTCACTTCCGAGAAATCCGTCCTCAGGGTGGATTTCAAATTAAGAAATCCAAATTCGTATTTCATGGATTTCCTTTCCACCGCTCGATTGGGAAATCTGAGAAAGGATTTAGCAAGACTATTGTCGTGAACAGCGGTCAGTTAAATCCTTTTTCGGATTTCCCAAAAAAACGGAAAGAAAGAAATCCAAGAACAGATATCTCAGCGTTGAAACCCGTTTTCGGATTTTGCATTTTGTAACATCTGAAATCCGGATTTTAAAATCTAAATCCAGATTTCCCAATCGAACGTACCCACAAGCTAAAAAGGTCTATTATTGCATAATTTATGCAATAATTATATAAACTCGCCATAAACATCAAGGAAACGAGTTCTGTGCTTCCTTTGGAGTACAAACTTTGTTAACAACGTATAAATAAACTCAGCTCGGGAACCACGCACGAAAGAAGAAATACACACTAAAGTGAGGTTATCTGATTTTATTTAAATCATTGGTAGGTTACAGCATGTTACAAAAACAATCTTTTTTTTTCATTCAAACCCCTATACAATACCGCAAACTGCCCCTTATAAGACCCCTCTGTAAACCAAAAAAAATGCATCTGATAATACCCCCAGATAGACTATAAGCCCCTCTCCAATTATATGAATGCCATTTTATCATTGTGAAGTGTGGAAGCTTAATTTTATAAAAACAATTATTGGATGAGGTTTTTGTGATATCCAGAATAATCAATAACCGAAGCTGAAGGCTGATAACCTTTACCTAGACCGTGATTATTCTGGATATCACAAAACCGAATCTAATAATTGTTCTACTATTATACATTGAATGAATTCTTCTTTCTCGTTTCGACATAAAATGTTTTCAAAGTTTGTCACAACTCTTCCTTTTCCTCAGCTTCTCTCAGTTATTTCTCCTTCACCGACATAATCAGCAAACAGCTCCTTTGCCACCTTTATAGACCTTTTTGTGTTTTGTGAGTTTTTGTCTTCAACTGTTTTTTGATGTCTTGCTCGGTCGACGAAGCAAACCTGGAAGTCATGTTTTTGCTTCTTCACACTGATAGCAAGCAACATAAAGTGCCTGAACTTGACATGATTACCCTTAGAAATCACGCACAGTGGTCATACATGACATGATTACCCCTGACCTTGAGTGTCCTTGACATGATTATCGTATACCGTAAAATTCCGAAAATAAGCCCCGGGGCTTTTATCAGTTTTCAAAGGCCCTTTTTGAGGGGCTTACCTTTGGAGGGCTTATATTCGGAGGGAAATTTGTGTTTAAAAAACGATTGGACTAGCCTTATTCTTGGACGGAAATTTACGGTATTTCTTTGGTTTACTTTTGAGGGCAATTTCCAAGTACACGCGCCCCCGCCCCGAGGCTTATATTTGGAGGGGCGATTTAATGGTGGGTTTTTTGCATTAGGGGATTGGGGGCTTATATTTAGAGGGGCTTATATTTGGAGGGCCTTATACATGGAGGGCTTATTTTTGGAATTTTACGGTAATCTGCAGCTAGGTGACGTCCCAGGTGCTGATTTAGAAAAGTCACTGTACGCTTTCGGCCAATTGGAAAAGAGATAGTGAGTTGAATGTATAATAACCAGTAGATGCAGAACGAATTTTGATTAGCATTCTTATAGCTTGTTTCGAAGCGCTTTTTATTCTACACTGGTTTAATATAAGTTCCCTCGGATATAAGCTCCTCCGTTTATAAGCCCTCCTACTGCCCAAAACCTATTACGAAGATGTATAAGTCCAGGGCGCGGCGCGCAGTCTACGGTATATGATATTTCGAGGGTTGAGCAACAGTGAATGTCTCGTCACGCAACGCTCCTCCCGGCACCTGAGTAAAAACCGACACTTGTCCTGTTTTAACCACCAGTTTGTCTGGTTCTTCCTCCATTTTTAATGTTAGAGGCGAATTCCCTTGCTATAAAATAGTTCGGATAAATGCTAGGAAATCAAAAGTATATATTATAGCAGACCGCAAGCAGAATAACAAACAAACTGATTACTATAATCAAAAATTTGATTGCAAATTCTTGTCTTCGTTCCGCCAGTTGAGCCAAGAGAAGGCTTTGTCCTGCATTCACCCAAGGAAAGTCTTCCTGTGGAATTTCACTTCCAAGAAACTTACACAAAGGTTCCCAGCCTTGTTTCAGGTTGTACACCAAAAGTCGCTCCTTAGGAATGACGGCCTGCACTCGTTCATTGTGCTCGCGATATTTTTTCCTAAACAAAAGGGCGGACTCTGTTTTTAAGCTACCCATCGCTGCAGTATCCACAACATCGGCCAGCGTGTAATACATGTAGTGTCGAGACCATCTCTTGATAAACAGCTTAGTAAAGAATCCGCTCCCGTTTAAATTCCTCAACGCATCGTTTAATTTCATGTAGCTTTTCAGCCAGACATCCACGCTGTCTCGAACAGTCAGAATCACCTTTGCGTCCGGGAAAGCTTCTGACATTTCTTGAAACCAAAAGGCTGGTGGAAGGTCGGTTACAGCATCAACATCTTTATACATGGAGGCAAAATCAGGGTTTTTGCCTTCCAAGTAGACAGCAAGCCATTCTTGGCCGTGGAACTCTGCATGGTCTTTGTAATCGTAGACTTTAAAACCCAGTATCTCCAAAGCCCTTGCCATGGATGTAGTTCCTGTTCTTGATAGTCCTGCGCAAATGATTTTCATGCTTGCAGCTCGTTGTCAGTTTTGGATCAGGGAGGTGCTTTTTGTGAAACGAGCAGCGTCTCCGTTCAGGATAATTAAGTTGTCGGTATCGTAGCCGTTTTTTTCACTCATCACGCAACTGAGGAGTGTTGCGTGACGATCGGACAAAAACAGCTGTGAAGGAGACAAAGGCCTGGTTCAGAGGCCTAGTTTTCGTGTGACTTTGGAGGGACACTGGCGCGACATCTGACGCAGACGGCGCATCGTCTGTCGAGCCTTTCCCTGCTAGCAGAGGTCTCTCACGACGATGAGTCTCTCTCCTTTCTCTCATTTTTGCATCGTCGTGAGAGACCTTTGCTAGCAGGGAAGTCGAGCCTAAGTTAAGTTCGACAAAAGTTCGACAGACTCTGTCGAAATTAACGCTTTTGCCGCACCAAACCAAAAATGCCGTATAAAATTGATTCAGACACCGTCCTACATCAGTTAGGCCCAGTTAGGTTAGACACATGAGTGGAACGGCGTCTGAACCGGGCTTAGAACACTGACTCGTCACCAGTCGTCTTCGGGTAACGCGCAGGCGAGCTTTACTCTATCCTGAAATCTGATTGGTCGGTAACAAAACAAAAGGTTTTATGTCGCAATTATCGTTACTTCGCGCGCAAACTCGTAGCCAGTCGCTACTTCTGTGTTTTTGCAGGAGCCCATAGATCATAGGCCTCTGATTGCAAGCAACTCTTAGGTTACAAAGCTTTACAATATATGTAAAATCATGTTTTTTAACGCTCTTCTTGTAGTCTGACTAGCGTAGGACACAGGGAGAGCAAAAAGATCATCATTCTCTCTCAGTGGTCGCTTTGAAGAGGTTACAAACACGGCAGGGGAAAATTTTAAAACCGTCACAAAAAGCGTTCATTTACGGTATGGGTTTTTTGAAAACGTAAATTTTTATCTCCGTTTTCAAAACAATTGTTGGTTTTCACATGACGTCACTAAAATTCAAACTAAAAAACTATCCATCCTACCGAGATTTTACTTTTACGATGCATTAGAGCAGCTGAAAACTAATTGTCAAACAAATTTTCGCTTCAAAAGCGTTCTTGGTTTTGTGATAGAGTACGCTTGAATTCTAAGCTTTTGCGTGACGCGGCATTTACATGACGGCCAAGAGAGCTGTCATGTAGGTTTAAAAAATGACTTATTTCAGGAAATTTTGCCATCTAAACAGTTCATGTACTGGAAAAAGTATTATTTTAATGTTTATGAGTTTCTCGAAGAATAAATTCACGCTTTTGTAGCAAAACTCGGTAACAGATGTTTCTGTTGGTTTCCTTCCGCCATGTTGGAGCTCATCCAGGTGAGCACCAGCATGGCGTCTCCATTCATATCTCTATAAATTTGGGTAAAACATTTCTTCGGATATCTCGTATACGAAATATTCCTCTGACCTGAATCTTGGCGAGGGTCTTTGCATATGTACCTCCTTTCATTTCCCAGATTCTGGACTTTATCTATTGAATGGTTTTGATTTTGATTTTCATCTTTTTTGAATGGCGTGACACTGAAAACCAGCAATACTCGTGCAGTGTGTAGCGTATTCGAATCGTTTTCACCCGCCTACACAAAAACGCTTAAACTGGTTTCGTAATGCAGACTGGGATAGGCTGGACTCCCTCTATGACATCATAGCATCCGAGCCTCTGTTTTCGTCCGTCCCCACAAATAGGATGATTCGGCGTTTTCAGTGATCTCCACTCAGGAAACCGTTTTCGTAAACCTTGTGTTGTTCGTTTATGGAAGCAGCAAACGCCGTTTACATCTGGCCCCGGTTATTGATCAAAAGCTGGATAGCGCTATCCATCGGCACCGGCTAAATCACTATCCAGTGGATGAGTACTTGGGAAACCAATTGCGTTATTCACTGGATAGGGATTTATACATCCGATAGCGCCATCCACCTTGGACGAAAGATGAAAAGGGAAGAAAGAAATCTCCGTTTTGAAAAATGATCGGAGACGTATCGACGGGGCCTATGCCTTAAAGAGGTCATTCGGGTCATTTGACGTTTTTAAATCGAGGCTAGTCATTCTTAGCCTGCCTTGCGGACTTGCCACTCGAGACCTAGATAAGGAATTCGATATAGCCCATGTCTATATCGGGGATTTAGACAGTTTGTTACGCGTGCTAGTCAATCTTAGGTCAAATATTTCAACTTGGGCGTGAAATCATGAAATGAAAATGTTATGTTCCCGAAAGTGGGAGAAGTCAAGTTTCTTTTTATTGTAAGTCATCATATTAAATATTAACAACTATTTCAGTCGGAACACTTCCAAGTTCTTAAACGGTCATAGCCACCATGCGGGCAGAAGTTCGCTTTGCCTTCTTGAGTGAGGAGGAGAAGAGAAGGCTCGTGTGGCTCTGCCCGCTGAATCACGTCAAACATGTGAGGTCGCCGCAGCCCAAACTGGTCAAACTGGTCTCGTCAAACTGGTTTTCTCGAGTGCGAGTATCCGTTTATTGACGAACCGATGTTCATAACCAAGCCCCCTGTAGTGGTCGCACGGCTTTTAGGCCTGGGTTCGAAACTGTATCCTAGCCAGGTGCCTCACATGCTCAACAAAGATCTTACTCGATTCATTATGAGTCTTTCTCTGCAAGGAGCAGATCAATGTGATTTTCTTAACTTGCACAGAGCTGAAAGTCAAAGTCTATTTCTCCAGTAGCTGGTTCAAAACTAACAGAATATCTAACACGGGGAGTGTTTTCTTTTATAAAAGCCTCATCTTCAATTCGAGGCGGTGACTGAATAAAATATACGCCTTGTTTAGTATGACGAACCCATTGCAACTTTGGCTGGGACTTGCCATTCAATTCTTGATTCTATAAGAAGGAAAATAGGACATTAAAGTTAAAGGAGCTGTGCCCACGAAATTTATCAAAATTCAAACAGTACCAGCTTCCATCAAATTGAGTGAAACATAAAAATAACCGATCAAACATTAAAAGAAGGTATAAATAACAAGGTAATTACAAAGAGCTTAAGAAGATTTACAAGTAACTTCTTTGCCAGCGTTACGTTCTATAGCGCGTGACCAAACGAACTGGACCTGAGTGTAAGAGTTGGGCTGAGAAGGTAAAGCGTGCAGAATGGGGTTTTGCAGACAAATCACTTTACCGGGGTAGGGATAGTATTTTACAAATCTAATAGTGTTATTCACTACATAAAAACTTGAAAAATTCTCCAGAGATAAATGAAAAAACAGCTCAGTGAATAGCCAGACTCTAAAATGAGCCGGATCTAGGGTGTGTCAAGAGCCATAATAGGACTATTATGGCTCTTGGGTGTGTCTGTGAGTGTGTGTGGTGGGGGAGGGAGTGGGGTGGCTAGTGGATTAGAACAACGTATTGTAAGATACTGGAAGATATAAGGGCAGTAAGCCAGCTAACTACTTTTTAGAGCAGCAAAATTTGAATTTTTTGCCTTAAGAGACGCATCAACTAACATTATCTGCATACAAGAATATGCCAGTTTTTTTTTTTTCTGCAACTTGGAGTTTGCTTTCTTCGAAGCACCCCGTGGAAAATCGGAACCGGCTACCCTCCGCTCCCCTTCTCCGATACTAATGTCCTAGTTCCGTCCTACTCTACCCTCCGCACCTCCCCGCACTGGCGTGAAAAAATGTTACCTTTTGTAATCCTGTTGTGACTGTTATGTCATCAGTGAGATGAAACTCCATCCATATTACAATACCGTGAAGAGTTCCGGACCTGAAAAAAGGGAGCATTGTTAAGAATGAAAGAATAAATAAATAAATAAATAAATAAATGAATGAATAAAGATTTAGCCAGTAGTAAATCCACTTAGTGGCTCTTAGTCCACCTGATTCTTGGTCGAATTGGAATTTGGAAAATGTTCGTTTTGGAGAAGAAGGGAAAACCGGAGTACCCGAAGAAAACAGAAACAAATGTATACTAAAATTAAGTTATCACAACCTAAAACACTAGTTATTTAAGACATGTTACAGCAGTAAATAAATATAAGAACGGGGGAATAGAGACGTCTAACTAATAACCCTCTTCATAAGAGCACAAGAAACATATCCGATATGTGAAGTTCCACTTTCACGATCGGCGCGGTGCAGCTTCGCTCCATTACAGACATCGCGCCAAAATCACCGTTCCAAAAAACTGGTTTAACAAACAACAGGGCAGCGGACCAACAATAGAGTAAACAATAACATAGTCCAGTTGTGGCCTAGTCACGCAACGGCGTTGCGTGACAGTAGAATAAAAACTGATAACTGACAAATGGAACATTTCTTCCTCTGACTCGTCCCCAGTCGTCTTCGCCCTTCGCGACACTAGGGAGAGATAGTAAGAGACGACTTGGGACGAGTCAGCTTCTCCCTACATGTACCATTCACAAAATTACCTTAGTATTTTGATATCTCCCTCCGTTTTAAATTTTTCGGCGAGTATGCTCGTCGTGAAGTCAAAAGTCATGATGGTGGAATCTTTAGTGAGCGCCTGGCAGGGGTATTCCCATACATGATGAGGCTCCAGTGCTATACCATGACTTCTTTCGTTATTAATACCTTCATTAGTAAGCTTTGAACCCTATATTGAAACAAAAACGTCTGTTGATTTGCGATTATACAACAACACATTTTGAATTTTGAAAATACAGCCCAACGCGGCCGAGGGGGGTGGGGGGGGGGGGACTCCCCATGATGGTCTATACGAGGAGGCTCAGCCGGAAAGGGGTATGTTTTTTCAGGCTTCAGCTGTATGAAAGGGTAGGGATTTTACTTGTTAAAGTATATAAAAAGGTTGGGAAATCTGTCATCTGGGTCTGTGAAAGGGTTCAAAAGGGATAACAGATAACTTTCATGGCTTTATACAGTCGACAAAACGTTCTATTTTTGTGAGTGATTCCTAATTAACATACAGATCCTAGTTAGAAATTCGAGCCCGAGACTCTTTGGTAAAAAGTTTCGAGACTCAAAAAGAGTAAATCCAAACCATGCAAAAACGAGACTTCGAGACCTATCAAAAACGCTTCCGAGATTTCGAGATCCTGCCAAAATTTTCCGAGACCCACGTTTTTCGAGGTACCATTCGCCACCCCTTACAGTGCATTTACAGCAGTTAAAAGCGATGCAAAGCTCTAAACAAGGTATATGAAAGTGGTACAATTTGTCGATAGAAGGTAAACGAAAGGGGCACCTTTTTCGCGGAAAATGATATATAAAAGCGACATGGATTGGACCTAGGGCGGAGCCTCCTTGTATAAACATTTGTTGACCCGGCTGGAAGAGCCAAAGTTTACCCGGTTAGGAAGGTGACCCGGCAAAGCGGGTCACTCTTCTACCGAAACAACGTTTTGTTTCTTATGTAAACGACTCAACAAGTTTTGTAAGGAAATGTTAGAAACTCTGGTAGGCGAGTGACCTTCTACTCGGGAGACGTTTTGTCCGTATGAACGGGGCCTAAACCACAAAATGGATCACACGTTCCCACTACACTGCTCTTCAAACTTTTAGAAATGAACTTAATGTCTCGAAAAAACCTTTTGCTTTACGTGTCCTTAAAAGCTATTACAAGAATGTATAGAACGCAAAGAGGAGACAATTAAACGATATCAGGCATGAAACGTACCAACTGCGTCATAGAAATCGTGAACTGCGCCCATGAAAAGTAGCCAAAAAATAATATAATCCATTCACTACCTCAATAAGTTTGTCAAACAAAGACACGTCAAATCCTTCCACTGTATTCACTGGAGCATGGAACTTCCAAAGATCTTCAAATTCCACTGAAATTGAACAGACAATAATCACAGTCATAATCATTTTCTATAATTACCATAATTATTAAATATTAAATAATTTATTTATTATAATTATTACATATTCCATAACATATCATAATTATTACCACTACTTTTATCATCATCATCACAATAACTGTCATTACGAGTATCACTATTACATGCATAAGCAATTCACTGCATACCTGCTAATGCCTTTAGCGTTGCTCCGCGAGGCAGTATCTTCACCCCTGGTCTGGTTATCCTAGCAACACTGGATGCGGCATACCAGAAGTATAAGTTATGCCATGGAAACAATGCGCTAGTAAAGAACGGCTCGCCCAGAATGACATCAACCTACAAACATGACACGATGTTATGAGGACTACTGTGCGTCGACTGTGAAGGGCACTTAAGTTATGTCACGCTATTTGTTATCATTTTGAAAAGTACGAATAATTATGTCTTCGCATCAATAATAATAATGGTTCAGTTTTGTTAATTAAGACTCTATTTAGGCACTGAAACTATATGGGTCAAGGTACTGAGTAATGGCTTCAGCCTAAAATTGACCTAAAACAGGAATATTCTCGGCGTGACTTAGCCCCTGTAAACCAGTGTGGATGGGACATGTGACAGGTTTCATTTAATGGTCTAAAATGAATGGCTACCTAGACTTAGAGACAGCGCCAGAAAAACCAACAGAAACATTGTTCCAGTCCCAACAACAGCAGCTACAGTTTAAGTCTAAGGTCGGCTATTGGAACGGAGACTAACTTAGGTGCATCGCAGTTTAAGAAATCATTGCACCTCTAAATCTCTTTCTAAGAGGGTCGTTAAAAGAAGATAAGTACCTTTCTAGTCTAGTACGCTACATGCTTTCATGAAACTGTTTATGATAAACGTTTAAATGCATTAGGCAAAATGAGATCAAAACATATTGAACACAATGCGTGAAATATGGACCCCATGTGGAGCAAAATGGGGAAGACATCTCTACCTGATCAGTGGATAAGTCTTTAGCTTGGAGGTTCGCTGCTTCTTTGTCCAGAACTTCAATTGTTTCACCTAGTCCATTCAAATCGATTAACTGTAAGAAAATAAACAGTTTAAAAAAACAACTCTATCAAGGGACTGATGGAAGTTGAACTAAAACAAAAATATCCATTGATATGAAAGAAATAATTACAAAGTGACGTTCAACTGGGCATGCAGAATACGAACAACCGATAAATGTTAAACGTCCGGGTGGCATATAGAGAGTACATAGTTCATAGTTAAGTACCCCCCCCCCCCCCCCCCCAATTTGTGTTTTGGACCTGTGGACCGAAACAATTGCTGGTTAGACGTACATCCTCACTAGTTAGTGCGAGTAAGCTTTGTGTTGTGATGAACTGCAAAATCTCTTTTTTTAACTCTTTTGTTAATAGGTTATTTGCTAATCAAACCTCCTCTACAACAAGAAGGTGCCACTCTTGTGTGTAATGGAGGTTGAGGCGGGGGGGGGGGGGAAGGGAATGGTCGGACATATTTTCTGACCAGTCTGGAGGGTGTGAGAGCTAAACTGTTTAGAAGAGGGGTATTACCCAATATTTCATCATATGAAGCTCATTATTCGCCCCCCCTTTTGATAATTATTGCGCAGTCTCTAAAGGTTAGCAATAAATGGCATATACAATACACACCTTCCTAAGAAACTTCTGATAAAGCACAGAGGACTCCACTACAATAACCTGAAAAGATAATATAATGATCGAGTTTTCATTCTAAGACGCCGTTGCAAAGAGCATGAACCGATGGAACTGAGCTAGTGATATCAAAGCTGGTAGCAGGATAACATTGAGATTGATCAAAATCGTTTTACCCGCCACGGGCAGAACCTTCCAGGTGATCTGTGACGTCATTGCGGGGGCCTGGGGAAAGAAATTTTAATGCTGTATCCCATAAACCAACGCGCGCACCAATTCAATTCAATTCAATGTGTTCCCGTCAGCTTTGGTTTATGGGATACGGCATTAAAATTTCTTTCCCCAGGCCCCCGCAATGACGTCACAGATCACCTGGTTAACAGTGCAAGACAACTGCACTAAATACCGTAAACTGCCGTTAATACATCTTAGGGCCTCTTCATGTGAGCCCGGTTTCCGAGATCTCGCCTTACCTCTAAATTCTTTTGTAAAATTCTCGATGAGTTCATATGACAGGGCAGGCTGGCTCGGTTCCCGAGATCTCGGTTTTTTCAACCGGGATCTCGGTAAGCGGGCTGAAAATTTTGCCGGTTACCGGGATGAAAGCGGGATGATTTCTAATGGCCCGGATGGCATCGTCTTGCATTGTCTGCTGTATATGATTTTTCACATCATAAGCACCCCTGCAGTGATACAGCTTTGAGAGTTACCAAAGCTATAATAGGCGCGAAAGTTATAATTTTTGTATTTCGCCGTGTTTGCTTTGTTTCTCGAATTTCGCACCAGAAACGTCCCCAGGATCTTTGGCCTTTTTTCAGCCCGGAAATCGGGCTGAAATTTCTCATACGAACCCAAGGCGAAATTGCTCCCGGTAAGCAGGCCAGCCCGGTCAACCGAGCCCGTGAAGAGGGGGCATATAACAGGAATAGAAAAACCCTTCGAAACAAGCTATAGCAGTGCTGATCAAAATACGTTTTGCTTTTACTGTTACTCAATTCTATGCATTTGGAGGTGTCTTATACCAGGGATGGGTGGGGGAAGGGGGTTATAATCAGATGTATTTTTTGATATTCAATTACACGCGTCACGAAATACGTCGGAATAATCATCTTTCTTTTAACCGTGAACGTTTAAGAATGTTGCGCAATGTTAACGCGTTCCTTTTGAGGACGAGGTTGTCTTCCGTGAAATTGGATCATGCAGGTGATTGCAATGCGTTGGGCCCGTTCTTTGCATAAAACCTACCTTAACAAAGCCAGCTTTTGCAGCCAAAACAGGGAGTAATGACCCGTCACTTATGCTTAGGCATCGCGAGTTTCCTTCTGTAACAAGCTAAAAGCAAAAAAACAAAATAAAAAAAAGATCAGTTTCGAAATTTTCTTTTTTTTTTTCCTTCGAAAAATTCTAACACGGTCTTCAGCTTTTTGCTATTTACTGCCCGAAGTGCTTTTCACTATAATATGTATTTGATAAAGGATGTTGTCAACTAATATAAAGATATTCTTGCGCAGTATGGGAAAATGGGCCCCAGAGAGGGTACTCTGGATTGCCTGAAGCGAGAAACTTCAAAGGGTAGCCCTTTGTGCATGTCATCATCATCATCCTTCCGCCACCTGAGTGGACGGGACATTCATGAAGCTTTCTTCCTAAACACCACGATTCAGCATCGCTGTACTCAGTCAGGTCCCTGGAGTCGAGTCCTGAATCGCTAGCAATCACTTCGAAGTATGTTAGCTTACGTGACTGCCCTCTACCCACTGGGCGCCAGAAGATGAGAGATGAGATGATCTCTTTATCTGCCCGATAGCAATGACCAGCAAACTGGAGACGCTTTTGCTTGAATCTCAAAGATAGAGATGTTAGTCCCCGCAATTCGTGTCATGTGATTCCCCTTGCCCGCAGCTGTTCAGGAAATAAGCCATTTCCGAGTTCCCCCAGGCCTCTGCATCAAAACGAGGTTACGTGCTCATTCTTTGATATGGAAATGATTTTTCATTCTCATGCAAATAAAACTCATTTCCACAAGAAAAGTTGAGCACCTAACCTCGTTTTGATACAGAGGCCCGGGGGAACTCGGAAATGGCCTATTACGCCGCGTTGGGAGAGAAAACCGGTCCTAATGAAAAATGGTGGCGACAACCATAACAATAAAGCGAGTTCCCCTCGCGCGTGGCGGTTGTCTGCTACACAGCCGTTTTTAGTGTTGTCACGCAACGTTCCTCCCCACAGTGAAGAGCGTTGCGTGACCTATGACGACACTAAAAACGGCTGTGTAGCATACTACTGCCACGCATGTTTAAATTTACCTGTTTCAGTGCTCGCCTGAATGCTCGTGTTCTTTGCCTGTCATTTAACATGGCAAATCTATGTCGACTCCAAGTGACATGGGCACCACACGTGCACAAGGGACGATCAACCGTTGTTGCAATTCTAAAGGGATTACAACAACAAAAAAAGATTGCACAAAAACAATATAACTTCATATAATAGCCATGTAAGCCTCTTCGAAATTCTTCGAAAAAAATAAATATTGAAACCCACACCACGAACAGTATACTACATTCGGCGTCCCTGTAGACGTACAGTGCAGAAAAGAAAAGAAAAGAAAAAGATAGATCTACACAGGCGAAGCAAGGAAAAAACTACGTGACCTTTTCTTCGAACGACACTTCAATATTCCAAATCATTCTCGCCAAAATACATAAGGCATTTGGCATTCTCTTTCTCATAAACGACACCAAGTCAACACAGGAAGCCGCCAGCAAAATAGAACCAAAAGTTGTCTTTCAAATTGGCACTCTAAATTCCCAATGAAACAATTAACGTTTTTCATCCAACTAACCTATTTATGTTTTTCCTTATGTTCCCAACAAAAACGTAGCTCCACAGTTTGATACACTGTATGACCCTCATATAACGAATAATCCGTTAACTCCCTCTGAGAGATGGTTTTGACTTTTAACTTTATAATCAACACAGCTGATAGAACAAAATACTTTTCAAATAGTTATTTTACCGATTCTGTGGTGTAACGTCGAACCATATGCTGTAGTCGTCATGGCAACACTGAATATTTACTTTATCGCCTGCCAGTAAGATACAAAATAAATGTCCAAAAGTTAAGAGTAGTTGTGGAAAAATTCTCTTTCTATTTTTGAAAATCTATTGAACAAATCTTTGAATTTTTTTAAAATTAAAATTGGGGATTCTAGATCACAAAAGAATAGGCGGTGCTCCTTTATAAATATTTAGACTTTAAATAAATATTCATTTTAAAACTAATAATTTGTTGAAAGTGAAAATCATAGTTTTAGTAACTTGTAGGCAATCGCAGACAGATAAGCTAGTTTTTTTCATGGAGTAAAACTGCTAAGATAACTCACTTTGCCAGAACTGTGAGACTAACTGAACAGCTCATTTTGCACCACGTTTAAAGTGTTGTAACAAATTTACCTGCTTGTATAAGCATGGGTCGTTTTAAGAAATAAACTGCTTGCATCCAATGGTCCCGCCACTGTGCAAACAAATAAAAATTATAAGTTGATATTATTGTGAAGCTCATAGAATCAATTACTGTTTTTAATGATAATTTGACCTGGCTTCATTCATTTATTTATTTATTTCATTTAATTTATTTCTCCAATCCGGTATGACATACAAGCCACAGTTAGTAGCAATAGAATGATTATTTATGGGGAAATTTGATATTTCAATTAAGGCCCCGTCCACACGTTGCCTTTTTTTATCGTTTTTTCGCGTCCACGCGAATGCACATTTTACTGATATCTGAGCCTGCGAGATGGTGGCGTCTCCACTGCGGTCATACGTCTAAGGTGTTAAGGTATTTCCAATACCCTGTTTGCTTACTTAACTTTTTAAAGTTTTCTAAAAAGTTCTGGTGTTATTGTCGCCGCCACTTTCCAGCATGATTTTACTCGCGCGCGAAGCGTTTTCGACGTTAAAAAAAGCTCAGAATCTTCGCCCATGTTTACACTTTCTGATGAATGAAATCCCAAAAATCAAAACACTTGAGACATTTGACCAATCAGAGCATGATACCATTGTCAGCATCAAAAGCATGCCCCAAGCTCCGCCGCCCCTTTCCCCTTTCCATTGCCTCGCTAATTTTTTTTTGTGCATTCAATTACATGTATTGCCCTTTTTCCCCACCAAGAGTCTGGTTGGTCCCTAGTCCCAGTCTAGTGAAGGTACAGCTGAAGAGGTTTCACTTGAATGGTTACTTCATCCACAAACTCAAAAGTCAGAACCAGTTTGCACAGCATAATGAGGTAAATAGTCACAGGTACAGGTAAAAGTACTGCTGAAGGGGCTTCATTTGAATGGTGATATCACAAGATTTCATCCATCAACTACAAGGTTTAGAGCTTAAATACCACA